>CM038674.1:608188729-608788729 GCA_021605145.1 Aegilops bicornis | reverse complement strand
CATGCCGAAAACCGCCCGAACCGGTAATAAACCGTGCAGGTCAGGTTTATACTTTTAGGTTTTCTTCGGTTTTCTTTTTAGATCGGTTTTATTTTTATTAGATCGTTTAAGTAGCAAATGTTCTCTGTTTAGATAGTTTTAGCGAACATTTTCATTCGTTAGTGTTCGGTAGCAAAGTTCGTTATTTAGTCTTCTTCTTTTCTATTTTAATTTCGGCTAGGGACTTAGATGTAATTATCTTTCTTAAAGTTTAGTCCCTGTTCTTCAAACGGTCACTACTTTTTGCTCGTTAGTCGGAATTCAACGAAACCAACACCCACTTCTTCATTATGATCCCCTCTATCCAGATGAACAACTTAAACATGTTTTTGAAAGTTTAAAATTTTAATTCGAACAGATTTGTATTCAAACTTCTTTTGATCGTAACTTGAGTTTTATAACTCCGATTTAGTTGATTCTTTTTGCAAATTAAAGCTCTTGACCTAAACTTTCTGATAAGGCCAAATTCACATAATTTTGGTACTGTTAGAAAAAAAATTATGTTGCAAGAGTTATTTGCTTGGTTTTGATGCTTTTTGAATTGTCTTCTTCGTTCTTTCCGATCTTTTGAGTGATTGCTTATGTGTGGTTACTATTGCTTGCTTACGCTAGATTGACCGGAGTGTGAGGAGTAGAACTATCAGTTGTTATGAGTGCGAATCATCTTCATCAACTGTACAAGGCAAGTTCACACTTTTATCATACCCCTTTCATACCCAGTTTTTATGCATTAGTTTCAACCCTCAAACATTGCATGGTTAGGATTTGATAACATGTGGGTATTGGGAAGTAGTTGATGAGGTAGGAACCTATTGTCTTGCATTCAAACCTTGGGAGTTACTTCTATGTTATGCTTATGCTGCTCTACTATGCTCGTAGACGTGGATTGATTGAGTGTATTCATGACAGATGTGAGAGTTATTAATAATGGTTAACTTAAGGTGGCTACTTTAATACACATCTGGGTGGAATGGTAGGGGCATCCTGGAGCACCCAGTGGTTTGCCCGGGCACCTGGAGAACCCAGTGCTTGCCCAAGGGGATCCCGGAGGACCCGTATGATCACCCTATGGAATGCCACCCAGGCTCAAAGGGATCATAAGATTATTCATGCTAGAAACTTCCATGTGCAGTGATGTCTACTACGCAACCTTCTTCTTGTAGACGTTGTTGGGCCTCCAAGTGCAGAGGTTTGTAGGACAGTAGCAAATTTCCCTCAAGTGGATGACCTAAGGTTTATCAATCCGTGGGAGGCGTAGGATGAAGATGGTCTCTCTCAAACAACCCTGCAACCAAATAACAAAGAGCCTCGTGTCCCCAACGCACCCAATACAATGGTAAATTGTATAGGTGCACTAGTTCAGCAAAGAGATAAAGGTAAAGTTTTCACTCCCCCTCCACCAACATTCACACTCCACGGCTTGTCCGAAACAATGGGTGACGTCCAACTTTCAACAATCCTATGGTAGTTTTGTTTAAATTATTTGCGAATTTGTTTTTGATCTTTTGATCATAGGACTGGGCATCCCAGTTACCAGCCATTTTCTCGTGAATGATGAGCGGATTCCACTCATCGTGAGAATAACCCACCTAGCATGGAAGATACTGCTAGCCCCTAGTTATCATATGAGCGATTCGGGCACACAAAACAGATTATTATTTGAAGGTTTAGAAACAGATTATTATTTGAAGGTTTAGAGTTTGGCACATGCAAATTTACTTGGAACGGCAGGTAAATACCACATATAGGTAGATATGGTGGACACTCATGGAATAAACTTGTGTCGGCATTCTGGGAACGGGGTACCCAGACTTACCTAACTGCGGCCTGTGGCGTGGCTCAAGGGGTGGCCCAGTACGGCCCATCTTCATCAACACAAGCTCAAGACCCTCGCGAGGGGCCAAGCCTCACGGGGTGGACAACAGGAAGCTTCCTCAGGCACGGCCTCGTTAGGCTGGCTTGCGAGGAGGCGGAGAGATCAAGGCGGGGTACCTCACGAGGTGCCCATGACGCAAGCCATGACGACCGAGGGCGCCAGCCCACGCAGTGTCCTCATTTCCTCTTTGGTGCAAAGGAGGCAAGCGCAGGCGAGAGCATCAAGCAAAGGCAACCATTTCGGTGCAACAAGACCAAGACCAACACAACAGCAGGAAGGAGGTCATTGTGGAGCCCAAGCCGGCGTCATCGTCAGAGCCTTTGGCAGGCGAGGACCAACTTTAGTTAGGACAAGTGTACTAGATGTTCCCCTTCAAAATGGCCAATTGTTGGCGCCCTTCCCGCTTAATATTCTGGAAGAGGCCCAGGGCCTCTGCCTATAAATAGTACTAGCCACCCACAGGGTAGGAAGAGGTCGGATCGAATCAGAAAGAGAGTAAGAAAGAGAGAGAGAGAAGCGACTGAACTCCCCTTAGCAGTTCGTCAAGACCGCCAAGAATGCACCCTCAGGCTGTTCTTCCTTGTATTGTTCATCATCAGCCCAGAGGCAATCCACCACACCACACACCTGGAGTAGGGTATTACAACACAATGGTGGCCCGAACCAGTATAAACCTTGTGTCCCTTGTGTTGCTCTTTGTGTAGTTTAGATCCTTGCGAGGCGACGAGGTGTAGGTAGGTTGGAGGTGAGATCTCCGCGTGCACCCCAGAGTTCAAACCTAGAGGGTCTGGCTGGAACCCGAATCCAACATTTGGCGCGCCGGTAGGGGTGCGCTGAATCCGCCGCCTCGCGCCCCGTCGCATCGTCATCATCATGTCCGGTGACCCAACGGGCAACCCTGATCCTTGGGTGGCCTGGCCCGCCCATGCAGAGCCGCTTGCCCCGGCCGACCTCAACCCCGTGCCCCAGGCAGCCCGCGTCCGCAGGGCACTGCGGGCCATGGGTGACGCGGTCAGCAACGTCACTCACGCCGCAGTGCGGCCGGCGGCGAGGGCCTCGAACCACGTCGCGGCCACGGCGCCGTACACCCGACGGGAGCAGGTGAACTCAAGGGTCGCGCTCATGGTGGCCCGAGAGCTACTGCAATGCAGGCTGCTGGACGGCGGCCACGATGTGCTGCTGGAGCGGGTGGCAGAGCTCCTGGGCTTCACGCATCGTGGGCTCACCCCTTCCGCACTCCAACTGCCACCTCAGTCAGGCGGGCCACACAAAGGCCCCACGCAGCTACCGCACAGCTCCAAGCGGACTCCAAGGCCACTCCAACGCCAACCAGGCCGTCAGCACCGGGCTAACAGCGGTGTTGCCTTCGCCCCCGGCCAGCGAAGGAGGACTTGCCACAGCCCATGGTCCCAGTGGGCCGCCGCGCTGCCACCCCCAAGTTGGCACCTCAAGCAGGGCTGCGTGGCACACGGGGCACTACAGTGAAGCATTCTGGGTGGCGGCCCCAGAAGAGTATGTGCCCCACATGATGGATCAAGGGCACGCGCAGGAGGATGAACATGGCTCGCTCCTCGGTCCAAGCTGGGGGGACGAGACACCCGAAGCTGAGCTCTTTCAGGAGCCCAGGGAAGGCCCCGTCGACCATGTTGGAGGCAGCTATTATCGGGTACCGCTAATTCCTCAGGAGCAGGCATACGCTAACCATGGGTCACAGGAGGTACATGTTGTCGCAGCGGGTGGCTGCCCCAATCCAGCAGCTTCCTACCCCTCAGGAGGAGGGCGCCGGGGGCTGCAGGTGTGGGGCCGAGATCCGGCATCACTACCGCGGCGTTCGGAGCAAGGCGTCCTCAGGAGGTAGGCCCTCTGCCGGGAGGCGCCTGTGGCCTACCCGGCAGAGGACCCGTGGTCGTCAGGGAACTGGCTGGCGACCGCTCTACCCCATCGGCGGCGTCCTCGGTCTCCGGCCGTCGTCGATGGCACTAGAGTGTGGCGCAAGGTGGGGCCCTCGTCTGGCGATATGAAGCAAGGCCGGTACCTGTGAAGAAGGCCCAGTGCCTGTGAAGCTCGCCGCCCCGTGACACTCTCACATAATAATGAGTGGGGTTGTACACGCCCCGGAGTCTCAGGAGCGCCGGCCTCAGGCCCTGGGGCTCCCTCCCACGCCCAGTGGCAGCACTTAGCTCCGCGCTGGTGAGAAGACGTCCAAGACTAGACTAGGTGCCGGACGCGGCTTTTTCTGCTTTTCTTGCTTTTCCCCTTGGCAGTCGCTTTTTTCCCGCGTTTGGATTTAAGTTGGATTTGAGCTTGAGATTTGTGTGTGTTCGGGGAAGGGGTATGTCGGTGTCAAAACCAGCGGATCTCGGGTAGGGGGTCCCGAATTGTGTGTCACGGCGAGCTATTAAGTCGCAAGTTTTGGCCAACTTCGTCGCCGAATGGACTGAAGCCGAACTCCCTAAAGAGTACGGCACATATTTCAACTGGATCATGCACTTTGACGGCTCCAAAATGTTGGCTGGTCTGGGGGCTGGCGTCGTTCTGACATCCCCAACAGGAGATACAGTTCAATACATACTCCAGATAATGTATACGGACTCCAACAACGCAGCTGAATACGAGGCCCTTCTACATGGTCTCCGCATGGCAGTCTCCATGAGCATTCAACGCCTAGAGGTGGGCGGGGATTCGAACCTCGTGATATCCCAAATAAATGGAGACTTTGATGCCAAGGATCCGAAAATGGCAGCTTATCGCAACGCCGTCCTAAAAATGTCAGCTCGGTTCGAAGGTCTCAAATTTCACCATATAGCTCGGGAAAACAATCATGCAGCAGGCGTATTGGCACGCATTGGCGCGAAGCGCGATGCCGTCCCCCCCAATATCTTCTTAGAGAGGCTGTTCAAGCCATCCGTATTATGGGAAGGGGAGTCCGGAAATAACAGCCCGGACCCAACCGCACTGCCCGACACCAAACATTCCGACACAACTGGAGGCTCTGCCAACGAAGTAACATCTTCAGCCCACGTAATAATGGCAGTCATTGCCCCATGGACGGAACCATTCCTAGCCTACATAACCAGGCAGGAACTTCCCCAGGACCAAAACGAGGCACGCTGCATAGTGCAGCGATCTAAAGCCTATAAAGTCCATGAGGGAGAGCTTTATAAGAAAAGCACCACCGGAGTCCTTCAAAGGTGTATCTCCGAAGAGGAAGGGCGGAATCTTCTGGCTGAAATTCATGTCGGACTCGGCGGGCACCACGTCGCAGCCCGGGCCCTTGTAAGCAAGGCCTTCCGTACAGGATTTTACTGGCCGACGGCCTGGGCAGATGCTCAGGACTTAGTCCAACAATGCGTCGGTTGCCAGCTCTTTGCTAACCAAAGCCATATGCCACCCACCGCCCTCCAAACTATACCCATCACCTGGCCCTTCGCGGTCTGGGGGCTTGGCATGGTAGGACCCCTTAAAGGGGGAACCCACAAGCAAAAATACTATTGGTCATGGTGGATAAATTCACCAAATGGATAGAGGCCAAGCCTGTTAAGACGGCCGAATTCGGACCGGTGATAGACTTCATATCAGGGGTCGTACACTGTTACGGCGTCCCCCACAGCATCATCACCGATAACGGCATGAACTTTACGGCCGACGAGGTCAAACTCTAGTGCAAAAACATGGGCATCAAGCTCGACTATGCTTCAGTCTATCACCCACAAACTAACGGTCAAGTCGAGCGAGCATGGTCTAATCATGAGCGGCATCAAACCCAGATTAGTGCGGTCCGTCAAGGAATCTAACACGCACTGGGTAGAGGAGCTCGACTCCGTACTGGGGCTGCGGACCACGCCCGAATCGCACAACCGGATTCACACCATTCTTTATGGTATACGGTAGCAGAGGCGCTTACGCCTTGCGACATAATTCATGACTCACCTCGCGTGCGCATGTATGAAGAAAGAGAAGCCGAACTCGATCGGCAGGACAGTTTGTACGCCTTGGAGGAGGAGCGTGACGTGGCAAAAGCTCGTTCCGCATTCTATCAACAGCAGGCTCGAAGATATCAAAGCAGAGAAGTACGGGCCAAAACTTACAATGTTGGCGAGTTAGTTCTACGCCTGCTGGACAAGAAAAAGGACAAACTCAAGCCCAAATGGGAAGGTCCCTTTATTGTTGACCAAGTCCTGACTGGTGGAGCGAACCGTCTGCGAGATGCATCGGATAACCGAATCGAGCCGAACCCATGCAACGCAGCCCGTCTCCGAAGATTCTACGCCTAGCGCCGGACTCTGTGTTCGTCTCCTTCCTCTATCTATTTTTTACACATTAACTGTCTTACATTTCTCTCCTTCTCCCTCCCTTCCCCTTATAGCCTTAAGGTCTTGTTCGCGCCTTGTTCAAGAGACAGAATCGACGCGCTTATCCGCTACATTATACACGGGGCTTCTTTAATGGCTTATTTATACGGGCTTCACGCCCAACACATGTGTCACACTTCCGCATGTACCTTTTATTCACCATTATATGCATCGATATAACTTAAGTTTTTGCCAAGCTGGGTTGCCTGGCTCTTGTGCTTACCCCTACGTTCCCGATTGTTCGGCTAGGCGGTAAAGGGAGCACCTCTGCGATTATTCTTCTTTGGGTCAGCCGGATGTGTACCTCAGACCGGTGAAGCCGAAAGCTAAGCGTTCTTAAGGGAATATTCGGTCGGTGAACTAAAAGATGATTTCTCACTTGTTTATTTACCTGCCCCGGATGCTTTTACGCTTTTTTCACAAATCCGTACATGCACTTTAGGGCATGCCTCCCGAGAAAGGAACCCCTAATGGAACTATTCTCCCGGAAGGTGTTTCTTACTAACCATGTAATATAACATAACTAGCTGGGCACTTATGCATTCAAGCAATAATGACCCCTACGCTGGTCTCCATGCATGCCCGGTTCTTATATAACCGAGAGGGTATTCGGACACACTCGGACTATCGGGTCCCGAGGTCGGCGAAAAGGTCCGCCATGACAAAGCGATCTACAATCCGGCTAGAAGGCATTTTACATGTCATCTTAAATTACATAGTCAATTTGGTGAGCATATTCCTCTTCAATACCATCCAACAGGCTGTCTAGTTTACAGTCTGTTGGGAATATTTGACCAACTCTACTTAGCCGTACACTAAGCTCCATGGGATCTCCTTCCCATCGGCCCCCACAGGTCCGACCTCGGCCATGTGGTTTGGGTCAGCCTTCGTGGCAGCGTCTTCACCATGGCCAGTGCCTCCCTGGCGCTTTGACGGCAGGCTGATATCTTCCATAATCGGAGCGCAGCGCGCTCCCTTAAGCCTCTCTGCAAGCTCTCCAACGCCTTCGGCATGGAGACAGATGGCCACAAGGCACAGGCGACGCCTTTCATCACTGTCGAACTTCGTTAAATGCGGTTGTATCTGAGCTCGGGAAGAAGGTCACCGTAGAATCTGGGCATTTCCTCTGCGGGACGACACTGTGAGCATACCTCTGAGACATAACTCGTTAGTCGACTTCCTCGCCGAACTCTTTTTCAAAGTTCGCTCAAGCACTTACTAAAAATGCCGCGTCGAAGCCGTCGATTCTCCTTCACGGAGTCCGGTACCGGGCACGAACATCCTTTAGTTCCTCGCCCGGTGGGTGTTGGCATCTTGGAGATTATTCTTCTCCTGCCTCACCCTTGTAAGCATGCTCTCGCCGGCCTTTAATCGGCGCAAGAGTTGTTGCTTGTCCGGATCTACTCCGGCGCCATCTGCAATGATATGGTCAGATTTGCACACACGCTGCACTTTGCAACATACTTATCTTTCGAAGCGTATATTACCAGAGGGGGTCTCCTTGGCCTCCCCTGCCGCGGCTAGTGCGGCCTCAAGTAGGGCTTTGCACTCTTCCAGCTCCTGGGACAGTTGGGTATTCTTTTTTGTAAGATCCTCAAGATAACAAATGATCCTTAAATCAGTTATTCTAACTGTTTCAAGTCTCGGGGCCATCTTGACATATATAACCATCAAATTTTCTCACCAGTATGTCTTTCACATACTTTGCTCAAGTGGCTCGCTAGACCATTTTGAGCGGCACGGAGGTACGCATCTCCCGAATTGAAGGCATCCAATGCCTCTTGGGAGAAACAAGCATCATGAAGAACTGTCCGGCGACGCCTGTGATTCATGGCACTCTCCACATCGGAATTGGTGGCGGACAGTCTGTCCGCATCCTCTGTCAGAGGAGCGTCCGACGCACGCCTCGTGTTCGCCTCTGCTTCTGGACCTGGCTTTGGAGCCTAGCTGGTGGAGGCTCGATTAGCAATCTCTCCGGATATAGTCCGGCGGGCCCTCTTTTTCCTAAAAAAAGGAGAGCACGGGCGTTGATATCTTGGAATAAGGCAGGGCACCTTACTGCTGCGCTAGTGCCTCGACCCGGACTGCGTGTCTCTTCAGCCTACCCGCCCTCGCGGTCCCCTGTTGGCTAGTCGCCGCAGGCTCGACATTCCGCCTCGAGATCCTCCCCTGCGAAACACCATTGGTATACTGTGATAAAAAATAAGCACGGATGGATCATCCTCGAAGTATTAGGACTTCGGTCTCGATTACTTGTGAGGCGGGGAGCAATCCAGGATAATCGGCTGTAATAGCCACCAAGGTTGTCAATGCTCAGTTGGTGAAATACCCCATCGATCAGCTCCACGGATATGTCCGGATCCTCTTGGGAGGCCGGATCGAAGGACCGTTTCCGATCCTCGGGTTTTGGAGGAGGGCTGTTTATATCCTTTATGGCCCGGCGCAATTCCTGCGTCGAAATCACAAGATAAGGTACTTAACTATGGGAATATGGAACGGATGGGCAAAAAGAAGTGTCCGCTTACCCAGCTTGGAGGATTGTTCATAGAAAATCCGCCCTGTCGATTGACGCGGAGGAACTCCTCCTCTTCTCCCTTGTACAATGCGGACAAGATCTTCGTCAGAGCGGCAACCGATCCCGGCCCCTTACGGCCGCAGCGGGTGCTATCATCCTCCCCGTTGAAATCCCACATGGGGTGGCCTCTATCGAAGCGGCTGCACCCCCGCATAATGCATGTGGCCATGACCCGATCATGGTCGGTCCGAATGAGCTAACAACCTTATCCGGCTCATCGTAAAGGACGTCCTTGTCATTTTCCCTCTGAGGGCTCCGTGGACGCCAGCTTAGGCGCTTCTTCAAAGGAGCACTATTGAACTCGGGGAGGCCGATCCGAACAGGGTCCGGCAAGGGGACATCTTCTATATAAAACCATCCCGAAGGCCAGTCTTTGGACGCCTTCCTTGGGGTTCCGGATAGATATCCGGTACCGGCAATGCGCCATAGTTCGGCTCCGCCCATTTGATATATCGACCCCTCCTGAAAACGGGGCACAAGGCAGAACAGCTTCTTCCACAGCGTGAAATGAGCCTCGATGCCCAAATACAGCTCGCAAAGGGCTACGAAGCCCGCAATATGCAATACGGAGGCAGGCGTAAGGTTGTGCAACTGGAGGCCGTAGAACTCCAGGAGCCCCCGGAGAAACGGATGAATTGGAAATCTGAGCCCTCTTATCAGATAAGGGACAAGGCATACCCACTCTCCTTTGGAGGGACTGGGGACGCTCTCCGCTTGCTCTCCACCATTATAGGTGGCAAGTCCGCTCGAACCGGGACCATGAAGGCTGGGGAAGGAATCCCTTGGTTTGGAGCATCACTAGCTCGGCTGGGCAGATTTTAACATCTCTCCCAACCTCCGTGCTGAGGGCTGGGAGGCGAGAGGAGGAGTTGCGTCGGCCAGCCATGATGGAATGGATCTCTTTCGGATGCACTCGGCGAATGCTTTCGCGAAGGGAAGATGGTGTGATTCGGATCTAAATCCTCGTCTCTTTTATAGGCAGCTCATTTGCGCAGCTAGGGGGTAAATGTAAAAACACCACGGCTTTTTCGCATTCGTTTGACACGTGGAAGACGGCTATTATTGGGCGTGGAAGCAAAGGAGCGCAATATTCACGAGAAGCCGGACACTATTCAACAGGTACACATAATTTGGAGAAGAACCCGCCTTGCAATGCCGAAGACAATCTGCACGCCGGACTCATAGTCATTGAAGCCTGGTTCAGGGGCTACTGAGGGAGTCCTGGATTAGGGGGTGTCCATATGGCCGGACTATAACCTTTGGCCGGACTCCTGGACTATGAAGATACAAGATTGAAGACTTCGTCCCATGTCTGGATGGGACTTTCCTTGGCGTGGAAGGCAAGCTTGGCGATACGGATATGTAGATCTCCTCCCATTGTAACCGACTCTGTAACCCTAGCCCTCTCCGTGTCTATATAAACCGGAGGGTTTTAGTCCGTGGGGCGAACAACAATCATACCATAGGCTAGCTTCTAGGGTTTAGCCTCTCTGATCTCGTGGTAGATCTACTCTTGTACTACCCATATCATCAATATTAATCAAGCAGGAGTAGGGTTTTACCTCCATCAAGAGGGCCCGAACCTGGGTAAAAACATCGTGTTCCTTGTCTCCTGTTACCATCCTCCTAGACGCACAGTTCGGGACCCCTTACCCGAGATCCGTCGGTTTTGACACCGACAGGGTGTTTAGTCTCGTTCGAGCAATCTCTCGCGTTCTGGTTACCACTTTGCCTCAGCTGCCTCCCCTCGTGAGCCCCTCGTGAGCCAGGCCAGACCTAGCATGCGTGCAGCCCGGACTTCCGCCACCCGCGCCTCTCGGGAGGTTCTCATTACAGGTTCAATGGGCTCGTTCAGAAGCACTCAGACACCACAGCCCTCCGCAGTTATCTCGGGGCCCACGCTGGTCGAAGGTAAACAAGCCCGCCAGCTCGTCAAAGGCCAGCCACTTGGCGCAGGCGTACGGGTGATATCGTATCTACTAATACGCTAAGTGCAAGTTTTTACACGAGGGGCTCCCCCTCCCAAAATGCTCTTACAACCTTCAGGGCCAAGCCCGAACTCTATCTGCGCAGGGTAGAAAGTGGAAACAACACACGGTCAATCGGATAAATCCCCCAATGCATCCTCAAGGGCACCTCCTAAATCGTCGCTGGCGTCGCTGGCCTCGCCATCACCCTCCGCGTCGCCGTTGGCGGCATCAGGGCCATTCACCACGCCGCCTTCATCAGCAACCACGACCACGCCGTCGTTGTTAGTAGTGAAGGCCCTGACGAGGGCATCCATGTTGTCTTCCACCCAATGCGCCAGGTCGTCCCGGATGGCACAGGGTATCGGGCGATAAGCGGCATCAAAGTCAAAGTGGGGATCCATGTTCAAGATGATCAAGACGCGAGAAAAGCACGCCCGAAAGCAGGCACGGCTCTCTCCTCCACCAACCTGTTGGCTCTGCCCGACCAGCGCCTCGGCTGCGTCACCACATCAGTGAAGAACTGGAGGTTACCAGCATAGTTAACCGCATGAGGCTCGCCAACGGCCGCCTCGCAGATATTGCCAAGGCCGTGTTAGCTCTTTCCCGGAGCGTGCGGAGCATAGGGCCATGCTCGTGCTCCAGGACCTGCCGCTGGCGTATCTCGTCCTCGCTCCACCGCGCAACGGCCTCAGCCACGTCCACCCGTTGACGGAGAAGAAGCACCTCAGCGCGGGAGGAGGTCAGCTCCTCCTGTGCCGCGCCAAGGGCGGCTCGGGAAGCGTCAGCCCGCCGCGTCACTTCATCCAGCTTGGCCCTCAGGGCGGCGGTCCTGCCGTCCGCTTCGACCTTGATCAACTCCAGCCTCTCCTCGAACTCGCGCTCGAGGTTCGAGCGGGCCGCCTCCGCCCGGCGATCAACCTCTTCCAGGACTCGGGCCTCCCGCGCAGCGACATCGTCATCCGCCTGCGCCACCAAGCACTCCCTCATCTCCAGCTGCTCAAGGTCACGGGCGCGCTCGACAGCTTCCAGCGTCAGTGCCTCCTCACGTCTCTAGAGCTCCGCCTGGTCGACCAAAGCCCCCTTCATTGATGCAAGGGCCGCCTCACGCAGCTCCACCTGCTGCTCCAGGGAATTGCTCCAGGCCTGGAGCTCCCGCGCCCGCTCCTCCGCCGCCTCACGCCGCCGGACAGCCTCCTGGGCCTCCTCGACGGCCGGGGCTGGCCTCCCGAAGCCGCCAGCGACACCTCGGCTTTCTCATTGTCGAGGTCACGCTGGTGGCACGCAAGGGCAACGGCCACCTTGACTTGCGCCTCTCTTCACCAGCGCAGCCCTCGGCTTCAAGCGCGCGTCCTCGTCGGCAAGCTCTACACCAAGCTGGCTCATCAAGCGTGCCCTCTGGAGAAACCCTTGGCGAAGGGCGTGGCGCTCACGGGCGCGCTCGAGCACGTATTCTGCATCGTCCTCCGCCCAGGCGTCTTGGCCTGAACCAACACTCTCCCCACAGGCAATGGGGTTAAGCCGCCCTCACAATGGCCGGACGCGCCCCGCCAGGAGCCCGGCCTAGAGCCGGCACATCCTCAAAGGAAGAGCGCAGGGCCAACCTCAACCAGTCGCCGTCCACGTCCAATCGAAGAGCCCAAGGCAGGCTGGCTATACCCCGGGAAGGCTCGCGAAGGATGGTCACGAGGTGCGCAGAACCATGATGCATCGCAGGATGGCTCACCTCTCCAACCGGCCTCACCACGAGGGCATTGCTTGAGCTTGAAGCGCTTGGGGACGGTGGAGAGGACGAGGCCTGGGGGGATGGCTCCTCGGCCATCTCCGTGAGCTCGGCAGGAAGGGCCCTGCAGAGCAAGGATCAGCCGAAGCAACGGGAAAATAAGGAACTAAGAAAGGGGAAGGCTTACTCATCAATGGCGAAATACTTCCTGCGCTTCAGTAGGCGGCAAGGGTAATTGTCGGATTTCGGGTTCCGGCAGACCCTCTAGGTTCGAACTCTCGGGTGCACGCGGAGATCTCACCCCCTACCTACCTGCACCTCGCCGCCACGCTAGGATCTAAACTACCAAAAGAACAACTCAAGAGACACAGGGTTTATACTAGTTCGGGCCACCATTGTGGTATAATACCCTACTCTAGTTTGTGGGCTGATGATGAACAATACAAGGAGGGACAGCCTCGCGAGGGTCTGTTCTTGGCTGGTGCGATGAACTGCTAGGGGGAGTTCAGTCGCTTCTCTCTCTCTCTATCTCTCTCTCTCTCTCTCTCTCTCTCTCTCTCTCTCTCTCTCTCTCTCTCTCTCTCTCTCTGCGATTGATCTCTCGATGCCGGATCAAGCTGCCTCTACCATATGGGTGGCTAGCCCTATTTATAGTCGGAGGCCTTGGGCCTCTTCCCAAATATTGAGCGGGAAGGGCGCCAACAATTGGCCATTTTGAAGGGGAACATCTAGTACACTTATCCTGACTAAAGTTGGTCCGCGCCTGCCAAAGGCTCTGGTGGTGACGCCGGCTTGGGCTCCATGATGACTTCCTTCCTGTCGTTGCGACGGTCTTGGTCTTGTTGCACCGAAATGGGTGCCTTTGCTTGATGCTCTCGCATGCGCTTGCCCCCTTTGCACCAAAGAGGAAACGAGGACATCAAGGCTGGCTGGCGCCGCTGGCGCCTTTGGCGCCCTTGGTCGCCATGGCTTGCGTCATGGGCACCTTGTGAGGTACCCGCCTTGATCTCCGCCTCCTCGCGAGCTCGCTCGACGAGGCCGTTACTGGAAGCTTCCTGTCGTCCGCCTCATGAGGCTTGGCCTCGTGAGGGTCTTGAGCTCGTCTTGATGAAGATGGGCCGTCTTGGCCACCCTTGAGCCACGCCGCAGCCGCAGTGCAGTAAGTCTGGGTACCCGTTCCTAGAACGCCGACAAGAGCCCCCTCGCCCAAGGCGCGCTGGACTTGGCTGAGCAGAGAAGCGAAGAGGCAAGTCGCGGCCAGGCCCTAACAGCTCGCGGCTTTGGGCGCCAACGTGGCGGTTGATTGGACGTGGGCGCCCTACTTCCTGACGCCTCGGCAAGAATCGCATCGAATTGACAAGTCCCTGTATGCAAAGCGGGTCATGATTACCTGCGATCATGGAGGCCGGCGGTTGGCCTTCCCTGGCTATAAGTACGGAATGGCGTGTGCCCTTCCAACCCATCTCTTCTTGCCTCTCCTTCTTCTCCATGGCTCCGCCGAAGAGGTTCTCGGCCGCGGAGAAGGGAAAGGCCCGCCAGGTAGAGCCTGACTCTCCCCCGGCCAAGCGCGGTCGAGGTCGTCCTCGCAAGCACCCTGTGGCTCCCGTATCGGCTCCCCGCGGCCATGGACGCGATCTCCTGCGGGGCGACGGGCGTCAGGCTGCTGATGCACGGCGCGCTACGGCCACGCGTCCCCCTAGGCCACGCTTCCGCTCGGCGGAGGTGCTGCCGGAGTTTGTCGTGTGGTCGGTGGAGCTAAACCAAGACCCGGCTCCGGCTTCCCCGCTTCTTCTTAGGTGAACTTCCGGCCGGCGCCCCGGGCGGCCTGTGGCTCTAGGAGGACGGTTGCTGCAGCCGGGCCTCCTGGGCTTCGCTAGAGGTCTCCGCAGCCGGGAGCGTGGCCTTGACCCGCGGCTGGCAAACGTTTACCCGCGCACGTGGTCTGAGCCGGCGGTGCACCCTGCACTCCAAGTTCAACGGTGATGCCACCCTCTATGTGAGGGTGTTCGGGGAAGATGGTCACCGCGCTGGGTGCTGCCCCGAGGACGACGACCGCGGCCGTGAGCCCAGCCCCGGCGATGATGAAGATGGCAACGCACGCGTGGTTGGCGGCGCCCGGGGTTCGTCGAGCTTTGGCGTCTCTTCTTCGGATAGCGGCTCCTCCAGCGGTGGCCGCGACCAGCCCGCGCGCCACCGCACTCGCCTGGAGGGAGGTAGCGGGTCTACCCGCCGTCGCGCCTCGGTGAAGCGCGAGAGGGAGTCCGCCTGAGTTCCGGAGGTAGTCCGAGCTCTCGCCGCGAGTTGGTGTCGGGCGAGTCGCGCTGTTTGTTCTTTTTCCTTTTCTGCGCCAAGGAGTCGGTAGTGTAGGGCCCGGTAGCGTGCTTGGACTATTGCTGTTAATTATCGTACTGTTTCCGCTATTTTGGTATTATGCCTTTGTGCCATACACCTGCGCGTAGAAATTACTTAGCTCGGGGGGGCCTGCCGTGGCCTTTGCTTCCCGAGGCCGAGGCCTCGTCGTACGCTTCATGTCCTGCGAAGGTTAGTCTGGAGAGGTAGCTCCCGGCCTCAGCTATGGAGGCGACTGACCCAGGTCCTGTGTTCGTGTCGCGGTGCCCGTGGGGCACGGACTGGAGGGGTGCTCCTGTAGTGGACCCGGGTAGGGAAGCCTCAAACAATGAGGGCAGAAAACACTTTCATGAGGGTGCTCACATGCTCCCTCATGAGACTTGCGCGAGAGAAATCGAGGCAGGAGAGCGAAAAAGGCATAGAGTCACAAGCCAAAGACGGCAACAACTTCAATAAAACTTCAAATGGGAATGAACAAGCCAACTGCAGAAAGAAAATGAGAAAAGCCGCGTCTGGCACCTAATCCAGTCTTTGACGTCTTCTCACCAGCGCGGAGCTAAGTGCTGCCACTCGGCGTGGGAGGGAGCCCCAGGGCCTGAGGTCGGCGCTCCTGAGACTCCGGGGCGTGTACAGCCCCAACTCATTATTACGTGAGAGTGTCACGGGCGGCGAGCTTCAAAGGCATTGGCCTTCTTCACAGGCTCCGGGCCTTTCTTAGAAAGATAAACTTCACAGGCGTTTGCCTTCTTCACAGGCACCGGTCCTTTTTCGAAACGCATCAGCTTCACAGGCATTCGCCTTCTTCACAGGCACCGGGCCTTTTCCCAAAACGCAGCGCTTCACAGGCATTCGCCTTCTTCACAGGCACCGGGCCTTTTCCCAAAACGCCGCGCTTCACAGGCGTTCGCCTTCTTCACAGGCACCAGGCCTTTTCACAAAATGCAGCGCTTCACAGGCATTCGCCTTCTTCACAGGCACTGGGCCTTTTCCCAAAACGCAGCGCTTCACAGGCATTCGCCTTCTTCACAGGCACCGGGCCTTTTTAGGGGTAAAACCTCTGGAGGTGCTGGATGTTCCACGCAGCGTTACGGGCGGGCACCCCCTCCCGAGTCTCCAAGCGCGGGCCGGGCACAGAAACATGAACAACCTTGAACGGGCCCTCCCACATGGGGGATAGCTTATGCAGTCCTTCCCTGGAGAGAACCCGCCTGAGCACGAGGTCCCCTACCTCGAGAGTCCTGGGGCGGATGTTGCGGCAGTGGTATCGCCGAAGCGCTTGTTGATATCTTGCCGCTCGTAGCGTGGCTTCCCGACGATGCTCCTCCCCCAGCACGAGGTTCATCCCCTGCATGGCGTCCTGCTGCGCCTCGTCGAACGCCAAGACCCGTGCGGAACAACGTCTGACCTCGTGAGGGAGGACTGCTTCAGCTCCATAGAACAGGAAGAACAGGGTCTCGCCTGTCGGCTTGGTCGCGGTTGTGCGGATGGACCACAATACGGACTGAAGCTCGTTGTACCAGCCTCTGCCGCAGGCCTCCAGCTTCTTCTTGAATGTCCTGGTTTTGAGGCCCCTCAGGACCTCTGCATTAGCCCGCTCGGCCCGACCGTTGCTTCGTGGGTGTGCTAATGGTAGGCGTAGCATATCTCGTGTCCCAAAGGTTAGCACAATATGTTTTGAAGAGGTTACTGGTGAACTGCGAACCGTTGTCGGTGATGATGTGGTTCAGCACCCCGAACCGGCTCACGATGCCCTTGATGAACTTGACCGCAGAACCTGTGGGGATGGTGCGGACTGCTTCCACTTCAGCCCACTTGGTGAACTTGTCCACGGCGACGTAGAGGTACGATAGCCCCCTGGCGCCCGAGGAAACGGGCCCAGGATATCCAGCCCCCACATTGCGAATGGCCACGAGAGGGGTATAGTTTGCAGACCTCTCACCGGCTGATGGATCTGCTTGGCATGGAATTGGCAGGCTTCGCAAGCCTTCACCAGTTCGATGGCGTCATTGGCGCTTGATGGGCCAATAGAACCCGCTGCAGAACGCCTTGCCAACGAGGGTCCGCGATGATGAATGATGCCCACAGTCTCCATCGTGTATATCTGCCAGTAGTTCCTTCCCTTGCTCCCTGGAGATGCAGCATAGGGACACGTCATTTGGTCGCTTCCGGTAGAGCTCTCCATCCCTAATGCAGTATGCTGTGGCTTGCCGCACCACACGTTCCGCTTCCTCCTCCTTCTCCGGCAAGGTCCCTTGCATCAGGTAGCTCCGGAGCTCCGTGATCCAGCACCCCTCCTGAGGCTCCAGCGTCAAGAGCAGGCGCGCTCCTGAGGCCGGGCCCGCAGGCCAGGGCTCCCCGAGGCTGGTGGTGGGGAGCTCCTCCGAGGCTGCACCATGCTTGACAGCGATGGTGTGGCCGAGGGCTTGAAGAGCCGCTCCTCGAAAACGCCAGGCTCCTGAGGTAGCCGCCTGGATGCCCGCTTGGCGATGTCGTCGGCCTCTTGGTTGGTGCCACGGGGCACATGCTGCAACTCCAGCCCCCAGAACTGCTTCTCCATCCTGCGGACCTCTGCGAGGCAGGCTTCCATGTGCTCATCCCTCGGCTTGTATACCTTGTTGGAGAAGTTGACGCGGAGCTGTGAATCACCCTTGATGGTAAGGCGCTTCACTCCTAGGGCAACTGTGGCCTTCAGGCCTGCTATCAGGCCTTCATACTCTGCTATGTTGTTGGAGACCTTTTCTCCATGCTGGAAACAAAGCTGCACGGCGTAGTAGAGCTTGTCTTGAGTAGGGGATATAAGCACTACTCCAGCCCCCGTGCCGTGCCTGGAGAATGCCCCGTCGAAGTACATGACCCAACCGTCCGGCGCCTGGCTTCCCGGGGAGAGGGATCGATCCTCATCAGCCTTGATGCCCGGCGCCTCCGTCCATTCTGCCATGAAATCCACCAATGCGGCCCCCTTGATGACTCTGGTTGTGCTGAATTCGAGCTGAAACGCTTGCAGTTCAATGTTCCACTCAGCGCTTCCAGCTGAGTTAGGGCTCCTAAGCACCCTTTCCAAGGGGTACGCTGAGACAACCTTGATGGGGTGGCCCTGAAAATAATGCCGCAGCTTGCGTGAGGCCACCAACAGCGCGAGGAGGAGTTTCTGAGGCATGGGGTACCGCGCCCTCGCGTCTGCAACACTGCTGTCGGGCGGGCACAGGGGTGCTCAACGAGGTTGGGAGTGCTGGTGTTGATGGCGCCCTCCGGAGACCGTGGCGCCTCCTGAGACAGTGGAGCCTCCAGCGGCTGGTCGCCAAGGGGAGGGGTCTCTTCCGTCCCGAGTGTGTTTCCCTGCGGCGGCTGATCCTTCTCAGCTGTGGTAGTGGTCTCTGTGAGTCTTCCTTGATCCTGCTTTGCCTTGACCGGCAGTTGCTGCGGCTTTGGTCCGACACTCCTCCCTAACCGCCACCAGTGGCTGCTTTGGCCGGAGTAGGGAAGTAGCCAAGGTAGAGCACCGAGGGTTCTTGAGGCGCTGGGCCACCATTATCGGAGGGCTGGTTAGGTACCTCTTGAGATCTTGGAACGCCTTGTCGGCCTCTTCACCCATTCAAAGGGCCCATTTTTCTTCATCATTTGGAAGAAAGGCAGCTCACTCCAACTTGGAGATGAAGCGTCCTAAGCGATCACGCCACCAAAGGAGCTTCTCTGCATTTCTTCGAGGGTCTTTGGCGGGCTCATGTCCTCGACCGCCTTGACCTTTTCTGGGTTAGCTTCGATGCCTCGGTGGGACAGGAGGAAGCCCAAGAGCTTGCCCGAGGGGACCCCAAACACACACTTCTCCGTGTTGAGCCGCAGGTTCACTGCGTTGAGGCTTGCGAAGGAATCCTCCAGGTCTTGTATCAGGGTCTTGGCCTCATGAGACTTCACCACAATGTCATCGACATAAGCCTCAACATTCTTCCCGAGCTGCGGGCCCAAGGTGATGTGCATCAGCCGGTGAAAGGTCGCCCTGCGTTGCGCAGTCCGAACGGCATGCATGTGTAGCAGTACACTCCACACGGGGTCAAGAAGGCCGTCTTTTCCACGTCTTCTACCGCCATCTTGATCTAATGATAGCCAGAGAAGGCATCCAGAAAGCATAATAGGTCGCACTCGGCGGTGGAATCGACAATCTGGTCGATACGGGGGAGCGGGAATGGATCCTGCGGGCAGGCTTTGTTGAGGTTGGTGAAGTCGACACACATGCGTTCCTTCCCCCCTTTCTTTGGCACGACAACTGGGTTAGCCAACCAATCTGGGTATCGGACCTCGCGAATGACCCCTGCAGCTTCTAGCTTGCGGGTCTCTTGGACGATGAAAGCCTGCTTTTCAGTGGACTGCCGCCTTGCCTTCTGCTTCACGGGGCGTACGTTGGGGCACACGTTGAGGTGGTGCTCGATAACGCCTCTAGGGATCCCCGCCAGCTGATCAGGCTCCCATGCGAATACCTTCTTGTTTGCGCGCAGGAACTTGACCAGGGCCTCCTCCTGCTCGGGCTTGAGGTTGGCGCCTATGGTGAAGGTGGCGTTAGTGGATCCGTCCTCGTCGACCGATGTCTGCTTGGTTTCTGCCTTGTCTTGGGTGAACAATGCTTCTTCTTGGCGTGCGCCTTCCTTGGGCTCAGAGGCATCTGAGTCGGCGGGCTGCACCGACGCCGCCATCTTGAAGACGAGCTTGAGCACTTGCAACGCATCCCCGGTGTCTCCAGGCACGGTGAGGACGCTGTTGCTCCCGGGCATCTTCATGAGGTTGTACGCGGGGTGAGTCGCGGCCATGAATCGGGCTAGTGCTGGATAGCCGAGGATGGCGTTGTATGGGAGGCCGATGGGAGCGATGTCGAAGTCGATCAGCTCCGTGCGGAAGTTGTCGTAGGTGCCGAAGGTTACCGGTTAATGGATTTGCCCTAGGGAGCGGGATGAACCGCCCCCGACGCCCAAGAAGGGCCGGCTGGGCTGAAGCCGCTCCAGCGGTATGTGGAGGAGGCTGAAGGCTTCAACCGAGAGCACGCTGAGGCCCGCGCCGCCGTTGATGAGGGTCTGGTGACGCCACTGGCAGATGGTGGGGGTGCACAGCATTGGGAGCGCGCCCGAGCAGGCTGAGTTGGAGGGGTGATCCTCCGAGTTGAAGGCCAGATCGGCTCTGGGCGCCGACCGACTCGGAGGAGCCCCATGCTGCGCAGAGGCAGCTCCGACCTGGCGAGCGAATGGCTTGATGTGGTGGTCTGAAGGTGGCGCCTGCGAGCCGCCCAGGAGAGCTGCAACGGCTGGGGGCGCCGGCGCAGCGTGCCTGGCGAGGAAAAGGCCGCGCAGCTCCTCCCAAGAGGCCACAGAAGCCGCTGGCAGGTGGAGCAGCCACACGCGCTGTGCACCGGTGAGGGCCATGGGAAGCCAGTTAGCCATGACCCTATCGTCGCCTCCTGCTTCGAGGACGGCCTCCTCGTATGCCAACAGGAAGGCCAGTGGATCAGTCGTGCCGTTGTAGCGTGGGGGCATCTCCGGCTTGAACTTGTTCGGCCACCGCACCTGTCGCAAAGGCTGGGGCCAAGGCTCGAGCCCCAGCCCCAGCTACTGCACCGTGCCGGAGTCTGTGATTGCACCGCTCATCGAGGGCGAGTCGTGATGTCGGCGGAGAGCGGGTCGGCGGAAGGAAAGCTCCACAAGACTCCCTACCCGGGCGCGCCAAAAGTTGGATTTCGGGTTTCGGCAGACCCTCTAGGTTCAAACTCTGGGGTGCACACGGAGATCTCACCACCTACCTACCTGCACCTCGCCGCCTCGCTAGGATCTAAACTACCAAAAGAACAACTCAAGAGACACAGGGTTTATACTAGTTCGGGCCACCATTGTGCTGTAATACCCTACTCTAGTTTGTGGCGTGGTGGATTGTCTCTGGGGCTGATGTTGAACAATACAAGGAGGAACATCCTTGCGAGGGTCTGTTCTTGGCTGGTGCGATGAACTGCTAGGGGCAGTTCAGTCGCTTCTCTCTCTCTCTCTCTGCGATTGATCTCTCGATGCCGGATCAAGCTGCCTCTACCCTGTGGGTGGCTAGCCCTATTTATAGGCAGAGGCCTTGGGCCTCTTCCCAAATATTGAGCGGGAAGGGCGCCAACAATTGGCCATTTTGAAGGGGAACATCTAGTACACTTATCCTGACTAAAGTTGGTCCGCTACCGCCAAAGGCTCTGTGGTGACGCCGCTTGGGCTCCACGATGACTTCCTTCCTGCCGTTCACGGCGGTCTTGGTCTTGTTGCACCAAACGGCTGCCTTTGCTTGATGCTCTCGCTGCGCTTGCCCCTTTGCACCAAAGAGGAAAGCGAGGACATCATGCGGGCTGGCGCCCGCCTGGCGCCCTTGGTCGTCATGGCTAGCGTCATGGGCACCTCGTGAGGTACCCCGCCTTGATCTCTCCGCCTCCTCGCGAGCCTGCCTGACGAGGCCGTGCCTGCGGAAGCTTCTTGTCGTCCGCCCCGCGAGGCTTGGCACCTCGCGAGGGTCTTGAGCTCGTGCTGATGAAGATGGGCCGTGCTGAGCCACCCCTTGAGCCACGCCGCAGGCCGCAGGCAGGCAAGTCTGGGTACCCCCGTTCCCAGAACGCCGACAGTAATCATCACCCAAGGCCTCCTTTCTCTTTCGGATGGCCTCGAAGTCCATGCGGAAGCAGCCCAGGAGCTCGGCGCAGGTGTCAGCCTGCGACGAGGAAGAAGCGCCAAAGTGACCAGCGTCAGGGGTGTCGTCCTGGCGCACGCCACCAGTCGCCTCACCAAGAAGGGTGGCCGGGGCCTCAGGGGCCTCTGCCACGGGAGCCGCGGGCCGCGGCTCAACGCCTTCAGCCGCCACAGGGCGGGCCACAGGAGCTGCCGCCCCAGGAGTGCCGCCTGGCATCGTCATCCCGCGGGAGGCCCCCTCAGCCCCCGGTGGCCCTTGCCTCCCTACTCCACCACTCGAGGAAGGACCGTCGTGGGCAACCGGAAGGGCAACCACCACAACTGGGTTCTCACGAGGTCCCATGAGGCTTGCGGGGCGCAGCCCCCATTCGTCGAAGCTGGGCATCTGCTTCACGAAATCACCCCTATTCGAGCAAAGGTACAGCAGGCACCCCTTGTCGGATGCTGCCAGGGAAGGGTCCCAGTCGGGATCATGAGAACCTTCCTCAAAGACTTCAGGCGTCAGGTCCTCCTCCTGGAGCCTCATGTGGTCTTCACGCCCGCCGAAGGCCCACATCTGGCGGGAATGGCGCTGGAGAGGGGCAATGCGGCATAGGAGGAACTCCTTCACCACCTTGGGCGCCGTCACGCCGAGCGCCCTCATGTACGCGAAGTGATGCCATACAAAGACAAGCCGGGGGCTCGTGAGCATCTCCTGGTCCCAGCCCGAATTGGGGATAACGGGTAATGTTGGCTCCGAAAGCAGGGGGCCGGGCACCCCGACGTCCACATACAGCCACTGCTCACGGAACCCAGGCGCAGGCGGAGGAAGGCTGAAATCAATTCCTGAAGCCGCTGTTTCTGGTGCGACAATGAAGCTCACGCACCCCGAGCATTGGGCGGGGTCGCTGAGGCGCAAAGAGAAGAACTGGCGCAACAAGGCAACTGAAGGAGTAATGCCCATCATCGCCTCGCAGACAAAAGCGAAAACGGCAAGAAGAGTAATGGATTCGGGACCCAAATGCAGCATGTGGATCTGGTAATGGGAAAGCACATCTTTGAAGAAATTGGAAAAGGGGGGAACCAGTCCCGCCCACAGGGCGTCGGTGAAGTACCGGACCTCGGTGACTATTCTGTCAATCGAGAAGTGAGACGCGGGCCAGACTGTCGTCCTCCCGCACTCGTCGAAGATGGTGGCGAGGGCAGAACTGACCTTGTCCAAGCCTTCTCGGTTGAGTATGATCGACCGCTCGACAGCAGGAGCCGTCGGCGACGGCGAGAGGGGTGGAGGCACAGGCTTTTTCCCTTTCCCCTTCTTCGTCGGAGCCATGGCGACAGGAAGGGGGAGGATTCGAGATTGGATTGGAAGCGGAGACTGGAGCTCGAGAGGAGGAAGAGCAGGAGACGCTCGAGCAGCGAGAAGAGGGATGATCAGATGCAACCACGGGTCCGCCTAGCTGGGCGCAAAATAAGGAGGCGTGGGGGAACAGGGACGCCCACGTCCAATCAATCGCCACGCGGCGCCCAAGGCCACAGGCTGTTGGGGCCCGTGGCGCTTCGCACTTGCCCCTTCGCTTCTCTGCTAAGCCAAGTCCATGCGCGCCTTGGGCCGGGGCTCTTGTCGGCATTCAGGAACAGGTGTACCTGCACTTGCTCGTCTGCGGCTGCGGCGTGGCTCAAGGGGTGGCCCAAGACGCCCATCTTCATCAACACAAGCTCAAGACCCTCACGAGGGGCCAAGCCTCGCAGGACGGACGTGAAGCTTCCTCGTGCACGGCCTCGTCGGCTGGCTCGCGAGGAGGCGGAGAGATCAAGGCGGGGTACCTCACGAGGTGCCCATGACGCAGCCATGACGACCAAAGGGCGCCCGACCCAGCCGGTGTCCTCATTTCCTCTTTGGTGCAAAGGAGGCAAGCGCAGGAGAGAGCATCAAGCAAAGGCAACCATTTCGGTGCAACAAGACCAAGACCAACACAACGGCAGGAAGGAGGTCATCATGGAGCCCAAGCCGGCGTCATCGTCAGAGCCTTTGGCAGGCGAGGACCAACTTTAGTCAGGACAAGTGTACTAGATGTTCCCCTTCAAAACGGCCAATTGTTGGCGCCCTTCCCGCTCAATATTTGGGAAGAGGCCCAGGGCCTCTGCCTATAAATAGTACTAGCCACCCACAGGGTAGGAAGAGGTCGGATCGAATCAGAAAGAGAGTAAGAAAGAGAGAGAGAGAAGCGACTGAACTCCCCTTAGCAGTTCGTCGCACCGGCCAAGAACAGACCCTCGCGAGGCTGTTCTTCCTTGTATTGTTCATCATCAGCCCCAGAGGCAATCCACCACACCACACACTGGAGTAGGGTATTACACAACAATGGTGGCCCGAACCAGTATAAACCTTGTGTCCCTTGTGTTGCTCTTTGTGTAGTTTAGATCCTTGCGAGGCGACGAGGTGTAGGTAGGTTGGAGGTGAGATCTCCGCGTGCACCCCAGAGTTTGAACCTAGAGGGTCTGCCGGAACCCGAAATCCGACAACTTGGTTCAAGGAATTTGGATGCACAAGTAGTATTCCCGCTTAGTACAGATATTTTGGCTAGCAAAGGATTCTAAATAGCAAGCACCACATGTTAGAGGATCCATAACAATATAACTTCTATACAAATGTACCCAAGCATAACTCATTATGTTGTCTTCCTTGTCCAACTTCAACTAATTTGCTCAGGTTTGAAAATAATTAATGGGGCTCACAATCATAGAAGATGTCCAAGATAGTATATTTATATGTGAAATCTCTCTTCCTTCAATATTATTTCATGAATTGTTCAAGTGACCAATACAATGTTTGCAAACCTTCAATAAATTTACCACCTCTACTTCTTATATGTGAAGGCATTACTCCCCATGGGAAAGGCATATGAAACATATATAATTTCAGATTTATGACATTCAAATCATTCAACCATTTACTCATAGGATATAAGTGAAGCACACGAGTAGATAACAAACTACTCCAAAAAAATATATGTGAAGATCAATGAGTAGTTAAATAATTATTTAGCTATGTGAGGACTCTCTCTCATTCAAGAATTTTAGATATTGCTATATTATTCAAACTGCAAGAAAAACAGAATAAAGCAACATTTCAAGGATAGCAGTCATCATGTGAAGAAGCAAAAACTTAGGCTCAACCGATACTAATCGATAGTTGTTGAAGAAGAAAGGTGGGATGCCAACCGGGGCATCCCCAAGATTAGACGCTTGAGACTTCTTGAAATATTATCTTGGGATGCCTTGGGCATCCCCAAGCTTGAGCTTTTGTGTCTCCTTGATTCTTCTCATATCACGGGCTCCGTAAATCTCAAAAGCTTCAACCACACAAAACTCAACAAGGACTCGTGAGATAAGTTAGTATAAACCAATGCAAAAACCTTATCATACTCTACTGTAGTAAATCACTAAAATTATTATTCAACATTGCATACTAAATGCCTCTGCATATTTAATAGTCCTATCCTCAAATAGAATCATTAAACAAGCAAACATATGCAAACAATGCAAACATAACAGCAATCTGCCTAAACAGGACAGTCTGTAAAGAATGCAGCAAGATTCATACTTCCCAAGCTCCAAAAATTATGAAAGAAAATTCTCACTGTAGTAAATTTATCAGAGCTTATTATGCAAAAGATTTCAACATTTTATCACATTCTGACTTTTCTAGGGAATTTTTGCAACAGCGGTAAACTTTCTGTTTTGAAACAGCAAGATGTATACTTGCAAAATAAGCATGGTAAAGGCTATCCTTGACATTTTTATTGAAAATAGAGATGAAAAACATTATTATAAATAACATCAAGCAAATACTAACAAATAAAATTACGCTCCAAGCAAAACACATAATGTGGTGAATAAAAATATAGCTCCAAGTAAAGCTACCGATGAACAAAGACGAAAGAGGGGATGCCTTCCGGGGCATCCCCAAGCTTAGGATCTTGGTTGTCCTTGAATATTACCTTGGGGTGCCTTGGGCATCCCCAAGCTTAGGATCTTGCCACTCCTTATTCCATAGTCCATCGAATCTTCACCCAAAACTTGAAAACTTCACAACACAAAACTTAACAGAAAACTCGTAAGCTCCGTTAGCGAAAGAAAACAAAACACCACTTCAAGGTACTGTAATGAACTCATTCTTTATTTATATTGGTGTGGAACCTACTGTATTCCAACTTTTCTATGGTTTATAAACTATTTTACTAGCCATAGATTCATCAAAATAAGCAAACAACACAATGAAAACAGAATCTGTCAAAAACAGAACAGTCTGTAGTAATTTGTATCAAATGTATACTTCTGGAACTCCAAAATTTCTAAAATAAATTGGTGGACATGAGATTTGTCTAGTAAAAAATTTTAGCTAATCTCGTGAGCGCTAAAGTTTCTATTTTTTACAACATGATCATAAAGACTTCACCCAAGTCTTCCCAAAGGTTCTACTTGGCACAAACACTAATTAAAACATAAAACCACATCTAAACAGAAGCTAGATGGATTATTTATTACTAAACAGAACCAAAAAGGCAAAAATAAAATTGGGTTGCCTCCCAACAAGCGCTAACGTTTAAAGCCCCTAGCTAGGCATGATGATTTCAATGATGCTCGCATAAAAGATAAGAATTGAAACATAAAGAGAGCATCATGAAGAATATGACTAGCACATTTAAGTCTAACCCACTTCCTATGCATAGGGATTTTGTGAGCAAACAACTTATGGGAACAATAATCAACTAGCATAGGAAGGCAAAGCAAGCATAACTTCAAGATTTTCAACACATAGAGAGGAAACTTGATATTATTGCAACTCGTACAAGCATATATTCCTCCCTCATAATAATTTTCAGTAGCATCATGAATGAATTCAACAAAATAACCAGCACATAAAGCCTTATTTTCATGATCTACTTGCATATAAATTTTCCTAGTCTCCACGTAAGCAAATTTATTCTCATCAATAGTAGTGGGAGCAAACTCAACAAAATAACTATCATGTGATTGAAAATTAAGATCAAGATGACAAGTTTCATGGTTATCATTATTCTTTATAGCATACGTGTCATCACAATAATCATCATAGATAGGAGGCATGCTTTCATCATAATAAATTTGCTCATCAAAACTTGGGGGACTAAACATATCATCTTCATCAAACATAGCATCCCCAACCTTGTGGCTTTGCATATCATTAGCATCATGGGTATTCAAGGAATTCATACTAACAACATTGCAATCATGCTCATCATTCACAAATTTTATGCCAAGCATTCTATGTAATTCTTCTTCTAGTACTTGAGCACAATTTTCCTTCCCATCATTTTCACGAAAGACATTAAAAAGATGAAGCATATGAGGCAACCTTAATTCCTTTTTTTGTAGTTTTCTTCTATAGACTAAACTAGTGATAAAACAAGAAACTAAAAGATTAGATTGCAAGATCTAAAGATATACCTTCAAGCACTCACCTCCCCGGCAACGGCGCCAGAAACTGCTTGATGTCTACTACGCAACCTTCTTCTTATAGACGTTGTTGGGCCTCCAAGTGCAGAGGTTTGTAGGACAGTAGCAAATTTCCCTCAAGTGGATGACCTAAGGTTTATCAATCCGTGGGAGGCGTAGGATGAAGATGGTCTCTCTCAAACAACCCTGCAACCAAATAACAAAGAGTCTCTTGTGCCCCCAACACACCCAATACAATGGTAAATTGTATAGGTGCACTAGTTCAGCGAAGAGATGGTGATACAAGTGCAATATGGATGGTAGATATAGGTTTTTGTAATCTGAAAATATAAAAACAGCAAGGTAACTAATGATAAAAGTGAGCACAAACGGTATTGCAATGCTAGGAAACAAGGCCTAGGGTTCATACTTTCACTAGTGCAACTTCTCTCAACAATAATAACATAATTGGATCATATAACTATCCCTCAACATGCAAAAAAGAGTCACTCCAGAGTCACTAATAGCGGAGAACAAACGAAGAGATTAAGATAGGGTACGAAACCACCTCAAAGTTATTCTTTCGGATCAATCCATTGGGCTATTCCTATAAGTGTCACAAACAGCCCTAGAGTTCGTAGTAAAATAACACCTTAAGGCACACATCAACCGAAACCCTAATGTCACCTAGATACTCCAATGTCACCTCAAGTATCTGTGGGTATGATTATACGATATGCATCACACAATCTCAGATTCATCTATTCAACCAACACAAAGAACTTCAAAGAGTGCCCCAAAGTTTCTATCGGAGAGTCAAGACGAAAACGTGTTCCAACCCCTATGCATAGGTTCATGGGCGGAACCCGCAAGTTGATCACCAAAACATACATCAAGTGAATCAATAGAATAACCCATTGTCACCACGGTTATCCCACGCAAGACATACATCAAGTGTTCTCAAATCCTTAAAGACTCAATCCGATAAGAATCATGATGAAGTGAATTGATCATGATTCTTGCCACGATTGAAACTATTCTATCCAGTCAAAACAATCCATAGTTTAGAAGTGAATTGAAAATTTAGGGTTAGGTTTCCCCTGAAACCATCTCGGACCCACCGAGTTGCCGAACTCGGTTCCACCGATTCGGCTAAGGCCATTGCACAAGTGATTCTCGGTCTGACCGAGAATTGCAAATCGGTGTGACCGAGTTCAGGACTTTGTGAAATCCTAGCAGTCTCGGTGCCATCAACTGTGACTCGATACGACCGGGTTCACTAGTTTAGGTTCAAAAAGCTGCTTGTATCACCGAGTTTGCAAATCGGTTGATCCGAAATGCTTTCGTGGAAAACTAAAACTAAGTTTTTGAATCATTCTTTTGCAAAAACCTCTGTATTTTGTGATGCTCATCCACTCTATCTCATCTATATCTATTCACAAGGTCTCGCGATCGGTGTTTGCAATATGTCTGATCAGAGTGACAGCCAGAACAAGTCAGAGGAGAAGATTCAAATGAGTGAGGGCACTAGTCCCTCTAGCAGCTCTGATGAGGGTAGCAGGAGCACTCCAAGAAACTTACCCAAAGCCGCCACCAGGACAAGAAAGAAGAGAACCTCAGAATCTGAGGATAAAGACTATGTGGCAGTAGAGGATGAGGCTGATACGTCTCCAGCGTATCTATAATTTTTGATTGCTCCATGCTATATTATCTACTGTTTTGGGCAATATTGGGCTTTATTTTCCACTTTTATATTATTTTTGGGACTAACCTATTAACCGGAGGCCCAGCCTAGATTTGCTGTTTTTTTTGCCTATTTCAAGATTTCAAGAAAAGGAATATCAAAGCGGAGTCAAAAGCAGGCGAAATCAACTGGAGAAGTTATTTTTGGAAGGAAACCCACACGATGGACTTGGACCACACATCGGAAGATACGAAGTGCTCACGAGAGTGGGGCGCGCCCACCCCTAGGCGCCCCACGCCTCGTGGGGCCCCGTAGCTCCACCGACGCACTGCACCCATATATACCTACGTGTCGAAAAACTTCCGAACAGAGATTAGATCGGGAGTTCCGCCGCCCATAAAACCTCCAGAGCCACCAAAAACCAATCGGGGCCTGTTAGGCACCACGGAGGAGGGAACACTCACCGTGGCCATCTTCATCCCGGCGCTCTCCATGACGAGGAGGGAGTAGTTCACCCTCGGGGCTGAGGGTATGTACCAGTAGCTATGTGTTTGATCTCTCTCTCTCTCTCTCTCTCTCTCTCTCTCGTGTTCTTGATTTGGCACAATCTTGATGTATCGCGAGCTTTGCTATTATAGTTGGATCTTATGTTTCTTCTCCCCCTCTACTCTCTTGTAATGGATAGAGTTTTCACATTGAAGTAATCTTATCGGATTGAGTCTTTAAATATTTGAGAACACTTGATGTATGTCTTGCCGTGCGTATCTATGGTGACAATGGGATATCACGTGATTCACTTGATGTATATTTTGGTGATCAACTTGCGGGTTCCGCCCATGAACCTATGCATAGGGGTTGGCACACGTTTTCGTCGTGATTCTCCGGTAGAAACTTTGGGGCACTCTTTGAAGTTCTATGTGTTGGTTTGAATAGATGAATTGAGATTGTGTGATGCATATCGTATAATCATACCCACGGATACTTGAGGTGACAATGGAGTATCTAGGTGACATTATGGTTTTGGTTGATTTGTGTCTTAAGGTGTTATTTTAGTACGAACTCTAGGGCTGTTTGTGACACTTATAGGAATAGCCCAACAGATTGATTGGAAAGAATAACTTTGAGGTGTTTCGTACCCTACCATAATCTCTTCGTTTGTTCTCCGCTATTAGTGACTTTGGAGTGACTCTTTGTTGCATGTTGAGGGATAGTTATGTGATCCAGTTATGTTATTATTGTTGAGAGAACTTGCACTAGTGAAAGTATGAACCCTAGGCCTTGTTTCCTAGCATTGCAATACCGCTTACGCTCACTTTTACCACTTATTACCTTGCTGTTTTTATTATTTCAGATTACAAATACCTATATCTACCATCCATATTGCACTTGTATCACCATCTCTTCGCCTAACTAGTGCACCTATACAATTTACCATTGTATTGGGTGTGTTGGGGACACAAGAGACTCTTTGTTATTTGGTTTCAGGGTTGTTTGAGAGAGACCATATTCATCCTACGCCTCCCACGGATTGATAAACCTTAGGTCATCCACTTGAGAGAAATTTGCTACTGTCCTACAAACCTGTGCAGACTTAGGGGCCCAACAACGTCTACAAGAAGAAGGTTGTGTAGTAGACATCAAGCTCTTTTACGGCGCCGTTGCCGGGAGGCTAGGTAAGTGAAGGTATATCTTAAGATCTTGCAATCGAATCTATTTGTTTCTTGTTTTAGCACTAGTTTAGTTTATAAAAGAAAACTACAAAAAAATGGAATTGAGTTTGTCTCATACGCTTCATCTTTTTAATATCTTTCGTGAGTATGATGGAAAGGAAAATTGTGCCAAAGTGTTAGAATAAGAATGCATTAAATTGTTTGGCACTAAATATTTGAATGATGAGCATGATTGCAATGTTGTTAGTATGAATTCCTTGAATATCCATGATGCTAATGATATGCAGAGCCACAAGCTTGGGGAAGCTATGTTTGATGAAGATGATATTTTTTGTCCCCCAAGTTTTGATGAGCAAATTTACTTTGACGAAAGCATGCCTCCTATCTATGATGATTATTGTGATGACACGTATGCTATAAAGAATAATGATAACCATGAAACTTGTCATCTTGATCTTAATTTTCAGTCACATGATAGTTATTTTGTTGAGTTTGCTCCCACTACTATTCATGAGAAGATTTTTGCTTATGTGGAGAGTAATAAATTTTCTATGCTAGTAGATCATGAAAATAATGCTTTAGGTGCTGGTTATATTGTTTAATTCATTCATGATGCTACTGAAAATTATTATGAGGGAGGAATTTATGCTTGTAGGAATTGCAATAATATCAAGTTTCCTCTCTATGTGCTTAAAGTTTTGAAGTTATGCTTGTTTTACCTTCCTATGCTAGTTGATTATTGTTCCCATAAGTTGTTTTCTCACAAAATCCCTATGCATAGGAAGTGGGTTATACTTAAATGTGCTAGTCATACTCTTCATGATGCTCACTTTATGTTTCAATTCTTATCTCTTATGTGAGCATCATTGAAATCATCATGCCTAGCTAGGGGCTTTAAACGTTAGTGCTTGTTGGGAGGCAATCCAATTTTATTTTAGTTTCTTGATTTTTGGTTCTGTTTAGGAATAAATAATCCATCTAGCTTCTGGTTAGATGTATTTTCATGTTTTAATTAGTGTTTGTTCCAAGTAGAACCTTTGGGAAGACTTGGGTGAAGTCTTTATGATCATGCTGTAAAAAACAGAAACTTTAGCGCTCACGAGATTAGCTTCAACTTTTTACTGGAGAGTGCTATTTAGTTGATTCTTTTTGCAGATGATTACTAGACAAATTCCTCAGGTCCACCAATTTATTTTAGAATTTTTGGAGTTCTGTAAGTTTGCGTCAGTTACAGATTACTACAGACTGTTCTGTTTTTGACGGATTCTGTTTTCATTGTGTTGTTTGCTTATTTTGATGAATCTGTGGCTAGTAAAATAGTTTATAAACCATAGAGAAGTTGGAATACAGTAGGTTTAAAACCAATATAAATAAAGAATGAGTTCATTACAGTACCTTGAAGTGGTGTTTTGTTTTCTTTCGCTAACGGAGCTCACGAGTTTTCTGTTAAGTTTTGTATTGTGAAGTTTTCAAGTTTTGGGTAAAGATTTGATGGACTATGGAATAAGGAGTGGCAAGAGCATAAGCTTGGGGATGCCCAAGGAACCCCAAGGTAATATTCAAGGATAACCAAGAGCCTAAGCTTGGGGATGCCCCGGAAGGCATCCCCTCTTTCGTCTTTGTTCATCGGTAACTTTACTTGGAGCTATATTTTTATTCACCACATGATATGTGTTTTGCTTGGAGCGTCATGCCATTTTCTTTAGCTTTGCTTGCTGTTTGAATAAAATACCAAGATCTGAAATTATTAAATGGTAGAGTCTTCACATAGTTGTACAATTATTCGACTACTCATTGATCTTCACTTATATCTTTCGGAGTAGTTTGTCATTTGCTCTAGTACTTCATTTATATCTTTTAGAGCACGGTGGTGGCTTTATTTTGGAGAAATAGATGAAATCTCATGCTTCACTTATATTATTTTGAGAGTCTTAAATATCATGGTAATTTGCTTAAATAATCTTAATATGCTAGGTATCCAAAAATAGTAAAAAAATTCTTATGAGTGTGTTGAATACTAAGAAAAGTTTGATGCTTGATAATTGTTTTGAGATATGGAGGTAGTGATATTAATGTCATGCTAGTTGGGTGATTATGAATTTAAAGAATGCTTGTGTTGAAGTTAGCAAGTCCCGTAGCATGCACGTATGGTTAAAGTTGTGTAACAAATTTGAAATATGAAGTGTACCGGCTTGTGCATCCTTATGAGTGGCGGTCGGGACGGCGATGGTCTTTCCTACCAATCTATCCCCTAGGAGCATGCGCGTAGTGCTTGATTTTTATGACTTCTAAATTTTTGCAATAAGTATATGAGTTCTTTTGACTAATGTTGAGTCCATGGATTATACGCACTTTTACCTTTCCGCCATTGCTAGCCTCGTCGGTGCCGTGCATTGCCCTTTCTCACCTTGAGAGTTGGTGCAAACTTCACGGTGCATCCAAACCCCGTGATATGATACGCTCTATCACACATAAGCCTCATTATATCTTCCTCAAAACAGCCACCATACCTACCTATTTATGGCATTTCCATAGCCATTACGAGATATATTGCCATGCAACTTTCATGGATTACATTTATCATCATTATGACATACATTACTTTTGTCATGTTGCCATTGCATGATCATGTAGTTGACATCGTATTTGTGGCAAAGCCACCATGCATTATTTTTCATACATGTCACTCTTGATTCATTGCACCATCCCGGTACATCGCCAGAGGCATTCATATAGAGTCATATTTTGTTCTAGTTTTGGGTTGTAATTCATATGTTGTAATCAATGAAAGTGTGATGATCATCATTATTAGAGCATTGCCCAAAAAGGAAAAAAAAGAAAAGAAAAAAAAGAAGAAAGGCCAAAAGAAAAAAGAAGGCCCAAAGAAAAAAAAAAGAGAAAAAAAAGAAAAAAAAGAGAAAATAATAAAAAGGGGCAATGCTACTATCTCTTTCTCCACACTTGTGCTTCAAAGTAGCACCATGTCTTTCATATAGTGAGTCTCATATGTTGTCACTTTCATATACTAGTGGGAATTTTTCATTATAGAACTTGGCTTGTATATTCCTACGATGGGCTTCCTCAAATGCCCTAGGTCTTCGTGAGCAATCAAGTTGGATGCACAACCACTAGTTTTCTTTTGTTGAGCATTCATTTATAGCTCTAGTGCATCTGTTGCATGGCAATCCCTACTCCTCATGTTGACATCAATTGATGAGCATCTCCATAGCCCGTTAATTATCCTCGTCAATGTGAGACTTTCTTTTTTTTGTCTTCTCCACACAATCCCCATCATCATATTCTATTCCACCCATAGTGTTATATCCATGGCTCACGCTCATGTATTGCGTGAAGGTTGAAAAAGTTTGAGATTATTTAAGTATGAAACAATTTCTTGGCTTGTCATCGGGGTATAGAAGTTGGGAACATCTTTGTGTGACGAAAATGAAGCATAGCCTAACTATATGATTATGTAGGGATGAACTTTCTTTTGCCATGCTATTTTGAGAAGACATGATTACTTTGATTAGTATGCTTGAAGTGTTACTATTTCTTTTATCAATATGAACTTTTATTTTGAATCATTTGGATCTGAACATTCATGCCACAATAAAGAAATTTACTTTGAGAATCATGCTAGGTAGCATTCCTCACCAAAAATTCTGTTTTTATCATTTATCTACTCGAGGACGAGCAGGAATTAAGCTTGGGGATGCTTGATACGTCTCCAACGTATCTATAATTTTTGATTGTTCCATGCTATTATATTACCTGTTTTGAATGATTATGGTCTTTATTATACACTTTTATATAACTTTTGGGACTAACCTATTAACCGGAGGCCCAGCCCATATTGCTGTTTTATTGCCCGTTTCAGTATTTCGAAGAAAAGAAATATCAAACGGAGTCCAAACGGAATGAAACCTTCGGCATCATGATTTTTTGGAAGATTATCATCCTGGAGGCTTGGAGATCAAGTCAGAAGATCCTCGAGGAGCCCAGGAGATAGGGGGCACCCCCTATGCGCGACCCCTGTCTCGTGGACCCCTCGAGCACCCCCGACCGACTTCTTTCGCCTATATAGTCCCACGTACCTAAAAACATCCACGGAGAAGATAGATCGGAGTTCCGCCACCGCAAGCCTCTCAGAGCCACCAAAACCTCTTGGGAGTCCGCTCCAAGCACCGCCGGAGGGGGTACCCATCACCGGTGGCCATCTTCATCATCCCGGCGCTCTCCATGACGAGGAGTGAGTAGTTCACCCTCGGGGCTGAGGGTATGTACCAGTAGCTATGTGTTTGATCTCTCTCTCTCTCTCTCTCTCTCTCTCTCTCTCTCGTGTTCTCTCAGATGGCACGATCTTGATGTATCGCGAGCTTTGCTATTATAGTTGGATCTTATGATGTTTCACCCCTCTACTCTCTTGTGATGAATTGAGTTTCCCTTTGAAGTTATCTTATCGGATTGAGTCTTTGATTTGAGAACACTTGATGTATGTCTTGTCGTGTTTATCTGTGGTGACAATGGGATATCATGTGCCACTTGATGTATGTTTTGGTGACCAACTTGCGGGTTCCGCTCATGAACCTATGCATAGGGGTTGGCACACGTTTTCTTGACTCTCCAGAAGAAACTTTGGGGCACTCTTTGAAGTACTTTTATGTTGGTTGGATGAATCTGAGATTGTGTGATGCATATCGTATAATCATGCCCATGGATACTTGAGGTGACAATGGAGTATCTAGGTGACATTAGGGTTTTGGTTGATTTGTTTCTTAAGGTGTTATTCTAGTACGAACTCTTTAATAGATTGATCCGAAAGAATAACTTTGAGGTGGTTTCGCATGCCTACCATAATCTCTATGTTTGTTCTCCGCTATTAGTGGCTTTGGAGTGACTCTTTGTTGCATGTTGAGGGGTTGTTATATGATATGTCTATGTTATTATTGTTGAGAGAACTTGCACTAGTGAAAGTATGAACCCTAGGCCTTGTTTCCTATCATTGCAATACCGTTTACGCTCAATTTTATCATTAGTTAACTTGCTGTTTTTATATTTTCAGATTAGAAAAACCTATATCTACCATCCATATTGCACTTGTATCACCATCTCTTTGCCGAACTAGTGCACCTATACAATTTACCATTGTATTGGGTGTGTTGGGGACACAAGAGACTCTTTGTTATTTGGTTGCAGGGTTGTTTGAGAGAGACCATCTTCATCCTATGCCTCCCACGGATTGATAAACCTTAGGTCATCCACTTGAGGGAAATTTGCTACTGTCCTACAAACTTGTGCACTTGCAGGCCCAACAACGTCTACAAGAAGAAGGTTGTGTAGTAGACATCACCCACCACCCGCCATTAGCACGCCACATGGCGCCTGCTTGCCATGCCAGCCTGCCAGCCCACGCGCGCGATGGGACGCGACAGCAGGCTGGGCATGCCACTACCGGGCCTCGGCACGCGGGTGGATCCGCTGTGGCCGAGGCTGGCGGTTGGGTTTCTTCGCAGAGTTACTGCGCGCAGTAACTCGCGTAGTAAATGGGGAGACGCGGGGTCGTGGCCACGATCGTGGGCGCAGCCGATCCCACATTCCCACACCCTGCCCCCTCGAATCCGTAGCCCCTGGGCTATAAGTAGGGGGGGGGAGAGCGGCAGAGCACACGCGCATTCTCCCGCTTGCCGTTTGCCTTCTTCTTCTTCCTCTTGCCGCCGCACTCCTGCGTCGGTCCTTCGCTCCCCAGCTGGGCCATTTGCTCCCTCGAGCCGCTCATGGCGCGTGAGCGGGGAGGAGACTAGGACGGGTCCAACGTCAACGGTGATCACATCTCCTTCCTCCGTGACACGCGGCGCCTTCCCGGCCCGGAGTTGGTGAAGACGCGCCTGGCCCCGGTGAAGAGATTTCGCCGGCACCGAGGGAGGGCGGGCGGGTGGTGTTCCGCTCGCATTTCATCCGCGGATTCGGCCTCCTGGTGAGTGACTTCTTTCGCTCATTCCTCGACTTCTACCACCTCCAGCCTCATCACATTACGCCCAACACTGTGATGCTCCTTGCCGCCTTCGTCATGATGTGTGAGGGCTACCTCGGCATCCCCCCCACCATCGAGCTGTGGGGGGCTTTCTTCTACACCAAACTGGGCACGTCCGCAAAGGAGGTGGCTGCCCAGTGTGGTGCCTTCGTCGGGGTGCGCCGACCTTCTCTGGCAAACGCCTACCCCGCCATCAAGCTGCCACAGTCGGTCAAGATGTGGCAACAGTCTTACTTCTACGTGGAGACACCGACCCGGCCGCCGACTTCCTAAACCTGTCGGCTTACGAAGCCGGCCCCCAGTAGAGCCTCGGGCCAACTGGGGCTACAAGCCGAAACCGGTGTCGGCGGACGGTGCCTTGACAATCGGCTCGGGTCTTGGCCGCGCCGAGGGCCTCAAGGTGTCCGACCTGTTGGTCATCTTCGTCGCGCGCCGGGTGCTCCCGCTCCAACGCCGGACTCACTTGATTAGTCGGATGAGCGGGCACCGTGACCCGTGCCGACTGTGCACCAAGGAGTTGCCGGCCGCGGAGGTGGCGAACTTGGTGAACGAGATCTCCGATCTCCGACTGGAGGTGCCCTGGGAGTTTGGCAAGGAGCCGTACTCCCGCGCGAACCCGCCGCCAGCCGTAAGTTTGTGGCGACCGATTCTCCGGGTAATAATTCCCGAAAATGGCCCTTGTGCTCATCGGCCCCAGGATAACTGTTAGCTGATGAGGCACCAACTTGATACAGAAATTCCAAGCGGAAAATACAATATGTGTAGTACAAGACCATTCTAGCCTGTGAGTACAACAAATGGTTTCTGAAGGTTGATGGCGGAAGCGGTTTATGAAATATCCTCGTCTATGGGACTCCATTTCCCACGGGAACAGCCGACGAGTTAACTCCTATCTTCGCGTGGCGGCTATCACCGATGCTTAGATTACAGGACATCACCGCAACGCTCCGCTCCAAACATGAAATCTGGCCAAGACAATAGCCAGGGACAAGCCAGTGAGTACTTTGAATGTACTCGCAAACACAATGAACACATGCATGATTTAACAATGAGGTATTGAAAATATATCATACTTAAGACGTTAGTCACATGAGGTAAGTAAAGATCTGATGCGTCCAAGCATGTTATTTTTTTTATGGATATATAATAATATGGTAGTATAGTAACCATGAAGTAAATAACACAAAAAAAATGCCACAATCGGGCGTCTGAGCGACACCGCATAGAGGGCTTATAAAAAAACAAGAACAATGCCGCAGTCGGGCGTCTGAGCGACACCGCATAAAGGGCTTTAAAAGAAATGCCACAATCGGGCGTCTGAGCGACACCACATAAAGGGCTTTAAAAGAAATGCCACAGTCGGGCGTCTGAGCGACACCACATACAGGGCTTTAAAAGAAATGCCACAGTCGGGCGTCGTAGCGACACCACATAAAGGGCTTTAAAAGAAATGCCACGATCGGGCGTCGAGCGACACCACATAAAGGGCTTTAAAAGAAATGCCACAATGAATATCCAGGAGGTAGAACCATCCTGTGGATATTCAAGAATACCGTAAAATATCACGGGTTAGTCCACATCCAAAATAGTAACTACAAATTATCACAAGTCACAATCGTACTTCCAGGTTTAATCATTTCACCTCCGAAGACCGACACTAAGACCGACACTTGACCCATCCCAAACTGTAATCCTTAACCATGGACACGGCTATTCGAATAGGTTTAATCTCTGCAGAGGGTGTACTCTTTACCCACGAGTAACGGATTTCTTTAGTCCATCGGGACTAATTCCGCTTCACGGTCTTTTGTTGAAAACACACCTAACTTGCACAACCAGCTTAACTCACATGTGTCCGGAATCACCCACAACACCTGTTAAGCAAAACTCTAAGTGGGGAGGCTACAACCTCGGCGTAACATGGGATCACAAAATTTATACATGGCAAGAACCGGGAGCTACCCCTTTCGGCTACAACCGAAACACCCATGCTCCCGGACCCGGTGGTATGACTACCGGATGCCTCCTGTATCTCCCACCACGGCCTCTCTGTACGGTGTGTGCTAGGAAAGGGTTGACAACTTACTGAACCGTACCCTACTTGGTGTAGAGAGGCAGTGGTAGTCTGAAGCAAGTATGGGGTTCTTGGCACAAGACTCGATCTACGGTCGACTCAGTAGGTTGTAATATTTCCTGCATGATTAGCACAACAATGCATATATCTCAAACAACAGATGAAAACATCACGCGACATCCCCTCATGTCATACCGGACACGACCGTCTCGACGGAGGACTAGGGGCAAGCCCGTGTCTACCCAAGACAGAGGCCTTCCCGTCTTTCCTTCCGGTATGCATGAAAGACGTATGACGGTGATTTCCATCCCAAATCATGTCAACTTCATTAGCATAAACTTATTAATATGCACCCATGAATAGGATCACATCCTCACATAAAATGACGCATGTATGTGTCGGGTGGTGTTGCCCACGGTGCTATCGACACACATAAAAAATTCACCAGGGTTCGTAATGCTTGCCTTCGTGTCATGGGAAGGAAGGGTGCATCAAATCATCATGAAATCTTCAAAACCCTATTTAAAGTAATATATTTGAATTAACACACAAAATAAAAACAGCACAAAAGTTGTTTTGAAATTTTTCAAATAAATCTTAAAATAAACTAGACAATATTTGAGAGAGGTAGCAAAAAGAATCAATTCATTTGGGGTTGTATTTAAAAGTTATCGACAGTCAAACTTGGTCAAAATCTGATTTTAAAATAAAATGTAAAAAAAGAAAAACGTTTCGATTATATCATTACGTCGAGCGCATTTTGAAAATGCGCTTCCACTTATCCAACATGGACGGCGCTGAGTCACGCCGGTGAGTCAAGGGGCCCCACCGTCAGGTTTGACCAGTCTCCTTCCCTCTCTTTCCTCTGGCCGAACAGAGGCGGGAACTCCGGCGATCTTCGCCGGCGTTAGGCGGCTCCTCAAGGGCATCCGAGTGCAGGGATGGATCCGCCACTCCTAGGCGATTCTTCCGGTGGTCATAGGGTAACCGGGGGTGGCGGGAGTCGCCGGCGTAGCTCACATGCGAAGGGGGCATTCGGGTGGATAGTGAGTTTGGGGCTGCGGTGGTCTCCGGCCAAAATTGAGCGAGGGGTTGTGCTCGCGAGAGGAAGAGGGAGTTCTTGGTGGAGAGAGTGGAGAGGCACTGGTGGCGATGGAATCGGCCAGGGCTTGGCGGCGACCGAACCGGCCGGACTCGGGGAAGAAGGCCTTCCCTTGCTCGACCGCGGGCCAAGGCAACACTAGGAGGATCAAATGAGGTTGCTCGAGGACTTGGTTGAGCTCCGGGGCCCTTATATACGCGGTGGAGGTCGGTTCAGGGGCGGCCGGCGATAAGGACGACGGCGAACCGCCTCCCTGTAGCTTGGGCGACGTGGCGGCGACGAGCGCTAGCGGACGAGGCTGCGGATGAGCACGCACTGCTCACAAAAGTAGGTGGCAAGCTGGGGTGGCTTGGGCGGCGCCGACCACGGTCGGCTGCTAGCGGCCGGCTAGTCGCCACGGCCATCTGGCGGTGGCGCTGTGGCGCCAGGTTGGTCGGGGTGGTGTGTCGGTGCAGGGGACACGACGAGCTGGTCAGCCGGGTTTTGAGTGCAGGTTGGGACGCCGGCGACTCGGGTGCGGGTGCCAAGCGCACGCCTGGCGCGCCAGAGCACGCCTGAAAGGTGCTCGAGGAAATGCCATGGCCTCACATGGGCTTGGGTGAGGCTGGCAAGGAACCGTGCTAGGTTGTTGATAGAGTGAAGCTCAGGGGACAAGGTGGTTTGGTCGAGAGACCAAGTTCACAATGCCAACAACAACTTATGCCAAATCGATCATGCACTCCAGGTGTTTGACAAAATGCCACGAGGCACTTAGGCTATTCTTGGAGGGGCCAAATCTTCGAGCAGTGTCTCTATGGATATAAGACAGGTGGTGAAGTCAGTTTGCAAAAGGAGAAACTTGCTAGTGCAAGTTTTGCAAAACCTCAATTCAAGGCGGGGGAGTGAGTGGCATCATTTCATGGACCAAAAGTGTTCCAAATAGAGCATGCTCCTGGACTTAGGGGTTTTGCAAGGTTGAATATAAGCATGAGAAAACACAAGGTCATTAGAGCAATAAATAATAGAGTTGTAGTAGAAAACACAAGTCTGGTCCAGAATGAAAAAGAGGTTGTTGCACTCAAAATTTCCAAAGAACATCACTATGTTTCTGCATAAAGTTGAATGGCATGCTACTACTGACATCCCAAAATTTTGGTGGGAGCTAGAAACAAATATTTGAAAGGGTTGTAGTGCAAAGTTGCCCACTGGACCAAAGAAGAAAAATGGGTGAAAAGCCCAAAATAAGGAATGAAATAATTTTATTAATGCACATAATTAATTTAGTGAAATCTCATGACATCTCCAAATTTTGGTTGAAATTTTAAGTGATTTTATCAAATGGTTGTAGTACAAGCAGAACTCCAAAATTTTAATCCAGTTCATTTTAATGAATAAAGCTCAGGGTGAAATAATTTAATAAACAATTCTACTGATTTAGAAATTATTTTGATGAGATGGCAAAGAAGTCCAATGTATTTTGGAAAGCTCCACTTGGGAAAAATACAAAACTCCTTAACAATAAAAGAAGAGTTCTGAAATCAACAGAAATAAAGATTTTTAAAACCCTTGGCAAAAAAAATTAATATTGAAAACTTGGCAAAAATTTTGGGGTGTTACAACTACTACCCCCCTTAAGAAAAATCTCGTCCTCGAGATTTGCTAAGAGTTAAATTTTAAATAAATATGCATTAAAAATGTAAATGGCTACAAAGTGAGAGGGACGATAGGTGGTGCAAAAGTGCAGTTGTGGAGTTCTTGGCGCGGTGTGTGGAAAAAAAATCCACGGTCTTGGGGAAAAACTAGTGATTTCTACACTGTTCAAAATTTAGAACAAATCCTAAATTTTAAAATACGTTGGTCGCACCCGAGAGCACAGTGCTCTCTCTGGCTGACTGGTGGACCCGGGCCCATGGTCAGCCTCTTCTCCTTCCTCCGGCTCTATCTTCTTCCTCCCTCCCGCGCGTTCTCCCGCGCTTTCTCCACCGGTGACGCCTAGCGCGTAGGGTACCAAGGCCGTGCGTGGTAGTGCGGCGCTAGCTGCCGGTGCAGCATGCACTCACCTCGCGGGCAGTGTCTTTGTCGGCACTGCTCATGATTCACCTCCGAACACCGGCGGTCGGGCGACGAGCGGCGCTGGTGGACCTCGCCCACCGTACACCGAGCTCGATCTATAAAATGACCGCGGCGTCCTCCTTCTTCCTCACACCTGGCCTCGCTCCTCCTTCTCTCTTCTTCTCCTCTGTTTCCGATTGCCGGAGCTCGAGACGAGGCGCTAATGGCGGAGGCGGCGCCGGATCGGTACGTGGTCTCTTTGTGCGGAGGCTGGCGGCAGTCTTTGGGGCTCTCGGTGCTCCTGTGCGTGATGATCCTCGACGATCGTCGTGATGCTGCTGCTTTCATTGCTTGGCTCTCCATGATCGCGTGGCCATGACGAGTAGGTGGGTGCGCCGGGTGATAACTGTTGTCCGGAGGTGCTTAGTTAGACGCAACACGCTTGCAAAATTTTGCAAGCAGTGTATGTGTTAGGTGTAATGGTGGGGTGAGTCTGCTGCCTTGGGTCTGTGTGAAATAAATGATCTATGTCGTGAGAAAACATACGATGCGGCAACTCAGGAAAAAGAAATCACGCTCCAGGATTTCTCGCGAGGGAAAACAGTTATACAATAAAGTCCAAATGCGACAGAGCTGATTATATTAATGATTCACTCGCTGCGAAACTCGGGGTACTAAGCATAAGTTACAAAAATGCGACAATAAATACAGCGGTGCATCTAGATTGAAAATGGTAACTGGACGGGGTCTTGAGAAAACGTTTCTGGTACTAGGATACACTCTTCTTCTATCGGAGGGAGTGGGTTGACCAATCGATGTATGCGTCTCTCCTGGTCGGGCCTCGATGATCTACCGATGGCGATCCGAGGATTTAAATCCGCGAGGCTCTGCAGATAACCCATCACATGTTGGGTCAAACGTTCTTCTTAGCGATGACGTATTGGACGAGGTTGGCCAAGACCTGGTCTCTCTCAATACGTCCACCGAAAGGATGTTACTCCTCCGGGTCTTTGCAGCTCGGAAAATAATAATACCCTCGTTAATTTGGCGTAGGGTACCGCGAATCGGCGAGCAAGCGCTTCATATGCAGCAGCTTCTCTGACCATCGCGGGGTTGAGCATAGATTTCCCCACGAAGCGAGACTTCGTGGGGTCTTGGTTTGGGTTTACGGCGGGATGTGCACGGCTGCCCAATATCTCGAGGTGGAAGGGGTGATCCTCGATTTGAACAGCTCGTCTTTGGGGTGGCTGGGTTGCGCCCATGGTGCTCAAGGGTAAAATCCCACAATATCTTGACAAAACTACAGGTAGCATCCGAGTCCTCAGATAAATACTAGGGCTCGGCATGGCAGGAAATGGTTGTGGGGATGGTGCACAATGTGAAGGTGCTTGGCAAGGTCACTCGGTGGCCCTTTTATAGCACCGGGGCTGGGTCATTTACCGTGGTAAAAGGTAAAGAATCGGCCGGCTCAGCTCGGGGTCAACCACAGGTACACACATCCTACTAAAGTGACGTATCACTGTGGATGTTGTCGGGGCGGGTTCTGGGTAGCTGCGCCAAGGATAGAGAAATCACACTGCATGCTAATACATCCATGCAAAACTACTATATAAAACAAATGCGATGCCGGGCTGCGCTAATTTAAGGAATCACATAATTACAAAGCGAGGATACTGCTGGGACTCGGTACTACTCGAGTGTCTCGGTCTACTTCGTTTACATCCAAGCGGGCGTCCCTTGTGGACGCCGAGGCTTCCCACGGTTCTCACCGTCGGAATTTCTTTGGAGGCGGCCGAGGGCTGCAGGCTCGGGGTAGTGATGATGACCGTCACGGGATTGTTGACCACAACCCGTTGGAGTGTGCTCCTGTGAGGCGACGAAGCACTTCGGGGTCATCAAAGCACCTTGGGCGGCAGTGGGGCTGGCCTCGGGGTCTCGATCGGTTGTCCAAATAGCACGGCAGGATTGTTAGCGTTGGGCTCGATCTCCTCTCTCGGGGCTCGGCGAACCAGCTCTCCGACGAGCTGCGACCAGATCAATAGTGATCTGATCGAATAGGTCCTCCAAAGGCACTTACATAGCGCACTAGATGCACGATGTCTGAGTGCATCTCGTGGTCTCCGTTGGCAACTTGAGGTGGTCTACCATACCCTTCACGCTGGGGTAGTAGTGGAGCAATGACGATTAACTCTGGCGGCAGTGCACGAGATGAACTATAGCCTCTCGAGCAGCTAGTTGGATGGCTTGCGGCTCAAAGGAAGTAGTTCTTCCGGTGAACACTGTAAGGCGCTGGGTGATAGACCCCTCACCGTAGATATGTACAATGGCCCAGAATTGACGGCTCTCTCGCCACTAATGGGTCCTTGGTACACAACATATTCGGGTGGCTCTTCTAATGCGTGAAGCCTGACGGGTGAGGTTTGCGAGTATGGTCACAAAACCTCCAAGGTTGGTTCTTTGTAGTCTCATGGTGTACTACGGGACCCGGGCATTGTGGCTTGGTTTTGGGATAGCGGCCGAGCTGGGCTGGGTTGAGGCGGCGTCCTTTTTATAGAAAAAGGGGATGGAGCCTTCCTTCGCACGCTTGCGAATGAGACGCCTTTGGTGTTGGTCACTGGTGGGTGATAGACGGGCTAGTTGATAGGTTGGGCACCGACTGCAGAAAGCGTCGGGTCACTGTGTGGCTATCTTGTGCGAGAAGCTTGGCTGAGGTCTTGGTTATGGCTCGGTGGGTTATTAGCCTAAGTTTATTGACCTGGCTAAGATAGGATTAGCCAATGGTCAGCCTGGCTCTGATACCAAGTCTGTGGCGACCGATTCTCCGGGTAATAATTCCCAGAAAATGGCCCTTGTGCTCATCGGCCCCAGGATAACTGTTAGCTGATGAGGCACCAACTTGATACAGAAATTCCAAGCGGAAAATACAATATGTGTAGTACAAGACCATTCTAGCTTTGTGAGTACAACAAATGGTTTACGAAGGTTGATGGCGGAAGCGGTTTATGAAATATCCTCGTCTATGGGACTCCATTTCCCACGGAACAGTGACCGAGTTAACTCCTATCTTCAAGTGGCGGCTATCACCGATGCTTAGGTTCTGGGACAGTCACATAGCGCTCCTCTCAAACATGAAATCTGGCCAAGACAATAGCCGAGGACAAGCCGATGAGTACTTTGAATGTACTCGCAAACACAATGAACACAGGCATGATTTAACAATGAGGTATTGAAAATATATCATACTTAAGACGTTAGTCACATGAGGTAAGTAAAGATCTGATGCGTCCAAGCATGTTATTTTTTTATGGATATATAATAATATGGTAGTATAGTAATCATGAAGTAAATAACAAAAAAAAATGCCACAATCGGGCGTCTGAGCGACACCGCATAGAGGGCTTATAAAAAACAAGAACAATGCCACAATCGGGCGTCTGAGCGACACCGCATAAAGGGCTTTAAAAGAAATGCCACAATCGGGCGTCTGAGCGACACCACATAAAGGGCTTTAAAAGAAATGCCACAGTCGGGCGTCTGAGCGACACCACATAAAGGGCTTTAAAAGAAATGCCACAGTCGAGCGTCTGAGCGACACCACATAAAGGGCTTTAAAAGAAATGCCACAGTCGGGCGTCTGAGCGACACCACATAAAGGGCTTTAAAAGAAATGCCACAATGAATATCCAGGAGGTAGAACCATCCCAGGATATTCAAGAATACCAGAAAATATCACGGGTTAGTCCACATCCAAAATAGTAACTATAAATTATCACAAGTCACAATCGTACTTCCAGGTTTAATCATTTCACCTCCGAAGACCGACACTAAGACCGACACTTGACCCATCCCAAACTGTAATCCTTAACCATGGACACGGCTATTCGAATAGGTTTAATCTCTGCAGTGGGTGTACTCTTTACCCACGAGTAGCAGTTCTTTAGTCCATCGGGACTAATTCCGTCTCTGATCTTTTGTTGAAAACACACCTAACTTGCACACACCACTTAACTCACATGTGTGCGGAATCACCCACAACACACTGTTAAGCAAAACTCTAAGTGGGAGGCTACAACCTCGGCGTAACATGGGATCAAAAATTTATACATGGCATGGCGGGAGCTACCCCTTTCAGCTACAACCGAAACACCCATGCTCCCGGACCCGGTGGTATGACTACGGATGCCTCCAGATCTCCCACCACGGCCTCTCATGCGGTGTGTGCTAGGAAAGGGTTGACAAGCGACCGAACCGTACCCTACTTGGTGTAGAGGCAGTGGTAGTACTGAAGCAAGTATGGGGTTCTTGGCACAAGACTCGATCTCGATCGACTCAGAGGTTGTAATATTTCTGCATGATTAGCACAACAATGCATATATCTCAAACAACAGATGAAAACATCACGCGACATCCCCTCATGTCATACGGACACGACCGTCTCGACGGAGGACTAGGGGCAAGCCCGTGTCTACCCAAGGCAGAGGCCTTCCCGTCTTTCCTTCGGTATGCATGAAAGACGTATGACGGTGATTTCCATCTCAAATCATGTCAACTTCATTAGCATAAACTTATTAATATGCACCCATGAATAGGATCACATCCTCACATAAAATGACGCATGTATGTGTCGGGGTGGTGTTGCCATGGTGCTATGCAACACACACAAAAAATTCACCAGGGTTCAGAATGCTTGCCTTCAGTTCATGGGAAGGAAGGGTGCATCCAAATCATCATGAAATCTTCAAAACCCCTATTTAAAGTAATATATTTGAATTAACAAACAAAATAAAAACAGCACAAAAGTTGTTTTGAATTTTTTTCAAATAAATCTTAAAATAAACTAGACAATATTTGAGAGAGGTAGCAAAAAGAATCAATTCATTTGGGGTTGTATTTAAAAAGTTATCGACAATCAAAGTTCTGGTCAAAATCCGATTTTAAAATAAAACAGAAAAACAGAAAAACGTGTCGAATATACGTACCCGACGCAGGCGCATTTAGAAAATGCGCTTCCACTTATCCAGCGTGGGACGGCGCTGAGTCACCGCCGGTGGGTCAAGGGGCCCCCATGGTCAGGTTTGACCAGTCTCCTTCCCTCTCTTTCCTCTGGCGAGCAGGCGGGAACTCAGCGATCTTCACCGGCGTTAAGCGGCTCCTCAAGGGCATCCGAGTGCGAGGATGGATCCGCCACTCCTAAGCGATTCTTCCGTGGTCATAGGGTAACCGGGGTGGCGGAGTCGCCGTGGCGTAGCTCCATGGCGGAGGGGGCATTCGGGTGGATAGTGAGTTTGGGGCTGCGGTGGCCTCCGGCCAAAATTGAGCGAGGGGTTGTGCTCGCGAGAGGATGAGGGAGTTCTTGGTGGAGAGAGTGGAGAGGCACTGGTGGCGATGGAATCGGCCAGGGCTTGGCGGCGACCGAACCGGCCGGACTCGGGGAAGAAGGCCTTCCCTTGCTCGACCATCTTGGCCAAGGCAACACTAGGAGGATCAAATGAGGTTGCTCGAGGACTTGGTTGAGCTCACAGGGGCCCTTATATCTGTGGTGGAGGTCGGTTCAGGGGCGGCCGGCGATAAGGACGACGGCGAACCGCCTCCCTGTAGCTTGGGCGACGTGGCGGCGACGAGCGCTAGCGGACGAGGCTGCGGATGAGCTCGCACTGCTCACAAGGGTAGGTGGCAAGCTGGGGTGGCTTGGGCGGCGCCGACCACGGTCGGGCTCGCTGGCAGCCGGCTAAGCCGCCACGGCCATCTGGCGGTGGCGCCTGTAGGCGCCCAGGTTGGTCGAGGTGGTGTGTCGGTGCGAGGGGCCACGGCAATTTGGCTGGGGCCGGAGTTTTGAGTCTTGAGGTGGTGGGGCCGGCGGACTCGAGGTGCAGGGTGCCAACGCACGCTCTGGGCGCGTCCAGAGCACGCACGACAGGTGCTCGATGAAATGCCATGGCCTGCTCCAGAGCGTGGGTGAGGCTGGCAAGGAGCCAGGCTCGGTTGGTGATAGAGTGAAGCTCGGGGGCCAAGGTGGTTTGGTCAGAGACCAAGTTCACAATGCCAACAACAACTTATGTCAAATCTGATCATGCACTCGGTGTTTGACAAAATGCCACGAGCACTTAGGCTATTCTTGGAGGGCCAAATCTTCCGAACATTGTCTCTATGGATATAAGAGAGGGTGGTGAAGTCAGTTTGCAAAAGGAGAAACTTGCTAGTGCAAGTTTTGCAAAACCTCAATTCTGGGCAGGAGTGAGTGGCATCATTTCATGGACCAAAAGTGTTCCAAATAGAGCATGCTCCTGGACTTAGGGGTTTTGCAAGGTTGAATACAAGCATGAGAAAACACAAGGTCATTAGAGCAAGAAATAATAGAGTTGTAGTAGAAAACACAAGTCTGGTCCGGAATGAAAAAGAGGTCATTGCACTCAAATTTTCCAAAGAACATCACTATGTTTTGCATAAAGTTGAATGGCATGCTACTCTTGACATCCCAAAATTTTGGTGGGAGCTAGAAACAAATATTTGAAAGGGTTGTAGTGCAAAGTTGCCCTTTGGACCAGAGAAGAAAAATGGGTGAAAAACCCAAAATAAGCAATGAAATAATTTTATTAATGCACATAATTGATTTAGTGAAATCTCATGACATCTCCAAATTTTGGTTGAAATTTTAAGTGATTTTATCAAATGGTTGTAGTACAAGCAGAGCTCCAAAATTTTAATCCAGTTCATTTTAATGAATAAAGCTCAGGGTGAAATAATTTAATAAACAATTCTACTGATTTAGAAATTGTTTTGATGAGATGGCAAAGAAGTCCGATGTATTTTGTAAAGCTCCACTTGGGAAAAATACAAAACTCCTTAACAATAAAAGAAGAGTTCTGAAATCAACAGAAATAAAGATTTTTAAAACCCTTGGCAAAAAAAATTTAATATTGAAAACTTGGCAAAAATTTTGGGGTGTTACAAAGTTATTTGATCTCTTCTTTCTTCAACTCTACTTTGCTTGATCTCGTCTTGTGGTTTGATCGGTCCGTCTTCTTTCCCTTTAAAAGGTCCTCGAGTCGGACGCAGCAGACGCCGCAGTGGGGGCAGACAGTCCCTACGCGCCGGACCGGGCCGTAAGCGACGTGGACGACCCCGACTTGGGGCGGCCGCCCTGGAGGATGAAGCCACAGGCGGCTTCCATGGAGCAGATGGCTCCGAAGAGGGTAGCGGCGTCGGGTCTTGGCCAGATGACAATGATGAGGAGGACGTGCCGCGCCCGGTGCGAAGAGCCGGCAAAGCGGATGCAGGCCCCTCCGCCGAGCCGACTGCCCAAGGCAGCACGCGTAAGCGTAAGCATGGTGCTACCCTGTTCGGCAGCCAGCCGAAAAAGCCCAAGAACCCGGCCGCCGCGACCAAGCGGCAGGAAGCCGCCGCGAAGGTGGCCAAGTTCCAGAAGCTCCCGAAGGCGCCTCCCCTGGTGTCAGCGTACGTATCTCCTTTCACGCTTTTTCCTTGTCTTGCTGCTTCCATCTGAACTCTTAAGTTTACTTTCTTGAATTTTTTAGGGCTCCACTCTCTCTCAAGAAATCGGCCGCCAGCTCCGTTGTTGGGTCGGCGCAGACTTCCTCCTCCTCCCGGCGAATTGACCCGGCCGCTGACCTCTGGGAGGCGAAGGAGCGGAACCTGCGGGAGGCGCGCACGGAGCAGGATGCCACCCGTCGGGAGAAGGAGGAGGCGGACAAGGCTGAAGCCGCCGCGCTGAAGATGCTGAAGGAGGCCGAGGCGGACGTCGCCGCAAAGAAGTGCCTCGAAGAAGCATTGCGCCACCAGGAGCCGCTGCTTGTTGCCCCCTTGAGCTCTGCGCCTCCACCGCTGGACTTCGTGGCGTCGACCGGAGGAGCCGGCGACGAGCACCCGACCATGGAGAGGGAGCGCGGCGACGTCGCAATGCCGGACGTGGTCGTGCCCCCGCCGCCGCCATCTAGGGAGTCGCGGGACAAGAAGCCGGCAGATCCGCTGGTGCTGCCAGCCGGAAGTGAGATGGTGAAGGGCCCGAATCCTGAGGCCCGCATGCCAACGCGTCGCCGGCTCGTGAAGGCGATCTCGGCACCACGTCCGCAGGAAGCCGGCACCACGAGCTCCTCGAGCCCGGACGTCGAAGCGACCAGCGCCACGCCAGCTGACTGGACACTGAACCGGGCCATCCTGGATGTTCAGGCCAAACTCCAAGCCGAGGCCGATGCCCTCAAGAGGTGCAACAATGCGTTCCTGGAAACGCGAGCAGCCGTTGGGGTGAGCCTCTTACTTCTTTGATTTTTGATTTGTACTTCTCTGTGGGGGCGCGCCAATGCACCCACTGGGTGTAGTCCCTGAGTTCCGAGTCGGCTGTTGAGCAAGCGGCCTGGAACTTCTATCTGTAAGCTCCGAGCGCTGGTTTTATCTAAACTCTTTTTTTGTAGACTTATCACAATATTCGTGCTGCCGTCTTCAACTCCAAGATCCAGGAGCTGGAAAGGCGGACCGCCGACTTGTCAGAAAGCCAGAGTAAGTTTATTCCTTCTTTGCGGGGGCGCGCTGGCGCACCCGTGGGCTGTAGTCCCCGAGATTCGGGCTGACTGCTGAGCAGTCGGGCCGGATCTCCCTGGCGACTATTTTTCTTTCTTGTTGACTTGACGACTCCTCTCTCCGTGGGGGCGCGCCCGCGGGCTGTAGTCCCTGAGATTTGGGCCGACTGTTGAGCAGTCGGACCGGATCTCCCTGGCGACCATTCTTCTTCTCTGCTGGTGACTGACGCTTTTTCTTTCTTCTATCTTTCGCAGGGGCCAACGCTACCTTACAGCAGCAGCTGGGCGAAGCCAACACCGTGTTGCGTGCCAAGGAGGTGGAGTGCAGTAAGCTGACTGAAGAGCGTGACCGGCTGGTCTCGCAACTGGCGAAGCAGGCGGAGTTGCTCAAAAAGGCTCATAAGGAGGCGGAGGACAGGAGGCCGGCCTCCTTGCTGAATTTGCAACTGAACGGTCCGCCTGGACCGACAGGGAGGCGATGCTGACTTCCGGCTTCCATGAGATCGAGGACATGGTTGACGGTGAGTTTTCATCTTTTTCTTTCTTTGAGCTGTCGGTTGCTGGCCGGGCTCGTCTCCTCATCACTTACTTTATCTTTTTGCTTTCTGCTTTTGGCATACTTCTTCCCTGGTCAATCTGTCGCCGCCAACCAGGCCATCGAGGCTGATCGCGAGCGACAAAGGGCGGAAGGCGCGCTGATTGCGGCCAACGCCCCCCGAACCCTTAGCGAGCAGTTCATCAGCATCCAGGCCCGCCTCCAGCCAGCTCATCGAATGCTGCGCCGTCTTCAACGTGTCGGGGCACAGGTCATCTCCGCTCTATGGCCAGGCGTGCCGGCTCCGCGCACTCCCAGTCGGACTGCCGACTGGCTGGAGGTGGCGGTCGGTCGCCTGGAGGCCTGGAAAGGCTCTTCGGCCCGGGCTCATGCTCTCCGGGCCTTGGAGTTTGCCAAGCCGTGGTATCCTGAGCTAGATCTGCCCCGGCTGGCCACGTTTCGACTGGAGGCCCTAAGGGAGCTGTCGGCACCGGCGGTGGAGCGTGATCTTGTCGCCCAGGCGGCTGCGATCACCGAATATGCTGACACCAGCGTCTTTGTCCGGGAGCTGGCGGAGGAGGGCGTCCCAGCACAGGTAGAGTGCTTCGGGCTGAACCCGGAAGATGGCGAAGACTCGGCCGAGGTGATTGACTCCAGCGAGGAGGGAGAAGACGAGGGGGAGGAGGAAGGCGAAGAGGAGGCGCCAGAGGTCGGAGCGGACGGCCATCCTCAGCTCGACCGTGCCTCCAGCAACGAGCCAGGCCCGATCAAGCCGGCTGCTGCTGAGGGCGATCAAGCGGGGACTGACCAGCCAGCCGCTCCACCAGCCGGCGCCGCCGACTCCAGCATTCCGCCAACCTCGTCTGCTGCTCCCTAGGCTATCAACTTGCTTTTACTTTTATCTGCTTATCAGTCTCGACAAACTTTGTTAGTTTCGCACAATTCCACCCGCGGGGTGTATTTCAAACCTCTGTTGAATGTCGGCCAAGGGCCTTTGGTATGTAAATATTCTTTGTCGGGTTCTATCTTTTCTAGCTTGCTGCCCCTTGGCGTTTTTCCTTTGACGCCTTCCCTTAGATGTCGTCTTGCCAACCCAACAGCCGCTCTGCGGACCGTGGCTTGGATCAAGTAATTTAGCCACTTTGGGAAGGCAAGTACTTGGCCGACTGGGGCTTGTAATTAGTTTTTTTTTAAATAGAAGCCGGGCGGCCGGCTGCTCAGCAGCCGGTCGGCAGAGCGGGGAGCTGTCTTGAGCTATGCGTATGCTTTGAGTCCTTAGCCTTTTTCGTGTGGGCACCCTTTCTTCTCTTGGCCCCTGCCCGCCGGTCAGTCGCTCTGCGAGTTGCGGCTTCTGGCAGGAGCTGGTTCAGATGACACGCACTACTTGTCTGGCTGCAGGAAGCATTCTCATAGGACAAGGCGGCAAGCCTCCGGGCCGACTGGTCGGACCCGGTGCCAGGCAAAAAATAATGGAATGCGCATTCATGAACATAAAACTTATCATATATAAAAGAGGGCAGTCCCCGAGCTTTCCCCGGGGGTCCCGGAGTCTTCGTACTTAATACATAAGTTGGCGTGGTACATACTGCATCAACTGTAAAACCTTCGAAGGAGGTTTGCATTCCATGGCCGCTCCGTCTCCTTGCCGGAGTAGTCTCTCTTGCGTGCTCAAGGCTTCTGAGCATCGATCAGGTAGTAAGAATCATTGCCCAACACCTTGCTGATGATGAAGGGGCCTTCCCAAGGTCTTTGAGAGCTTGTCTTTGGCCGGTTTATTTGGACCAGCCGGAGCACAAGGTCTCCCTCTTGGAAGGATCTTGGCTTGACCTTCCGGTTATAGTATCAACGCAAGCGCTGCTAGTAGATGGCGGATCGGCTTAGTGCCAACAGCCGGCCCTCTTCCAACAAATCGACGCCATCTTGTCGCGCTTCTTCTGCCTCCTCTTCGGTGTACATGGTGACTCGAGGGGAGTCGAATTCTATGTCTGTCGGGATGACGGCTTCGGCACCGTAGACGAGGAAGAAAGGTGTGAAGCCGGTTGACTTGTTCGGAGTTGTGCGCAGGCTCCAGAGGACGGCCGGCAGCTCATCGAGCCAACAGCCGGCTGAATGCTCCAGCAGTTCGACCAGTTGGGGCTTGATGCCGGACAAAATGAGTCTGTTTGCTCGCTCCACTTGGCCGTTTGACTGCGGATGGGCAACAGACTCTAAGTCCAATCGGATACCCTGCGTCGCACAGAAATGGGCCAAGGCGCCTTTGGCAAAGTTTGTGCCATTGTCGGTGATGATGCTGTGTGGTATGCCATACTGGATGGTGATGTCGGAGATGAAAGTCACAGCAGTCGGACCATTCAATTTCTTAATTGGCTTTGCTTCTATCCATTTGGTGAACTTGTCCAGCGCGACAAGCAGATGAGTCATGCCGCCTCACGCCGTCTTGAATGGTCCCACCATGTCTAGGCCCCAGACGGCGAAGGGCCAGGCAATGGGGATACTCTTGAGTGCAGAAGCCGGCTGATGTGGTTTGGAGCGGAACTTCTGGCACCCTTTGCATTTCTGGACCAAGTCTTTGGCGTCTTCTAGACCAGTAGGCCAGAAGAAACTGTGGCAGAAAGCTTTGGCCACGAGTGATCTTGAAGCCGCGTGGTGACCACACTCGCCTTGATGGATATCTTTGACGATTGCTTGGCCTTGCTCCGACTCTACGCAGTGCTGGTAAACACCAGTGACACTGTGCCTCACAAGTTCTTTGTTGACTATGGTGTATGCTGCTGCCCGACGCTGTACTTGTCATGCCGAGATCTCATCAGTCGGTAGCTCTTTGTTCACTAGAAACTTCAGGATGGGCTGGGCCCATGAGGGTGCTGCTATCTCTTTAGCTATCAGGACTGCTTCTTGCACAAGGGTGGTTGGGCCGGGAGGCGGTGGGTTGGAGTCGACTGCCGCTTGCTGCGTCATTGAAGTCCCCGGGCCGTCTGCTGCAGTCCCCGGGTCGGGCTCTGAAGTCCCCGGGCTGGGTGAGACTGTTGCAGTCCCCGAGCCGCTTGCCGGAGTCCCCGTGCCGACTGCTGAGGTCCCCAAGTCGGATCCGACTGCTTTGGGGTCAGCAGGCACGAAAATGGAATCTGATTCCGGAGGCGGCTTGACAGACGGCTTGAGGAGGCGCTGCAGGGCAACGCCGGCTGGTATTGCTTGCCAGATGGAGCCGATCCATGCTAGAGCATCTGCCGGCTCGTTGTCGTTTCTTGTCACATGGAGGAACTCGCACCCTTCAAAGTATCCGCTGAGCTGCTGAACAAGGAAGCGATAGCTTGCCATGTTTGCGTCCTTGGCGTCCCAGTCGCCTGACGATTGGTGGACCACCAAGTCAGAGTCACCATAGCACAGGATCCGGCGAATGCCGAGTTCCTTGGCAAGCCAGAGCCCGTGTTTGAGTGCCTCATATTCTGCCACATTGTTGGAGGCGGCGAAGTGGATTTGCAGCACATATTTGAGCTTGTCGCCTTTGAGAGAGGTGAGAACGATGCCGGCTCCCAGACCGGTGCGCATCTTGGAGCCATCAAAGTGCATCCGCCAATGGGTGGAGTCCGGCGCTGGCGGCAAGTACTGGGTCTCGGCCCAGTCAACGAGGAAGTCGGCCAGTGCTTGGGACTTGATGGCGGTGCGGGGTTGGTAGTAGATGGTGTAGGGGGGCAGATCTATAGCCCATTTAGCCACTCGGCCAGAAGCGTCTCTGCTTCCAATGATCTTGGCGAGAGGTGCAGTGCAAACAACAGTGATGGGATGCTCTTGAAAGTATGGCTTCAGCTTCTTGGCGGCAAAGTGCACGCCATAGCACATCTTCTGGTAGTGAGGGTAGTTTTGCTTGGAGGTGGACAACACTTCGCTTAAGTAATAGACCGGCCTCTGGACCGGCAGTGCTTTGTCGTCTTCCTTGCGCTCGACAACAATGACAGTGCTGACCACCCGGCTGGTGGCGGCAATGTAGAGGAGCATGGGCTCCTTATCAGTCGGAGCCGCCAGGACAGGCGGAGTGGTCAACATCTTCTTGAGCTGGAGGAAAGCTTCATCCGCCTTGTCGTTCCACTCGAAAAAAGTGGTCTTCTTCATGAGCTGGTACAGGGGAAGAGCCTTCTCGCCCAGCCGACTGATGAAGCGGCTGATGGATGCCAAACGGCCAGTGAACTTCTGCACATCCAGCAGCCGGGTGGGTACCTCCATCCTCTCGATGGCTTTTATCTTCACAGGGTCGCACTCGATGCCGCGTTCTGAGACCAGAAAGCCGAGGAGCTGGCCGGCTGGTACTCCAAAGACACATTTCTTTGGGTTGAGCTTGATCTAAAATCGGCGCAAGTTATCAAAGGTTTCCTTGAGGTCCTCCAGCAGAGTGCCACACTTCTCCGTCTTCACCACAATATTGTCCACGTAAATGTGGGAATTCCTTCCCAGTTGCTTGAGGAGGCATTTCTGCATGCAACGCTGAAACGTGGCCCCGGCATTTCTCAAGCCGAGCGTCATGGTCAGGTAGCAGAAGGCTCCGAATGGTGTGATGAAGGCGGTCTTCAGTCTGTCTGCCGGGTTCAGCTTGATCTGATGGTACCCTGAGTACGCATCAAGAAAGCTCAGCAGCTCGCATCCGGCTGTGGAGTCTATCACTTGGTCAATTCTTGGCAAGGCAAAGGGATCCTTGGGGCAAGCTTTGTTGAGGCTGGTATAATCAATACACATGCGCCACTACTTGTTCTTCTTCAACACTAGCACTGGGTTGGCCAGCCATTCTGGAAAGAAAACCTCCATAATGAAGCCGGCTGCTAGAAGTCGGGCTATCTCTTCTCCCACAACTCTTCTCTTTTCTTCTGACAGGCGGCGCAAGGGCTGCTTGACCAGCTTGGCGTCAGATCGGACGTGTAGCTTGTGCTTGGCGAATTCCGTCGGAACACCCGGCATGTCCTTGGGGGACCATGCAAAGATGTCCCGATTCTCACAGAGGAAATCGACGAGCTCGCCTTCCTATTTGCTGTCCAGGTTTACACCTATGACAGTGTGCCTCTCCGGGTGCTCTGGGTCCAAGGGTATCCTCTTTGTCTCTTTGGCCGGCTTGAACGAGCCCTCGGCTTCCGACTCCTTGGGGTCGGACGACATCTCTGGCTACTTGCTTGCCATCGCCACAACCCGATCAAGGAGTCGTTTCCGCCATCACAAGGGACTCGGCTAGCCGACTACTGTCCGTCGCACAGGTGGACGATTTCTTGTAGCCTCCAACTACGGTCAAGATTCCCTTGGTACTTGGCATCTTCATCTTGAGGTAAGCATAGTGGGGGACCGCCATGAACTTGGCCAGAGCTGGCCTGCCAAGGAGTGCATGATAGGGGCTTTCAAGGTCTACCACTTCAAACCAAACTGGCTCCCGGCGGAAATGATCTTTCTCTCAGAAGAGGACATCTATCTGAATCTTGCCGATTGTAGAGCAGGAAAGGCCAGGAACTATGCCATGAAATACTGTCTGACTGTGCTGAAGCTGTTTCTGTTTGATTCCTAACTTCTCCATAGTTGCTTTGTATAGGATGTTGATGATGCTGCTGCCATCTATTAGGACCCGGGAGAACCGAGCAGCTCGCCTATCGGTTGCAAAGGTGGCATCCAGGACCAGAGCATAGGAACCGGGCGAGGGCATCACCTCGGGTGGTCAGCCCGACTCAAGCGATGGGCTTCTCGGCGAGTGCATGAATTCTGGGGGCTCGAACGCCACCGCGTTGACTTCTTGGCGCTGCTGCTGTCTGTTGCGCTTGTCACTGGCTATGCTTGTGAATACGATGTAGGCTCCCTGCTCCTCAGGGTATTCATCTTGTATAGCTCCGACTGGTCGGGCCGCCGGCTGCTGGGGAGGAGGCATTGCGGACCAGCCGGCGGGGGAGGCTGGAGTCCGTCGCCCTTGGCGATTATAGTGAGCTAGTGACACTTCCGAGTGGTGTGATTCGACGGCTTCGCGCCGCTGTGAAATTTGCAGGGGGCATCGAGAGTCTGCTCGTACGAGAAGGCGGGCAACCAGTTGGGCTTGCCGCCCTTCTGGCGCTTGGGAGGAGGCTGCCCTTCCGGCTGGTGGCCTTCAACCGTCGCCACCTGCCGGCTGGTGGAGCCAGCTGCGTGGCCTTGCGCTTGTGATCGTTCTGCTGCTGACTGGTTTTGCCAGCCGGAGTCCGAGGAGCTTGGGGGGCCGCCTTGCCAGAGGCATCAACTTGGATCTCTGCCTTCATGGAGGAGTCGGCTGTGGCATATTTATCTGCTATGATCAGCAGCTCGTTGAGGGTTGCTGGCTCGTCACAGAGGAGTCGGTGCTTGAGGAGGGTGCCCTCTCAGCACCCAGCAGTGAAGTACTCGATGGCCTGCACCTCGTGCACGCCTTTGCAAGAGTTACGGAGCTCGGCCCAGCGTGTAAGGTAGTCGCGAGTCGACTCGTTGGGGCCTTGTACGCACAAGGAAAGCTGGCGAGGTTTAGGCAGCCGCTTGTACGTGCTGGTGAAGTTGCAGATGAAGGCTTCGGTGAAGTCGACCCAGGTGTTGATGCTGCAGGGCTTCAGACTATTCAGCCATGTCCGGGCTGTGCCCTGGAGCATGAGCGGAACGTACTTCACAAAGAACGCGCTTGTTGCCGTTGCTATCTTTGGCGGGCGTGGAATAGTCGACCAGCCAGTCCTTTGGCTTCACGGAGCCGGTGTATTTGGGCGTGTCTCTTGGGAGCGTGAACCCTTTGGGGAAGGGCTCGTCTCGAATGCGGGGGCCGAAACAAGGTGGACCCAACTCATCTTCTTCTTCTAGCGCCAGGGATCGGTGGAGACGGTCGATCCGGTGGTGGGCGTCGTTCTCTCTGACCCCCTCTTAGCGGCCAAGGCGGTCGCCGAGTGTCGGGTGATCAACAGGCGGCGGGGAGACGCGCCTTTTCCTGCGAGGGGGAGGAGGCGGACAGTCATCCCGTCGTTCCACTACTCTTGGGCGGCCATCTTGGTCGCGCTCAACGGTGATGCGAGTCCGGCTGCGGCTGGCAGCCGACTCCTTGTCTCTTCTTCCGTGGACGCCACCAGTCGGCGTCCGAGATGTCGCGCCTTGATCTCGGCGGGGAGGCAGATCGTCGTTTTGTCGGTGTGGCGCCTCAGTGCAGCAGCCGGCCTCGTGCTGCTCGGCAGCCGCGTCGAGGAGCCGCTGGACGCGCTCCGCCATCTGGCGACGTTCTTCGCCCTCAAACTTGTCCAGCTCTTCTGCTACCGCCTGGGCAACTCGTATGTTTTATGCAGGCGTCGCGTAGACGGGGCGATCTGCCCTGAACAGGTTGGCGATGCCCACGCCGCGCTGCTGGACCGTGCCAAGGCGGCTGGGGCCCGCGGGAGCCGGCGTGCTGCCCACAGCACGGTCCATCTCACGTTGGTAGGCTTCCGACATGCGTCTCATGCCGACCAGCTTCTTGGCGCCCTCGACGAGCTGGACGCAGCGTGCTTCCAGCATCTCGGCGTCAGCGTCTTCTGGGATGGGCACCGTCAGGTCTTGCAGTGCCGCGTGGAGCGGGTCATGAGCGCCTCCGCCGGAGTGCTCGATGTGGCCGATGACAAGCACCTCCGTGACAGTGCTTTCGCCGCTCTCCACGCAAGGGGGCGGCTCGTCGTAGACCACCACGTTGGTGGGGAACGCGTTTGTAAGGGCACTTTTGTCCCTAAGTAGTTTTGGTGATTGATGACAATGCCTTTGAGGACTAATCGTGTGTATTGAGCTTTTCAGATTCATCACGACTAAACACAAGACGATTTGATGCCCCTCGAAGATTATTGAAGACGGTGTTTCTTTACGGTTCGGTTCGGTGGAGTTGAGTCGTAGGAGAGCCGTACTATTAAGAGGGGTCCGCTTTGGAAAGGTTTGGGTGGAATCTCACGTACACATTCCCTTTTGCACCGCCTTTCCTCGAGCTCCTTGGAGTGTTCCTCCGTCTCACCTTGTCTCTGCGATTTGAAGGCCTCCGCCTTGCTCTTCTCAAAGCTAGCGGTAGTATCGCTCTCTTGAGGGTACTACCGCAGGAGCTGCCAGTAGTACCGGCTCCGGCACGGTAGTACCGTAGGCTCCCACGGTAGTACCGCTCCTCGGAGCGGTAGTACAGTGAGCTCTGGTCTGGCACCGCTGCTCAAGCGGTGGTTCGCGCGGATGTAATTTTTTACATCCGCGCTCCCCGCGGTAGTACGGTGACGCCAGGCCAGTAGCAACTGTGTAGGTAAGGGCGGATGTAATTTTTTACATCCACGCCTTTCACGGTAGTACCGCACCCTTGGTCGCGGTAGTTCCGTGTCGGATTTTTGCACGACAATTTCTCAGCGGAGGTAGTCATGGATGTAATTTTTTACATCTGTGCCGACCGGGCCTGGCCTGCGGCTGTCTTGTGGTAGTACCGCATGGGGCCGCGGTAGTACCACTTCTGCGGATCTACCGCGCCCTGTTAGTGCTCCTTTTGCCAGGTCTGGTCTCTGCCGTGCCCACGGTAGTACCGCGGTCCGCCGCGGTAGTACCGCAGGCCCGTGCGGTAGTACCGCGCCTGTGGTGCGGTAGTTCCGTGGGTCGCGGGCTGAGTGGTGGGTAACGGTTGGATTTGTCCCCCCACTATAAAAGGGGGTCTTCTTCTCCAAGAATACCCACCTCTTCCAACCCTAAACTTCATTGTTGCTCCAAGCTCCATTTTACCGATCTCTCTCCCTAGCCAATCAAACTTGTTGATTTGCTCGGGATTGGTTGAGAAGGCCCCGATCTACACTTCCACCAAGAGAAATTTGATTCCCCCCACTAATCCCTAGCGGATCTTGTTACTCTTGGGTGTTTGAGCACCCTAGACCGTTGAGGTCACCGTGAAGCCATAGTCCATTGTGGTGAAGCTTCGTGGTGGTGTTGGAGCCTCCAATTAAGTTGTGGAGTTTGCCCCAACCTTGTTTGTAAAGGTTCGGTTGCCGCCTTCAAGGGCACCAACAGTGGAATCACGGCATCTCGCATTGTGTGAGGGCGTGAGGAGAATACGGTGGCCCTAGTGGCTTCTTGGGGAGCATTGTGCCTCCACACCGCTCTCTAACGGAGACGTGCATTCCTCAAAAGGAAGGAACTTCCGTAACACATCCTCGTCTCCACCGGCTCCACTCTTGGTTATTTCATCCCTTTACTTGTGCAAGCTTACTTGTGTTCTATTCATTGCTTGCTTGTGTGGTTGTGATTGTTGCATCATATAAGTTGTCCACCTAGTTGCATATCTAGACAACTTACTTTGATGCAAAGTTTAATTTGGTAAAGAAAAGCTAAAAATTGTTAGTTGCCTATTCACCCCCCCCCCTCTAGTCAACTATATCGATCCTTTCAATTGGTATCAGAGCCTCGTCTCTTTTTAAGGACTTTACCGTCCGAAGGGTATGGTTGACGTCGTAGACAATGTGGGAGAGCACTCCGGTGCGAATCCGATATCGTCTACGAGAGATGGGGGTAACTTGATCTCACGTGAGGAATTCAATGTGGCGTTGGACACATTGAAAACCTCCATGACGACCGAGGTCAAGGACATGTTTAAGGAATTCCTAGAAGGGCTTAAACTTTCCACCGTGCCCGTGAAAGTGGGTGATCCCGCCAACACGGAGACGGATGCTAACTCCGACAAGGGGGGAGCTACTAGTGAGAAAGCTCCTTTGTCTAGTGGTAAAAATGGCACCGACATCTTTGCCCATGTGCAACCTCCACCCGTTTATGGTGGACCGATTCCTTCTACTCATTTGAATCATGCCGGTCCTCCCCCTAAGATTGATAAAAAGGAGGATTTTGATTCTTGGGTCTATCGTATTAAACATCATTTAAATCATGTGAACACTAACCTTTGGAGAATCATTGAAGAAGGTTTTTATCCGCATGACCGGAGCACCTTCACTCCTAGAGAAGCCGTGGATGATCAATTCAATGAAAATGCTCTCTTCATCATCCAAGAAGCAATCCTTCCCGAAGACCTCCCGCATCTCCCTCTATCGGGGAAGCGCAAGCATTCAACGGTCCAATTATGAAGTGGTTCAAGATGAAGCCGATGAGTTTGCAATGAAAGAAGATGAAGAACCTCGTGAACTTTATCGGAGAGTCACCAAACTCGCCGTCTCTCTTCGGGATCATGGAAGCAAGGACAAGGATTACAATTGGATCAAGCGCAAATTCCTCAAGGCAATGATGCCCTACCACAAGGCCATGTCCTCCGTCATCCGTCAAAGGCGGACTTTCACACCTTGTCCTCAAGTGATGTATTGGATGAGTTTGTGGCTATGAGCATTTTGGACAAGACCGCCGACAATGCGGTGCTTCGCTCCCAAAGAGCAAAGAAGCCCAACCTTGCTTTGAAGGCCAAGGTTTGTGTCGAAGAAGAATATGAGGAGGAAGAAGAGGAGAGCAACCTCGAAGATACAAAGTATGCCTATCATGAACACATGGCCCTTGCTTCAAGGCAATTTTGGAGCAAGAAGAACTCAAGGTCCAACTTCAACAAGAGCAACTCAAGTGGCGCAAAGGGCAAGCAACGAGTGAGGACTTGCTTCAATTGTGGCAATGTGAGTCATTTTGTTGCGGAGTGCCCATATGAGAAGAGGGAAGACAATGGTGGCAAGCTCATCCGTAAGGACAAGGCCAAGTCTTTCCCCAACAAGAGCAACTTCACCAAGAAGGCTCCTCACAAAGCTTTGGTGGTACAATAATAGTACAATGAGGATGATGATGATGATGATGATGAAGATGGTGAGTCGGTTGCCATGGCCTCCGTTGCCATTGCGACGACTCCTCGGGTGTCTCTCTTCGACTCACCCAATGAAAGCATCACTGCCAAGTGCCTCATGGCTAAAGCCACCAACAAGGTGTTTGCTTCCGGTGGAGGATCATGGTTGCTCGATAGTGGAGCTACAAATCATATGACCGGAAGCAAGGACTTGGTGGTGGACGTGCACAAGATTCCTTCTATGCCCACCAATGTCGAGTGGGGTGATGCCTCGTTTTCTAAGGTATTGGGACTCGGCAAGGTTGTCATTTCTCATGATCTCACGATCGAGAAGGTCATGCTTGTTGAGTCCCTTTCATACAATTTACTTTTCGTTCGTCAACTTGCAATCGTGGGCTTTGCTACTTTCTTTGATATTGATACTGTGGCCCTTTTGTGGAGCAAGACTCTTAAAGTAGCCTTTGTTGGGTATGTCGAGAACGGTCTCTATGTGATTAACTTTTCGGAGGTACCCACTAAGACCGCGACATGCCTAATGGCTAAAGTTGATGTGGGATGGCTTTGGCATCGCCGTTTAGCCCATGTCAATATGAGATCTTTGCAAAGTCTTCTCAAGGGGGACCATGTTCGTGGACTAACGAAGGTTAGTTTTGCTAAAGATCGTGCTTGCAAAGGTTCGTATCGAAGGAAAGCTTCATGAAAAGGCTCACCCTCCCACGACTATCATTTACTCGAAGAGGCCTTTGGAGATCCTTCACTTGGATCTCTTTGGGCCTCCATCCTTTGATAGTCTTGGGGGTAGGAAGTATTGCTTGGTGATTGTGGATGACTACTCAAGATATACTTGGGTGTATTTCTTCAAGAGGAAGAGCGAGACCCAACAAACCATCATTGACTTTGCAAATGAAGCACAACATCAACACAATGCAAAGATCTTGACAATAAGAAGTGACAACGGCACCGAGTTCAAGAACTACACCTTGGATGAGTTTCTTAGTGATGAGGGGATCAAGCATCAATATTCTGCACCCTACACCCTCAACAAAACGGTGTCGCGGAGAGGAAGAACCGGACGTTGATGGATGCGGCAAGGACCATGATGGCGGAGTTCAAGTCTCCATACAACTTTTGGGCCGAAGCCATCAACACCGCACGTCATGCATCCAATCGGCCCTACCTCCGCAAGGGCTTGAACAAGACTCCATATGAGATACTCACTGTAATGAGCCCAACCTCAAGTACTTTCGGTGTTCGGGTGTAAGTGTTTCATTCTCAAGAAAGGTGTTCGGTTGTCTAAGTTTGAAGCTAGAGCTTATGAGGGCATATTTGTTGAGTTATGCTACAAACTCCCATGCTTACCGTGTCCTCAATAAATCCACGGGACTTATTGAGGAGACGTGTAACGTGGAGTTTGCTGAGAATAACGGCTCCCAAGTGGAGCAAAGTGGCACTTGTGATGTAGGTGATGAAATTCCTCCTCAAGCCATAAGAAGAATGGGTGTTGGTTTTATCCTACCCGTTGAGGAACCCCTTGTGGCCGAAGGAGAAGGACAATGCTCCACTCAAGTGGAGCCATCACCAACCCAAGGCCCACACGCTCAAGAACAAAGTGAAGGCCCTCAACCTCTTGAACAAGACCAAGGGCAAGATCATGCTCAAGACGATATTGACACACCAAGTGATGCCCAAGGTCAAGTTCTCTCCCCCCGAGCAAGTTCAAGATCAAGAACATGCTCAAGACGGCGCTCAAGATGATCAAGTGACCCCTCCTCAACTCACCTCCGAGGAGGAATTAGAGCGTCGTGCCACCAAGATTGCTTCCAAGATCACCACCAAGGGTCATCTCATGAAGAATGTACTTGGAAGCATCCAAAAGGGGGTAAGCACTCGTAGACAATTGGCATACTATTGTGAACATCACGCGTTTGTTTCTTGTGTTGAACCCCAAAAGGTATATGAAGCTCTTGAAGATCCGGATTGGCTTAATGCCATGCATGAAGAACTCAACAAATTCGAGCACAACAAGGTGTGGAGGTTGGTGCCAAGGCCAACGGGGAACCACAATGTCATTGGGACCAAGTGGATTTTCAAGAACAAGCAAGATGCTCATGGAACCATCATTCACAACAAGGCAAGATTGGTGGCACAAGGTTACTCCCAAGTCGAGGGTATCGACTACTGTGAAACCTTTGCTCCCATTGCTCGTCTTGAATCCATTCGTTTGTTGATTGCTTATGCTTCTCATCACAACTTTAAGTTGCAACAAATGGATGTGAAGAGTGCCTTTCTTAATGGTCCTATTAATGAGTTGGTTTACGTCAAACAACCCCGGGTTCGAGGATCCCTACTTTCCCGATCATGTGTATCAACTCGATAAGGCACTCTATGGCCTTAAACAAGCCCCACGTATGCGTGGTATGACCACCTTACCGAAGTTGCTACAAGATCGCGGGTTTGAAGTTGGGCTCATTGATCCCACTCTTTTTACTAAGAAGATCAATGGGGAGTTGTTTGTGTGCCAACTATATGTTGATGACATTATCTTTGGTTCCCCTAACAAAGCTTTAAATGATGAGTTTGCCGCACTAATGACCTCAAAGTTTAAGATGTCTTCCATGGGAGAGTTGAAGTTCTTTCTAGGTTTCGAAGTAACGCAAAGAAGAGAAGGTACCTTCATCAACCAAGCCAAATACACTCAAGACATGCTCAAGAGATTCAAGCTAAGCGATGTCAAGCCGGCTTCCACTCCAATGCCCTCTAAGTGTCAACTTGACATCGATCCCAATGGTAAAGCGGTGGATCAAAAGGTATATCGCTCCATGATTGGATCCTTGCTTTATCTTTGTGCATCTAGACCGGATATCATGTTGAGTGTGGGAATTTGTGCACGGTTTCAAACCGCACCTAAGGAAAGCCACTATGTGGCGGTCAAGCGAATCTTTCGATATTTGGCTCATACCCCAAACTTTGGCCTATGGTACCCGAGAGGAGAAAACATCAAGCTTGAAGGATATTCGGATTCCAATTGGGCGGGAGACAAAGTGGATAGGAAGTCCACTTCTGGAGGGTGCCAATTCCTTGCTTGCTCTTTGGCAAGTTGGTCTTTCAAAAAGCAAAGTTGTGTGTCTCTCTCGTCCACTGAAGCGGAGTATGCAGCGGCCGGTAGTTGTTGTGCACAACTTTTATGGATGAGGCAAACTTTAAAGTATTACGGTGTCATTTGTGACAAAGTGCCTCTTTGGTGTGACAATGAAAGTGCCATCAAGATTTCTCTCAACCCGGTGCAACACTTCAAGACGAAGCATATTGAGATTCGTATCACTTCATCCGGGATCACATTAGGCGAGGGAGATCGAGCTCAAATACGCCAACACTCAAGATAACCTTGCAGATATCTTCATGAAGCCTTTGGATGAAGCAAGATTTCGCGAGTTAAGGCATGAGCTAAATAACATTGATTCGGAAAGTAATGTTGCTTGAACCCTTGCACACCCCACCATACGCAACTTGTTGTCTTGTTTAGGTGTAGGCACGGACATAGGGGGAGTGTTGTTCTCTCAATGAACTCTCCCTCCCCCCATTATGCATAAATCGATCATCTCTTTCACATTAGCCATTTTTGATGGTACTTGTGCTTCAAAGACGAGTTTTGGTCATGGGCCCAAGGATAATTCTTCGCGGTGCCATACCAATTGACTCAAACATAGGTGGCTCCGGCCACCGCTCTCCTCATGGAGAAGTTGTTTCTCGTAGTTGGTCTCGTTCGTCGTGTGTGTTCGTCTCTTAGTTGGTTGGTGTCTCTTCCGGAGGTTGTTTTTGCCTTTTCTCTCTTTTCTCTTGTGTGTTCTTACACTTTCTTGGTTTTACGGTACTACCGTGGTGAGTCACGGTACTACCGCAGGAGTTGGTGGCTCTACGTTTTGTGCGTGGCCCTCCAGGGGCACGGTACTACCAAGAATGACCATGGTACTTCCGCGCCCTAAGCGGGTGGGGTTAAGGCGGGACAGGGGAGTTCTAACTCCCCATACCCATTCTTCTCTATTCCCCACCCCTCTCTCTCTCTGTCTCCGACCAAGAACGGCGCCGAGGCCTTCGCTTGATCTCCGTCTCCGGCCGCTCTCCTCGGATTCCGACCGGTGGGATCGCTCCCCACCTCGCCCTCTTGCCATGGACCCAGGTTTTTCCCCAAGTGCCTCTTCCTTTTGTCCTTCCTTGTGCTTTTAGGTTTTAGGGAGATGCATGTGGTGTTCTTGAGATTTTTGGCTAAATCTGTGCAAGTGGGATTCGTTGTAGAGTGGTAGTGTAGTCCCATGCTCTTTGGATAGTCAAATTAGTTCCGTTTGATCAACGGTAGTACCGAAGTTGTCGTGCGGAGGTTCTAGATCCAGATCTGCGTCCTCTGTGGTGGTTTTCAAACCGTGCGGTACTACCGCTCCTCCTGGAGCGGTACTACCGCAGCCTCACCTGGATCTGGCGCTCAGCGGTACTTCCGCACCTCGGTGCGGTACTACCGCTTGGCGTCCGGAAGTAAAAAATTACTTCCGCCCCAAGCGCGGTACTACCATGCTACCCCGGCACGGTACTACCGCGTGTGGAGCGGATGTAATTTATTACTTCCGCAACCCTGCCCGGTACTACCGTAGATTCATCCCGCGCTCCTTTGTTTCGTCCAAATTGCATGTTTTGTGTTTCTCTCGGTTTGGTTTTGATCCGTTTTGTTCCTGCGGCGTGTCTTTCTGTCTTTGTGTCTAGGTGGTGGCTCCGGTTTTGCTCGTCGCTCGAATCCCAGCCGTGACACAGGGTCAAAGCATCTACGCAACCCAGATGATGTTCCAGAGGGGTCCTCTGCTGCTCCCCAACGTAGGACCAAGACCACCGCCAACAAAGCGAAGGAGCCCGTCATGGGCATGGATGTGATGCCCCAGGCCGAAGTTTTTCATTCAAGGAAGCTCAATCCCTATGTGAATCCCGGGCTAGCACACGAGGCAATGAACTTTTCTCGAACAAGCCGCAGAATCGATATACATGGATGTGATCAAGGCCAAGCAGAATCACTATGTTGAAGTTCACTACATTGACATGCATCATATGAGGGAGGACAAGCACCGTGAGTACTTTGGAGAGGCCTTGGATCTAGTCGAGTAGTTCGCCATTGAGCACTTGCTCACCTTCCACGAGGATTTTGATCCAGAGATCATCGCACAGTTCTTTGCTTCCGTCCATTTCGCAATCGATGATGCAAGGACCATGACTTGGATGACTAATGGTCGCCGACTGTCTGCTACTTGGAAGGAGTTCATGGAGTTGCTTAACGTTCCAGATGAAGGGCTCAACACGCCAGTTGGAGTTCGCCCTCCTGCCAACTCTGAGTCTGCCAACAAGAACAAACTTATGCTATTCCTTGTTCTGAAGACTCTTCCCAACAAGAAGACTGCGTGGGTGCTTAATCCCTTCCTTGACATCATGCATCGGCTCTTTCGGAACACCCTCTTCCCACGCATTGGGGACATGGGCCAGGTACATGCTTACCTCGTTGACATGATGCTTATCTGCGAAGAGGCCCGTCAGGCTCAGACTCAACCACTTGATGTCTCCCATATCATGTGGTGTGAGCTTCTGTTCTCCGTGTTCAACAGTAAGGTCCCCATCTATGGGCCTTACCTGTTCCACTTGATCTCCACGACATGGGAGAGGTTGTTTCCCAGCAGCGAGTTTGAAGCTCCAGGTGGATTCGTCATGAGTCCATCAGGCTCCGCATCAAGCCACTATGGGCTAACACCACCACTTCTGCTAAGGCGGCCAGGAGGGCTGTGGATGAGGAGGAACTTGGGGGGGGGGGGAGAAGCTGCTGCCGACTGTTCTGCTTTCTCGCCTCCCTCTGCTGAGCCCTCTTGGGCAAAGAAGCTGAAGAACAAGATGAAGAGGCTGTTCTGCATGCAGGTTCAGGGTCAGTACAAGGCCCATGTTGCTCAGAAGGAGAGTCGCCGTCGCGACATCAGATCTTGAGGGCTTATGGGAGGATGTGGCCAGCGGTTCGAGAAGCACATCACCCCAGAGACTGCCTGGATGGAGAAGCAAGGCTACAAGTGGACCGATTCAGAGGAGGAGTCCGTTCCTGCTGCGGAGTCTGAAGACGAGGAGTCCTTTTCCGCCTGAGCTACCACCTTTGTTGTAGTTGACCTATCTGCCTTTTTGGTGTCTTGATGCCAAAGGGGGAGAGAGTGTAGGATTTGTGTGCGTGTCGTGTGTTTCGTCGTTTGCTTTGCTTTCCGTCGTTGAACTTGCTTGCTTTGATTTGGTTGTGCTTGTGAGACTAAGTTTATCATATGGTGTAAGACATATGCACTCTATCGCATCCTTATCATCTTTTGAGCTTGTGCTATATCATGCTATTCATGTTATGCTCATATCTACTATCTTGTTTAGTGTCAGCCTTACCATTGCAAGATATGCTTTGTTTCTAAAATATAGGGGGAGTGGTGATCCTAGTATTAGTGCCGTGCAGTCCAAAGCACTTTACTCTCTATCACGAATCTAGGGGAGCTCATCTATATTTTAGAGATGTGGGGTTTGCTTGTGTTATTTTCATCTCCTTTGTGCAAATCCCGTATTGTCATCAATCCACCAAAAAGGGGGAGATTGTAAGGGCACTTTTGTCCCTAAGTAGTTTTGGTGATTGATGACAATGCCTTTGCGGACTAATCGTGTGTATTGAGCTTTTCAGATTCATCACGACTAAACACAAGACGATTTGATGCCCCTCGAAGATTATTGAAGACGGCGTTTCTTTACGGTTCGGTTCGGTGGAGTTGAGTCGTAGGAGAGCCGTACTATTAAGAGGGGGTCCGCTTTGGAAAGGTTTGGGTGGAATCTCACGTACACATTCCCTTTTGCACCGCCTTTCCTCGAGCTCCTTGGAGTGTTCCTCCGTCTCACCTTGTCTCTGCAATTTGTAGGCCTCCGCCTTGCTCTTCTCAGGCTAGCGGTAGTACTGCTCTACTGAGTGGTACTACCACAGGAGCCAGCGGTAGTATCGGGCTCCGGCACGGTAGTACCGTAGGCTCCCACGGTAGTACCGCTCCTCGAGCGTAGTACCGCTGAAGCTCTGATCCGCACCGCTGCTCAAGCGGTGGTTCGCGCGGATGTAATTTTTTACATCCGCGCTCCCCGCGGTAGTACCGTGACGCTAGGCCAGTAGCAAGTGTGGAGGTAAGGGCGGATGTAATTTTTTACATCCGCACCTTTCACGGTAGTACCGCACCTTGGTCGCGTAGTTCCGTGTCGGATTTTTGCAGGACAATTTCTCGGCCGGAGGTAGTCACGGATGTAATTTTTACATCTGTGCCGACTGGCCTGGCTCATGCGGCTGTCTTAGGTAGTAGTCAAGATGGGGCCGCGGTAGTACCGCTTCGCGGATATACCGCTACTCGTTAGTGCTCCTTTTGCCGTGTCTGGTCTCTGCCGTGCCCACGGTAGTACCGCTGATCCGGCCATGTAGTACCGCATGACCCGTCTTGGTAGTACCGCGCCTGTGGTGCGTTAGTTCCGTGGGTCGCGGGCTGAGTGGTGGGTAACGGTTGGATTTGTCCCCCCACTATAAAAGGGGGTCTTCTTCTCCAAGAAGACCCACCTCTTCCAACCCTAAACTTCATTGTTGCTCCAAGCTCCATTTTCGCCCGATCTCTCTCCCTAGCCAATCAAACTTGTTGATTTGCTCGATTGGCTGAGAAGGCCCCGATCTACACTTCCACCAAGAGAAATTTGATTCCCCACTAATCCCTAGCGGATCTTGTTACTCTTGGGTGTTTGAGCACCCTAGACCGTTGAGGTCACCGTGAAGCCATAGTCCATTGTGGTGAAGCTTCGTGGTGGTGTTGGGAGCCTCCAATTAAGTTGTGGAGTTTTCCCCAACCTTGTTTGTAAAGGTTCGGTTGCCGCCTTCAAGGGCACCAACAGTGGAATCACGGCATCTCGCATTGTGTGAGGGCGTGAGGAGAATCTGATGGCCCTAGTGGCTTCTTGGGGAGCATTGTGCCTCCACACCGCTCTAACGGAGACGTACTTCCCCTCAAAAGGAAGGAACTTCCGTAACACATCCTCGTCTCCACCGGCTCCACTCTTGGTTATTTCATCCCTTTACTTGTGCAAGCTTACTTGTGTTCTATTCATTGCTTGCTTGTGTGGTTGTGATTGTTGCATCATATAAGTTGTCCACCTAGTTGCATATCTAGACAACTTACTTTGATGCAAAGTTTAATTTGGTAAAGAAAAGCTAAAAATTGTTAGTTGCCTATTCACCCCCCCCCCCTCTAGTCAACTATATCGATCCTTTCAATTGGTATTAGAGCCTCGTCTCTTTTTAAGGACTTTACCGTCCGAAGAGTATGGTTGACGTCGTAGACAATGTGGGAGAGCACTCCGGTGCGAATCCGATATCGTCTACGAGAGATGGGGGTAACTTGATCTCACGTGAGGAATTCAATGTGGCGTTGGACACATTGAAAACCTCCATGACGACCGAGGTCAAGGACATGTTTAAGGAATTCCTAGAAGGGCTTAAACTTTCCACCGTGCCCGTGAAAGTGGGTGATCCCGCCAACACGGAGACGGATGCTAACTCCGACAAGGGGGGGAGCTACTAGTGAGAAAGCTCCTTTGTCTAGTGGTAAAAATGGCACCGGCATCTTTGCCCATGTGCAACCTCCACCCGTTTATGGTGGACCCATTCCTTCTACTCATTTGAATCATGTCGGTCCTCCCCCTAAGATTGATAAAAAGGAGGATTTTGATTCTTGGGTCTATCGTATTAAACATCATTTAAATCATGTGAACACTAACCTTTGGAGAATCATTGAAGAAGGTTTTTATCCGCATGACCGGAGCACCTTCACTCCTAGAGAAGTCGTGGATGATCAATTCAATGAAAATGCTCTCTTCATCATCCAAGAAGCAATCCTTCCCGAAGACCTCCCGCATCTCCGGCCCTACTCATTGGCCAAATATGCTTGGCTCAAAGTGGTTTCCCTCTATCGGGGAAGCGCAAGCATTCAACGGTCCAATTATGAAGTGGTTCAAGATGAAGCCGATGAGTTTGCAATGAAAGAAGATGAAGAACCTCGTGAACTTTATCGGAGAGTCACCAAACTCGCCGTCTCTCTTCGGGATCATGGAAGCAAGGACAAGGATTACAATTGGATCAAGCGCAAATTCCTCAAGGCAATGATGCCCTACCACAAGGCCATGTCCTCCGTCATCCGTCAAAGGCCGGACTTTCACACCTTGTCCTCAAGTGATGTATTGGATGAGTTTGTGGCTATGAGCATTTTGGACAAGACCGCCGACAATGCGGTGCTTCGCTCCCAAAGAGCAAAGAAGCCCAACCTTGCTTTGAAGGCCAAGGTTTGTGTCGAAGAAGAAGATGAGGAGGAAGAAGAGGAGAGCAACCTCGAAGATACGAAGTATGCCTATCATGAACACATGGCCCTTGCTTCAAGGCAATTTTGGAGCAAGAAGAACTCAAGGCCCAACTTCAACAAGAGCAACTCAAGTGGCGCAAAGGGCAAGCAACGAGTGAGGACTTGCTTCAATTGTGGCAATGTGAGTCATTTTGTTGCGGAGTGCCCATATGAGAAGAGGGAAGACAATGGTGGCAAGCTCATCCGTAAGGACAAGGCCAAGTCTTTCCCCAACAAGAGCAACTTCACCAAGAAGGCTCCTCACAAAGCTTTGGTGGTACAATAATAGTACAATGAGGATGATGATGATGATGATGATGAAGATGGTGAGTCGGTTGCCATGGCCTCCGTTGCCATTGCGACGACTCCTCGGGTGTCTCTCTTCGACTCACCCAATGAAAGCATCACTACCAAGTGCCTCATGGCTAAAGCCACCAACAAGGTGTTTGCTTCCGGTGGAGGATCATGGTTGCTCGATAGTGGAGCTACAAATCATATGACCGGAAGCAAGGACTTGGTGGTGGACGTGCACAAGATTCCTTCTATGCCCACCAATGTCGAGTGGGGTGATGCCTCGTTTTCTAAGGTATTGGGACTCGGCAAGGTTGTCATTTCTCATGATCTCACGATCGAGAAGGTCATGCTTGTTGAGTCCCTTGCATACAATTTACTTTTCGTTCGTCAACTTGCAATCGTGGGCTTTGCTACTTTCTTTGATATTGATACCGTGGCCCTTTTGTGGAGCAAGACTCTTAAAGTAGCCTTTGTTGGGTATGTCGAGAACGGTCTCTATGTGATTAACTTTTCGGAGGTACCCACTAAGACCGCGACATGCCTAATGGCTAAAGTTGATGTGGGATGGCTTTGGCATCGCCGTTTAGCCCATGTCAATATGAGATCTTTGCAAAGTCTTCTCAAGGGGACCATGTTCGTGGACTAACGAATGTTAGTTTTGCTAAAGATCGTGCTTGCAAGGTTCAGATTGAAGGAAAGCTTCATGAAAAGGCTCACCCTCCCACGACTATCATTTACTCGAAGAGGCCTTTGGAGCTCCTTCACTTGGATATCTTTGGGCCTCCATCCTTTGATAGTCTTGGGGGTAGGAAGTATTGCTTGGTGATTGTGGATGACTACTCAAGATATACTTGGGTGTATTTCTTCAAGAGGAAGAGCGAGACCCAACAAACCGTCATTGACTTTGCAAATGAAGCACAACGTCAACACAATGCAAAGATCTTGACAATAAGAAGTGACAACGGCACCGAGTTCAAGAACTACACCTTGGATGAGTTTCTTAGTGATGAGGGGATCAAGCATCAATATTCTGCACCCTACACCCCTCAACAAAACGGTGTCGCGGAGAGGAAGAACCGGACGTTGATGGATGCGGCAAGGACCATGATGGCGGAGTTCAAGTCTCCATACAACTTTTGGGCCGAAGCCATCAACACCGCATGTCATGCATCCAATCGGCTCTACCTCCGCAAGGGCTTGAACAAGACTCCATATGAGATACTCACCGGTAATGAGCCCAACCTCAAGTACTTTCGGGTGTTCAGGTGTAAGTGTTTCATTCTCAAGAAAGGTGTTCGGTTGTTTAAGTTTGAAGCTAGAGCTTATGAGGGCATATTTGTTGGTTATGCTACAAACTCCCATGCTTACCGTGTCCTCAATAAATCCACGAGACTTATTGAGGAGACGTGTAACGTGGAGTTTGATGAGAATAACGGCTCCCAAGTGGAGCAAAGTGGCACTTGTGATGTAGGTGATGAAATTCCTCCTCAAGCCATAAGAAGAATGGGTGTTGGTTTTATCCTATCCGTTGAGGAACCCCTTGTGGCCGAAGGAGAAGGACAATGCTCCACTCAAGTGGAGCCATCACCAACCCAAGGCCCACACGCTTCTAAAGAACAAAGTGAAGGCCCTCAACCTCTTGAACAAGACCAAGGGCAAGATCATGCTCAAGACGATATTGACACACCAAGTGATGCCCAAGGTCAAGTTCTCTCCCCCGAGCAAGTTCAAGATCAAGAACATGCTCAAGACGGCGCTCAAGATGATCAAGTGACCCCTCCTCAACTCACCTCCGAGGAGGAATTAGAGCGTCGTGCCGCCAAGATTGCTTCCAAGCTCACCACCAAGGGTCATCTCATGAAGAATGTACTTGGAAGCATCCAAAAGGGGATAAGCACTCGTAGATAATTGGCAAACTATTGTGAACATCACGCGTTTGTTTCTTGTGTTGAACCCCAAAAGGTATATGAAGCTCTTGAAGATCCGGATTGGCTTAATGTCATGCATGAAGAACTCAACAACTTCGAGCACAACAAGGTGTGGAGGTTGGTGCCAAGGCCAACGGGGAACCACAATGTCATTGGGACCAAGTGGATTTTCAAGAACAAGCAAGATGCTCATGGAACCATCATTCGCAACAAGGCAAGATTGGTGGCACAAGGTTACTCCCAAGTCGAGGGTATCGACTACGGTGAAACCTTTGCTCCCGTTGCTCGTCTTGAATCCATTCGTTTGTTGATTGCTTATGCTTCTCATCACAACTTTAAGTTGCAACAAATGGATGTGAAGAGTGCCTTTCTTAATGGTCCTATTAATGAGTTGGTTTACGCCAAACAACCCCGGGTTCGAGGATCCCTACTTTCCCGATCATGTGTATCAACTCGATAAGGCACTCTATGGCCTTAAACAAGCCCCACGTGCGTGGTATGACCGCCTTACCGAGTTGCTACAAGATCGCGGGTTTGAAGTTGGGCTCATTGATCCCACTCTTTTTACTAATAAGATCAATGGGGAGTTGTTTGTGTGCCAACTATATGTTGATGACATTATCTTTGGTTCCCTTAACAAAGCTTTCAATGATGAGTTTGCCGCACTAATGACCTCAAAGTTTAAGATGTCTTCCATGGGAGAGTTGAAGTTCTTTCTAGGTTTCGAAGTAAAGCAAAGAAGAGAAGGTACCTTCATCAACCAAGCCAAATACACTCAAGACATGCTCAAGAGATTCAAGCTAAGCGATGTCAAGCCGGCTTCCACTCCAATGCCCTCTAAGTGTCAACTTGACATCGATCCCAATGGTAAAGCGGTGGATCAAAGGTATATCGCTCCATGATTGGATCCTTGCTTTATCTTTGTGCATCTAGACCGGATATCATGTTGAGTGTGGGAATTTGTGCACGGTTTCAAGCCAAGCACCTAAGGAAAGCCACTATGTGGCGGTCAAGCGAATCTTTCGATATTTGGCTCATACCCCAAACTTTGGCCTATGGTACCCGAGAGGAGCAAACATCAAGCTTGAAGGATATTCGGATTCCGATTGGGCGGGAGACAAAGTGGATAGGAAGTCCACTTCCGGAGGGTGCCACTTCCTTGCTTGCTCTTTGGTAAGTTGGTCTTTTAAAAAGCAAAGTTGTGTTTCTCTCTCGTCCACCGAAGCGGAGTATGTAGCGGCCGGTAGTTGTTGTGCACAACTTTTATGGATGAGGCAAACTTTAAAGGATTACGGTGTCATTTGTGACAAAGTGCCTCTTTGGTGTGACAATGAAAGTGCCATCAAGATTTCTCTCAGCCCGGTGCAACACTTCAAGACGAAGCATATTGAGATTCGGTATCACTTCATCCGGGATCAATAGGCGAGGGGAGATCGAGCTCAAATACGTCAACACTCATGATAACCTTGCAGATATCTTCATGAAACCTTTGGATGAAGCAAGATTTCGCGAGTTAAGGCATGAGCTAAATATCATTGATTCGAGCAATGTTGCTTGAACCCTTGCACACCCCACCATACGCAACTTGTTGTCTTGTTTAGGTGTAGGCACGGACATAGGGGGAGTGTTGTTCTCTCAATGAACTCTCCCTCCCCCCATTATGCATAAATCGATCATCTCTTTCACATTAGCCATTTTTTATGGTACTTGTGCTTCAAAGACGAGTTTTGGTCATGGGCCCAAGGATAATTCTTCATGTGCCATACCAATTGACTCAAACATAGGTGGCTCCGGCCACCGCTCTCCTCATGGAGAAGTTGTGTCTCGTAGTTGGTCTCGTTCGTCGTGTGTGTTCGTCTCTTAGTTCGTTGGTGTCTCTTCCGGAGGTTGTTTTGCCTTTTCTCTCTTTTATCTTGTGTGTTCTTACACTTTCTTGGTTTTACGGTACTACCGTGGTGAGTCACGGTACTACCGCAGGAGTTGGTGGCTCTACATTTTGTGCGTGGCCCTCCAGGCACGGCATTACTGATGACCCATGGTATTTCACACTTCATGAAATGGTGGGGGTTAAGAGCGGGACAAGGGGAGTTCTAACTCCCCCATACCCATTCTTCTCTATTCCCCACCCCGTCTCTCTCTCTCTCTCTCTCTCTCTCTCTCTCTCTCTCTCTCTCCTGACCAAGAACGGCGCCGGAGTCCTTCGCCGGATCTCCGTCTCCGGCCGCTCTCCTCGGATTCCGACCGGTGGGATCGTTCCCCACCTCGCCCTCTTTCCATGGACCCAGGTTTTTCCCCAAGTGCCTCTTCCTTTTGTCCTTCCTTGTGCTTTTAGGTTTTAGGGAGATGCATGTGGTGTTCTTGAGATTTTTGGCTAAATCTGTGCAAGTGGGATTCGTTGTAGAGTGGTAGTGTAGTCCCATGCTCTTTGGATAGTCAAATTAGTTCCGTTTGATCAACGGTAGTACCGAAGTTGTCGTGTGGAGGTTCTAGATCCAGATCCGCTGCCCTCGTGGCGGTTTTCAAACCGTCGGTACCATCGCTGCTCCTCCCGGAGCTACTACCGCGCCTCACTGAATTCTGGCGCCAGCTGGTACTTCCGCACCTCGGTGCAGATACTACTAGCGTCCGGAAGTAAAAAATTACTTCCGCCAAGCGCGCTGTACTACCGTGCTACCCGGCGCAGATTACTACCGCTGGAGCGGATGTAATTTATTACTTCCGCAACCCTACCCGATACTACCGTAGATTCATCCCGCGCTCCTTTGTTTCGTCCAAATTACATGTTTTGTGTTTCTCTCGGTTTGGTTTTGATCCGTTTTGTTCCCGTGCGTGTCTTTTTGTCTTTGTGTCTAGGTGGTGGCTCCGGTTTTGCTCGTCGCTCGAATCCCAGCCGTGACATTGTGGTCAAAGCGTCACAAGAACCCAGATGATGTTCCAGAGGGGTCCTCTGCTGCTCCCCAACACAGACCAAGACCACCGCCAACAAACAGAAGGAGCCCGTCATGGGCATGGATGTGATGCCCCAGGCCGAGTTTGTCATTCGAAGGAAGCTCAATCCCTATGTGAATCCCCGGGCTAGCACACGAGGCAATGAACTTTTCTAGAACAAGCAGCAGAATCTAATATACATGGATGTGATCAAGGCCAAGCAGAATCACTATGTTGAAGTTCACTACATTGACATGCATCATATGAGGCAGGACAAGCACCGTGAGTACTTTGGAGAGGCCTTGGATCTAGTCGAGTAGTTCGCCATTGAGCACTTGCTCACCTTCCACAAGGATTTTGATCCAGAGATCATCACACAGTTCTTTGCTTCTGTCCATTTCGGCACTGATGATGCAAGGACCATGACTTGGATGACTAATGGTCACCGACTGTCTGCTACTTGGAAGGAGTTCATGGAGTTGCTTGACGTTCCAGATGAAGGGCTCAACACACCAGTTGGAGTTCGCCCTCATGCCTACTCTGAGTCTGCCAACAAGAACAAACTCATGCCATTCCTTATTCTGAAGACTCTTCCCAACAAGAAGACTGCGTGGGTGCTTAATCCCTTCCTTGACATCATGCATCGCTCTTTCGGAACACCCTCTTCCCACGCATTGGGGACATGGGCCAGGTACATGCTTACCTCGTTGACATGATGCTTATCTCATGCGAGGAGGCCCGTCAGGCTCAGACTCAACCACTTGATGTCTCCCATATCATGTGGTGTGAGCTTCAGTTCGCCGTGTTCAACCGTAAGGTCCCCATCTATGGGCCTTACCTATTCCACTTGATCTCCATGACATGGGAGAGGCTGTTTCCCACTGACGAGTCTGAAGCTCCAGGGTGGATACGTCATGAGTCCATCAGGCTCCACATCAAGCCACAATGGGCTAACACCACCACTTCTGCTGAGGCTGCCAGGAGGGCTGTGGATGAGGAGGAACTTGGGGGGGAAGAAGCTGTTGCTCACCGTTCTGCTTTCTCGCCTCCCTCTGCTGAGCCCTCTTGGGCAAAGAAGCAGAAGAACAAGATGAAGAGGTTGTTCTGCATGCAGGTTCAGGGTCGGTACAAGGCCCATGTTGCTCAGAAGGAGAGTCGCCGTCGCGACATCAGGATCTTGAGGGCTTGCGGGGAGGATGTGGCCAGCGGTTCTGAGAAGCACATCACCCCATAGACTACCTGGATGGAGAAGCAGGGCTACAAGTGGAGCGATTGAGAGGAGGAGTCCGTTCCTGCTGCGGAGTCTGAAGACGAGGAGTCCTTTTCCGCCTGAGCTACCACCTTTGTTGTAGTTGACCGCTCTGCCTTTTTGGTGTCTTGATGCCAAAGGGGGAGAGCGTGTAGGATTTGCGTGCGTGTCGTGTGTTTCGTCGTTTGCTTTGCTTTCCGTCGTTGAACTTGCTTGCTTTGATTTGGTTGTGCTTGTGAGACTAAGTTTATCATATGGTGTAAGACATATGCACTCTATCGTACCTTATCATCTTTTGAGCTTGTGCTATATCATGCTATTCATGTTATGCTCATATCTACTATCTTGCTTAGTGTCAGCCTTACCATTGCAAGATATGCTTTGTTTCTAAAATATAGGGGGAGTGGTGATCCTAGTATTCGTGCCGTGCAGTCCAAAGCACTTTACTCTCTATCACGAATCTAGGGGGAGCTCATCTATATTTTAGAGATGTGGGGTTTGCTTGTGCTATTTTCATCTCCTTTGTGCAAATCCCGTATTGTCATCAATCCACCAAAAAGGGGGAGATTGTAAGGGCACTTTTGTCCCTAAGTAGTTTGGTGATTGATGACAATGCCTTTGCTGACTAATCGTGTGTATTGAGCTTTTCAGATTCATCACGACTAAACACAAGACGATTTGATGCCCCTCGAAGATTATTGAAGACGATGTTTCTTTACGGTTCGGTTCGGTGGAGTTGAGTCGTAGGAGAGCCGTACTATTAATAGGGGGTCCGCTTTGGAAAGGTTTGGGTGGAATCTCACGTACACATTCCCTTTTGCACCGCCTTTCCTCGAGCTCCTTGGAGTGTTCCTCCGTCTCACCTTGTCTCTGCGATTTAAAGGCCTCCGCCTTGCTCTTCTCAAGCTATCGGTAGTACTGCTCTACTGAGCGGTACTACCGCAGGAGCCAGCGGTAGTACCGGGCTCCGGCACGGTAGTACCGTAGGCTCCCATGGTAGTACCGCTCCTCGGAGCGGTAGTACCGCTGAAGCTCGTCCGCACCGCTGCTCAAGCGGTGGTTCGCGCGATGTAATTTTTACATCCGCGCTCCCCTGTAGTACCGCGTCAGCGGCGCTAGTACCGTGACGCCAGGCCAGATTCAGTAGCAAGTGCGGAGGTAAGGGCGGATGTAATTTTTTACATCCGCACCTTTCATGGTAATACCACACCCTTGGTCGCGGTAGTTCCGTGTCGGATTTTTGCACGACAATTTCTCAGCGGAGGTAGTCACGGATGTAATTTTTTACATCTGTGCCGACTGGCCTGGCTCAAGGGCTGTCTTGCGGTAGTATCAAGATGGGGCCGCTTAGTACCGCTTCAGGATCTACCGCGCTCTGTTAGTGCTCCTTTTGCCAGTGTCCGGTCTCTGCCATGCCCACGGTAGTACCACGGTCCGCCATGTAGTACCGCAGGTCTGCGGCGGTAGTACTGCGCTGCGGTAGTCCTGCGGGTCGCGGGCTGAGTGGTGGGTAACGGTTGGATTTGTCCCCCACTATAAAGGGGTCTTCTTCTCCAAGAAGACTCACCTCTTCCCACCCTCACCTCCCGTGTCGCTCCAAGCTCCATTTTCGCCCGATCTCTCTCCCCCCCCAATCAAACTTGTTGATTTGCTCGGGATTGGTTGAGAAGGCCCCGATCTACACTTCCACCAAGAGAAATTTGATTCCCCCACTAATCCCTAGCGGATCTTGTTACTCTTGGGTGTTTGAGCACCCTAGACGGTTGAGGTCACCGTGAAGCCATAGTCCATTGTGGTGAAGCTTCGTGGTGGTGTTGGGAGCCTCCAATTGTTGTGGAGATTGCCCCAACCTTGTTTGTAAAGGTTCGGTTGCCGCCTTCAAGGGCACCAATAGTGGAATCACGGCATCTCGCATTGTGTGAGGGCGTGAGGAGAATAAGGTGGCCCTAGTGGCTTCTTGGGGAGCGTTGTGCCTCCACATCGCTCTAACGGAGACGTACTTCCCCTCAAAAGGAAGGAACTTCGGTAACACATCCTCGTCTCCACCGGCTCCACTCTTGGTTATTTCATCCATTTACTTGTGCAAGCTTACTTGTGTTCTACTCATTGCTTGCTTGTGTGGTTGTGATTGTTGCATCATATAGGTTGTCCACCTAGTTGCATATCTAGACAACTTACTTTGATGCAAAGTTTAATTTGGTAAAGAAAAGCTAAAAATTGTTAGTTGCCTATTCAACCCCCCCCCCCTCTAGTCAACTATATCGATCCTTTCAGCGTTAAGCGACGTAGTGTCGGAGTCGACCAGCATCGGGTCGGTGGAGCCGACCGACTCCAAGTTGGCAGCAGACTCGCCGGCTACATGGAGCTGGTCGAGGAGGTTGACAAGGCGGCCTTCGGGGCTGTTGGTGCCCGCGTCGGATGCGGGCTCGTCGGATATGCGGATCTCGCCAACAAGGTCGGCGAGGCAGCTCGTCGCAGCGCGATCTCCGCGCCATGTAAAGGTCGACGCTGCCGTCTGTCCGGCGTGCGCCGGCTGCGCCGCTGTGGAGGAGCAGGGTTCCCGTCGAGAACAAGTCTCCTGGACGATGGTGCACCTCGCCACGGTGGGCGCCAAATGTCGGGGTTGGGTGCGACATATGCCAATGGATGGCTTATCATGGTGGGAGCGAGTAGAACGTCGCGGTGCTCGAAGCGGATAAGGCGTGAACACGAACGCCGACGAACTTTACCCTGTGTTCGGGCTCTCCTAGGAGATAACACCCCTAATCCTGCTCTGCGGGGTCTCCGCATGATCACTAAGGTCACAGTAGGTACAATGGTGCTCCTCGAGCTGTTTGGTAGAGGTAGGAGAAGGTAAGGCTAGCTCTTCTCCTCTCTAGGTATATATCTAGTTCTAAGGGATTGGGAACCCTTTGCATGGGTGCCCTGGGGGGTTATATAGGCCTACCCCCCAGGGGTACAATGGTAATCCAGCCGGGTGTAGGTCCCGGCTGTCAGTGTCTCTGGGTGCCGGCTTCTCCGCCGGCTGCTGGGGCCCGCCGCCTGGTGGGCCCCGCCGACTGGTCTAGTTCGAAGCCGACAGGCCATACCCACCGATCACGGGCCTTGACGGCTGCTGGTTACTGTAGCCGCTATGTTAATGACGCAGGCTTGGTTGTGGGGGCGTGGCTACAGTCCCGCCACCTGGTGGGAGATCACTGTAGCCACCCCCGTCTCATCTGGTTAATGACTTGCGAGCCCCGAGGAGAGAACGGGCCGCCTGCTGGAAGCCGGCTTCCCTCGGGTCCGACCGGGTCTATTTCCCTCCGTCTTGTATCTTTGCCCGCCTGTAGGGCCCGCCGCTGCTGGCCGTCCGACAAGCCAGCAGGCAAGCTCACGGATGGCGTGGACGTCAAGGGAGGAGGGGCAACAGCCACGGACGGCGACCTCCGCCAGACGGGCACTGCTCTCGCCAAATTCGTGGGGGTGAGGGGCTACACTGTAGCCATATTCGGTCTTGTCCCCTTAATGAGGGTGCAGACTTTGAGGGCGCCTGGGAGCCGACTGCCAGGAGCCGGCTTGTCTTGGTGCCGCCTTCTGGAGCTTGGCCGCCTTCTGACAGCCGGCCAGAGGAAGGCGGCGCTCCATCTTGGTGTCTTGAGGGGCGCAGTCAGCCCGATGTTTTTAGAATATTCAGGGACTCGGGTTGGGCTACCCGTGGCCCATTACTCCGACAATTCGCCTTGCTATGTGGGATGGTAAATATGAGTGACTTGCCTATAGTAGAGAGATGGCGATATTAAACCTTGTTTGAACCTTAGAATGATATAAGTATTTTTCCCTTGTACAAGGCAGCTGTTACCAACCGTAGGTCATACGGTGAGGTTCAACCCAGACCCATTTCCTGCAGGACAAACCATAAATTGTTGACCACCATGAGACATCGATAGCTGTTTAGTATTGGCGCCAGACCCGTCAGCTAAGAAGACCCAGTCACAGAAGAACCTTACCAAGATGAAAGGACAGAAGAATTGCGATAAAGGTTATGCCACTACCTAAGAGCCAGAGAAGGAATTTTCGAGAATCTTGAAGACCGACCTCATCAACAATAAGGATGGAGTATGTGAGTTTTGATGGAACTGTAACCATGCTTCTAAGGATGGTAGCACCCCAGAACCCCTGTGACGATCGATTGATTTTGAGAAGACCCCGAACCTAACCTATTTCTTTCTAGCCTCTCCGAATCTCGGGGACAAGATACATTTTAAGGGTGGTAGGTTTGTAACATCCCAAAATTCTAAATTTTGGAATGTTATATTAAATAGATAGTTTTGATTGTTTGTTTGATTGTTGTGTGATTGATTGACTGAAAGTGAAGGAAATTGAAACTTTTGAAACTTAAATGAGAGGGAATAAAAGGACTTTCCCAAACTTTCATTCTTGCTTTTATGATCTCCATGAATTCAAGTTCTTTTCAAATACAAAACCCTAGAGAGAAGATGACATGACTTCTTCCATTTATTTAAATGAAAAGGGTTGTTGAAAATATTTGAATTTCATTTAAAAATATTTCAAATTCAGAAACTTTAAGCAACTCAATTATTTTCATGAGAGAAGATAAAATGACTTCTTCAAAACATATGAAATATGAGTTGGAAGATTAAGAGGATCAAATTTAAAGTCCTTTTGAAATTATTTTCAATTTGGAGTTATTTGGAGTTTTATTCAAATTATTTTTCTCCAAAAATAAAATATATGGAAATTAGGGTAAAATGATTCCCTACAATAGAAAATTGGAGAGAAATAAATTTGAAATTATTTTGGTATTTTTAAAATGATTTGTATTGGATTCTATTAGAGCAGTAGCACTGTTTGATTTATTTGAATTTTTGAAGATTTTATTTGGCGTTAGAAAAATGTTCATCTTGTAGAAAATCTTTTTCTGAAAATTTTGATATATTATACGCCTATTTAGTAGTTTTAGTTATTTTGTTTTTATTATTTCAGTTCTTTGAAAAATTGTTTTTTTTCTAAAAGAAAACTCTCTTCGCCGACTGGGCCGGCCTAGCTCCCTGCCAGGCCGAGGCCCAGCCTGCTCTTCTCCCGCCGTCCCCGAGCTTCGCTGGGTGTCTGCCGCCGCCTCGACGTTCATGTCCGCCCCGAACTCCTCCTCTGCCCCTTCTCCAAGTTGCCCCTCCCATCCATAAAAGCCACAGCCGCCCGTTTGCCTCCTCCTCCAACACACACAGATCTCGCCTTGTGCATCACCGCCGCCAGCCTCGCCCAGCGCCTCGCTCTCCACCCCTTGGCGCCCAGCGCTCGACGCCACGACGCCTTTGTCGCCGGAGTTGTTGGAGCCAGCCGCCGGTCTTCGTGCCAAAAACCGCCCAAACCGGAAATAAACCGCCCCGGTCAGGTTTATTCTTTTAGGTTTTCTTCGGTTTTCTTTTTAGATCGGTTTTTTATTTTTATTAGATCATTTAAGTAGCAAACGTTCTCTGTTTAGATAGTTTTAGCGAACGTTTTCATCCGTTAGTGTTCGGTAGTGAAGTTGTTATTTAGTATTTTTCTTTTTCTATTTTAATTTCGGCCAGGGAACTAGATGTAATTATCTTTCTTATAGTTTAGTCCATGTTCTTCAAACGGTCACTACTTTTTGCTCGTTAGTCGGAATTCAACGAAACCAACGCCCACTTCTTCGTCATCATCCCCTCTATCTAGATAAACAACTTAAACATGTTTTTGAAAGTTTAAAATTTTAATTCGAACTGATTTGTATTCAAACTTCTTTTGATCGTAACTTGAGTTTTATAACTCCGATTTAGTTGATTCTTTTTGCAAATTAAAGCTCTTGACCTGAACTTTCTGATAAGGCCAAATTCACATAATTTTGGTACTATTAGAAATTGTTTTATGTTGCACGAGTTATTTGCTTGGTTTTGATGCTTTTTGAATTGTCTTCTTCGTTCTTTCCGATCTTTTGAGTGATTGCTTATGTGTGGTTACTATTGCTTGCTTAAGCTAGATTAACCGGAGTGTGACGAGTAGAACTATCAGGAGTTATGAGTGCGAATCATCTTCATCAACTGTACAAGGCAAGTTCACACTTTGATCATACCCCTTTCATACCCAGTTTTTATGCATTAGTTTCAACCCTCAAACATTGCATGGTTAGGAATTGATAACATGTGGGTATTGGGAAGTAGTTGATGAGGTAGGAACCTATTGTCTTGCATTCAAACCTTGGGAGTTACTTCTACGTTATGCTTATACTGCTCTGCTATGCTCGTAGACGTGGATAGGTTGAGTGTATTCATGACAGATGTGAGAGTTATTAATAATGGTTAACTTAAGGTGGCTACTTTAATACACATCTGGGTGGAATGGTAGGGGCACCCTGGAGCACCCAGTGGTTTGCCCGGGCACCTGGAGAACCCAGTGCTTGCCCAAGGGGACCCGTATGATCATCCTATGGAATGCCACCCAGGCTCAAAGGGATCATAAGATTATTCATGCTAGAAACTCCCGTGTGCAGCCACAAGCTATTATGGGCTCTAGCATAGTTGAGTATGTTGCATGACCTCTTCCAGTGGTAGGCTAGCAGATGTAGGGGATGTAGGTTGGTACTGTCTACCCATGGTTAGAGTTAATGCTTCTGAAAGACTGTGTCTCGGTCATCCGTTTCTCAAACACCATGTAGTGCGAGAAATCCAACGGAGGAGATCGAGTCTTGTGGGGAAAAGTGCGCAAACCTCTGCAGAGTGTACAAAATAATCATGATTAGCCGTGTCCTCGGTTATGGACATCTTGAGTATCTGGTTCTTGAATTATCATGTTGATCTCATCACTTTACTTAATTAATTTGTTGGGTTGTTAATGATTATTATTTTGGGATTGAGTTGGAGGAACCTTCTCAATATTTGCCAACCAACTTTGTAGTTAAATAAAATATATTTCTTTGCAGTAGGGAAAAATTGGCTTTATGCAAAAACAAACTTAGAGCTTTTCCACCAGCCAAATATGCATGTAGTGATAGTCATTATTCAATATTGCTCTACAGTGTGAATTTGCCAATACATTCAATGTACTGACCCTTTATGGCTGCAACGTCTCATGTTGCAGGATTTCTTACGACGTGTAAGTGATACGTTAGGGTTACGATTTCTACACTCAACTTAGCCGTTGGTGTTGATGGGAATCCACAACCTTGTTGTTACTTCCGCTATATGGATTGAGGTAATAGTATTTACGTTAATTTATACATGTGATTTACCTCTGTTATAAGTCCTCGAGTACTGTGTGTGTCAGCATACCGGTCCAGGGATGGCACTTAAGCACAGAGACTTGACCGTCTAAGGTCGGGTCGCTACAGATTAGGGCTAAATTAATTAATGGACCCACATGTCATAGGAAGCCCACTAATCCTAATCAAACCACCAACGTTAAGTCGTCGGCAAGCCGCGACAAAGGGCATGAGCTTTGTCTGCCGACCAAAACGGCCGATGAATTCGTCCTATGCGCTCATGGGCTCGCTCCACATCGAATGAAGGTGGTAGGGCAAGTGGGACGGCCATGACCAAGGACTCCAGCGGCGCCAATCGAAGCTTGGTGGTAGGGGCTAGAAGGCACAGGGAAGAGGCGATAGAGGTGCATTGACATCAGGGACTCACCTCGAGCATGCTAGAGTGGTAGAAGGAGCTTGCGAGGGCCGATAGTGAGCTCATGGACCTCTCTTATGGCCGTCGGAGCGAGGTGTGGTGGGGTGGGGGCTGGACGAACATGAGCTCCTCGGCGACGTGTCTGGAAGATCTGTGACACCAGATGGCTCTCTGTGATGGTAAGGGAGCATCGGGGATGCTGGGGAAACGGTGAATCGAAGTCGACGGCCGGCAGGAAGAGGCGACGAAGATGGTATCGGTTGCGGAGTTGCAGGGCACCCGTGATCGCGATAGTTGGTGTGGTGGTGCTTTGCTTGACGACAGGGCTCAGAAAACATGGCGGTGTAGCTTCTCTACGTTGTTGGCCATGGGAATGGTGGCCCTCGGGTGAGCGCATCGGCGACAGGCCCTAGGCCTCGACAGAGGGAGAAGATGACCAACCAGCGGGCTGGGCCATCCTAGGCCAAAAGGTAAGCTATCTCTCTCTCTCTCTCCCTCTCTCTCTTCTCTTCTCTTCTCTTTCAATTTTTTTTATTTTTTTCAAGGGCAAAATGTGCAGCAAATGCCTAGAAAAACAGTCAAAGCCCTTTGAGTAGACGGTAACGGCACAAAAGGACATTTCTATGAGTGCAACTGACAGTAGATGGGTAAATTTGAGCATGCTTCCAATATGAGTAGTGGGTTTGAGTTAGTGGCACAAATGTAGAAAAAAACCCTATAATAATTTTCCATCTCTTAGTATACAAACAACTAGTACAAGTTGCTGAAAAGCCATCTTTAAGTTATAGAAAAATGGTTCCTTTAGGGGAATTCTTTCATGGCACAATTTTATTGATTAAGAACAATAATTATGACACTCATAAGTTTGCTCAAAAATCAAAATAAAGCTAGGGGTTCACTGTAGCAATTAATATAAACTTTATCAAGAAAGCAAGACATAACTAATTCATGGGCCACCTCATTCGTCGATCTTGGACAATGCATGTAGGTGTTTGCACCAGATCTCTCTTGCACATCGTCATTGCCTCAACCACCGTAATCACTAGGTACATAAGGCTGCAGCAGAGGCACCCACACCGTCATAAGGATAAAAAGCACCATCGGAGTTTGTTTTACTTGTCAAGGCTCCGAGGCAATCGATCGAACCACATGTCCGAGTAGCTCTCGCATTTTTTTTCAATGAAGGTGCTCATTATTTGTATTTTCTTTGAATGGATCCACCACAAGTACCAAAATAGAGGGAATAGCTCTGCTAAGCTTTCCGAAAAAGTAGCCCTCTATGAGCACGAGGCATCTAAACAAACATGCGACAACACAAGGTGCATGACACAAATAGCAATTTAGCCATCATAGGCCTCTCTAAATTTACTTGATTATAAATTTAAACAAATTTAACTTAAAACAAAATAACATGGTTATATATTTTGGGAAAGCCTATTTTATGCCTCTACTAAGGCCCAATTCATTTGACAGCTTGAAAAACAGGATGGCCCTGTATTTCACGTTCAGTGGGAGGGGAGGAACCCTCGCCGAATGGGAGAACGAGATGGGCCGGTCCATAAGCACGGGAGGCCACAACCTCTTTTTTTCTTCTTTTTTTACGTTTTTTGTTTTCATTTTTTTGCTTTATTTTTTCACTTTTGTTTATACTTTAAAACATTTTCAATACAACGCACACACACATAAAAACATTTCAAAATTTATGAACAAGTACTTGGAAATGTTGATCAAGCATTTGGAAAATGCTGAACAAGTATTTGAAAAATGTTGAACAAGTATCAAAATTGTTGAACAAGTATTTGAAAAATGTTGATCAATCATTTGAAAAATGTTGAACAAGTATTGGAAAAAAATTAATCAAGAATTCAGAAAATGCGAACAAGTATTTGAAAAATGTTAATCAAGCATTCGGAAAATATTTAATGTGTATACAAAAGTTGTTGATCATGTATTGATGATTTTTTTTATCATCTAAAAAATGTTAATCAAGAATTTGAAAAAATAAAAATGATAAAAAAATTGATCATGTATATAAAAATATTAATCAAGCATTTGAAAATGTTGAACAAATGTTTGAATAATTTCAATCAAGCATTTGAAAAAATGTTAAATATGTATAGAAAAAATGTTGACCATGTATTAAAAAACTTTGATATTTTTATTTAAAAACTGTTAATCAAACATTTTAAAAAGTTTTAAAGCGTGTACAGGGAAATGTCAATGAAGTATTCAAAATATGTTAATCTTGTATTTGAAAAATGTCAATGAAGCATTTAAACAACGAAAAAACAAAAACAGGTGAAAACAAGGAAAGAAAGGAAGAAAACCGATTTTTTTAAATAAAACTAAAAAAGAAAAACATAAAAAATTGTGAGGAAACAACGAAAAAAGAAAGAAATATAAAAAAACAGAATGCGAGTGAATCGACGAACTCACCATTTTTTGGAAGACCAGTGAAATTACTTGATCAAATGAACCCAGTGAAAAAATCAGGCGAAAACGGGCCGGCCCAGTTGCTACATTATGTGAGGAAAGCTTCAACGAGATGGAAGAATGCGCCCGCTTATGCGAGATATAGTCCTCGCGTGAATATTTTTTGCTTGAGAACTAGTCCTCGCGTTTTTTTTTTTTGAGAATTAACTAGTCCTCGCGTGAAAAATAAGCCCTAACTCCTCTTACAAAATACAGTATGAATTGGGCCGCTTCATGATGAAAAGAAGAACTCTAAACTTCTCAAGGCCGTGCTTTGGTTGGCCCGACAATTCCCGACCCGACCGCGGGCTCCACCTCGTCAGCGGCCAGAACGCTCTTTGCTTTCCTTCGCCCAACACTAATCTCGGTTCTCGCAACGCCGTCATGGAGCCACCGCCGGAGCGTTCGCCGCCGACCACCACCGCCACCGCCGCTGGAGGAGGGCACGAGCCCTCCAACTCCTCCTCTCTCTTCCCCCTCTTCCCGCTCTCTGCCCCCACCGAGGTTTCCCAGTGTCTCCCGAACCCTAGCTTCTCCTTCGACGCCTCCTCCCTCAACATCCCACCCACTGCCTCCTCGTCCCTCCCGCCGCTGAGCCCCTCTTCGGACGAGGAGGAGGCGGCCCCGAAGCCCGCTCCCGCGAAGTACAACCTGCTGCCCTCCTCGCCGTCCGACGAGGAGAGGGGGTCGAGGCGGGACGACAGGAAGAGGAGGAAGCGGAGGAGGGACCAGGAGCGGTATGAGGGGCCGCCTCTTCGCGGAAGCCGGGGGTTCGTGCCTGGGCTGGGTCGGAGACCAAGCTGGTCAAGGATTACTACGTCGACGCCAAGGGCGACCAGGATAACTTGGCATTTGGATCAATCTACAGGTCAGTATTTGCTCATGTTTATTTATGTACGGATTGTTGCACAGCGAAGCTGTTGTGTTAAATTCATGCTTATGTCGTACTGAAATATGCTGAACAGACTGTTTATGCTTTCACATGTGAAGTTATTGGTGTCAAAGCTACATTTCACCGATTTCATTGTTGCGGTGTTTGTTCTAGTAGGAAACGATTAGAGTGTCTGTTCATTTTTGCAATTGGATGCAGGTGTGGTAGATCACATGCCAAAGGCCTGTGTAAAAGGTTATGTATAGCTGCTTATGTTTAGCGTCTTACCAAAGTTATTAGCACCAAGTTTGATTTCCTAGATGCATAAACTATATGGTTAAACTCGTGTATTGGTAATTTCCAGAGCGCTAACTACGTAGTCTGGAATTAAGTTGCAAAAAATCGTGAGGCGGAGTTAATGATAGTGATGGACATGGACTGATAGTTTAAGCTTTAAACCCAGTGTAGGTACTTATAGTATCACATGTTTAATCCCATGCTAACTTAGAAGCTGGGTTGGAACAATTTTATTTTTACAAAAATCAGATCAGTTTGTTAAACAGGAAATTCTTATATTCTGTCAGTTTTTTTTATACCTACAGCTCAACTCGCTGTTATTGTCTAGTTAGCCATTTATCTTCTGGGACTTGCTGCACATCTGGAAGTTACTAATATCAGTCTGTTTCAAAACATTGTAGAATATATCTACACGGTTACTGTGAAGATTTTTTTTATCAGCTGCAACATTATGTAGCTTAGTATTCTGTGGTGTCTTGTGATTGCCAGTTCAGTATTTTACTTGTGTACAATGTCAGAGGACAACATAGGCTTAGGCGGGCCTGTAGCTGCTATCCAAATGATACACCCGACCCTTTGTTAGACGTTAGTTAGTACTCCCTCCATCCGGAATTAGTTGGCGCTCTAGATACATCCGTTTGAGCGTCAACTAATTCCGGATGGAGGAAGTATTTGTTTCCTGTTCTTTCAACAATTTCTTCTTCTAGTAGATGCGTCCAAACTTGGGGCTGCTACGTCAAAATTAACGTATAAACAATATCTGGAAGCTTGCACTAGGGAGCAATTCGGCTGATATTGTCAATGGTAACAATGTAAACAATACATGGAATTAGTATATCATCAAGCTGGAAAAGTTAAATTTAGTCACTTTGTTCAGAATATCAATGCTTAATAACATGTTGAAGTACCTGCCGCAGAGACTTCATTCTGTAAGCCGAACTTATTCAGGTAACTGATTTTGTTCTAATCAAGTCTAACACCATATGGTAATATGCAGAATGGATATTGCACGTTACAAGCCTCAAAACACACTGGAGACACGTGGGCTTAATCGACGTTTCTATAATTGTGGACATGCTTCATCGCAGATGGATCTAGATTCAGATTTGGATGGACTGGATAACAAAGTAAAAGTGGGAGGGCGTTACTTTTCAGCAAAACATGCCGTTTTAGAAAGAAACAAGGGTTTCAAGCACCTGAAAGTGTTGAAAAGTGATATGATTGCAATTCTCCCTGAAGATTTTATCCCTGTAGAGACATCATCCCTTCCTGCGAAAAGCACTACCGTGCAACAGGAGCTTGAGGAATCTTGGGAAGATGAAATACTTCGGAGGACAAAAGAATTCAATAAGATGACACGAGAATGTCCTCATGATGAAAAAATTTGGTTGGCCTTCGCTCAGTTTCAGGTATCACAGTTTTAGAAGAACATTTCTTTCACCAGGCTATCACATTGTGTAGTGCACAGTTGATTTTTTTTACAGCATACAGTTAAGTCACAAACAGAATCTTAAGCTATGAAACTGTTGACTTAGAGTTTTACTTCAGCTAACCTTTCCGCCTTCCGCCTTATAGTTGTTAAGAAATCTAGTGAAGTGATTTCCTCTGCTTCTGCATTGCAGGACAAAGTCGCCAGTGGTCAGCCACAAAAAGCAGCACGTTTGCAAACAACTGAAAGAAAAATTAGTATATTGGAGAAGGCTGTGGAGCTCAATCCAGATAACGAGGAATTGTTGCTTTGCCTTCTGAAGTCATATGGTGAGAGGGATAGCTCTGAGAGTCTCTTTGGTAAATGGGAGAAAATACTTATGGAACACCCTGACAGTTGTAAGTTGTGGAAACAGTATCTACTTCTGTGCCAAGGGGAATTCTCCAGATTCAAAGTATCTGATACACGGAAGTCTTACTCATATGCAGTACAGGCTCTATCTGCAGCTTGCACAAAGCTATGTAGGCAGGTTTAGTGTCTCATTGAACATATTTCAGCATAACTGTTCTCCCTTCTCTCCCTCTCTTTGCATGAATTTGCTATAGCCATTAAAATGTTTTGTTCTGGAATTTTCTGCAGGATTTTGAAAATGCTGATCTCAAAGCACATCCTTCCTTAGTTCAGCTTGAACTTGGTTTAGTGGATATATTTGTGAATCTTTGCCGGTTTGAATGGCAAACAGGACATCGAGAATTAGCAACTGGGTTATTTCAAGCTCAAATTGAGTTTAGCCTATTCTCGCCTCCCCTTTCCCTGTCCACAAGCAGTAAGCAAAGACTCTTTGAGCACTTCTGGAATAGTGGTGGTGCCAGAATTGGAGAAGATGGGGCTCTTGGATGGTCTACATGGTTAGCAAAGGATGAGGAGAGTCGACAAAACATGGTTATGCAAGAAAATCCCCAAGAGCCTGAAGGGGGAGGCTGGAGTGGTTGGTTTAATCCCACTGTAGCAAATGCTGAAATGAATGATGTGTCTAACAAATCAATAGATGAATTAGCTGCTGATGTAATTGATCCAGAAGACCCTGATGCTGAGGACACACCTGCACAAGATGATGTTGAATCTTTACTAAAAAAGCTCGGCATCGATGTAGAGACTGAGTACAGTAGCGAAGTTAAAGATGCAAAAACATGGAATAGATGGTCCACAATGGAGCTGTCGAGGGAGAATGAACAATGGATGCCCCTTCGTGAAAATTCTGGTACTTCCCTTCCCCCTTTGTTGGTAAGATTGAGAAGTGACTTTGAGATTTGTTTACTCAATTCTAACACTGGGATGCTATTTCCAGGAGCAGGACCAAATCATTCTAATGATGCCTCATCTGGAGAAGTCAGTGATCAGCTTTCCAGAGTAATCTTGTTTGAGGACGTAACTGAGTTTCTGTTCTCTTTATCATCAGAAGAGGCTCGTTTTTCCTTGATATGCCAATTCATTGATTTCTATGGTGGCAAAATTTCTAGATGGTAAATTCTCGTACTTCTATCCTGTTAAGCTTTGGTCATCCTCATGTGAACAGAACTAAATACTCCCTCTGATCCAAATTAATTGTCGCAGCTCTAGTAAAGTTGTACTAGAGCGGCGACAATTAATTTGGACCAGAGGGAGTACTATATTTTTATTGCCTTATAACTTCTTTCAATTTTTATTGCTCATTGTGCAACTCCTTATAACTACAATGTCTGACAAGAAAACTGGATAGTATATTTTTATTGCCTTATAACTTGTTTCAATTTTTATTGCTCAGTGTGCAACTCCTCATAACTACAATGCCTGACAAGAAAACTGGATAGTACTATCAGGCTAAAAAACAATTTGATCAAATCTGCGACCATATAATGGGTATTATGAGATGTATGGCTATACCTGCAGCTACCCAGCTGGGTTTCCTCATTATTTTGGTCATGTAGCATGTTAGTCTTTTAGTTTAATTCATCACGAACATTTCAGCATCCTAGAGTGGATTCTGAGTTGACAGCTGGGGATTTGAAATTTATCCGAGTTATACAGAACTTATGCCAACTTGTTCGTCCTGAAAACCTACATCAGTAAGAAGTTGTGCACTAGGTTGCACAATGGAAAGTTGGTTGCGGTTGTTATTTTGATTTCTATATTTTTATGTATAATTAGCCTTTGGTGTTAATTACAATATATTCCTAAATTCCAGGACATCCAGCAACAGTTCAAGTTGGCTTGATAGAATTATGAGCCTTGAGATGATTTCAAATGATATTTCGGAAGATCTTATCGCCATATCTGACCTTGCAAACAAGACACAAAATTCAAGTCATTGTAGTTTGGAGTCTTTATTAGGAAGTATGCATGATCTTTCTCAAAGACCGGCACAGTGAAATTTACGAAAATGCAATATTGCTTTCCCTTGATATATTCCCTCGTAATCATATCTTGGAGGAAGCTGTCCTTGTTACCACCCAAATGTATACTGCACAGGAGAACACTTTGTCTACTCCGGCTAATGCATCACGGGCTTTGGCCAAAAAACTCATCAAGAAAGATGCAGAACGGTATGCTTTATCCTCTTTCCTTTTTCTTGATTTTCACATAAATTTTTCGTGGGGCATAAAAGTTATAAGCAACTAGTAGTTAGTTGTGCAATAAACCACAAAGAAGTATGCTCATGTATTTCTAGTCAGTAGCCACCTAGTTCGCATGATACAGTTTTGCCGAGTGATATCACTCGGTAATGTCTGCATCGATTAGCAAACTAAACACACCATGCGCTTATGGAACCTAAATCAAGCCAAGGCAATCCGTAGACATAGCACAAGTCCTCGGTTCAATAGCGGTTACTCATATTTTGCATTAACCAATTTAATGATCCATCCATTATCTTTTTTAAGTGGCGTTCTTACGAGAATTTTTACGTATACGTGTTTTCGTTTTTATGTATGAGTGCATTTTATTTATCCTTGTTAGGAATAGGCAACTTGTATTCCCATGAGGCCATAGGCCGATATATATATATACATGTACAGGTGTGGAACATATGCAGGAAACCCCTTATACAACGGGATAAATACAGAGGGGTACATGACTTATATTATAACTCTAACACCCCCCCTCAAACTCATGGTGGATGAACAACACTGAGTTTGGAGAGATAAAAGCCATGTTGTGCTCTAGTCCGGGCCTTCGTCAGAAATCCGCCAATTGCAACTCGGAAGGCACATCAAGAGCAATAACCTGATCTCGCACACCAACAAGCATAGAAAGCATCGACACCAATATGCTTGGTGAGCTCATGCTTCACAGGATCGCGCAATGCCGATAGCACTGTCTTTGTCGAGATAAGAGCGAGTCGGTGTAGTGTGAAACACCAAAATCTGAAGTAACCACCGTAACCAAGTCACCTCTGCCGTCGAAAGAGCCATTGCTTAACTCAGCCTCGGCACTCGAATCGAAATCGCAAGTCGCTTTCTTCGCCTTCCGTGCAATGAGAGAACCACCAAGAAAAACACGATGGCGTAAAGTGAACGGCGATCCGAAGGATCACTAGCCCACGTAGCATCCGAATAGGCTCAAGTCAGAAAGAGCTGGAGCGAGGAAAGAAGAGACGGTGAGAGATCGTGCCTCGAAGATATCGGAGAACAAGGAGATGACTATAGTGAACCGATGTGGGAGTAGAGACAAACTGACTCAGAATATGAACCGGATAAGAGATGTCCGGACGAGTGACAGCTAGATAGACAAGACTGCCAACAAGATGACGATAACGCGTCGGGTCAGGGAGAGGATCACCATCAGTACGGAGGTGAACATTGAGCTCCATAGGAGTCTCAACAACGCTCGTCGATGAAGAGCAAAGACGAGCAAGAAGATCCTGGATATACTTTTCGGGATATAAAAAGCCATCGAGGTAGAAGAGACTTCAATCCCAAGAAAGTAGCGAAGAGGTCCAAGATCGGACATAAGAAACCGCTCACTAAAACGGGCCTTTACAAAGGCAATATACTCGGGGTCATCCCCGTGATGATCATGTCATCAACATAGAGAAGAAGAAGAGTCCGACCACGAGGAGAAAGGTGAATAAACAATGCCGGATCATGAGCACTTCTTTGAAAAACCGGCAGCGGTGATCACAGAGGCAAAGCGCTCAACCCCGGCGCGGGGGGCTTGCTTGAGGCCATAGAGAGAGCGACGAAGACGACATACCATGCCATCGAGAGCAGAATACCCGGTGGTGGCTGCATGTACTCCTCCTCACGCAGCCTCACCATTAAGAAAGGCATTCTTAACATCAAGTCGAGATATAGACCGATTAGGCGTGCGAGGCAACGGCAAGAAGTGTCTGAACAAAGGGTCATATGGGCCACGAGGAGCAAAAGTCTCTTCATAATCACGACCGTGCTCCTGCTGAAAACCACGAGCCACAAGACGAGCTTTGTGGCCTTCAAGAGAACCATCGGGCGAGTCTTAACCTTGTAGACCCACTTACAAGTGATCGGACGGACTCTGGGAGGAAGAGAAACAAGATCCAGTACCAAGTCGTTCAAGAGCAGCAATCTCCTCTGCCATCGCCATAAACTGCCATTCAGATGAACAACAAATGACGGTAAGAAGTCGGCTCAAGAACAAGAAGACCAACCGGGAAATCCAAAGCGATCAACAGCGGACGAGGATGAGAACGCATAAGCCATAAGTATTTGAGAGGAAGATGACGACTCATCCACGGAGGCATCGACCGGTCGTGGACGCAGTGTAATGCCGAGGAAAAGATGGAATAATAGAAGGAGGAATCGTCGAGGTAGAATCGGGGGTGTGACGAAGAACTCACCGGAGATGAAGGTGTAGAATCCGGTGACATCTTTGGGAGAGGAGACCGGGGAGGAAGTCACCGGAGATGAAGGTGGAGAACCGGTGACATGCTAGGTGAGGAGACCGGGAGGATGGTGGTGCAAATCAACTAGGGGTGGAGAAGGAGAGGAAGTGGAGCGGAGAGTACAAAGCTCGACGGGGGTGATAGGTGAGTCGGGAAAAGTGAGGAAAGAGATATCCTGCCGAAAAAGTCGAGGAAGATGGGCGTGGGTAGAAGGGACGAGACTCATCAAAAGTCACGTCTCGAGAGATACGCATCCGACGGCCGATAGGATCCCAACAACGATAGCCCTTATGCTCATCATCGTAGCCTAAGAAGACACACTCAACGGTGATCGAGCGGTCGGTTTGGTGCGTTCATGAGGCAAGAAGAACATAGCAAACACAACCAAACGAAATAAGCATCGAATAATCGGGAGAACGATCAAAAAGTCGCCGAAAGGAACACCACCACTGTAGAGCAGCGGAAGGTCAGTAGTATTGATAAGATAGGTGGATGTGGAGCGGCCTCACCCAAAAATGAGGCGGGAGAGAGGCAATCATCAATGCACGAGCCGTCTCAAGAAGATGTCGATGCTTTTCGCTCGGCCACACCATTACGAGCATGAGCACCGGAGACAAGAGAATTGAGAGAGAGTCCCTTGCTCGGCAAGAATACCACGCAACATCTTAGAGATATACTACGCCCGGTAGTCGGCCTGAAAAACACGAATGGGTGAAGAGGCGGGTATGAACCATGGCAGCAAAACGCTTATAAATATACAACACCTCAGAACGAGAAGTCATGAAATAAAGCCATGTGTAACGAGAGAAATCATCTATGAAAATAATATAGTATTTATGACCACCTTTCGAAGCGAAAGGGCGGACCCATACATCGTAATGGACTAAATCGAAAGGACGCTTGGACACCGACTCACTATGTGAATATGGTAATCGAATCGCTTGTCAAGACGACAACCACGACACTCTAAAGAGACATCTCCCGAGATGCACCCGTAAGACCTCGGCGAACTAAAGAAGACAACCGAGAACCACCACGGATGACCAAGTCGATGATGCCACTTCTTTGGAAGGAACCAAAGATGTGAGGCGACGAAGCGGAAGAAGCTGGCGATGGTGGTGGCGGCGGAAGGAACATGAAGCCGATCCAACTCCCAAAGACCACGAGAATCACGGGCGGTGAGGGCCAGCCCCAACCGAGTGTGCGTCGCGGCAGTCTGGATGAACAAGAGTCAATGTCAAGGATGACGCGACAACCGTAATCGATAAGTTGACCAGCAGAAAACAGATTCATGGTAAGTCGAGGAACATGAGCAACATCGAGAATGTAATAAGGAGTGGTAAGATTGCCTCTACTAGCAACAAAAAGTGGAGTACCATCGGCGGTGAAGACATGAACAGGAGAATCCGATGATCAAGAGAGGACAAAGTGGAAGAATGAGAAGACATATGAAAAGAAGCTCCAGAGTCCGTAACCCATGGGGATGTACTGATCGTGTAGAGGTGATTGCTCGGTCTGGAAGCATCAATCACGTAACCAACAGTAAGACGTCGAGGAAGAACACGAAGCCATGACGGCATCGCTTAAGTCTCGTAATATCACCTCGGTCAAGCAATGGCTGAAGGTTGTCGAGGTAGATGACGAAGTCCCTGAAGATGATGATCGCGCCTTACGCAGGTGTTTCTTCTTCGTGTAGCACTGAGACTCAAGATGACCATCATTGTTGCAATAGTCGCAATGTGGACGGGGGCGACCTGAGCCTCCAGAAGGAGTGGGCAAGAGCGGCGGAGCACTCGAGCGAGAAGGGCGGTCTGGCAGGTGGCGTGGGAGCACGAGTAACGAGCACGTAGAGGAACCTCCAAAGAAACCCGGCCCACGTAAGCGAGTCTCCTCAAAGACGAATCTCGTAAAGCGCCTCCATGAGAGAAATACGGCCACGAGCAAACAATCGAAACGCCGGGGCTCAAACTCCTTACGGAGCCGAGACATGAACTCATAGACGATGAAACTCCAAATTGGCACACGGCAAGCAGGCGAGTACGACAACCAAGACCTTCGGAGAGAATCAAGTTGGCGCCGGATAAGCGTAACTCTGTGCATAGAAGTCATCAACAGTAGAGTCTCCCTCTTTGAAGAGCATGCTCTGACGAACCACGAAAGGTACAGGGCATCACCAGAGGGCTCATAGCGGCGAAGACGGGTCCACATCTCAAAGACAGAGGGAAGACCCGTAAACTTCGAAGCAAAGCGGGACGAGAACACTAGCAGTGAGAACAGCCGCAGACGAGCATCATCATCAAGCCACCGGGTGTAAGCAGAATGAGCACCATGATATGTCCGAAGAGCCTCCTCATAAGCCAAAACCCTCTCATCATAAGCACGATCAGCCTCATCAAGAAGCTTAGCCGCATCCTTGGCGGCTGATTAGCATCCGTAGGAAGAACCCGATGGAGTCGGCGGAATAGGAGCCACCGAGGAACGGACGTGGCGGACAGCGGACCTCGCCGTAAAGAACACCCCAAAGACGGATGCCACGCATGTGAATGCGCATGAAGCCGATAAACTTCGGTGTAGTTAGTACCATCGAAGATCACCGGACAGCGAGGGACAGCAACATAGCCCGATGCAGCAGACTTTTTTTTTTTTAAGGAATCCGAAGTCGGGCCTGCGAGCGAGAGATGAGATCGAGCGATCAGGCGGAGGTGGCAGTGCGGGAGCGATGGAATCCTTCCTGCGGGACGAACCCCTGCTGGGCCTGCTGAGCGATCACGCAGAGGCGGCCTTCGAGCGATGCTGAGATCGAGCGGGAGCGGCAGCGCCGGTGCTTAGCGATCAGTCGATGGAGTCCTTCGAGCGATTCAGAGATCGAGCGGGAGCGGCAGCTTCGATCGCCGATCGGGAGAGGAGAGAGATCGCCTCGCGGCTTGAGCCGATCACGATCGGGAGAGGTGAGAGATCGAGAGAGAGATCGATCTGGAGAGGAGGATCGAGCATACGAGTTGCAGCGTCTTGAAAAAATTAACCTAGCTCTAATACCATGTTAGGAATAGGCAACTTGTATTCCCATGAGGCCATAGGCCGATATATATATACATGTACAGGTGTGGAACATATGCAGGAAACCCCTTATACAACGGGATAAATACAAAGGGGTACATGACTTATATTATAACTCTAACAATCCTAAGTTACTTGTATCAGTTATCAGTCTTAATCATATGTAGCTTGGAGTATTGCTATTGCTAAAAGAAATGTAAACAATGACCTTTCTTGTGGTCAGGATCTTCTGCTTTGTGGAATATATGGCCGAATTGAGGCTAGGCATGGGAACATTGACCAAGCAAGGAAGATATTTGACATGGCACTGTTATCTACAGAAGGAGCTACACAGGTATTATACAACCGTAAAATAAATACTCCCTCCGTCCGGAAATACTTGTCGCAAAAATAGATAAAAATGAATGTATCTAGAACTAACATACGTCTAGATACACCCATTTCTCCGACAAGTATTTCCGGACGGAGGGAGTATATTTTATGGAAGCTTGTATATCCATTCATTCCAATCAGTATTAGTCGCTACTAGTATTAGTTGTACAATACATAATGCTGCTGTTCTAGCATCTTTTGTGTGCATAAACATAGATCTACCTCTCGAATGCATGTTACCACCTCCAGTCTAAAATAGATGTCTTTAGACATTGAAATTATCTCCCATGTACAAGTTTGCCCAATATTTTTTCTAATTGTATGTTAGTCAGCAATTATATTAGAAAATAACAATTTGGAAATAAGTTACGGCGACAATCATCCTTATGAGATCATTTCCATATGAAAATTTTAAGTACTTATTTGTGGCCAAGCTTTTAGAGTTTTATTGCATGCATTTAGTGATGACTTCTATTTTTGAACGGATGTAGTAAGAACTAAGAAACCAGCTTTCTGTTGTTAAGGTTCTTCTGGTCGTTGCTGTTGTTGGCAGGATCTCGTCAGGAAGGTTCCTATTCTTTATTTTTGGTATGCTGAGATGGAAATATCAGTATCTACTTCAAGAAACAATTCTGATTGATTGCATCGTGCAATTTACATTCTTTCCTGCTTGGGGAGCAATGTCAAATATTCTTCTTTTGGTGGTCCTATATCACGCCCGCTTGTATTAAGGGCTCGTCAAGGATTTAAAGAGCAGATTAGAAGCTTGCGGTCTGCATTTGCATGTGGTTGTTTGAAAGAAGAATCCGTTGCTCTGATTTGCTCTGCATCATTGTTCGAGAGTATGACCTCTGGTTATTCTTCTGGTCTTGAAGTGATAGAGGAGGCCTATCCATTTTCAGGTTCTTCATCCTCTCTTTTTTGTTCTGGATCTATATGGATGATATCGTTTCAAACCATTATGTTCTTTTGCTCCTGTGTGAAAACTTTTATCATTCTATCATTTTACAAAATGGCAATTATTCTTGTTATTCTTTTGCTTGCCACCTCTATTTGTCAATGTCAGTTACTGTTGGTCGAAACTGCTGCTGAAGCAACAACTTAATAACTGCCACCTTGGTCCTATGTCATGCATACTAATTTCTATTCCTTCTGCTGATGTATATTGGCTATCCTCCCTTGTTAACTATTGAGTATTGGCAACGAAATATGCACATATCTTTAGGGTTCTGTTAGTGCAATTTCACTTTTGTTATCAATTGTTATCAATTGTTATTTACTACTCCCTCCGATCCATATTACTTGTCCTAGATTTGTCTAGATACATCCGTATCTAAACACATCTAAGACAAGTAATATGGATCGGAGGGAGTACTAAATTATATTAGATGTATTTGTCTAAGCTATAAGATATTTTATTTATTCATTTATCTTTTTTTTTTGTTTTTGAATTGAGGGGCACGCCCCGATTTCATTTCATTGAATGAAAAGAAACCGAATAAACAGAGTCATAAAAAAGTTTGTTTCTCAGCCCCAGATACCCTACCTTGGCCTCCAGGAGGGGAGAAAAGACTAAAGAAGCGCTACGAGCAAAATGGTTACCACACAGGGCTCCATCCCCGACCCTCACCTATTCTAAACAGTGACAGAGTTTAGAACAACCATATTATCCAGACATAGACTACACGATATTCCAGCGAAGAGACTCAAAACATAGAAAAGCTCTCAACCCACTCCCAGACGTCTTGTCATTGGCGCCCATCCTCTGCTCTTGTTGAAGAAGCCATTTGCAACATCAACCAACAATGCCGCCACGTCGTGCAGCTTCTGTTGCCCTTCTTTTCTCTGTAAGCCAGCCCAGTACGACATCCAGTAAGCTATTTGAAAAAACAGCACACTCGGATCATGCGGGTAAATGTGATGAAAAGTGGCAGCGTTTCTGGCTTTCCATAAAGACCAGAATACCGCCGCTACACCCACTGCTATTGTTTGTCTCATCTTCTTAGGAAACATCTCTATACAGCTGCTGAACTCTTCAATTTTGCAAGGAATATCATAAATACCAGTGACATTCCTAACAACCCCCCACACAAACTTGGCTACCACACAAGTGCAAAAAAGATGCTCTACGGTTTCAGAATGATCACAGAAACTGCAACTTTTATCTTTACCTTTCCAGTTTCTTTTAGCTAAATTATCTCTAGTCAATACACTGTTCCTAAAGACTAACCAGATGAAAACTTTAACTTTTAGAGGAATCTTAACTTTCCATAGATTTATTCATTTATCTTGCATAAACAGATTATACTGTTGTTATACCAGACATAACAGCCTACTTTTGACTGCTCTCAAGGGTCAAGATGGATGGGATCCTTTTGACTGTTCTCAAGGGTCTTTTTTAGTTTTCACGTTTTTTTTGAGGAATTTACCTTTATTGTATTTTACTAGAAGTTTTCACAAGAAGTTTAAATCACCTTGTTGCATTTTACTTTTGAACTTACCTTTATGTTTAACCTCTGCATTTGTTGTTCTGCTGTTATTTTGAATCAGATAAAGTCTTAAAGTATTTTCTGCATGCTTATAATTATTATTTTGTCAAATTTGCATTCAACAAAGCATTCTCTTATTATGTGAACTTGATTTTTTCAGAGAGCCATACCTTGGAATTCGAAGAGTTGTGGATGTATTACATCAAACTGCTTCAGAAGAATCTGAACCAGTTGAGTCTCTCAAGGGTTTGGCCGAGAATATTGAAAGGAGTACAGACATATCCGTACAATCCAAAATCATATGCATCCATGTTAACTCTGAGTTGTCTTTACAGTGTTCCCAACAATCTGCGTCTCACACTTGACAAATGTGGTCAAAGGTAAGCGTGTTTTGTTTTCATGAAAACACACTGTTGTATATCTAGTATAGTGTGATATGAATATAACTTCTAAAGGAAATGCCCGCCTAGTTCTCCTTTAATGTGGGTCCTCTATCATACTTTTTTGTCTGTACTCATATATGGTGTTTAAAGATGGAAATGATATAAACGAGCTTTTATTGTCTTCATGCAATTTTGTTGCGTGCATGTATGACTGTAGATGCCCGTGCTTGCTTTCTATTGACTGATTATTTTTTTCAACAGGGACCCTTCCATAGTTGCCTTGCTGTTCGCTTTGTCCTTTGAATGGAGTAAAGCAGGATCCTACAATAGAATACACAGTCTGTTTGAGAGAGCTCTAGCTGATGATAAGTTACAGAAGTCTGTTCTGTTGTGGCGCTGTTATCTAGCTTATGAGGCAGAGATAGCCTGTAATACTTCTGCGGCACGACGTGTGTTCTTCAGAGCTATACATGCTTGCCCATGGTACATGAGTCACATAAACATGGATATCAGAGCTTAATGCTGTCATTTTACTTATTGCGATCCAGTCAATCCCTTGTATATCAATATGTAAGAATAATGAGCATGTATTCTAAACAAAGTGCATCTTAGACAAACAGTGTTTCCAAGTTTGGTTGGCGATGTCACAAAATTTGAGTAGTTTATGAAATGTTAGCAGCTTCTGCTTTCTTTTCTTTGCTTTCTCATGTGAATACATAAGTGGTTTTTGTTCCATGTGTATTCTCTCATATTTCTCTTAGCAGCCACTATTTAAACTGTATATTTTATTGTCTCTTGGGCTTAGACTTGTGGTGGTTTAATTTTGCTATTATGGATGATTGTGTTTGACATCTAAGTGTCTAACACTCTTTACTTCACAGGTCTAAACGATTATGGCTTGATGGGTTCCAAAAATTGAGCTCAGTTCTGACTATGAAAGAGTTATCAGATCTCCAGGAAGTAATGCATGGCAAGGAACTGTTCATTCGCACTGATATCTATGAGATACTGTTACAAGATGAAGATGACATATGATTAGATGTGTATTCGAAATTCCAAATCTGTCCCTCATGGCAATCATTTTGAGCTGGTAGTTTCCAAGATCACAGCCGTCAACCAGTGTCAGTTCTACCTTGCAGTCTTGAGCTCATAATGCATCCAATGAGATCTGGATTCATCTTATAAATGGCTACATCTTTGGACCGTCAATGTTGCTGAGTTTAACTGTCCCTTACTTTCTGTTCCTTCCAAGACATTTTTGCCAGGTTTGTTGCCACTTCAGTTCTCCGATTTGATCCTTGGTTATTGAAGTTACACAATGGCTTTTTTTGCGGGGTGGTTACACAATGGCTTCACCAGGCTGTTTAAACCACAGGACATAATCAATCTGAAAAGGTCTGTTGGCAACTGCTGAAGGCAATTACAAAGCACAGTGAACATAAATTTGGTGTTCAGATTGTTTTGCAAGAATGGAGCAACGAAAATATGCTAGAGGTTCATGTTCACAAAGTGCAAAATTACTGCAACCTCAGGCAAGTGAGTCATGTATTTTGCAGGGGGCACGGTTTCCTGCTTTTTCTTTGCCCGGCTACATTTTACTTTTTTCTTATGGTTCTGCTGGTGAATCAGGTTAGCGGGCCTCCGGATCTTGGCTGTTGAAAGAAAACCTTAATTTTATGAAGGCATGGTTTCTCTGCAAATTTGTAAAATCACTAGCTTGTAACATCACTAGTTTTGCCCCTGGTTGAACTAAAATGAAGGGCATTGAGTTCTGCATGTAACTGATGAGATGATAGAATGCCACTCCATATTACAATGATTGAATTGATCAACATAATTAGACCTTTAGAGACCTAGAAAAAAGAATAAAAAGGAAAAGGAAAAGCCGTGGCTCGACGACGAGTGTGCGCCCCCCTCGTGACTGTTAACCAGGCTGTTTCAGCAAGTGATTGTGTGCTGTGACTTCAAAAAAAATTTAGGAATGTGTACTGCGACTTCATGGGGTTGTTGCATGCAATGAGTTGTATGCACCACACCATGTGGTACCGCTGTTTCACCTGTACATAGACGGTAGCCAGGTATAGTACTATTTGTTGGTCCCGGTTGGCCCCAATTTGCAGCGATATCGGAAGTTCAGTTCAGTGCGCAGGGTTGTTGGCTTATTACTACTCACCTGTGCGTGCACAGTTCAGTCATGCTCGTCAGAGCGTAGGTGTGGAGCAAAGGTTGCAGGATTTTACGAACTCAAATTCATGTCAGGTTGGTAGTCGGCACAAGCTAATGCAGTCTCCAGATGTGAGCTTCTGAGGGTGGAAGCTCCAACCACGGCGACGGGTGTGCATTCTTTCACGACTGTTAACTGGGTTCCTAATTCTGCCTAGGTTTTGCTCCATTCATCACTATGGGCACCACATATATTAAGCATTGGGTCTAACTGCAAAAGAAATGGGAGGCAATCTGCTTCATCAAAAGTGCCGCGTTTCTGGGGTTTTATAACATGAAATCTCGAAATCTACGTACTATTTTTTTTAAATTATTTGGATTGCTTACCACATGTGTCATGTGGTCTTTACGTACTATTTTGAGAGGATAAAGTTGTATGCACCGCACCATGTGGTAACGTACCACCGCTTCACCTGTGCGTATACGGTAGACAGATATCGCCCTACTTGATGGTCCCGATTTTCAGTGATACCAGAAGTTCAGCAGTTCAGCGCGCGCGCACACACACACGGTTGTTGGCTTGTTATTGCTCGCCTGGGCGTGCACAGTTCAATCAGCCTCGTCAGAGCTTTGGTTCTAGGTACAGAAACAGTGGTTGTATTTTACGAACTCGCAATTCATGTCAGCTTGGTACTCAGACACGATATTGAGATAGGGGCATTGATACACTGACAGGCAACGCAATGCAGTCAGTCTCCAGATGCCAAATTATGAGCCTCTGAAGGTGGACGCTCCAATCATGTTGATTACATGAGGAGTTTGCATCGGGGATTTTACGGAGGGATTAGGCATGGGAAATACTCCCTGGTGTCAAAAGACGTTACATTCGGTACGGAGGGAGTTTTTTTTAGCACAGTATAATAGAAGTCGCTTACATACACGAGCATACACTCATCCCTATAAAGGCACGCACGCAAACCCTATCCCCATGAGCACCTTTAAGAGATCGAGCCGGCATATCATATTGAGATTGACGAATTCACTACAGACGTCTTCATAGTCGACGGGAACGTCTACTCCCACTGAACGCACATCGTCGGAAGGCCTGAAATAAATTTAAAAAAATGCAGGCACTAATGTCAAGTCTAGGATTTGAACTCTGGTGGGAAGGGGATACCATTGTCCTCCTAACCATCCAACCACAGGTTGGTTCGCCGGGATGAAGGGAGTTGTTTGGTGCATGGTGGGAATTATTCCAGGATGGCAACTTGCTCATGAATTAACAGGGTCCCTCATGGAAATCCCCGTAAAAAAAGAAGAGACCCTCATGGAAAGAAATTGGCGAGAGTTGTTTCACTCAACTCGCATTCCCTTTTCACAATGGATTTTTAGTCTCCACACCCTTTAAAGGCATCTCCAACGTCGACCCCCAAACCTCCCACATCCGTCCTGACCCAGCTATTTGGACCCCCAAGCCATCCAACAGCGTCCCTCAACGGTTCGTGGAGCAGTCCGCAACGCTGTTTTCCCACAACCCGGAACCAAACCAGGGAGGGCTTTGTGGGAGTCCGGAGCACCGTTTTCCACAAATCGAAAACAAACGGGGAGAGCTTTGTGGGAGTCCGTACATCAACCACGTAGGTCTTCGACATCTCAGGCCCACCCAAAACTAAGGTGGAGTCCCGCTTTTGTAGCTGGCCGCACTGTTTTCGCGGCGAAATCCCCCCTTCTCAACACTCCCCTCTTCCATCCCGTTGCTCTCCATCCAATTCCTGCCCCCCCTTCGCCGCCGCATGGAACCGTATGAAAAGATGACGTATATGGGGATGGTGGAGGATCCGACAATCACGCTCTCCCGGAAGATCAACTAGAAGACACGGCAAAACTGCCGCTTGAAAGCGAACGCAAAGGCGACGCGACTCAAGAAGTAGAAGGCCGACAGAGGCGGAGATGGTGGGCATGCAGGTGGCGGAAGTGGTGAAGGGCGAAACCTCGCCGTGTTGTCGCCGTCCCCTGGCCGGAGCAGTACAAGGCTCCCCACTTCTACGCCGCCAAGCAGCTCTGTAGGCAGTCCCCGACGTCCACTGCTGGGCACGTGCCTTACTGTGTGGACGTCAACGTGGTGCCACTGCCTTTTCTCAGAGTTTGCATCACTGCAGCTTGTCCAGGTGTGGACGTCGGGCGTTGAGCATCTGGGTGCCCGCATGTTGTCTGCCGGCAGGCCTCAAGCGGGCGAGCCATCGTATGATGATGCGGATAGGCAGATGTTTGAGATGATCCACGACTGGGGAGGAGGCGGAGGTTGCTGCAAGGACGGGCAGGTGGATGACTCAAGTCCGTGCAGCAGGGCACGTACACCCAGCCAGGCTCGCAGACGGGTATGTACATGCAGTCCGACACGTACATATAAAACGGGAACAGACACACAACAACCGAATTGGGCCACCGACCAGCAATAGCAGGAGGAGGACGACAGCGACGATGAACTGGATGAATTTGTTGCCGATCCAAAGAAGAAGGGGAGAGGAGAAAGCTTCATCGTGCGGGAAGACGAGTTGTTGTGTGATGTGTGGTTAGCCACTAGCATCGATTTGATCCATGGCACGGAGCAAAAGGCTCAATATTTTGGACCAACATTCACACTTGGTTCCATTAACACAAGTATTTCAAGCCCTACGCCGACGGTCTCACCCGCAACCGTGGGGTGAAGTCTATCAACCATCGATATCATCCGAGAGGCCGTGTCCAAGTATTCCGGCCACTTGGCAACTCATCTGACGGTGGCAAGTGGTGCACAAATCTTCGAGCAAGTAAGCAGTTAATATGTGTTGATCATTTGGCTGATATGCACCTTGTTGGTCGGATATGCATTGTTGTGTTGGTCATTTGACCGGATATGCAACTTGTTGGCTGGATTTGCATTGTTGTGTTGGTCATTTGACAATGTATTATTTGGTAGCCTTCCCGTGTGTGCAATGTGTTTTTGAAGTTGGAGAAGAAGAACTCATTGTCATGCGCTGTTAGTTGAAGTTGAATGGATAGCCCAAGTGGAATATATTCATTGCCAAGACCGCATGCACGGATACCGAGGAAGAAAACCGGTGATCCAATCGACCCAACAAAAGAGCCGTCCAAGAAGGTTAGAAAAGGGTTTTGAGAAAAGAAAGGGGGGGGGGGGGGGGAGACAGCAAAGTGAGAAGGGGCGATGGCCCGGATGACGGAGAGGTTCGAGGACATCTTGATGAAGATAGAGGAGGCATACATCAAGCAGGCATGTAAGGTCCAAGAGGTTTAACATGTTGATGACAGCGACCGAGAAAAAGATCAAACTCAAAGAGGAGAAGCCATTCTCAACGAGAAGAAGAGATCACAACCGCTTCGGAGGACGTGAAGATGTTGACCTTGAAGACGAAGGACTTGGATGATGATGCAAGGATGATCGTGCAAGCCGTCCATCTTAAGATGTTGAATCACACGAAGGATCAGCTGGAGAGTGCAGAAAAGGAGGCGGCCGAGACGGCGGCGGTAGCAGAGTGAGCATGGATGCTTCGATTGCTGGTGTGGCAGGGCAAAAAAAATCTAATTTTTGCACGGACTGATATTCTTTTTTACCGGGTTTGTAAAAACTATGCATACTTGCGCCTTTTTGTATGATCGGACACTATATGTGATCCGAGCACGCTATGTGATTGGGCTAATTTGAATTTCAAATTGACCGTACGAATATTTAGGAGACAGCTTTGCATGACGGGCTCCCGGACCAATACAGTGTCTGATTTGAGATCAAAACTCCCATTCCCCATCTTTAATTCGCAAGAACCAAGCACATTGTAATGCTAGGCTTAGGCTGCTTCTTATTTTCAGAGAGGTTAGGGAAAGACCTATGTATTTACAAGAACTAGGTGATATTTGTCCACTTCATCTAACCCATCCACTAGAGTCAGCCAGCCTAGCCTCTAGTTCTGATGATGGTGATGGTGCCCTTCCCACCCGTCCTGATCTTGGTGAGGCTGACGACCGCCTTCCCGGACAGGCCCGGCCGGTTAGTCGACGACACGACGGGGCCGCACGCGAACTGCCCGACGGGGTGCCGCACCGGCCTCGCCGGCCGCTTCAGGATCCGCCGGTTGACGTCGTTCAGCGTGTCGCCGTCCAGCACCAGCGGCTTCACCACGGCGAACGGGTACAGCACCCCCTCCTTCCTCCTCCCTGCGCCAGAAAGAAAGAAAGGAAAAACCGTCGTCAGCCACCCACGTCGAAAAAAAAAAAAGAGATGGCGGCCCATCCTAGAAGCCGGCCCTGATGCTACCAGCCCCTGACGCCGCAGGGTCAGTGATCAGTGGCTCAGCTGCACACATGCGCGGGTACTAATTGCTCGCCGGTCGGCCACACCCACCTGCCAGCGAGGAGCCGGAGCAGGACGAGGAGGTCGCCGGGCCGCAGTTATTGCCGCTGCCGCTGCCACTGCCACGCCCTGTAGTAGCCTTTTGCAGCGGTGGCCGGGCAGCAGCAGCAGCCGTGGCGGAGAGGGGAGGCGGGGGCCCTGCCGCCCCCGCCGCTGCCTCTCCACCAGCTTCTCCCGCGCCCTGCCCCGCTGCCGCTGCCGCGCTCCGGCCCCCCCGCCCCTGCCTCTGCTCCTTCTCCCTACCCGATGCGGCGTCCTCCTCTGCAACGACAACATCGCTCCATTTAGCAGTTATTGAAGACTACGCGCTGTCATCGTCTCAAACTGTATTGATTATCATCAGAACGTAGTGCCCCAGTGCTTCCAGTGATTCATGAATGCTCTTATTGGATTTTTGCTGCGTGGTGCTCGCTTAAGCTCTGTGTTTCTGCGTGCGAACTGAGCTGAAAGAAAAGAGGATCATCGTCACCTGAGAGAAAGCCGCTGGTCTCCGGGGCCGGGGCCGGGGCCGGGGCCATGGTGTTGAGATCATGGAGGAGGGCTCCCTCGCCGCTGCTGGAATCCCAGAAGCTCTGCGTTGGCGTCGTGCCGAGCAAGAGACAAGCACAAGACGACGGGTTAGAGAAAGGGAGGAGCAGGACAGCATGCCGCTCTCTGCGAGGAGACACGGACACGACTGAACCAGTAGTACTTTCTTTTTCGCGTCCATTAGCGTGAGCGTGACAGTGAGGTAACAATCTTTAATTAACTGTGCTTGTTGTCTAAAGTAGTGCTACCCAGAATTAATAATTAGAGAATGTACTCTCGTCGACGTGACTAAAGCAAGCAAAATAGACATTTCTAGGCAGGGTTCGGGTTAAAATTTCAATGTTCGTCGCGGTCGCACGTCCAATGCTGTTCTACTTGTAGCTAAATGCTACTCCATGAAGTTATGATGCATCCAAAGTTTCACTGGTAAATGGTAATACTAGAGCATAGATTCTTACTACCACTACATCTCTACGGATCATCATCGGCCATGGGAAGCGGAGCGAGAGCTCACCTGAAGAAGGCACTGCAGGTCCTCGCTCGCCATGGCCGGGCACCGCGGCGGACCCTCCCCCGCCCCCGCCGCCGTCCTCTGCCGCTTGCTCCGGTCGCTCCAGTGCGCGACGGCGTCTTCGAGGTATCCGCCTCCGCCGCTCGACGCCTCCGACGACGACACCGGCGACTCCTCCCCGCCACCTACTGCGCCGCAACCATCGAAGGCTCAGTAAATATCGCCACACACCACAGCCAATGCCTCTAGACTAGACCAGCCACAGTGCCACACGCGCAAGGTCAGCACCATCACGGGACGTACGAACGCACGTACGTATGCGTGTGGCAGTAGACTAGACCGGTCTCGCGTGGCATGGCACGCACCGAAGGAGTAGGTTTCTTACACGAGGGCAAGGCCGGGAGGGCGCCGTGAATGCCGTCTCGGGCGGCGTCGCCGAGCTGGCAGCGCATCAGCCCCTCCCAGTCCCAGTCCCAGTCCCAGCCCCAGTCCGGGAGAGGGGGCGGGGCTACGCGGCAGTCGTCGTGGTGGTGGTGGCAGCTCTGGAGCGCCATGGGCGGCGTCCGCGTGAGGTGACCGGGAGAGTGAAGTGATGTGGCCTCGCCGTCTCCACTCCTCCCACGCGGCCGGCGTCGGGGCTTAAATAGGCCAGACTTTTTTCTCCCGGGGCCGCTGCTTTCGTGGCATGCCCCAAAAGCCGCGTCCATTTCAACTTGGGCGACGACACGAAAATGGCTGCCGCCTCCATGCAAAGCGGCTTGGATCGTGTTTTTTCTCGAACGGAAGCAAAGCAGGCAAGCGGTCAATGGGAAAAGAAGGAATAATAAACATGCAAACAAAAGAGAAAAGGGTTCCTCGTGATTCGTTGTGTTTGATGGATGGACGTTTACGGGCCCATCGAGTACGTACAAAAGTTTTCGAACTGATTGAAAGCGGAAAGGGGTTTTGATTAAAAATCATGTAAATACAAAACGATTTCCTCTTGCAAAAAAAAAAACTAGACGGTTTTTCTTTATAAACGTGGATTACAGTCAACCCTATGAACACATGCACATGCATTGGTAGACAATAAGACGCCGTCTCCCACTGAATGAACATCGTCAAAAAATCTAAAATAAATCTATTAAAATATTTTGAAATGCAAGATTTAGCCCATTTTAGAGTGATTCTGCGGCAGTCCACGTTCAACCCGTCCTTTGTCAAGCCGTGGTCGACACTGCTCACGTGAGAGTGGAGTTAAATGTGCCGGGCAGTGGTAAAAGGAAGCAAAGTTGCGAGCATAGCACAGCATGAACACTGTTTGGAGTTTTGGTCGTATCCTCGTGCTGCAGCAGACGGGGACAGCGACAGTGGCTTTAGCGTCGTTCCATGAAAATCTTTGGAGGAGAGGCCAGGAATTTCTGTTTTCTTTCATTTCCCCCCTCTCTCTTCTTTATTTACTTCAGGATAAGTTTTGAGCAGCAGTCTGCTGCTGTGACTGCGATCCTAGTACAGCCACTGCGACGATCTCATCATGGATCCATGTACTCCGGAGTACTTGGCAGCCCAGCTACTTTGTTGTTGCTGGGGTTCACATATCTATCACCAATAATGATGATCGGATCGGACGGACCACTCGCTTACTTGGATCGTTTGAAACATTGCACAAGTGGTAGTAGTAGTAGTAGGAGTGCTATGACTATCGGCATGCATGCTACGAAATTTTCCCGAATCTAGTCTAGAGAGCAAAACGGGGAAAAGATTTTTTGGTCTTTCAGTGCAGATTGCTTCTGAAAAATGTGCTTTGCCGGGGTGCTAAAGAGTTCGGATTTGATTTAGGATCGTACTCCCTTCGTCCTATAATATAAGAGCGTTTTTGGCACTACACTGGCACGGAGGGAGTAGTATTTTCTCGCCACATTAAAGATTTTTTTGGAGATTGGCCTTCTGCCATTATAGATTTTGTTACCACTTTAAAGATGGATGGATGGATTGATTGTATCCATGCTGATCAGTCAATCTATCGAAGCGAGGGAAGGATCAAAAGAAGAGCATTCTGAAGTGAAGTCTGAATTAGCAGTACAGCTTATTGTAACTTGCATCGAGATGAATGGATCGGCAAAGCGCGGTCCAAAGGAAAAGAGTGACCAAGCAAACCATCCTGGAACAGAACGAGCTCCCTAAAGGAGGTCAAAAAAGGGGACCAGAACAGTACTTAGCACTGACGCGCATCCATAAGCCGACCGATCTCGCTTTTCCCCCGTGTCGAGGCCGCAGAGAGCCCGTCGATGACCCTTTTCCACCCCCTAATCCTCATCATCTTTACTCACTCACTCACACAATCATCGATTCTTTTCGTGAGCGGTCAATGCAAACACGCGCAAAAAGGGGCTAAATTTCACCGCTCGCCAGTCACCCCCGTATCGATCGATCTATCAATCTACTCGCCTTTGTGCACGCTGCGGGAGGAGCTAGTACTAGTAGCTCGGCTGCTGTGACCACTCGGACTCTACGCTGCGCTGGCCCCTGCAAAGCTGCTCGTGCTGCTGCTGCTGCTGCTGCTGCGCATACGCGTCTCGGTGAAAACGTTGGCGCAGTGGAGTAGGAGTATCTATCTTGCTGCCTTGCCATGGCCTTTACTTACCTGCCCAGTTGATGATTGGGCGATGCGTTGGCGCTAGAGGACTGACTGGTGACTAGTGGTGGCGACCTATGTGGAGGAGGGGCAGCGGTAGCGCGGCCGGGGGAAAAGGCCTTCTTGCGCCCTGTGCGGTGCTCGGCGGCGACACATGTACTCGTGCTCTAATCTAGGGAGTACTACTACATTGTGCCCCCATGTGCTCCATGCATGAGTGGTGACGGGTGAGCCGTCGATCGTGTCATTTACAAATGGCTAGCTACCTCCTCCGGGTGGGGAGCCACTCACAGTTGTTCTTGGAGTCACGGCTCACGAATCCCGAACTTTGGAAGGATGTTGGGCGTCGGGGAGGTCCAGCGGAGAAGGCTAATGCATTGTTACCGGGGCTACGACGTAGGAGGCCAACGGGGTAGAGCATTCTTACCGCTCGCCGAGATGTCCGTAGATTCTTCTTTTCAGAGGATGTTTGTGGGAATTGGCACGAAATTATTGACAACTTTCACCACGCAATGCCTTTTGCCATGAGCAGTACTACTAGTAGAACGCACTGACTTTTCACACTCGCACAGTCACGCTATATCAGCCTGAGAACAGTGTCGCCTTAAGGTCTTAACCCAAGCCTATAATGCGTCGAAAAACCCTTGGGCCCCATCCTTCTTTGCACCATCCAGAAAGCTGCGATTCTCTAGGCGACCGCGGGGCCGAAACATTTGGGCCACATTCTACCGGGGTGTGTTATGCATCCTATGCTTGGGGCTTTTATTTTCTTGTCCTCTGAAACTTTGAAGACCTTTTCCCTCTCTTAATTAATGAAAAGGGGCAAATCTTTTGCCCCATGTTTAAAAAAAAGCCTATAATGCTTATCATCTCCACCGAGGTATCTCCAAGACGGGCTCGTAAACCTCCCGCAACTGTCCGGACCGCGGAAGCCGTCCAACGCTGACCTGTATTGGTCTGCGGGGCGGTCCGGACGTGATTTCTCCCGTAAAACAGAGATAAAAGTGCGGGAGTCTGGACACACGAAACGTACGAATCCGACACCTGATGCCCACCAAAACCCTTCCCGGACCCCGCGACTCCATCCTCCCAATTTTCTCTCCTTCCTTCTTTCTCTCTTGCCATCGCCATCGCTCCACCACCCCAGCCACCACGCCACACCCCTACCAAAAATCTGCGTCTCCGTCACCTCCGGTGATCCAGCAGGGCTCCCGCCCGCTTCTCCTCCGTCTCCGTTCAACGCCCTGTCCTCCGACCGCCTCGCCATGTACCACCATCCTCTACCATGCCCGACAACTGTTCGATGAATCGCCAGAGCTGAAAACAGTTGTCCCTTCTTGTTTGTAGCAATAGATTTCAATTTGGAGTACATATACGAGCAGTATGTTGAGTCCTCCTACGGCTCGTCGGACGAGGAGGAGTACTCCGATGAGATGGCGATGATGCATGCGGTCCTTGAAGACGCGGAGCGTGCGGAGGAGCATGTTCTCAGTTTCAAGGGCTCGATCAAGGGTCATCGAGTGCTCAACGCAACAGGGCGCACGGGCATTTGACATTGATGGCCGACTACTTTGCCCCCGATGCACTATCTGCTGACCATTTTCGCTGGCGTTTTCGGATGCACAACACTGTCTTCGATCGTTTGTACCAGACGTCCGGTCCTATGATGACTACTTCATCCTGAAGAAGGACACCATCGGAACGATTGGCTTCTCTGGTTAGCAGAAGTGCACGTCCGCACTCCGGATGTTTACATATGGCACGGCCGCTGATTCGTGGGACTGCTACCTCTTGAGCACTGTGTTGGATTTCCTTGAGGAGGAAAGGATGATGCAGCAATGTAGCGTAAGTATTTCCCTCAGTTTTTGAGAACCAAGGTATCAATCCAGTAGGAGGCTACGCGCGAGTCCCTTGTACCTACACAAAGCAAATAACTCCTCGCAACCAACACGATTAGGGGTTGTCAATCCCTTCACGGTCACTTACGAGAGTGAGATCTGATAGAGATGATAGATAATATTTTTGGTATTTTTATGATAAAGATGCAAAGTAAAATAAAAGAAAAGTAAAAGGCAAAGGCAATAAATAAAGTGTTGGAAGATAAATATGATGGAGATAGACCCAGGGGCCATAGGTTTCACTAGTGGCTTCTCTCAAGAGCATAAGTATTCTACGATGGGTGAACGAATTACTGTTGAGCAATTGACAGAATTGAGCATAGTTATGAGAATATCTAGGTATGATCATGTATATAGGCATCACGTTCGAGACAAGTAGACCGACTCGCCTCGCATCTACTACTATTACTCCACTCATCGACCGCTATCCAAAGATGCATCGAGAGTATTAAGTTCAAGAAAACAGAGTAACGCCTTAAGCAAGATGACATGATGTAGAGGATAAATTCATGCAATATGATAAAAACCCCATCTTGTTATCCTCGATGGCAACAATACAATACGTGCCTTGCTGCCCCTAACATCGAAAGGACACCGCAAGATTGAACCCAAAGCTAGGCACTTCTCCCATTGCAAGAAAAACCAATCTAGCAGGCCAAACCAAACTGATAATTCGAATAGACTTGCAAAGATAACCAATCATACATAAAAGAATTCAGAGAAGATTCAAATATTGTTCATAGATAATCTTGATCATAAACCCACAATTCATCGGTCTCAACAAACACACCGCAAAAAGAAGATTACATCGAATAGATCTCCAGGAGAGAGGGGGAGAACATTGTATTGAGATCCAAAAAGAGAGAAGAAGCCATCTAGTTACTAACTATGGACCCGAAGGTCTGAGGTAAACTACTCACACTTCATCGGAGGGGCTATGCACCACAAAAAAAAGACTCATCCGTGACATTTTGGGCCGAACGATTTTTTTTCCTGTCATACATATGACACTTCTATGACGATAATTGTGACAAAACCCGGTATCATCATAGATGTGGTGGGATCCTACTTCTATGACAAAAAATCATGACAGAAAATGGGATTTTCGTCCTGGGCGGGTCGGAGACGCAGATGCATGACATTCTTTGGGCCGTCAATGACGGAAAAAACTGTGGTAGAAGCGAGGGGGAGGAAAATTTTGGGGAGTTCCCGGTTACGGTGGGAGGTCGGGGGCCGAGCGATCGTAATTCTCTCGTACACGTACGCGCGTGTGTGCGAGGCGTTGGCTCTAACTGAACCCGAGCGAGGCGTTGGGCTATAACTGAACCCGAGCGATTGCACTGCAGTTACGCGTTATCGAACTCCGGCGATCGATCGATCGCTGTTAATCGAACCCGATGGAGCGATTCTTCGCCATCGCCGCTAATCAAGCCGATCGATTGATGAACAAAGTGAGCGTTATGGGGGGGAGGGGGGTTTGGATGAACAGTGAGCGGTGGCGTCGCCTCTGGATGAACTGGACCCCGTGGTGTCGAGGGCTGGATGAATAGTAGACGGTGGAGGGGTGGCCGTGAAGGGGTGGTTGAACATGACCCCGTGGTGTGGAGGGCTGGATGAACAGTAGACAGTGGAGGGGTGCCCGTGGAGGGGTGGTTGAACAGTGGCCAGTGGAGTAGCGCACGGTGGAGGCTGGATGAACAGGAGCACGTGGAGGCTGGAGCAGGTCGACGGTAGCCCGTGGAGGCTGGAGGAGGTCGACGGTGGAGATGAACAGTATCTCGTGGAGTCCCGTTTTGCGGTACGCCACACCCCTCCCGATGAACAGGACCCCCGTTTCAACCGTAGCGCTCCAACACAAGTCCGTTTCATACGTTTTGCGGTACGCCACACCCCTCCCGATCAACATGACCCCCGTTTCGACCGTAGGAGATCCATTTCGTCCGTTTTCCGGTACGCCACATCCCTCCCGATCAACAGGACCCCCGTTTCGACCGTAGGAGGTCCGCTTCTCCGCTTATGCGGTACGCCACACCCTCCCGATCAACCGGAGCCTGCTCGAACGTAGGAGGTCCGTTTCCTTCAGCGTTGTGCGATACGCCAGCCTCGTTTCCATCGCCTGTTCCGTCCAAGCCGGTTGGCTCCCACGCGTTCCGTTGCCTCCCGATGAACACGACGCATTCCGTTGCCTCCCCATGAACACGACGCACTCCGTTGCCTCCCCATGAACACAACAACGACGCTATTTCTCCGTTCCGACCCAGCCATGTACACGAGCCCTGGCCGTACGTATGCGCGAGTAGGCGTTCGAGACCCGCAGTATGTACACATACATGGTCAGATTTTCTTTCTTGCACTCGCCAGACGTACATGTACATGCTACGTGCGGCGCCTCTACTACGACAGTGCGGCGCCTCTACAACGACCGGTATGTACGCATATCGTTCGCGACCAGAATGACAATGCTACGTACGCTTCGACCAGGTGGGTCCCGACTATCAGGCACTTCCTTGCGTGCGAAGATGTAGCTGATGGGTCCCAGCAGTCAGGGGGGCGAATCGTTTTTTTTGCCCGGACGCACTTCGTTGCGTGCGAAGATGTAGCTGGTGGGTCCCAGCAGTCAGGGGGGCGAATCGTTTTGTTTTTTTGCCCGAACGCACTTCCTTGCATGCGAATTTGTAGCTGGTGGGTCCCAGCAGTCAGGGGGGAAACGTTTTTTTCGCAAAATACGGTGGCCCGTCCGGTGGGTCCCCGCTGTCAGGTGGAGGAATAATTATTTTGCGCGTAATAAGGAGGCACTTCCTTACTGCGGCCGTGGACCCAGTTGTCAGCGCCTCCACGCCAAGATTTCTTCCGATGGAAGTCGGTCGTTGACCACATTGACCACGCCACGCCGAGAGCACCACGGCGGCGGATTTACGGCGAGGCCTAGGAAGGGGACGACACGGAGGCGTGGAAGACTCGGCAGCTTGTTTCCCACGCGGAGGAGTACGATCAGACGAGGGTTTATCGGTTCGTCTGCCGTCACGGAGAATAACAGCAGTGTGGGTGAGTAGAGGGATGGCTAGGCCAGCGATGGGAGTACGGCGGTGAGGCCTCATGGCGTAACAGCCGGCCGCAGGAGGAGGAGAGCGAGCAGCCCGCCGGCGCTTGTTTGAGCGGCTGGAGCAGGAAGAGCAGAGATTGAAGAAGCACGACGGCCATTGGATGGACACCCAACAGTCACTGCTTGTGCGTCAACCTTTTTTTAGGAAAGCCTCAAATCTGTGGAAAACAGCATACAACCCATCTGCCATTATTTCTAATAATTTACAGCCCATTTGCTATTTCTTAAGGTTTTTTTGGAGCCCATATTCTTTTTGTTAGCATTACAGCCCATATTGTGGCCACGGTTAAAAAATTATACGAAATTTTGCATATTTCAAAAGGGTCCAAACTGTTTTTAATCCCGAAATTTTGACTCACATTCAAACTGATTTTAAAAATAAATGTATATCAATATAAAATCCAACAAATTCTCCACGCATAAAAATTAATGTAATTTAAAATCTTGAAATGGAAAAAAACATATTTGAAACTAATTGCTGGTATGATGTGTTTTAAAAATGTACAACCAATTTCTCATTACTGATGGGCCATTTTCTCGGCCAGCCGAATGAAAGCTCTCCTCGTCTTGAAAGATTTGCAGCCCAATAGGCCTGACAAAGCGACTTACTTGGCAAATCACAAAAAAACTGGGCTATGGCCGTGGACCCAAATTGTCACCTCTCCATCGTGCAAGACTCTTCCGATGGAAGTCGCTCCTTGACCACGTTGACCATGCCGCTGGAGAGCACCACGGCGGTGGACGGCAATGAGGCCTAGGAAGGGGACGACGCGAGCCGAAAGCAAGACGTGGCAAAGGAAGCCCGCGGATAGGGAGTACGAGGGTTCACCGTTCGGCCGTGTGAGGCTGCCGTCGCCGCAGGGCCTGGCCAGCGGTGGGAATAGTAGGGGGCAGTGAGGCCTCTGCGGCAGCAGAGCCGGCCACGGGAGGCAGGAGCATGCGGCACGACCGACGCTGCTTTGGGCGGCTGGAACAAGAAGATCAGAGGTTGAAGAAGCACTACGGTCGTTGGATGGACATCGTACGGTCACTGGAGCTAGAATCATTCATATTGACTAAGTTGACAAAGCCCTTTGTCCCTGTCAACTTAGTAGGCCCACAAGTCACCCTCCCACCAAGGTGGGTCCCAGCTAGCCGGGGGAGTATTCATTTTTTTGTGCGTAATAAGGAGGCACTTTCGGTGGATCCGAGCTGACAGCGGGGGGAACGTTTTTTCGCGAAATACGGTGGCCCGTCCGGTGGGTCCCAGCAGTCAGGGGGAAACGATTTTTTTCGCAAAATACTGGTGGCCCGTCCGGTGGGTCTCCGCTGTCAGGTGGAGGAATAATTATTTTCCGCGTAATAAGGAGGCACTTCCTTGCGGCTGCCGTGGACCCAGCTGCCAGCCTCTCCATGTATAGTACTCTTCCGATGGAAGTCGGTTGTTGATCACATTGACCACGCTGCGCCGAGAGCACCACGGCGGTGAACGACGGCGAGGCCTAGGAAGGGGACGACGCGGAGCCGGGGAAGACGCGGCAGTGGATGCCCACGCGAAGAGGAGTACGAGCGTTCACTGGTACGATCAAGGCGGTGAGGCTGCCACGCCGCAGAATAACAGGAGTGTGGGTGAGTGGAGGGATGGCACGGACAATGGTGGGAGTAGTATGGGGCGGTGAGGCCTCCGCGGTAGCACAGCCGCCACGGAGGAAGGAGCAGGCGGCACGACCGAAGCTGCTTTGGGCGGCTGGAGCAAGAAGACCGGAGGTTGAAGAAGCACTATGGCCGTTGGATGGACATCATACGGTCACTGGAGTATTGACTAAGTTGACAAAGCCCTCCGGCCCCGTCAACTTAGTAGGCCCACAAGTCAGTGCAACAATATGGTGGGTCCCAGCTAGCAGGGGGTATTCATTTTTTTGGGCGTAATAAGGAGGCACTTCCTTGCGTGCGAAGATATAGCTGGTGGGTCCGACCTGTCAGCGGGGGAACGTTTTTTTTCGCGAAATACAGAGGCCCTTCCTGTGGGTCCTAGCTATCAGGTGGAGGAATCATTATTTTGCGCCTAATAAGGAGGCATTTCCTTGCGTGCGGCCGTGGACTCAGCTGTCAGCCTCTCCACGTACAGTCCATTTCTGATGGATGTCGGTCGTTGACCACGTTGACCAGGCCGCGCCGAGAGCACCAGGGCGGTGGACGACGGCGAGGCCTAGGAAGGGAACGACATAGAGCCAGGGAATACTCGGTAGTTGTTTCCCACGCAGAGGAGTACGAGGGTTTACTGGTTCGTCTACCGTTGCCGGAGAATAACAACAGGTGTGGGACTGTGGGTGAGCAGAGGGATGGCTAGGCCAGCGATGGGAGTACGGTGGGACGGTGAGGCCTGCGCGGCAGCACAGACGACCGCGGGGAGGAGGGAGCAGGCAGTCTCGCTGACGCTTATTTGAGCAGCTGGAGCAGGAAGAGCAGAGATTGGAGAAGCACGACGGTCGTTGGATGGACATCCAACAGTATACAAGCCATCTGTGGAAAGCCTCAAATATGTGGAAAACAACATACAGCCCATCTGCCATTATTTCAAATAGTTTACAGCCCATTTGCTAATTCTTACGGGTTTTTTGGAGCCCATATTCTTTTTGTTAGCATTACAGCCCATATTGTGGCCACGGTTAAAAATTATACGAAATTTTGCATATGTCGGTTCGGTCTGAACTGTTTTTAGTCCCGAAATTTCGAGTCACATTCAGACTGATTTTAAAAATAAATGTATATCAATATAAAATCCAATAAATTGTCCACGCATAAAAATCAATGCAATTTAAAATCTCAAAATGAAAAAAATTGAAACTAATTGCCGGTTTGATGTGTTTTAAAATGTAAAACCCATTTCTCATTATCGATAGGCTATTTTCTAGGCAAGCCGAATGAAAATCACCTCATCTTGAAAGATTTGCAGACCAACAGGCCTGATAAAGCGACTTACTTGACAAATCACAAAAAAACTGGGCTAGCCATTTTCAAAAAGAAAAAAAAACTACTGGGCTGGTGTGTGGTAAACATAAAATAAAAGGCTGTCTAGACAGGCCAGAGTGTCCCGCACAGCCCAGTTGACACCCTGCTTCCGTCTCAAAAACAAATTAGAGAAATGCCACTCCAATTATGGTGATTCATAAAATGCCACCGCAATTTCCAAACTTTGAAAATGCAACTGCAATTTTTGCAAACTTTGAAAAACGCCATCGCAGTTTGCAAACTTTGAAAAATGCCACTCAGACTTCAAAAATGCCACTAGAAATGGCATGAAATGGCATTTTCAAAGTTTGAAAATTGCAGTGGCATTTCTAAGGCATTTATCAAATTAACCCAAAACAAAAATAATCGGGCGGGCTGTTGGGTCCCTCGTGTCACCGTTGTGCAGTAATTCTCTCGCTTATTGACTACGTTGACAATGACGTGGGACCCAGATGTTAGAAATCCACTAGGAGGAGCCATTTTTTATTGGCTTGAAATAAGGAGGCACTTGCTTATGCGTCTTGCCATGACCATGGCGGGTCCCTCATCATCCTCTCCACGCATAATCATCTCCGATTGTGTACGCATCAACTTGCTAGGCCCACAAGTCAGCCTCAGAAACCCGTGGAGGACAAATACAACCCATTTAAAAAAATAACAGCCCATTCCATACGTTCAAACGGAAAGTTCAACTTTCAGAGCAAAGTAACAGGTCTGATCCACATATACAATACTGAACTTCCACATTGACAACCATCATAGCCAAGTTAACTATCTACTCCCACTAGACAAGTACTAACTTACTCTTAGCTAACTAGACGATGTCGGCCGCCATCTGTGGTACACGCTAAACGCCGGCAGCGACGTCCTGCGCCTTGCCTCGGACTTGCCAAAGGTGCGATAGGGTGCGTTGCTCGCGCGCGTTGGCCCTTTTCATGCCGGCGTGGTCCACCGAAGCTTCGGCTTCCAAGCGGGAAACCCACTTGACGAGCTGGTAGTAAAAATCGGCGTCGCGAACGCTGCGCGTTCGACAGCCTCCGTGGCTATTTGCCGGGCGCCGGGCTCCACGTAGTCGGCCCGATTGCAGCGCTCGCTCGCGACTCAAGCATCGGTGTCACTGCTCCATGTCCCATCGGGCGGCGCAAATCGGCGATACGCTGCTCCTCCGCCAGGCGGTCGCGCTCCAACAACTCCTGCTCCTCCGCCATGCGGTCACGCTCCAACAACTCCTCGATCTGCGCATTGCCATCTAAAGACAGATAGAATGCCTCCTCCTTCTATCTGCCTTCCGGTGAAAAACCAAACACTAGTTCCGGCGGTGACCGCCTCCGGCGTCGCCTACCGCGGACGGGCGGGGGCATGGCAGACATGGCGAGCAACGTCGGGCCGGTGGGGGCTTATGAGGATATGGCGAGTTGGGTCACGGTGGCACTGGAGAAGGCCGGGAAACAATACTTATAGGGGGAAGGTAGCGCGGCGGTCATCAAAATTCAATGCATAATGGCTTAGCACGCCAGCTTGCCGTGGAAAACTAGGGAAACTGAAATTATGACTGTGCCGTCCCGTCCCGTCTGGGTCGCACGCCGGCATGGCGGTCAAACGAGTGCACTCGAATCATCTCCCTCCTTGTCAATAATGATTTCGCGGATTTAAAAAGCCTGCAACAATTAAAGCGTATCTTTTTCGCATCAGTTAGCTGCCTTAATTACGGCCGGCTGCATGCAAGCACTCGTAATCGCCGCAGCAAGACGCTGGCAAAGATGGAACGAGTCACAAATGAGCACGCATGCAGCCACTTAAATCGCTGGAATTAATTAGGATTAAACTTCTGCATGTCGTTAATTATTCCCATGCCTTGGTCTTGCTGCTTTGCTCACGGGACTAATAAACCCGGACGGAGGGAGTACCTTGGTTGGTGAGAGGTTTGAATTAAGCCATGCAAACCGATAAGGAGGTACTAGTACGTGCGTGATCCGCTATTTATTCGTGTAGGATCGAGTAGGTCGTTTCTTGAATTGAGCCATGCAAACCGGAAAGGAGGTAGTACGTGCGTGATCCGCTATTTATCTGTGTAGGATCGATAGTGTAGCTTGTCAGTTTCTTTAGAGGTAGGCATTTTTATCCGTGTAGGATAGATAGTGTAGCTTGTCAGTTTCTTTAGAGGTAGGCATTTTTATTCAAAAAACTGCCACTTTGCATCTTGCGTCGCAAATAAAACTGCCAGGAGCGCATTTGTAGGCTAGCTAGTGATCGATCAAGAATTTGTAAACACCGAGCGTAACAGAAATAAGTAATCGTTAATGCATCTCAATGATTCACGGATCATATACAAATATGTAGCTCCAAAAGCAAAGATCAGCCACTTTGGATCTTGCGTCATAACTAAAACCAACTAGTACGATTCCCATACATAAGATCAACATGTTAATGCATCTCAATGATTCACAGAGTTATATACAAATATGTAGCTCCAAAAGCAAAGATCTAGAAAAACATATGTTCTTCCTACTAACACGGATGCTTCTCTTGGCCAACATTCAAGATGCATCGAAAAGACAATTTTGTTTGTGAAGTCTACAATTCCTCTTGCAAACGTAAGTGGTTTCACCAACAGCTGGAACCATGAGAATGAACCACACATGATGGAGGAACATCCACTGCAATATGATTTGGTCTTCTCTCGATCACACCGTGAGACTATTTTCAGAATATAAACTTTAACTTAGGCAAAATGATGCCCATTGTATAATCGCACCAAAGCAATGAAGCACCTAGTGTTGGCCAGTAGAATAGTACAAGTACTACTTTCTGCAGTCCATGAAGTGACTATCCAATCTTTGTGTCTATTTTCAAATGGCACTCGCATGCGATGACTATACTATTCTCTTGTGAAGTTCAATCAAAATTATGGACACTTTGTTTGTTTGCCAAATAGCAACGGGCGTGCATCTCTGTCTGCACAAATATCAAGCAGCTAGTAAACATATACCACACCATGTTCGCATTGATGGAAGAGGTGAAATCGATACAACCGAAATTGAGCATCCAATCATTGAATCATGTCCTGCACCTCCAATGTAGGTCCACCCTGCCAATAAATTCACATGCAAACCACTAGTATTACTATCTAATGACAATACAAAAAGAGTAGCAAGATAGTAGCAAACCATGTACCTTCGTAATGAACAGCTCATAGTGCCACCAATTGGATATAAAGGTTTGGAAAAAAAAAACATGCTCCTAATGTTGAACCAGTTGGACTTTTTGTGCAGTTCCACTAAAATCGAGCATCCCTGTTTGCATAGATATTGAAAGTGTGATTACTATAAAAGTGGCACTAGTTGAAGCATAGACTCACAAATATAAGCATTCCAATTTCTTAATGGGAAAAGGTAGCAAGAGTGTTTCTAACCACCTGTTTGAAGGAATAAATAAAGCAACAACGGCTGATGTCAGGAAGGCATACATAGTTTTTTTTCTGAAAAACTGAGCCATTCCCCGACCTTTCCTCATCTTTTAAGCAAATTTTGTGCAGTTCTACTAAAATAAAATGCCATCACCGCTTTGACAATTCAAAGGACACTGCATAAAAGGAAATGACTTAACATTACATCATGATGTAGGGTATGTAGTAGACAGGCATTAGAGACAAACATACAGACCTCCTCCGATAACATAATGAACATTAATTTTAACAAAGGTGTGACTAGCTTTACGGGATAATTTGAGTGAACTCTACACCCTCTCGTTTCCTTAATATAAGACGCGTTTTCGCGGTTCAATTTAAAGTACCCAAACGTCTAGTATTTAGAAAAATAGGTAGTAGTTTTCCTGAGCACATATCTGGGAAAGCTTGCCACACTTTATTTATGACCATACGCTAATGCAACACCATTCGAATACTACAAATATATACTAATCCAGTGGCTAGTGCAACAGTAGAGTAGTTAGTTTATTACAGGGTACAGTACAATGGTTTTACTGAACAGATTTCAATAAACTCTAGCACTGGAAGGTTTCTATAAGAATTAGCAATACAAAATGTAAAGGTAACAAGTTTCAGCATTGGTATACTAGCTGTGCATGAGCATTAAACCAAATACGGAAGTCTGAAGGTAACTAGCATTGTTAACTAATGACAGTATAAAAAATTGCAAACCATGTACCTCCAAGGTAAATATCATTTCGAACTCGGGGACATTAAAAATTGCTATCCCAATCTTGATAATTGATCAAACATAAAAACTTGATCGAATCTAATCAAGAGAACAGCCGGAGGAGGAGGTGCCCACTCTTGACCTTTCCTCTTGTCTTCATAATTCTCGTGCGCTTTAACCAAAATAAAATGACATCAGCGCCTTGGCATTTTGGTGACACCGCATAAAAAAAATTAACTTATCTCATGAAAGTGAGGTATGTAATCTATAAGCATTAACAGTGCAAAAATCTGAAGGTAGTAACAAGTTTCATCGTTGGTATACTGGCTGCACAATAGCATTAGAATGCCTTAGCTAAAAAATCTTTAATACATCCACAATCAACAGCTAACCCTGAAATGATCTAGTGACATTAAATGGCACTACTTAAATTTATCGGTGGCATTAGACTGAGAGCAGCATTAGTTAAATGTGGCATCACTTTAGCAGTAGCATTGCTTGACTTGACTGTTGGCGTTATACTAACAGCAAAACGTGGCAATAAGAGCATGGGAGGCCCATTCGGACAGTGGGCGCACCAGTACGAACTGTACGATGTACCTCCACGGACACAGAGTGGTGAGGGAGGTATGGTTTCCCAGAGCAACAAATATCCAGGCAGCATATGTGGATTATGTCCCATTTTTGTTCTCTTTAGCCACCTTTTTCCTATGTGAGGACAACAAACCGATCGACCTGGTCATTCTCTATTGCGTTGTGATGCCTTTCTACCCTTCTTCAACCAAGAGACACGAGACTCGTTCCTTAGCTACTGATTTTCCCCTTTTCAACCTAGATGCGGGTTCGATGCCTACTCTATTGGACAGTACAGTCTCCCTTCCTTGCCTTATTCAACCCAGACATGCATTAGTCTGCATGAAGTAGGGTTTCCTTTAATAGTGCAAATTATGGTTTTCGTCTGCGTGGCCAGCATAGCAGAGGATAGCAAATTGGGAAGATGGTGGAGTAGAAAAAGATCCACATGCAACGACGTGCCAGATGGGGCAATAGAACAAGGGTATGGTTCGAAAAGAGGTAGCATACCCGAGGGTCGGCGGGAAGTGGCTTCGCTCATGGTCGTCGTCCTCCCAAGACACACTACGGCAGCGAAGCTTGGGGACGGAGGCCATCCTGCTGGCGCTTAGGTCCGAGAGGACGGCCTTGTCGTCGATGCATGACCTCGCCACGACGACGAAAAGGCCAACGCTGCACGTCCTTTTCTTCCTCGGCAGATCTGTGACCACCCGTGAGGAGGGAGAGAGGGGCCGTCTTTTTAGATCTGGAGAGAGGGTGGTAGTGTGAGAAGCAAGTGGGCAGCCCTTGGCAAGAAAGCGCTGAAGCTCCAGCCTATATATCTTCTTTATACTACTAGTACTGGAGGTGGAGTAGTGGTAGAGTAGTTTATATTTTCTCTGCGTACAGTACTAGTTAGTCGTGCTTCAAAACTGAACGGCACGCCATTAAAAAAATAAAGTTCGATAACTAATGCGGCACCTCGCACTACAGAAATCAGCTACTTTGCCATCTACCACGGCGGACGGCAAAGGCATGGATGGCGGACGGCAAAGACCTTTGCCGTCAGCCACAGACGGCAAAAGGGGACGGCAAAGTAGGGGACGGCTAAGAGCTGCGCTGCCGTCCGCTTGGCAATGACGGCAAAGGGGCCTTTGCCATCGCTAAGCGGACGACAAAGAAGGCGGACGGCAATAAATGCGCTTGTTACTCCGTTAGGTGGTTAACGGCTGGCCTTTGCCGTCTGCGGACGGCAAAGTTCGTCTTGTCACCATCGTGGGCAACCGACCAAATTGGTCACCTCCCAGAAGCAGCTTGTTCGCCATGTGGCCTCTTTGCCGTCTGCCGATGGCAAAGATCTCTTTGCCGTCGGTGGCACGGCAAAGATCCCTGCATATTGTCTCTTTTTTCTGCTTTTTACTCGAACAATTTTCACAAAGAAATATATATCACATATCCAAAGACATAAGTTTCATATCACATATCCAAGACATAAGTTTCATATCACATATCACATATCACATCGGTTTCATCCATACACATTGTTCATACATAAGCAAGTTCCATCCATACACATTGTTCATACATAAGCAAGTTCCATGATAGCAAGCTAGATACAATGCAAAGTTTCATCAAAGGAAAAGCAAGCACTCCATCATAGCAAGCTAGCTTCCATGAAGTGAATGAAATCTGCAAAATGGTAAATAAGAAAGTTAGAAATAGGTGACTAGAACAAGAAGAAGACTAGAACAAGAAGTATATGTCATTTATGAGCTAACTTAGGTGAAATGGATCATATATAAGCTAACAAAGTTGAAATGGGTTGTTTATGAGCTAACTTAGTTGAAATGGATCATTTATGAGCTAACTTAGTTGAAATGGGTCGTTTATGAGCTAACTAAGGTGAAGGGCATCATTTTTGAGCTAAGTAAGGTGAAATGGATTGTTTTTGAGCTAACTTAGGTGAAATGGATCATTTATGAGCTTTTATGAGCTAACTTAGTTGAAATGGGTCGTTTATGACCTAACTAAGGTGAAATGCCACGTTTTTGAGCTAACTAAGGTGAAATGGATCGTTTTTTAGCTAACTTAGGTGAAATGGATCATTTATGAGCTAATTTAGGTGAAATGGATCGTTTGTAGCTAAATTTGGTGAAATGGATCGTTTTTTAGCTAACTTAGGTGAAATGGATCATTTATGAGCTAATTTAGGTGAAATGGATCATTTGTAGCTAAATTTGGTGAAATGGATCGTTTAGGAGCAAATCTAGGTGAAATGGGTCATTTTGGAGCTAACCTAGGTGAAATGGGTCATTTTAAAGCTAACGTAGGTAAAATGGATCATTTAGGAGCTAATCTACGTAAAATGGGTCATTTTAGAGCTAACTTGGATAAATTGGATCACTTGTAAGCTAACTAAGGTAAAATGAGTCATTTTAGAGCTAACTTTAGGTAAAATGGATCGCTTATGAGCTAACTAAGCTAATTATGCAATTTTTGACATAAGTAACCTAAGTACATATCGCTTTTAGAGCTAACTTAGGTAGAATGGATGGTTTATGAGGTCAAGAAGCATATTAAGTCATTTTGGAGGAAAAGAAGCTAACTCTAGGTCATTATGGTAAGCATATTGGAGGAAATAAAACTAAGTCTAGGTCTTTATGCATTTGTTAAGCAAAACACTAGAGAAACTTACCGTGATCAGGGAGGTGTACGAGCGGGCTGGCTCGCACGGTAGCTTGAGAAGGATCGTATGATGCTTTTGAGTTAAGCTGCACCAAAGATCATTTCCAATGTCTCGTTAGCATTATGACACTCAAATGTTAAGACTAGCAAGTAATGTCCATTCTAATTAAACTCACCGTGCTCCTGTGAGCAATCATCGGCATCGGCGGAGCGATCCGACCGACTTCTCGCATACGCATCGCACATTTGGTTTTCACAACAGAGTCATACTAGTTAGTAATGAGACTCAAATGTTAAGACTAGCAAGTAATGTCCATTCTAATTAAACTCACCTTGCTCCCAGGAGCAATCACTGGCATCGGCGGAGCGGTCTGACCGGACTTCTCGCACACAGACTGCACATTTGGTTTTCACAACAGAGTCATACTAGTTAGTAATGAGACTCAAATGTTAAGACTAGCAAGTAATCTGCAGAAGAAACTTACCACAAGGAGCTCATACATGGCCCTTGCCTGCATGTCATTCCGTGCCCTCTCCTCCTCCAACATCTTTGTCATCCTCTCCTCCAACTCCCGCTGCCTCTCCGCCGCCTCCGCCAGAAGTTTCTCCGTTCTATCTCTCTCACTCTGTATAGCAGCCTGCAACACCACTCACATGACCATTTGTTATCATTGATGGAAGCGCACACAATGTAATGGAGAAAGATAGCTAAGTACGTATAACTAACCTTGAAGGCGAGTTGGACTGGCTGTTCACGAGGCCTTATCTCAGGAGCGGATCTCGACTGGCGCGCCTTGATCTCCGGGAGAGTGCTAGGACAACGGATAAGTCCATCTCCCATGGCTATGGAGCCATGGGACCTCCCGCCACCAGATATCATCAGCAGCTCTGTGTCAATGGGACCCTGGTTCAGGTTAAAGTCCTCCCCTTTCCTCGCCTTCCCCTGATATCTATATTGCACGAGCTTGTCGTGGGCGGAGATGTTGGTGAAGTTCTTTGGATCATCGAGGTCAGACGCAGAGAATGCCTTGACTTTCTTGTAAGAGCCAAGCAGGGCCATGGCATACAAGTCGTACACCTCTCGGCACCTTATCCGCCTTTATCAGAAGCGTGCCCGAAAGAGAGAAACAAAGTAAATTAGTAATTAAAGGGCTAAAGCTAGCATGATGAATGAATTGCATGAATCATGAAGCAAACCACATACCCAGCCCGTACTGAAATAAGTTGGAGCTGCCTTGGTGGTGTGGCACACCTTCCATTTGGGCACGTTTGTCCTTGGCCTCGTTGTGAGAGGCCCGCCATTGTTTTGAGCACCACGCATTGACCAACACCTCCCAACAATCCATCCGATCCGCACACCATCTCGGAGGGGCCTAAGTTAGCAAATAGAAACTTGAGCGCTATGGCTATGAATTACTAAATGAAGGAAGTAAGTACAAGGCCTTAAGAATTACCTTCATGTACTGCTCCTTACTCAAGAACTTATCGCGGCACTCCTGCTTGGGCTTCTTGATACCACGCTCAGCGTAGTAGTCTCGAACAGCCTGCACCCGAACCTCATGTCGTAAGTTCTGAAGTAGGCGCATGCACTCCTTGTCGATAACATCTGCAGCCTCCTCCTCGTATCCCTCCTCACACCTGTAGAATGTCTGCAATCAAATGATACAATATTGATTAGTACAATTAATAACTAGCTAGTTCAAGATTTTTAATTGTGTAAAGGATAAATTACCCAGAACTTTCTGATCACCACGTCTGCCCTCGTATTGCACAAGACACCGTCGATAATCTCACCGGGCCGGGCAGCGAAGTAGTGCTCCCAACTCAATCCAACCTCCGGAAGCCGACCCTCACCAGCAACGTGACAAACCCCGGAAGTTTTGCCGAATCGTAACTCCAAGGACAGAGTTGGGCTCATGGACACTTTCATGGTGGTCCCAACCCCTGCTGCATGACAAGGCCAACGCATTAGTTATTTGAAGAAACATGAATGCGTAAGGTACAAAAAGATTAAATGCACTTACCTCTCCCCATCGTGGAAAATCAAACACCTCTGCTTTCATGGTCGCCGCAGACGGGAGCCGTGTAGCACCACGCTGGTAGACGTTGCCCCCCTCCTCCTCAATATCAGTCGGCTCCCTGCCATCATCAGCATGGCCACTCGGCTCCTCAGGCTGACCCGACCAGGTACCCCATCCAGACGTGTGCTCCTCCGGGGTCTCGTGGGCCCAACTCTCGTGGGCCGAAGGCCCGTCGACCAGAGGCTCGTGGAATGATGGCCCGTCGACCCGAGGCTCGTGGGCTGAAGACCCGTGGACCGGAGACTCGTGGACCGGAGTCCGTGTATCCTCCTCCTCGGACGAGTCCACCCTAGCAGTCACGTGCTCGGGTGAAACAGCTGGGGGTGGCGGCGAGGAAGGAGCCGTAAGAGTCACCCTACCTCCTCTCCGCGACCACGTGCTCCACCTCCTCTCTTCTTCTTACCTCGTCCCTCGCTGGGCACCGCAATCGGCGAAGAAGGGCCCGTGGTGTCGACATATCGTTTCAAAGAACGCCGCGGAGAGGTGCGTAGTAATGGAAGACCCGCAACACCCACAGACGAAGAAGGGGCCTCGGCGCTCCGACCAAGCGCCCACCATCTTTCAACACCTGCCATGACAAAGAATAAACGAAATTAGTACAACATAAAAAAAGTACCGACATGAATAATAATATGTATATCACTTAAGTGTATCATCATCAAGTACAACATAAAAAAATTGAATACCTGACACTACTAATAATCTCGATCAGTATCATCAATAAATGCATAATCATCATCATCGTCACTATAATCAATGATGGGCTCACTATAATCATCATCATCACTATCATCACTATAATCATCATCATCATCACTGGACACACAACAATTATATATATAATTCACCATGTATATATTCATCAGTTGATCTACTTTGTCAATTTTCTTACGTCCATGCAACCTACACTCTAATAGGCACTGACGAAATTTATGCGTAGGATCCGGAGCAAAGCATATGCGTCGGATCGGGTGTTGTCAGGGTCGGGGGTTCGGGGTGTCGTGTCGGTGTCGGGGTGCCGTGTCGGGGTCGGGGTGCTGTTTCGGGGTAGGGAGGTTGGAGTGTCGTGTCGGGGTCGGGGTGTCGGGTCAGTCGGTTGTCGGGTCAGGTGTCGGGTCAGGTCAGCCTGGGTCGGGTGTCGGGTCGCTCGGGTCGGGGTGTCGGGTCGGCGCTGGTCTCGGTCGGGTGTCGTCGGGTCGGGTGCCGTGGTCGGTGTCGCGGTCGGGTGTCGGGTCGGGTCGGGTCGGGTCTCGGGTCGGGTGTCGGTCGGGTCGGGGTGTCGAGGTCAGTCGGTTGTCGGGTCGGGGTGTCGGGTCAGGTCGCCTGGTCGGGGTGTCGGGTCAGCTCGGTCGGGGTGTCGGGTCGGGTCGGTCTCGGTCGGGAGTCAGTCGGGTGCTGGTCGGGCCGGGTGCCGTGGTCGGTGTCATGATCGGGTGTCGATCGGGTCAGCTCGGGTCGGGGTGTCGGGTCGGGGTCGGTCGGTGTCGGGGTCAGGGTCGGGTGTCGGGTCGGGTGTCGGTCGGGTCGGGTGTCGGGTCCGGGGGCCGGTTGTCGGGGTCGGGGTGTCGGGTCAGGTCAGGCTCGGGGTCGGGGTGTCGGGTCAGGCTCGGGGTCGGGGTGTCCGGTCGGGGTCGGTCTCGGGGTCGGGGTGTCAGTCGGGTGCCGGGTTAGTCGGGTGCAGCGTCGGTGTCGCCGGGTGTTGATTAGGTCAGGCTCGGGTCGGGGGTGTCGGGTCGGGTCGGGTCGGGTCGGGTGTCGGGTCGGGTCGGGGTCTCGGGGTCGGGTGCCGGGTCGGGGTCGGGGTGCCGTGTCGGGTCAGGGTTTTTTCCCTCTTTTTTCCTTTTCTTCTTCTTCCTCTTCTTCCTTTTCTTCCTTTTCTTGCTTTTTTCCTTCTTCTTCTTCTTTTTCTTCCTCCTTTCCTTTTTCCTCTTCTTCTTCTTCTCCTCCTCTCCTCTTTTTTCTTCTTCTTCTTCCTCTTCTTCTTTTTTCTCCTCCTCCTCTTCTTCTTCTTCCTTTCCTTTTTCCTCTTCTTCTTCTCCTCCTCTCCTCTTTTTTCTTCTTCTTCTTTCCTAAACCTAAACCTAAACCTAAACCTAAAACTAAACCTAAATCTAAAACTAAAACTAAAACTAAAACTAAATCTAAACTAAACATAAACCTAAAACTAAAAAAACAGAAAAAAGGAAAAAACTAAATCTAAACCTAAAAACTAAACCAAAACTAAACCTAAAACTAAACCTAAAACTAAAACTAAAACTAAACTAAACATAAACCTGAAACTAAAAAACAGAAAAAAGAGGAGGTAGAGCTCACCTGGGGCAGGCCGGTGGAGGAGGGGGCAGGCCTGGAGCGGCCGGCAGCAGTGGCGACGGGCCGGGCAGGCTGTGGGTCTTGGGGCAGGCGCCTGCAGTCTTGGCAACAGGCGGGGCACGGGCTGGTGGGCGCCGGGTGGTTGGGCTGGGGCGGAGCGGTGGCGGGGCAGGCGCTGTGGCCGAGACGGCAGAGGCGGCGGCAGCCAGGTGGCACCGGCGGGGGCAGTGGCGGGTGGGCGAGAGTGGTGGGCGGAGAGTGGTGGGGCGGCGAGAGTGGTGGTGGGGCGGCGAGAGTGGTGGGGGCGCGGCGGAGAGTGGTGGGGCGGCGCGCGTGTGAAGAGGAAGAGAAACAGAGAGAGAGGGGCGGGGTGGGGCGCGGCCGCCGTTAGATGAGTTAAATCTTTGCCGTCCGCCCCCCTTTGCTGTCCGCTTTTTTGCTCTTTGCCGTCCGCTAGTGTACGGCAAAGAGGTGGGGCTTAAGTTCTTTTTAAACAGGCGGGTGGGTGGGGGCCACCTCCCTCTTTGCCATCAGCTGGCGGACGGCAAAGAAATGGCGCATGGCAAAGAGCTTCTTTGTCGTCTGCCATTTCTTTGCCGTCGGCTTTTCGGTGGCTGATGGCAAAGAGCTTCTTTGCCGTCCGCTAGCGGACGACGAAGATCTGGCAGATGGCAAAGTAGCTGATTCCAGTAGTGTCGGGCCAACACGGCCAGATCGCATTTTGCAACAGAAATTACACACCATGTTTCGTTGACATGCGGTCCCGTTCCAACATATCAGTGAGACGACGGCGAGTAGTAGGAGTATTTACGAACCGACGTGTAGGTCGGGCGCCTTCGTGAACTGTGGCAAACCGCAACCGCCCACCGACTCTTCGCCTTTTCCTCTTGATTTGGAACTGTTGTCGCACGCTCTTCCTCTCCCTCCTCCATTTTCCTTCAGCCCTTCACCCTTTCTTCGTCATTGTTCGATCGTCTTCTCCATGGAGGGAACAGACGGAAACGACCCGTTATTCTTGCCCCGATCTCGAAGATGACGTGGTGGAGGAACTCATTGATCGGTGTGACGTCATCACCTCGGCTAGCATGGCAGGTTCGCTCAAGCCCATTCTCGACTCAACTAATAACATCATTACAAGGAACCCAAGAGTCAAGGAGCGGTTTGATCTCCCCGATCTTCTTCGCCGTGACCTCGATGATCGGGCGCCACACGACGGAGGCCTCGCCTGTGCAAGTTGATGCCGCTTGATAATGATACGTATGATGTTAAGATGCCATCGCTGAGGGCAAGGCTTGGGAAGGCGCAAATGGAGATTGGGTTGTTTACATTGGGTCCAATCATGAGTGGGAACTTGTGAATGTGTACACTCGTGACCGGGTTCCACTTCCAAAAATCTCAGCAGACTGCCGAGAGGTTGAGCACACCGGTATTGTACACACGTTCAAATACAATCATGGTGACTGTCTTCTACGAAAGATAGCAATTTCTCGAGTTCCCAACCGCTCTTGGAATTACAACAACTATGAAGTTTTTGCTATCTTCGACAAGCTTGTTCTTTGTCGTCGCTGCTGGTTTGACCGGATGGATATTGCTCAAAAATCAGTTTTACGTACACGGATGAGTACCGTGATGCAATTCAATACGAGGGCCTTGTGTTTGCTGCCACCACTGTGGCAATCGCTTTTGCATGGCACCCTCGTTGTTTCGGTACGTTTGTCTTCCACCGTAATTATAATTGTTTCATCCACATGCATGCGGGGGAGTAACTTAGACTAGTAAGACGCATATGTTACTAGTTTATGTTACTACCTCTATAGCGCATAGTATCTTAGATTAGTATCATAGGTGGTGTCATTTATTGCCATGCATGACACATAGTAGCATCACATTTATTATGTTACGGTATCTACCTATGTTACTATAACCATCTCTCTCTTCCTTAATTGCCTGCCACATAAGCATGTTTGCGAGTCCCAAGTGCATGATACTACTTTGTTACCCCCACTATGGCCAGCCTTACTAATTAACCTTCTTCTTGTGTTTCCAAGGTCCTGTGAACATTCCACCACCTATACTTGAAGATTTTTATAACCAAGGGGGAGATAATGATGGTGATGATCATGAGCATGAGGACGAAAGCAGCGCCCATATACTATTTGGCTACCGCAACTAATTCCGATGGATCACCTCTTCTTGTGTGTATACAGCCCACTGATGATGTTACTGCTAAGGAAGCCGGTGTAGTCTCCCATGGTCGCACTCTCCGGACCTATTCCAACACCCGTTGCATGGTATTCGGGATGGATACTAGTGTGCTAGCGCCAACTCCTTCTCCCCTGCATGTAATTGATAGTCTTGGAGAAAACTCGCTCTTCCTTGGACAAAACTATCCAATGATGGTGAAAGGCGATCCAACTGATGTTGCCACAACGTTACTACCATTTATGAGAAGCAACTGTGCCTATACCTCGGACATTTGGGTGGTTCCCTACCCTGCATCGATATAGTAGGCCGCTTCACTGGATGATGATCGATCTGCGTTGGTCTCCAGATCGACAATGGATGGCCCGTCCTAGAGAATCACTTGTGGTTCAAAGCAATCGTTTCCAACGCCGAGGAATGGTTGAATTGAAGTTCACTTCATTGCTTGTTATTTGTTGTGTGGTGAAAACTTTAGTATTTATAATGTATCCTCGTTGTTGATGTGGGTTGATGACCTGTTGTATGTAATAAAATGATATGTTTGTTATAAACTTACTAAATTTATGAATGGCTTTCGAGTTGCTTCTGTGAGTGAGTGGTGCGACGAGGCAAAAAATATTTTCCAAATACATAATTGTACGTGCATTGCAACAGGTTACCGGATGAGGCCAATCAACAATAGTAGTACACTATTTGTACTAGCTTCACATGCTTCACGCGTCGTGCGGGTGTGTTTACTGTAGCCATATTGTACTACTACGTAACCAGCACCTCGAATCCTCGATACTAGTAGTACTATATAGTAAGTAGTAGGAGTAGTAGGGTGGCACGGGCCAGAACAAGCATTCACGTCTAGGAGTACGGCACACGCCACCAAAGACGACTTCCATCTCGACACCATATTTCTTGGAGTCCGTGCTAGAGCAATCTCTTCAACCTCATCGTTTCTCTAACTCAGCCATCGCGCGGCGGGCGAGGTGGGGGTTTGCCGATAGTTGGTTTCCTTAACTGCGGTCCCACTTGTAAGGCCAACTGCAACGCACGACCCCAAACGAACCTCCGTTTTGCACGAACTCCGACGATAATTTTGACTAGAAAAGCAAGACCAAAGAAAACAAGAACCACAAGAATACATTTTACTACTCCTGTAAGTTGGATTAGTGCCTTCTTGATGCATTCATTGTTGATCTGCGGAGGCTCTATCTTGCGTGCTTCTTTCTTCTTCGAGTGTAAAGAAGTAGACGTTGCTTCCTTGCATCTAGTCTCATGTCTAGCCTCTATTCTAGTACTCCCTCCGGTCCGTTTTTCTCTGCGTCTAAGCAGCAACACGCATACCAAGTAGGAGTATCAACAAGCGCACTAATCTCATCTATAGTCTCTGTGCTAGCTAAAAGTGATAGAACATCTACTAAATTGCGCTCTTTCAATATATGGATGTACTCTTCTTCCCAATACAAAAACTTGCATCCATTCTACTCCCTCCGTTGCACAATACATGCCTTCTATTTGTCAAAATATATATATGTATCTAGACATGTTTTAGTATATAGGTACATCCATTTTTGGACAAATGGAAGTCAAGTATTTTGGAACGGAGGGAGTACACAATAAAAATTTAAAGCTAGCACAACTAGTCTAATCCGAGAGCACAACCGAAGATTTGGTCGAGTTCTTCCTCCTTTTGCCGACACGTGGGACATCCAACATCCACGTCGTGTCATGAAAGAAAATAGAGTGGTAGTTGAAGCCACGAGATGTGCATCTTGGGTTAAACTGTAAATAGAATCTTACTACTCTTGAGTAACTCCAAAAGCGGCCACCAAGATCTTTTCTTGGATTTGTTTTTCATCACCAAAGACGTCGAGGTGAAAGATGTGAAGGTTCAGTGGGTCCGCTTGCATTTTCACTGACATGTGGGACCGCATGTGAGCAAACAGACGATGGGCTCCGCGTGTCCGCTGGCTGGCTGAGAAGAGAGATAGAGGAGGGCAGAGCACATACTGTAGGAAATTTGTTCTACGTACCTCGATATAGGCTCGATATAGTGGGGTGGCATGGGCCATAACTAGCATTCACGTCTAGCAGTAAGGCACACGCCACCCACATGAGTCCCATCCGGCACCAATTTTCTTGGAGTCCGTGCTACAGCCATCTCTTCTCCCTCCAGTTTTCTCAGCCATCGCGGGGTGGGGGTTTGCCGATAGTCGGTTTGCTCAACTGCGGTCCCACTTGTAAGTGAAAATGCAACACCGCATGCATTCCCGCTTGAGCGGCGTGCCGGACCAACCGTGTGGGGGTTCGGCGCGAACACGGCAGGCTTTTCCTTTTGAACTCGTAACTTGTAGAATTTGGTTCTGCTCCATGACGCGATCGATAGATAGAAAATAATGATTTTGCCTAGAGTAATGAGAAGTTTGGTTCTGGCGCCGTTCATGCATGGAGTACGTATGAAAATTATGAAGTTGATGCGAAAGGTAAGATAATTACTGTAGTATCATATACTACTACATCGATTTGACGGAAACATAAAAATACATACAGATCTATCAACGACATCCTCACGCCCTAGTGCGCCGGGACACCAACTGCCGTGTGAGGAGCAGCGGCGTTGGCGGCGAGCTCAACATGCTTCTGAACAGTGCCGTCCAAGGTTGCCCTGCGGTCCAAGAAGGCCAGCGTCCTATCGTCCTTCTCTTGCATGTAGTAGTCCTTGTGGACGATTTGTGCATATACGTGGGTGATTATGTCGATGGTGTCTTGCTGCGCCAGGCTCTGCGCGGCGAGCGCGACCTCGAGGTGGAAATTCTCTGGTGCGACGGTGGGCGGTAGGCCACCAGCAAGGTCAAGAGGTTGTCACCATAGTGGCCGTTGAGGGTGGCGGGCATCGCAGCCTCGGGCCCGCCGGCCGGAGGCTTACGCCAAAGTCGTCCATGAAGCTTCTTGACGACGGTGAACTGGTCGAGGAAACCGACGAGGACCTCGTCAAACAAGGAGACGGTTGTCGTCCAAGTGACCCTCGCTCGGGCGGCCTCAAGCAATACTACAGAGACGTTCCTCGTTCTTGGGCCGCAGCATCGTGGACCATCTCGCACAGCCGGTGATGCTCGCGCCATCGCCTCCATGGGTCTAGCTTAGCTTCTAGTCAATCGATCTTGCAATTCGAGTGATCACTCTTGCCCTTGGTTAGCGTGCGTGAGGTGCGTGGGATTTCGTGACTACTCCTCGGCCCTCTCTTTTGCCTTTGGGCTGTATGATGTGGGCTAGCCACCCCAGGCCCACGTGTCATTCACCCAAAGGCAGTTGCCGTAAGTCAATGAAGCTGCGTCCCCCTCCGTGCCGGTGCAGTATAGTCATCTCACGGGACCTCTAGTTGGGGCCAAACGAGAGAAGTTTGATGTTTACTGGTTTATTGGTCCCCTTTGCATTTTGCGCCAAGTTTTGACCTTTGATTTAACTAATAAAATATTAATGCATGTAAACAAAAATGTTGTGTAAGTCACATTACGATAACCAAATAATCCCAAAACACTTAGGCACGATGCATTAACTCCTTCCTTGTTTCTTATTTCGTGACATATCAACCAATGAGAGATGTGGGCTGTGCATGCTTTCAATGACTTGAGACTACCAAACATGACATGCAGTGTTTAGTTCATTGCATGTAATCCTATTAGTACTCCAGTTAGCAAAAAAACATTAAGTTCCCTCGCCGATAGGAATAAAACACCATGTATTTATTTACAGTGGGAGCAGTACATTTTTTGTGACATGCATTACTAGATATTGCTAGTCAAATACTAAAATCCGGATGGACGTGGTAGTACTCCTAAATCCAGACGGTGGTGCTACTAGTACTAGTAGTAGTACTTCCAATGTAGTAGTAGGAGTACTAGCACTGTACTACCCGTTGGTCAAATTATTACGTGCTGCTCCTCATAGTGAAGTGACAAGACCCTACGCCGGAGATGACACCTGAGTATAGGCGCCATGTTCGGCATACCATAGTCAGCCTCACCGTCTGCAGTCACTATCATCATGGCTGTAGAGCTAGCCTGCTTACAACTAGCCCTGTTCGACATAATTTCCCGTGCATAGATGCCCATGCATTGCACGGAACACCAAGATTGGGGGTGGATGGCTCCGACAGCGGCCATCGCGCCAGATTTTTCCACGGCCTTCTAGATGTGGTGGGGAGGAGATAAGGCTGATTGTGAGAGACAAGGAGTTGTTTGTAAATAGGGAACACGTGCAGGCATCTTTTTGCAAAAATGGAGAAGCTTGGTTTGTATGCGTCAGATCTAGATCCGACGGCTATTGGTGAAAGATGGGAGGCACAACATCATCACCAACTTAGGACCTGTTTGATTCGCAGGATTTTGAAAATGCAGGAATAGGACACGGCAATATTACAAGTTTCAAACTGATATTACAAATGTTAGGAGTAATGCTGCACCTAGGAAGAGGGAGTTACTAGGAAGTTTACGTAAGAACTTTCGTTACTTTAGATGGACGCAGCGTTATCGTACAAACTAAAATCCACCGCCCTGACAAGTCACTAATGGGCAAATAAGTTTTCGTGTCTCTGGCCACTTGATGTTTCAAAAACAAATTCAGCTTCATGGAGACTTTGTCATTTAGGCTTAGACGCTATGCGGTGATCAAGACGCCATTCATTGTTGCGCCAGAGAACGCCAAACCTCATTACCTTGAGCACACTTGCCTCGTAATAAAGAACACAGCCAATTTAATCTCGGATGTGCTGCCTCGGTAGTCGATCAAATCAATTTCTATAAGATGGAGATCAAGGCATTCGATGATATTGTTATAGTGCAGCACATTTTTCACTTTCGGGTCTTTATTTATCTGCAAAAGAAGAGAACATATTAGAGCAGCTGGCTGCATAAGATTGCCGTGTCATCAAGAGGTACCAATATCATTCGCTCATACGATAGGGTTGGCTGGCTAGTGATACTTTCTCTCTCTCTCTCTCTCTCTCTCTCTCTCTCTCTCTCTCTCTCTCTCTCTCTTTCTGTTTCCTCTCATTTAACTAGGAGCATGTGAAGATCTTGGGCATTTGTTGCCTTCCATTATGTGGCCGATGCCATATTTCGCAAAAGTATGCCACATAATACGCATCGATGTCAAATCAAAAGATTTTGGCACCGCTCTCGCGATGTGAGAGAGTTGGCACCGCTGTGCACACAGACCCACATGTATAAACAAATCAATCAAACTAACTACACCAGCCTCTCACTCTCCCAAACAAGTGGATTTTTATTGCCTCAGTCCTCTCTCTCTCCCACGCAGTGTTTTTTCATTGCGTGAGTTAATTTGGCTACGGAGCAAAGTAGGTGATCCAGATTGGGGCACCAGGTGAGCAATGGAGGGGCATCGATGCCAAATGCATCACAAGTGAATTTGGCACATGTTTTGGCCTACATAGCCCACTTTTGTACTCCCTCCGTCCCAAAATCTTGTCTTAAATTTGTCTAAATACGGATGTATCTAGTTACATTTTAGTGTTAGATACATCTGTATCTAAACAAATGTAAGACAAGAATTTTGGGACGGAGGGAATACTACTCAGATTTAGTATAAAATTTTGACCATAGATTTACCTAAGAAAATGCCAATGCATGTCACTAGAAATTACACCATTTGAAATTATGTTCAAATACGAATCCAACGATATAGTTCTTAGTGATATGCATTAACATTTTGTCAGTTAAATCTATGGTCAAATTTTGATACTACAAAATTGGAAGAGCAAACCAGGACGGAGGTAGTACTTGCTCTTAGGGTAACCGTAGAGTTACTGGAGTAGTCTAAGTTACTTTCCACTATGACTAGCCTAGGTTACTATAGTAGTACAGCATAAAAACAATGCAGGTGATCACATGAGAAAAAATACTAAAAACATTTCTTTCGGTGCAGTGCGTAGATGCAGTTTTGAACACTACACTTGTCATCGTAATTTGGGAAAATTACGAAAAAATTGAGCTACGTTGTGATTACCATTTACTTATAGGAAAGAAGTTTCACCTCGATGAGTAGCTTCTCCGTGCACAGAAATCATGTAAGGAACCCAACAACTTGATCCAGATTGGGGCCGATAGATTTTAGTGCTAAGATCTTCACTGTGCGCATGGACTGGGTCAAGCTTGTGGGAATCATTTTCTGGAAGACGATCGTAAATACATCAAGAAGAAATTAAAAAATGTGAATTTCAAGAAGATGGAGAAGAAGATGATTGCTGTACCTGAACGATTACGGATCCAATAAAGAGTTCGGAGAATTTGGCAGACGAGTACAGCAAAGCTGTCAATTTCGGCGCGTCAATGACCATGATTTTTGTTGGACCTTCTAGATCTGATACAAGCAATCTCTGAAGGAAAGGCCCATTCTCAATGACCATAACGTGGAACAGCTGGAGTGATCTCTTCCCAATTGATGTCTTGTTGCGGGCCAAGAAGACACATAAATCCATCGGAGATTCGCCGAGGCGATGTGGAGGGTAATGAACCCGTGGATCTGCTCAAGACGAAGGTACTCGAAGGCCAGACAGCTGGAGCAGGTGCTCCATAGCCTTCTTCGAGATGACAACGTCAAGAGGTCGAGCTGCTTGAGTTGAGGGAGAAGAAGGGCGGCGGCATTAACTGGGAAGATAGCAGGAGCTGAAGCCGGTGCGGCGCCGTTGGCGCGAGGCGGATCGCGGACGGCGGCAGAGAGCGACATCGTCCAGCTTCAAAGCTGAGCTCCTCGAGCTGATCTAGGGCGGGGGATAAGAACCACTCGTCGAACTTGGGTTGGACCTTGTAGTTGGTACTGAACATGTGGATGTCAAGGCGTCTGGCTAGCCCAGTGTGTGATGAAAGGATCTTGGAGACTGCGGCCATGCGTTTGCAATCCCGGTCGCAGAGGCAGCTGTCGACGGTGAGGTTGAGGGGGACGTAGCGCCAGAGGGGGCGCCACCATCGGGAGAGCAGGGCGGTCCCCACGATAGATTTGGTTGGGAGGAGGCCGATGATGACGAGCAGCATGTCGTCGGGGAGGCTGCTGATGAAGTCCAGGCTCGCCGGATGTGGTTTTGGCTCGAGCCGCCTCCGCTTGTTGGCTGCCTTGCCGTCCATCTCAACCGGCGGCGACGCCGGTGTACACGTGTGCTGGGTGTGCGAAAAGTGCGTCCTTCATGCATGCCGCCCGCGTAGTGGTGAATTGTGCGCGAAAGGCCCTTCGCGCAAGAAGTTTGTCCTCACGCGCCTCGGTTTACTAGCGTGCGGGGTGCTACCCCGAGTGCTTTCAACTTTGTTTACTTCACCGCGTGTCAGATGGGCCTCTAGTTTACTTATTTTCACCCATTGCCACATGGGCCAGCACACCAAGATACAGAACACGAGCTGACAACGCATCATGTGGATTGGTTGACCGGTCAACTAAACAATGTACGGAGCTATACCGACACAAACGGTGAGCGTATAATCCGTCGATATAGAGAGTTCGAGTGAGAGGGGAGGCCCGTGAGAGATAGCAGAGAGAGAGAAAGAGCTACTCCCTCCGTTTGATAATGTAGTTACAACATTTTTTAAGTCAAACTTTTGAAACTTTGACCAAGTTTATAAAGAAATTACTTATATCTACAATACCAAAGATAAATGATAGTATGAAGTAAGTACATGTTGTGATGAATCTAATGATCGCTTCAGATGTAAATGTTTTTCTCCACATATACCTGGTCAAACTTTTCTGAGGTTTGACTTTTCAAAACATCCATATGCTTATGGACGTGACAGAGTCCCTAACGAGAGAGAGAGAGAGAGAGAGAGAGAGAGAGAGAGAGAGAGAGAGTGAAAAAAGTGTGTGTGCGTGTGTGAAAGAGACATGGACAACACACGATAAAAGTAGAGAAAAAGCATGCGTGTCTTATGCAAACATATCACACATGCATCTTCGACAATGGAGGCAAGGTGAGGAGATAGTGTGTGGTTGTTTGGAACCGAGAGAGGAAGACCCCTAGCACATGGCCAAGAGGGGTCTGGCAAACAAGGGAGAGAGGTCGAGAGAGACATACGGAGAAAATGCATACGTGGGGAGGAGAGAGTGTATGTTTGTCATAGAGAGATCCCCTGGAGATCGTGATGGGACTACATGGGTGGGAGATCGAGTGACAAGGTGTGTGCGTGATAGCAGATGCCCCGAGAGATATCGAGAAAGACGTATGGATGGAAGGAGACAATATGTGTGTTCCTGATAGCTAGTAAGAATTAATCATACTTAGGAGGGGGGGGGGGTGCTTGCGCCTATGGCCTTGTTTGGATACTCTAACTCAGTTAGAGGTTAGAGTTAGATTCTAACCCTGAACTAACTCTAAGTAAAGAGGTGTTTGGATGGCAGGGTTAGATGGAGAGCGGATAAGGCGAGGCACCTTCACGGGCGGTACGAGAGGGAGGGAGGGAGAGGACGAGAAGCTTCGAGGAAGTGGGGAGGGATCTGCTACGGGGAGAGCGAGAGAAAAAAGTGTTTATTAGTGGTCCCGAGAAGAACTAACCCAAATAAGCACATCTTGGATGGGTTAGTTTTTTGATGGGTTAGATGGATCTAACCTAAACTAACCCTCCTGTTTGGATCTTTTTGGGTTAGTTGACTCCAGACTAACCCAAACTAACTCTAACCCATGGATCCAAACAGAGCCTATGATGGAGTGAGGGATTATGGTACTTAGGGGTGCGTGTCACATGGAGAGAGAGAACAAGGGCGGAGAGTGTTGGATGGGTCTATATGTATAGCGCGAAGCGAGACATGTGTATGTGTGAACCAGGAGATATAAGGCCCAGTTTGGCTTGCGTCGTGAGCATCTTTTGCGTGGCACAGGGGTTGTGGCTGGATTTCATGCACGCTTTTTTGGTTGCTACCTGAAAAAGAAAGCCCGCTTTGGGCTGGGTTGCCTTGCACTTTAATTAGCATGGCTGAACTCCGCACATCGCAAGTAGCCCGCCCAAGCGACCGATTTTGAACGCTGGCCGCCTCGGTCGTAAGGCCCACGAGGCTAACAAAGAGCATGGATGGATATTAGCATTAAATAATTGATGCATGGATTGATTGATGGGACGTTGATGCTTTGCTCGGCCCTGCATGAACCAAACGCTTCAAGCACCACACAAGCCTGGCCAGCAGAAATATTTTACATCTCACATCCACACCAGCAAGACCGCCATCAAGGCATGAGGGTCAGTCACGAACCAAACTGAGCAATAAAGTTTGAGAGAGATTGAGGAGCCCCGATAAGGCTGAGTGGTGCGTCGAGATAGCTGAGAGGGGAAAGAGATATTCCATCCGGCCGATAATGCAAAGGTATGTAAACTTTTTAGAAGTCAAACTTTGGAAACTTTGATCAGGTTTACGCAAATGTTATTTATATCTACAATACCAAAGATACATCATACAAAACTACATCTCATGGTGAATCTTATGGTATATGTTTGCCGTACTAGATGTAATTCTTTTTCTCCACGTACATGGTCAAACTTTGTGATGTTTGACTTTTCAATAAATCTATGTGCTATGGACGGAGGAGAGTGCCTCAGTCGAGACAGATCAAGTGTGTGTGAAGGAGAATGAGTAAGTGTGCAAAAAGAGTATGTGTGTGAAAGAGAAAGTGACAACAAATGATAAATTAGAGAGAGAGAGTGTGTTTTTTCATTTCTTATGCGAACATATCACACATGCATCTCCGAGATGGAAAAGCGAGGTGAGGAGATACACGAAGATAGCTAGTGTGTGATTGTTTGCAACGGAGAGAGACACCCCTGTAGCACATGTCTAATAGAGGTCTGGCAAACAAGGAAAAAAGGTCGAGAGGGACACATGGATGGCATGGACGCATGGGGAGGGAGAGAGGGTGTGTTTGTAATAGAGAGATCCCCTCGAGATCGTGAGGGGACTATATGGGTGGGAGATCGAGGGAGTGCGCGCGATAGAAAGATGCCCCGAGAGAAATCGAGATAGACCATGTACAAGTTTGTGATGGAGACTAAGATTAGCTAGTCATATACATATAGGGGGACTGCGTGTGCCTACATTGAGTGAGAGACCATCATACTTGGCTAGCTGGGCATGAGATTGTGTGTGTGTGTGTGCGTGTGAGATGGAGAGAGAACAAGGGAGAGAGATAGAGTTTTAGATGGGCCTATCGAAAAGTGCAGTGAGATATGCATGTGTATGTGTGACCTGTGGATGGAGAGTTTGAGAGAGGGGGGGGAAGAGCTCAGGACGACATAGTGGTGCGTGAGAGAGTTACGGGCAAAGAGCCAAGGAATTTGTGTGCGTACAATGAGTGCACCCAAGATATCTAGCTTGGACTAGCTAGGGTATCATACATAGTGTGCGAGAGAGACCAATAGATGGTGTATATACGAATGCGAACTAGAAAGACCCCCCCCACACACACAAAGAGAGAGAGAGAGAGAGAGAGAGAGAGAGAGAAAGAGAGAGAGATGGAGAGAAAGGGACGAACAAGGTTTTTGTGTCGGATGCGTGCGACAGAATTGAAGATTGTCAGCGAGAGAGTGAGAGAGAGAGAGAGAGAACAGGAGTCCGGGGGAGGGGGAGGTCGCGTTTTATGCATCAAAGACTGATATAAACCATGTTTCGATATAAACTTGCATTCAAATATTTAAATTGGAGAACATGTTGTCTGCGATCCACACATGAACGGATATATGCGTATATCAAACAAGTTCATTAATTTGACTTTCAACATGTTCATGGAGTACTATAATACTGTACAACATGCTACTCGATTGAGGCGTTCAATTTTGGATTTACTTCACTATTTTGACCTGGTGAACGAGCTAGTTCATTGAATCGAGATATTTCATTTTGGGTTTGATTCGCTTTTGAGTGGGTCAACTATTTGTCATATAGTAAATCGCTAGCAACGAGCATGTAAAAACACATTACTCCCGAGCATCATCTCTCCATCTAAAAAGAAGTGGCAAGCTAATATTTCAAAATTTGATTCGAATCGACTTGGTAAGGTAGACGTGGATGCTCGTTCTCCCAAAATTTGAACGAACCGTTAAACATCCTCTCTGCTTTCGGTGGAATTCGCCGAGCAAATAAATGGGAGACGCGAAATTACCGTCCTATGTGGGACACGCATCAATTGGCCCGTTGTACATCGAGGGTAGGTTCAGAACTTCATCCAAGCGCCGCCTTCTCCTCGGCGAAATGACATGTGCCGAATAATTCATAAACCATGGTCGGCAAAACGCTCTCCTCGCCTCGAAATAGCTCACGCCCACTATTTCAAAACACGCTCTCCTCACCCGAAATCGCCGCCCACTATAGTTCAAAACACACCCTCCTCGCTCAAATCGCCTCCCGCCCACTATTTGGGGAGAAGCAAAGTTACTCTACTATCCCCGACCCTCAAGACATAGACCCAAGCCGAGAAGCCTATAGTCAAGGGTAGAATCAGAACTCCCTCTCACATTTCGCATAAATGTGTCCGTAAGACATGGTTCCACTCCTCCCAATTCCCCGCCCGCCCCCATTAATACCTCGTGGGCGCCTAAATCACCTTCTCCCGGAAGCTCCCTTCTCCCGAGCATGAAACCGCAGCCCCACCTCCATGGCGCCCCCACCGCACCAATTTCACAGCCGCCCTCCTCCCTAATGCCGGAGACGCTGTCCAATTGTCGACGTGCACTGGGCCGTGTGCCACTTCCTCCGTGCTTCGGGTGCTGCCTCGACGACGGCCGCGAGAACCGTACCGGAGCCGACTCACCCCCGCCGTTGTTCACGGCGCCGAGCTGCTCCAACTTCGATCCGCCCAGAGTCCTGGCTGCTTCAGCGTAGCCATCGACCATCGCGACATCGCTCTTTACCTGCCGCCGGTCGCCACCGCAACCGCGCCGGCCTCACCGACTCGGTAGCTGGACCTGCCTACTTCACCATGCCGCCAGATAGGTCGCACCCTCATCTCAAATCACTTTATTTAGGCGTCAGTTGTTTGAATTTTTATTCTGGGCCAATCGATACCCAATGGGAAGCAGCACCCCTCGAGGCAGCGGAGCTCCTAGGCTACCGGTTGGCTGGTGTCTAACGTAAGGGTGCGGGACCACAAGTTTGCTGCGGAAGCAGCGCTTAGATGGCTATCTTTTAGAGTTGTGTTGGTTGAAGGTACTGCCGCCGCCGGATCTGGATGACGGGGAGTCTTTGTGGATTGGCCCGGGGGCGGCGCAACCACGATAGTGTGGTGGGGCGGGGAGCGGGGTTTTGGCCGGGGCCACGGACAGCGGAGGCAGGCTGCTCTGCCGTTGGTCGCTGGCTCTTCGGGGAAGATTCCGAACAGTGTCAGCCGGGAGGCACAAGACGACCATCAAGCATCTGGCGTAGATCGGACAGTACCAAAATAAAATTAAATCGTGTGACCCCAATTTAGTCTTCAGTCAACAGACGTGTGACCACTCTCGTACCTTGCTATTGATCTCTTAGTGTATTTCTTTAGATCAAAGAGATATGTGTTCTTAACATTATGCGTTATCTGCATCTTCAGACACACCGTCTTCCGACTCACCGCAGCTGCTCCAACAAGGGAAGCATACACCAGAAGTGAGCTACAGTCCCCACTCAACAGTTCCCTGCATTGAATGCGCGTGCCCGACATGGACAACCACAACAACTGCAGGGCCATCGACAAGTCAGCACATGATGCTCACTCCTATGGATGGCAGCCAGATAGGTTGTACCCTCATCTTACTTGTGTGCAACATTTATGGCTTTGTTATTCATCTAAGCACGAAAAATAGATCATCACATTTCACTGTATATTCATGCTGATCTCTTATGGGTCTTGTTCAGAGTTCACGCTGTTCCATAGTTCAGCTAAGATACTTGTTCTTTAGGTAACGCTGTTCCATAGTTATCATCCATCGCCCAATGCTATCCCACAGTGCTGGTGATTATAGTATTATACCACTTCTAGTATTACCTATGTTGTTCTTTAATACTTTTGTGTGCCATCTAGTTAATCTCGAGTACAAATGATACATATTCTGTAGCTTTCATCTGTGTTCTCCCTTTAGTTTATGAGACCTGTTGCTGCTAGTTAACCCTAGTCCTACTATTTATGTCATCTCCTATAGGCACTCATTTACATAAATCTAACTACTAGTTGTCTTCCATGCATGTCAGATATAATTGCACACACTAATATATCCACAAGAACCTCACGGAGCAATGTAAAGGCCAATAAACTTGATGTCAATGATACCCAATATGATGGAACATGTAAAGGCAGTTCTTCAGAAGACTTGTAGAAAGATGATGAATCCTGTTCACCCCACAAGGTCCTTGCTCTAACTTGGCCTGTGATATGGGTACTGTCGTGGATTTGTCATGGCAGATGTTCTCATGAAAGGACTTAGTCGTGGAGCCATCGCTACGGGTTAGCTTGAAGGGGTTAAACCGGACAAGGGAAACCGGAGTTTATACTAGTTCGGCCCCTTCGATGAAGGTAAAAGCCTACGTCTAGTTTGTGATGGGATTATTGGGGTTTTGATGACCAGGGAGCGAATACGCTTTGCCTGAGTCTCGAGTTGTTGTCGTCTTTCCCTGAACCGCCGCCGGGTCGTCCCTTTATATACACAGGGTGACGCCCGGCCGGTCTACAGAGTCCTGAGCCAGCTCATACAAGTGTCTAGCTCGGTCTCTTCCTTTCCTAACTTACATTACAAGATACATAACCATGGCGGTTTACCACTATGGGCCCTAATCCGCCTTTGGGCTCCGGGCCACTAAGCTTCAGTAGTAAAACGCTATCTACTGTGTCTTCATGGGCTTCAACATAGTTGAGGGTGAACCGGGCCCTCCTGGCCGGTTTACACTCAGTAGTTATATCCCCAACATTAGGCCCCAGATTGATTTGAATCTATTCATGTCAATCTTCAATACTCAAAGAAATCTTATGAACATCTCCTTATATTCTCGTAAACCGCCATGTTGTCTTCTCCTGCAAACTTTGTTAAACCGCCGTGACATCATCTTCTGGTCATAGCAATGGACCATCATGACATCATCTCTGTATTAAAAATATTCCCTTCATTAATGGTATCCTGAAAATCGAGGCGACAAGCGCGCCCTCTTTGCCGCTTCAGGCTCCTCGATTCTTGCACCTGCTACTTATCCCTTTCTCCTTATAAATAAAGCCGACGGGTCTTTCCATTCTTTCCCCTTGCCTATTCTTCTTCCTCTCGCGAACCCCATCGCCGAGCGCCGCCGCACAGAGCGCACCGTCGCCTTCGCCTTCCGCCACCGTGATCACCTTGAATCGAACTGTAGTTTCAAGGGTATCCCTCCGCAGTAGATCTGCACTGGTAAGTTTTCCCTTTTTTCGCATCTTTAGATCTGTTCTAGGGTTCACGAGCTCATCTGTATAGTTCCTCGTCCATCTCAGTTCTTTGTTTTTCCTTCTAACGTGTTTGCTTTGATCCAGTAGTAGCGTAGACCTCATGCGGTAGTTACTCCGCATCCATTTTCAGTACTAGTAGATCTTCCTTTTTTGTAAAGAATCCTTAGTAGAGCGCACGACCTTCTCTGTTCTGCTTAACGCCATTATAGGTCGCATAATTTTTTTCTTTATTGCAGCATGGTAGATCCAAATAAATTTCATTATTGTGTGAAACCTGTTTCTGTCAATACTTGGCAGATTTTCATCTCTGGCTCCTCCACCTAAGGGCGGTTTAAATCTTAGTAGTGGTAATCCGCCACATGTCATTAACCCTCACTTAAACCGCCGTGTCATGGACTGCAATGTCCGGTTCACCTCATATGTACGCTTTGATTAAATTTCCGGTTTAACACTAGAACCGTCGATCGTAAACCGGTCTTTACCTTTTCATTACAGCTCTGCTCTTCAAGATGACCAAGCAATTTGCTGCCTGCAACTGGGTTCCATCCCGGATTACGGAAACACAAATCAATAGATTCGTTTTAACGGGCGCTTTAGCTCCAAACAGTGTCCTTCATTGGCGAGTTCCTGGCCCTGAGTGCCCTCCTGAGCCTCAAGATGGAGAAGTGATTGTATTTATGCAACATTTATCCCGGGGTTTTAGTCCTCCCAGATTAAGATTTTTCTGGGATGTACTTGCCAGCTTCCAACTCCATCCTCAGGATATTGGACCAAATTCTGTGTCCAACATCTGGAACTTTCAAGTGTTCTGTGAGGTTTATCTGCAAGAAGAACCAACAGTTGACCTCTTTCGGGATCTCTTCCACTTAAACTGCCGCACTGAGTTCTCTGACAGCCCCAATACTGAACTTGGTGGTGTATCAATTCAAAACAGGAAAGAGGTTGACTTTCCTCATGCCAAACTTCACAGCCACCCTAAAGACTGGAACCAAACTTGGTTTTATTGTCAGAACACTGCCCCTGCTGGAGAAAACCCCTTGCTGGGTTATCGCGCTCATCGGCTTAGCAATGGCCACCCTTTACCTCCACGAATGACTGCCAAAGAACGACAAGCTTATGCACCAACTCGCCAAACTCCGGGCTCTCCTCGCCAATGGTTTGACTGGTGTTGATCTTGTTCGTTGGTGGGTTTCATGGTGCATCCTTCCTTGAAGCCGCCGCCCCGGTTTGATGTATGCATATATCGGCAAGACCAATGATCCTCAATGGTTTAATGAAATAGAACTGACTGATGATGAAGTCACTGAAAGTGTTAAGAAGATACTTGATGAACCAATCTCCGTATGCACCCAAACCGGTCTGCGCCCTTTTTGCGCTGCCAACAAACCGCCAGCGGTAACGACTTTAACCTTGTACATTTTTAAGCTGTCTCCGTTTTAACAGTAATATAATTACCCTTTACTTTAATCCTGCAGACCAACAGCTCCTTCTGGAAAAGGAAAACTCAAGATAAACCGGCCAGGGCTCCTCGTGCCAAAAGCAAAGTCACAAGGAAGAATGCCAAGAAGAAAGCTGCCGAGTCTTCTGATCCGCCAAAAGATGTTGATGAATCGGCTGAAGAGGTACAACTTGACTCCCTTGGTTCCTTTTGTGTGCACCTTATTGACAATAACTACTCCCAGGATGATGCGGAGGCCAGCCATGCAGACCATGTTGAGGTAATAGCTCTTTCTTCCGATTCAGATCTGGTGCCAGTTAAATGGTTTCGCCGTGCTGTTCGAAAAGTGAAATACTCTCACCCACTTGCTTATCTGGATCCAAAACTTTCTTTGAAGACGCAGCAACCTGAAGGGCACCGCACAACCAGACATAGTGGCCAGCAAGTCACCTCTTCCGGTATACGAGACACACCAACCCAGAAACATCGTCCAGAGGTTGCCTATTCTCCTGAAAAACTTTACCCCTTGAAGGGTTTCTTCCGATACCCTCTCAATCCGCGTGATTCGAATTATCAGGTGTCTTCTAATTCGTCTGACGGTTCATCAACCACTCAGTTGCCTCCCCTTAAAACCGTCGCTGGGTAAGTGTTCTTGCTCTCCGGTTTGTTTCTTCACGCATCGGTTTACCGTACTAATCTTTATTTTGACGTTGTAGTACCAAGGCCCGTTTAAGCAAGAAAGCCAAGACCAGCGACCCCACTGACGATTTTGAACCGGAGAAGACCCCCGAGAATGCCGATGAAAATGCTGATATTGTCATGGATGACTCCGCCCCGCAAGACCCAGCCACTGATGCTGATCCGCCGGAAGCTGATCCGGCTACACATATGGACACATCAAGTCCACGTGCCACGCCTGCAGGTCCAGTTGTTGATCCGCTAAGTTCAACTGCTAATCCGCCAAGCCCTGCTACTACTCTGCCAAGCCCAGCCAAAGATAATGTCAATCAATCTAGCCCAGCAAAAGATGATGATGACGTTGTTGTTACTGGCACTGCTTATACCGCCCCGGGCAATCCAGTTGTTTTGTCAAAACATACCGCCAAGGACGAATTTGTTGCTATGGGCAAGGGGAAGGGGGCAACTGACTTGTCAAACTATGCTAATCTTTCTGCTCAGGATCTTCATTCCGGATTCTTGAACCGGATTCACACAACCGAGATTATGAAGTCGGTTTGGTAAACCTGATGAAGGAACGCTATGAGGTAAACACATTCACCCTTATTCTGTACCTTTACTGTATTGTAGCCCCCAAGGGCCGGTTTGTCTTTTACAAAGAGAAACCGGGACTTTCATTTCCCACACCGTCCTTTGTTGATTTTCCTTGCGTATTTTCCTGATCAAATACACATTAGCCCCCGAGTGCCAAGATTGAAACTTGTATTAATCCTTGGGACTTCAAACAATTAATAGAGAAGTAATCCGCATTAGCCCCCAAGTGCCAAGTGTATAACTGGTTTGTATGCTTGGGACTTTTATGATAAAATATGTATATGCTCCTCTGATTGTGCAGACTGATATAAATCACCAAGGTACTCAAATTGCTGATCTTCAAGAGAGTATAAAAACCCAACAAGCAGAGACTTCCAAGGCCAAGGATGAGCTAAAAGCCGCTTTAACCGCCATGGAACAACTTAAAGAAGGGTTCAAGACTGAGCGTGCCAATTGGGATACTGAAAAGACTGCATTGCTGAAGCGGGCTGAAGACGCCGAGTCAGCTCTTAAACCGGTAGCAGAAGAGCTTACTGGGTTGAAACGCCAAGTAAATGCCATGACCCCTGCAGTATTTGGTAAGTACTCTTGCCAAGGCTTCTTGAATGACTATCCTTGTAATTTGCCGGTTTAACATGAAATTCTTAAACCGTTGTAGGTAGCCGCATTGCTCATCTGGGCTCTGATATGCGGATGAAGCTGAAGGCATCATATACTCTGATTGAACAACTGTATACCGGTGCCCAACGGGTTATCTGCGCAGCGTCATACAACAATCCGGCCCCAACACTGATCAAGGACAAGCTAACAAAGTTATCCATGACGCTAGCACATATAGAAGAGATGAAACGATCCACTGCCAGGGCCGGTGCGTTGTTGGCACTTACCCGAGCGAAAGCATGGATAGCCGATCTGGATCCGGTGGACATCGCCAAGGGCTTTCCTAGTGCACAAGAAAACGGGGCAGATTTTGATGACGAAGCCCTTAAAAATGTGACAAGGGAGATGCGTCCTCTGGCGAGTCAACCGCGTAAGAAGCTAACTTGACTGTTCACCGTCTTTTCTATGATGCCAACAATGCACGGATTAACGCTGTCATGCCGGAAGTGCAAAATCTTATTCCGCCAATTCGTAAGCACACTTACGCCTCGACGTTAATCCGTCCAACTTATAAGTGAAGAGGCTGTCTTTCGTGCTTTAACCCAGATTGATCGACCACCGTGGACTTCCAACCACTAGATGGGGAGGAGGATGCTGAACCGACGCCAGATGATCCATCAACTTCACGTCAACATGGTGATGAGGCTTGATCCGGCAATCTAGTTGATGCTTCACAAACTTTGCTGTGTTGGAAGAAACACCATATTTTGGGCCTTAAAGCGCCTTGTAATAGGCTAGTGAAAATACTTTGATCTGCTGCCTTCGTGCACTGGGATATACTTTGTTCGATCCGCTGTGACATTTTCAGAGCTGGCTTATATATCTTCATAATAGTTATGCAATCCTCGTATGCGCATAAAAAGATCTGCCGGGCGGTTTACCGCCGCACGAATCACAATGCCCCATGCGGTTAGGCTAATAACCAAAGCTTAAAAACATGAAATAAACCATACCTGTGATAGAAAATCACTTAGTTGATTTACCAATTTATATTTGTAGTAAGGGTGAACACCCGACTTCCACCATGCAGTGCTGGTATGTATAAAGGAGAACCGGGTTCTAATGAACACCGGATGATTGTACTGATAAGCCAGTCCGGGTTGTAACACACCGGTTTGATAAAGAATAAGGTCTGACAACTTATAGTTGACAACTTAGCCGGGTTAACAAACACCGGATCAACATAAATATGATCTAACAACTTATAGTTGAAAGTCAAGCCGGGTCAATAAACACCGGTTTAATTTGATGACTGATAGTCATGCCGGGTCAATAGACACCGGTTCAAAATAGAATTTATCAATAGAGAAAAAACAAAACTTGACAAAGGCAAATAAAACCGTGTAGTCGAGGCTTTTCAAGGGCTGCCAGGCCCAAATTCGAGGCTTTTCATGGGCTGCCAGGCCGCTGAGTTAAACCGTTTTGACAAAGCCTTTTAAGATGGGCCTCCAACTAACCATTCATCGCTTTAACTTTGACAAGTTCAGGGTCTCAATGAGAGTAATCACAAACGCTCGACGGGTAATGCCAGGATTACCAGCATAGGAGTGGATTACTTGATGAAGGCAGGTTAACCCGGGTTTTAGGTGAATACACCAAAAGCTTCCAAGCCGTGGGTCGATACCCGGTTACAAGGGTCCTTTCAAACTCTTTGGTATTTGACACAAAGAGCCCCCAAGTAACTTTGTGAGCTGTGCTCAATGGGTGCCTATGTTTGAGTCGTGCTTTGAGCATTAGAACTCTCTTTGGCCCCGTGAGTGTGAAGCTCCCAAGCTATGTAGTGGCATGATAGCCGGATTAACAGGTAGTACTTCGCTTTTTTAGCTGAAGCCCCCATGTAAACAGAGATTTCAAGAAAACGGCGGAGACCCTGCTTATAGCAAGGATGCCGGTTTATTTTATTGATCATAATATATACATTGTTGGAATATGTACATAAGAAAAGCCTGTGGCTTCAAGTGTAATAAGGCCGTAGGAGAGCTATGTTCCATGGCCGCCGGGTCTCCTCCTCAGAACTGCGTGAGTCTTCTCGAACGTCAATGAGGTAGTATGAGCCGTTATGTAGATTTTTACTGACCACAAAGGGTCCTTCCCAAGGTGGGGATAACTTGTGCATATCAGTCTGATCCTGGATGAGCCGGAGCACCAAGTCGCCTTCTTGAAAGGTCCTTGACTTAACCCGGCGGCTGTGATAGCGCCGCAGGTCTTGTTGATAAACCGCCGATCGAGCCAAAGCCATGTCCCATTTCTCATCTAACAGGTACAGCGCCTCTTGGCGTGCTTGCTCATTATCCGCTTCAACATAATTGGCAGCCTGGGGCAAGTCATGATTTAATATCACTGGGATGACCGCCTCACTTCCGTAAACCATGAAGAAAGGTGTATAACCCGTAGATCGGTTCGTGGTGGTGTTTATGCTCCATAACACAGATGGTAATTCTTCCACTCAACAACCCGGCGTCCGCTTCAAAGGAACCATAAGCCGGGCTTGATACCTTCATGATCTCTTGATTCGCCCTCTCAGCTTGACCATTGGACTGGGGATGAGCCACAGATGCTACATCAAGCCGGATGTGCTCTCATTGACAAAACTCCTCCATCTCACCTTTAGAAAGGTTCGTACCATTATCTGTGATGATGCTGTGTGGAAAGCGAAAATGGAAAATAATCTTTTTGAGAAATTGAACCGCCGTGGCTGCATCACACTTGCTGACGGGATCCGCTTCAACCCATTTAGTGAACTTGTCAACCGCTACCAACAGGTGGGTCTTCTTATCTTTGGAGCGCTTAAAAGGTCCAACCATATCAAGCCCCCAAGTGGCAAATGGCCAAGTAATGGGAATCATACGTAGCTCTTGAGCCGAAACATGAGCTCGGCGTGAAAACTTCTGACAAGCATCACACCGCTTTACCAGATCCTCCGCATCAGCATGAGCTGTCAACCAATAGATCCCATGACGAAAAGCCTTAGCCACCAAGGATTTTGAACCGGCATGGTGACCACAATCCCCTTCATGGATTTCACGTAGAATCTCTTGCCCTTCTTAAGGAGAAACACAGTGTTGGAATACACCTGCAATACTGCAACCGTGTAACTCGCCGTTGTGAACAACCATGGACTTGGACCGCCGGATTATCTGCCTGGCAAGGAGGTCATCATCTGGTAACTCACCCCGGTTCAGATACGCCAAATATGGAACCGTCCAATCCGGCCTGATGTGTAAAGCGGCTACCAATTGGGCCTCCGGATTAGGAACAGCCAAATCCTCCTCTGTAGGCAGCTTAACACACGGGTTATGCAAGATATCTAAAAAGGTATTGGGTGGTACCGGTTTACGTTGAGACCCCAGCCGGCTCAAAGCGTCTGCTGCTTCGTTTTTGTGCCGGTCAATGTGCTCAACCTGATAATCCTTAAAGTGACCTGCCACAATATCCACCTCGCATCAATAAGCCGCCATGAGTGGATCCTTAGAATCCCAGGTACCAGAAACTTGCTGAGCCACCAGATCAGAATCTCCAAGAAAGCGAACCCGGCTTAAGTTCATTTCCTTAGCCACACGGAGACCATGGAGTAAGGCCTCGTACTCTGCAGCATTGTTAGTATAAGGAAACATTAAGCGGAGAACATAACAAATTTTATCACCTCGAGGGGAAGTAAGTACAACTCCAGCCCCCGAGCCTTCCAATTGCCTGGACCCATCAAAGTGAATAGTCCAAAGATGTATTGTCCGGTTTGTCCTCTGGTGCACAGAACTCGTCCAATCATTGATGAAGTCGACAAGCGCTTTGAGATTTGATGGCCGTCACGAGGCATATACTTTAATCCATGTGGACCAAGCTCAATTGCCCACTTCGCAACCCGGCCATTTAGCTTCTCTGCTCGGATTATGTCGCCCAAAGGAGCAGAACTAACCACTGTGATGGGATGGCCTTGAAAGTATTTCTTGAGCTTCCTACTTGCCATAAAAACTCCATACACCAGCTTCTGCCAATGCGGATACCTTTGCTTCGACTCGATTAGCACTTCGCTGATATAATAAACTGGCCGTTGAACCGGATATTCTTTCCCAGCCTCCTTACGCTCAACCAAAATTGCCACACTGACCACACGGGCATTGGCAACCACGTACAATAACAGAGGCTCGTTATCAACCAGAGCAGCAAGGACGGGCGGTTCAGCCAGCTGCCGCTTCAAATCCTCAAATGCCGCATTGGCTGCGTCACCCCAGACAAAATCATCGGTCTTCTTCAACATCTGAAACAAAGGAATCGCCTTCTCTCCCAAATGGCTGATAAACCGGCTGAGGGCTGCAATTCGACCTGCCAGACGCTGAACATCATTGATGCATTTCGGTTTAGCCAAAGATGTGATCGCCTTGATTTTTTCCGGATTGGCCTCAATTCCTCTGTTGGACACAAGAAACCCCAAGAGCTTGCCTGCCGGAACACCAAAAAAACATTTGTCCGGATTGAGCATCATTTTATAAACCCGAAGATTATCAAACGTCCCCTTGAGGTCGTCTATCAAGGTTTACTTCTTCCTGGATTTTACCACAATGTCATCCACATAGGCATGAACATTACGCCCAATCTGCGTGTGAAGACAATTTTGCACACAACGCTGATAGGTTGCCTGGGCACTTTTGAGTCCAAAGGGCATAGAGACATAGCAGAAGGCTCCAAAGGGAGTGATGAAGGTTGTATTCTCCTGGTCCTTAACTGCCATTTTAATCTGATGATAACCTGAATAAGCATCCAAGAAACTCACGCGCTCACAACCCGCCGTCGCATCAATAATATGATCAATACGCGAGAGAGCAAAAGCATCTGCCGGACAAGCTTTGTTCAAATCAGTGTAATCCACAAACATACGCCAAGTGCTGTTTTTCTTAAGAACGAGCACCGGATTAGCCAACCACTCGGGATGAAATACTTCAACGATGAAACCAACAGCCAACAGCCGGGCTACCTCCTCACCAATGGCCTTGCGTATTTCCTTGTTAAAGCGGCGAAGAAATTGCTTGACCGGTTTAAACTTGGGATCAATATTGAGAGTGTGCTCAGCGAGTTCTCTCGGTACACCTGGCATGTTAGAAGGCTTCCATGCAAAAAATGTCTCGGTTCTCACGGATGAACTCCATGAGCGCGCTTTCCTATTTCGGATCCAGATTGGTGCTGATGCTAAACTGCTTGGATGAATCGCCAGGGACAAAATCAACAAGTTTAGTCTCATCAGCCGGTTTGAACGTCAGGGTTGGGTCATGCTCAGTGGTGGGCTTCTTCAGAGGGGTCATATCTGCCGGATCAACATTGTCTTTGTAAAACTTCAGCTCCTCTGTAGCACAAACCGACTCAAAGATAGGCTGCTTCACCTTCCTCGCAATCCAAAGCAATCTTCCGACTTCCGTGTACTGTGATAGTTCCCTTATAACCCGGCATCTTGAGCTGTAAATAGATATAACAGGGCCTTGCCATGAATTTTGCATAAGCCGGCCGTCCAAATAGTGCGTGATACGGACTCTGGATTTCAACACTTCAAAGGTCAGCGTTTCAGACCGGGAATCATGCTCATCTCCAAATACGACCTCCAAAGCGATCTTGCCAACAGGATATGCCGATTTACCTGGTACCACACCATGAAAAACGGTGTTTGACAGTTTAAGATTCTTATCTGTCAACCCCATGCGACGAAAAGTCTCATAGTACAGGATGTTGATACTGCTCCCTCCATCCATCAGAACTTTGGTAAACTTATAACCTCCCACCTGAGGTGCTACCACCAAAGCTAGTTGACCCGGATTGTCAACCCGAGGCGGATGATCCTCTCTGCTCCATACAATGGGCTGTTCAGACCACCGTAAATAGCGTGGCACTGCTGGTTCAATAGAATTGACTGCCCTCTTGTGAAGCTTCTGATTGCGCTTGCACAGGCTAGTAGTGAACATATGATACTGCCCACCATTCAATTGCTTGGGGTGACTTCGATAACTCGATCGCTGCTGATTCCCTTGATTATTCTGTTGATTATTACCACCTTGGTTGTTCTGATGGCCCTGATTATTCTGAAATCCAGAGCTTGAACCACCACCACCATGAAAACCTGGACCTGAACCGCCCGGTGGACCCTGATCATACCGGTAGAGATCAGAGTTTTGAACTCCTTCATAATGTAAAAATATTTCCAAAGATGTGTGGAAGGGGCCTCCTTAGCCCCATGCTTTGGGCAGGGCTGGTTTAACAGCCGCTCCAGATTCATCCCTCCACCGCGCTGGGGCGGTTTACCTTTATAGCACTGCATATTGGTGTTAGCCACAAAATCTGAATTATCTGCTTTGCGCTTACCATTATTCCCATGGCCTCCTTGGTTATGATGCTGTCCTTTTGCACCGCCGTTCTTCTTTCCCTTCTGGTTTCTCCTCATCAGACTCGGGATCCTTGGTATTATCAAAATCGGCATACTTGACCAAGGCTGCCATAAGTGTTCCCATGTCATTGCAGTGGCGCTTGAGCCATCCCAAATTCATCTTTAGTGACTTAAACCAGCAATTACGCTCCAGCGTTATGATCGCTTGGCCAGCATTAATCCGGTCCGATTTAATGCAAAACTTCTGAAACCCGGTGCACCCAATGAGTTGTTGACTCGTTCTCCCCCTGAACATAGGCATCCAGGTCCACAATGGACATAGGCTGTTTGCATGTGTCTTTGAAATTGGCTATAAATCGAGCCTTCAACTGATCCCATGATTCGATGGAGTTGGTGGTAGGTTTTTCAACCAAGTAAGGGCTGTCCCTTCCAACATCATTGTGAAGTACTTTGCACAGGCCGCTTCATCTACATCCAGCATCTCCATTGCCATCTCATAACTCTCGACCCACGCCTCAGGTGGCTGATCAGCAATGTAATTTGGTACCTTACGCGGACCCTTGAAATCCTTAGGCAGTCGCACATTACGGAGAGCCGGAATAAGACACGACACTCCCCAGGAACTGAAAGCAATCCCGGTGCCTCGGTCCACTGATGCCGCTGGCTGAATCGGGGCGGTTTGATAGCGACCCGCATGTGGTGCTACCAAAGCGGCCTCCCTTCATGCTCTGCCATTATCCACCACATCCTGCGCCGGATTACGGCGCCGAGCACTGCTAGACACCTCTGGTTCATCCATGTTCCTGCTATAGATCTTGCTCGGACGAGGGGTCGAATGAATTCTATCTCGGCTATAGGAATAAGCCTGCTGCTGCACCACGGCGTTTGAAGAAGATCCCTGGCCCGCCGTGTCTCAATTGCCGCCAGTGAATCGCCCTCCATCGGAATAGCTGCCAGGCGAGATGCCGCAGCAATCATGTTATCCAAAGGGCTCGAAAAGTGACCTGGTGGTGTTGGCACATACGGCGGCGGGTTGTCCGTCCGTCGAGGTGGTTCCATTATTTGTGGTTGATCCGGCGCCGCTCCAGGCGCATCGGTTCGGTTTGCAGCTGCCGGTTTACTCGTCCCAACCCCCAGCGTATTAAAGAGATTTAATCCTTCGAAGCTTGGCTGCATACGCGATCGGTACTTCCTTCGCATCACGTCGTTCTCCGTGTTCTGATCTAACATGAGCTGGAAATTATGCGCCTGTAACTGCTGTGATTGGGCATCCAAAGCGACCCGTTCTTTAGCCATCCTGGCATCCTCAGCTGCCAGGTCCTCCTTAGCCTGCGCTATCTGGTCCTTCAGCTTAGCAACTTCCGCATTGTGTTGATCCTGTGTTTCGGGGGTAACTGCCGTGGTTAACAAGGTCGTCCAGGCATCCATCAAATCGGAGAGAACTTGAGCCGGCCGGCGCACCGAGCCTCCTGCCACGGCCGCCGATCCAGAAATCATGGCTGTTGTAGATGAAGATTGCAAAGCGGGCTGTGTCCCGGCCATGTAGATAGCAACTCGACTCGGCGGTTCAAGGAGGTACGGAATACTGTTGCCATCGGAATAGCCTCCGAACACACCATCATGAACTTGGTATAAGGACTCGGTTTCACCGGTGGATGACTCGCCGTCGGAATAAACAGCCGTCTCGCCTTCAGACACCGATTCAGATCCGATCCCATGGACACATCCTACGAACGCACGCTTCATGGCAGGCTTAACCCGGGCAGGACTTGCACGCTGAGCCGTCTCGACGAGGTCGGTGCAGGTGTCCGGCTCAGGGCCCGGTTCGCCGATCTTGCCGATGAAGACATGAATTCCGCCAAAGGGGACCCGGTACCCGTACTCGATTGATCCGGCCTCGGGACCCCATCCTTCGTCGTCGATATAGAGCTTGCCGCGACGACTCTTGGTCATCCGGCCAACCGCGTACCCCTTCAGTCCTTCGAAGCTGCCCTTCAAACTCTCGAAACCATCGTGCGATAGCCCCACGGTGGGCGCCAACTATCGTGGATTTGTCACGGTAGATGTCCTCATGAAAGTACTTAGACGTGGAGCCATTGCTACGGGTTAGCTTGAAGGGGTTAAACCGGACAAGGGACACGGGAGTTTGTACTAGTTCGGCCCCTTCGATGAAGGTAAAAGCCTACGTCTAGTTTGTGATGGGATTATTGGGGTTTCGATGACCAAGGAGCGAATACGCTTTGCCTGAGTCTCGAGTTGTTGTTGTCTGTCCCTGAACTGCCGCCGTGTCGTCCCTTTATATACACAGGGTGACGCCCGGCCGGTCTACAGAGTCCCGAGCCAGCTCATACAAGTGTCCAGCTCGGTCTCTTCCTTTCCTAACTTACATTACAAGATACATAACCATGGCGGTTTACCACTATGGGCCCTAATCCGCCTTTGGGCTCCGGGCCACTAAGCTTCAGTAGTAAAACGCTATCTACTGAGTCTTCGTGGGCTTCAACATAGTTGAGGGTGAACCCTGCCCTCCTGGCCGGTTTACACTCAGTAGTTATATCCCCAACAGGTACAACATGCATATAATGTCCTGGAGTGTATCTACTCTGTTGCAATGCCATGTGCTTAGCATGCTGATCATGCATCTAAATATGTCATGCCTTCCTGTTTTTCAGTACCTATTCCATTCATGATAACATGTTTTCAAATTCAAATCTTGTCATTCTACTCTATCGCAATGCCATCTCGCTTAATTTGGACATCATGCTTCTGAATATCTTATGCATTGTTATTCATCAAGATGTACTTCATCCGTTCGCCATACCATGTTTTTTTACATTGAAGTGCTGTTCTAGTGCTCTGTTGCAATGCCATCTTATTTTCCCAATCATACACGTGTATGTTGCCTTAGTTATTTCTGTACGTATTCCGCTAGCATATAGTTTTATACTCAACTAGTGTTTTTTTGCTGTGTTGTCCTGTCGTATCCCTAGCTCTTACACCATACTCCCTCCGTCCGGATTACATGTTTTTGAAATGGATAAAAAAGGATGTATCTAGAACTGAAATACGCCTAGATCCATCCATTTTTTTCCGTATGGAGGGAATACATGTCAATATGTCATGCCTTTCTATTCTTCAGTACCTATTCCATCTCTCTGCTGTCGCATGTTTTATTATTAAAGCACCATTCTTCTATACAAGGCATGCAAGGGGAAGACGACTATGTTAGAATCTGAAGGGTTACAAACAAGGCCTCTGCAAAGATCCGAACGCCAGGAGATAATAAACCAACTCCAGTTTTTATAGATACTGCTCCAGCACAGAGAAACCCAACTCCTACTGATAATAAGCAGATTCTAGTGGCCAAAGAAATAGTCTGCTCCAGTCCAGCAAAAATATGTCAACTCAATTCTAAGAAGCGTGTGCGTATCCTTGCATCATGAAATTTCATAGCATGCTGATCATATTTTCTACATGTTTCTTACCCATCTCTCTTTTAGAAAATATGCTTAACAGATAGAAGAAATTCTGCAATGGTATCATTTATGAGGAAAGATTCTTGCAGGAATTCTCTGTGCTCCAATGTAGATGGAAGTACCTGTTGTATATCACTATATTTTTACATCAGCATGTATTTTGTTAATCGGCGTGAATCCAACCTTTATCTGATCTAAATTTAGTTGTAGCAAAATATATGATTAAAGGCTACAATGTTAATTTTTGTAAGGAAAACTGCATGGTAGTTTTGCATCCTGAGCTGCATGAGTGTACTATCTCATATCAGTGGGTTTGAATAGTTTGGTTCTGCAGTGGGTTTTTCAGTGTTTTTTTACTGTGTTGTCCTGTCGTATCCCTAGCTCTTACATAATACTCCCTCCGTCCGGATTAAATGTCGCAGAAATGGATAAAACTGGATGTATCTAGAACTGAAATACGCCTAGACCCGTCCATTTATTTCCGGATGCATGGAGGGAATACATGTCAATATGTCATGCCTTTCTATTCTTCAGTACCTATTCCATCTCTGCTGTAGCATGTTTTATAACGGAATCACCATTCTTCTATATAAGGCATGCAAGGGGTAGACGGCTATGTTAGAATCTGAAGGGTTACAAACCAGGTCTTTGCAAAAGATCCAAACGCCAGGAGATAATAAACCAACTCCATTTTTCATAGATACTGCTCCATCACAGAGAAACCCAACTCCCACTGATAATAAGCAGATTCCAGTGGCCAAAGAACTAGTCCGCTCCAGTCCAGCAAAAATATGTCAACTCCATTCTAAGAAGCGTGTGCGTATCCTCGCATCATGAAATTTTATAGCATTCTGATCATATTTTCTACATGTTTCTTACCCATCTCTCTTTTAGAAAATAAGGTTAAATGATAGAAGACTTCCTCCATTAGGATCGTATTCAAGGAAAATATCTTATGGAATTCTCTGTGCTCCAATGCTGATGTAAGTACCTGTTGTATATCACTATATTTTTATATCAACATGTATTTTGTTAATCGGCGTGAATCTAACCCTTCTCTGATCTAAAATTAGTTGTAGCAAAATGTTAAAGGCGCCAATGTTGATTTTTGTAAGGAAAACTGCCTGGTAGTTTTGCATACTGAGCTGCATGAATGTACTATCTCATATCACGCACATTCTTGAATTGTAGTGCTTCTCTGCTTGCCCATTCATTCATTGTGTCAATGTTGCTTTCGTACTACCTTACCTGGCTGATGATAGCTGTGCCATATTGTGTTAATTTGGTGTAGGTTAGTTGCCCAAACGTTCGTTGTGTCAATGTTGTTTTCCTATTATCTGACTTGGCCAATGATAGCAATGCTAGTGTGTTAATTTTGTGCAGTCTTTGAAGATAAGAAGACAAACTCTAAAACAAAGCAAGGTAACCCCATTGTTTCTTTCCAAAGAAATCTAGGCCGTAATATGGCAATAACTCATGATTAATCTGTTTGGTTCCCGCCCTAATTTATGTTATGATGCAGTTGGTCGGAGACACTCTCCACTATCAATAATACAAGCCTGCCAAAATCGCCATCTGAATCTGTTCAGTATCCTCTGTCTCAAATGTAACGGAATAAATGTATGTTTGTGAACCAATTAATGCCTGAAGCAATGATGGAAATGGTGGATGAATCAGAGGTACAGAGTCGTGCGACACAACAACTGATCAATGTTTTCAGAGACAGTGTAGCAAAGCAGAAAGAACTTGCCCACATGCTTATGGGCGTCATCCGTGCTGAGGTTGCAGATTGTGACGTTGTAGATGGTTAGGTTGTACTCATTTATTTGCACTGGCATCAATTTTTGATTGCCCAGTGGATGTAATTTCCTGTAATATATGCTTGATGTGCAACGTTATTCCCTGTATGCCGTACCTTTGCTTGATCGGTTTTGGTCCTGTGCATAATTTCTCGTCGTAATGGGCTCAAATTATCTAATTTGGCCTAAAGACATGTACGACCTTTAGTGGGCCCATTAAGTTAGTGGGCCATTACTAGTCCGAAAGTTAATGGTCGCCCTCTTACCTCCCGGGTCGTTAACAGGCCGACATCGAAGAGGGCAACAGGTGGCCCCAATTTATTTCACAGGCCGTTAATAAAGTCACGTTACTAAGTTTGGGCTACATATGGCCCAACTATACTGTAGGCCTTTAGCAGGCCGAAAGAGACAGCGGGCTTGTAATGGACCATGAAGACCATGGGCTGCTAAGAGGCCGAAAGTCAGGTCGTATTGTAAATGGCCCAACTATGTTGTGGGCCTTTAGCAGGCCGAAAGAGGAGCCGGGCTGGTATTGGACCATGAAGGGCATGGGCCATTAATAGGCCAAAACTAAGGTCTGGCTACAAATGGCCCAACTCATTTATGGTCCGTTAACAGTCCGAAAGGCACACAGGGCCGGGAATTGGCCCAACACTTAAATGGGTCGCTAAAAGGCCAAAACTCAGGTCCGACTACAAATGGCCCAACTAATTTATGGGCCGTCAACAGTCGAAAGTGACACCGGCCACAAATTGGCCCAACACTTAAATGGGACGCTAAAAGGTCAAACTCAGGTCCGACAACAAATGGCCCATCAGATTTATGGGCCGTCAACAGGCTGAAAGACACACCGGGCCGGAAATTAGCCCAACATTTAAATGGGTCGCTAAAAGACCGAAAGATGTACATCCTGAAAATTGCCCTATCCATTAAATGGGCCGTTAACAGGCCGAAATCTCATCGGGCCGATTGTGGGGGGTTGGGAGCGACATATGACAAGGGATGGCTTATCATGGTGGGGGCGAGTAGAACGTCGCCGGTGCCTGGAAACGGGATGAGGCGAAGACATGCACGCCGGCGGATCTTACCCAGCTTCAGGGCTCTCCGTGGAGATAACACCCCAACTGCTGCTCTGCGGGGTCTCCGCATGATCACTATGGCAAAGTGGGTACAACGTTGCTCCTTGAGCTGTTTCCTGGAGGTAGGGGAAGGCAAGGCTAGCTCCCTCCTTCCTATATGATCCGCCTAGTGCTAAAAATGGATCCCCTTTGCATGGGTGCCACTGGGGCTTATATAGGCCTACCCTCGTGGGTACAATGGTAATCCGGCTGGGCGCGGGTCCCAGTCTGCTCTCAGCCGCCGCCTTCTCCGCCGATCTTTGGGGCCTCGCTGACCGGTGGGCCCGACGGGCCCGCACGGAGCCGACAGCCTTTGTCGCCGCGGCGGGTTCTTGCCGGCTTCATGGATTATCAGAGCCGTGCTTCTAATGGCGCCTGCTTGGTCATGGGGTCATGGCAACAGCGCCACGCTGACGAGCGATCACTGTTGCCATTCCCCGTCTTGTCTGGTTAATGGCGTGCGGGGCCCGTGGGAGGGGCTAGCCGACTCCTGGGGGCCGACTCCCAACGGGTCCGTCTTGTGGCGCTCTTGCCGTCTTCTGTACCCCTGCTGACAGGCGGGACCCGCCGTCTCTGGGTCGTACAGACAGGCCGTCGTGGGCACAGGGCACCGCCCACGGGGGCTGATGTCAGGGCCGGCATAACAGCGATGCCAGCGCCGGATGGAGATCTCCGTTGGTACGCACGATCAGGCTATGTCGCCCTTCGCAAACGGGGCAGGAATGGGCCGTGCGGTGACCGCACGCCGTCCCGTCCATCATTGCGAAGGCAGGAGGTGGTCGGAGTCGCGGGCTGACTCCCCATAGCCGGCTTCTCTTGAAGCCGCCAGTTAGGAGTCGGCTTATCTCGAAGTCGTCCCTGGGACTCGGCCGTGAGGGGCATTCGGCGGCCTTGCCGCCGACTCTCAAAAAGCGGATCTTCATCTTGGGGTCTTGAGGGGCGCAGCCTGCCCGGATGTCTTGAAAGGTTCAGGGGCTCGGGTTTAGCCTACCCGTGGCCCATTACTCCGATAGTAGTCCCCGAAGCTGGTGAGGCGCCGAGGGTGACATGTCGAGGAGCCTCAACAGTTTCATCCTTCTGGTGGTGGAATCTGGGCATTGCTCACCGTCCTCCTCTAGGCCGACTAGCTGGAGCCGGACTCGCAGAAGGCCGTCTTGCCCCTTAAAGAGTTTGAAAGTCGTGAAGGGATCCAAGCAGCGTGCTCGATAAGCTTCCGTGCAGCTGCCTGCGCACTGTCATGCTGGCGCCACGCGAGGTCATCTGCCCACCCATGCGCTGACGGACAGGCCGTCAGCGGGACCAGCCACTACGCGCCTCGGCACGCGAACGAATGCGCGCGGCCGTGCGGCGGACGGTTAGTTCCCACGCCAGAATCGCTGGCAGAATTTCGTGTGGTAACTCATGGGGGGCGTGGGGTCCTGGGCGCAGTTAATCCCACGTCCGCCCCATCGGCTTCTGAGCCCACGAGCCTATAAGTAGGCGGGAGGAGGGGGGCGGCGAAGCACGCGCGCCCATCTTCCCTACTCCCTTCGCTTCCTCTTGATTCTTATTCCTCTCGCCGCCGCCGCACCGAACCACGCCACGCCCGCAGCGATGAGCTCTTCCTCCGCCGCGGCACCTCCTGCCGTGCGCTCCGGCGTGTGGGACGACTCTGAGGTGGACGACGACCACATTGAGTTCCTTCGCAAGACGCGCTGCCTCCCCCAAAGAAGAACCTAGTGCGGGCCAGCGCCGCCAGCGAGGGAAGTATCGCCCGGCGCCGGAGGAGGGCGAGCGGGTCGTATTCCGCCGCACCTCATGCGCGCCTAGGCTGCCGCCGGCGGTTTCTTCCGCTCCTTCTTGGAGTTCCACGGGCTCCAGCCACACCACCTTACTCCAAACACGGTGGTGCTGCTGGCTGCCTTCGCCACCTTGTGCGAAGGCTTCCTCGGCGTTCTCCCCACCATCGAGCTATGGGGGGAGTTCTTCCAGTCCAAGCTCGGCACGCACGTCGCCGGCGTGCCAGCCCAGTGCGGTGCCTTCATCGCGATGCGGGGATCGGTGGCCGACAAACCGTTTCCCACCATCTCGCTGATTAACTCGGTGAAGATGTGGCAGCGGTCTTATTTTTATGCGAAGAACGTCACCCCTGTATATGCATCGGGTCAATCTGCCGCCTTTACGGAAGCCGGGCGCACCGGGCCGAGGCTCCCTAACCGGTCCCATCGGGCGTAACACCGACTCGGCCGGTGCCGCGCCGCCGTCGCGCGACTCCAGTCTTGGCCGATCGAGAGGTTTGACCGGGGCCGACCTACTGGCCGCCTTCGTGGTGCGCCGAGTCCTCCCGCTCCAAGGCCGACCTCATCTGATCTGCCAGATGAGCGGCCACTGGGACCCAAGTCGGATGTGCTCCAAGGAGATGCCCCATGCGGAGGTGGTGGACACGGTGAACTACATCGCAACTGCAATCTCACGGCGGATTGGCGGTTCGGCAAGGAGCTGTACTCACGTGCCAACCCCCCGTCTGTTGTAAGTCGTCTCTCTTCTTGTTCTGTTTTCTTTTTCAGCTGAATCCGACTTCTGATCTTTTTTGGTTTTTCGAGTCAGAACTCCCTCATCCAGCCTTCAGCCGGCACCACGGGACCGGCCCGTCAGTTCATCCCCGACCGAGCGGAGAGCGAAGTTGACGACCCTGACTTGGGGGCGGCGGTGATGGAGGCCGACACCGAAGGAGGAGGAGGAGCAGCCGGCTTCCGGCCCTCTGCCACCTTTGCCGACTGGCCTGATGACGACGCCGAGGGGGAAGTTGCCCCTCGCCACCAGTCAAAGGTCGGCCAGCCGAGCGCGAGTTCCTCCGCCGGCTTGGATGGTCAAGGCGGCGCGAAGAAGCGTCGGGCCGGGCTGAGCTTGCTTGGCGGCCGGTCGAAGAAGTTCAAGGGGGCGGCCGCCGCGACCAAGAGGGAAGAGGCGGTCGCAAAGGCCAACCGCTTCCGCTAGGAAGTGAAAAATCCGCCACTGGTCTCTGCGTAAGTGCTTCCGCCTTTTATCTTGTTTTCTTCTGGTGAATCTTGTCCAAATCGTTTACATGCCTTCCTCGCTTCAGGGCTCCCCTTACTTTAGAGAGGGTCGCCGCCGCCTCCATCATGGGGTCGGCAGAGACGTCCACCACTACTCGGCGGATTGACCCCACCACTGACCTCCAGGAGGCGATGGAGCAGAACGCGCAGGAGAAGAGCGACGAGGAAGAAGCCTCCCGCCTGGAGAAGGCGGTGGCCTCCGCCCAGAAGAAGCTGGATGAGGCCGAAGCCGCCATCGTGGCAAAGCGGCGAGCTGAGGAGGTCGAGCACCGCCAATCAGCGTTGCTCGTCATCCCGCTGAGCTTCACACTGCCGCCCCAGAGTTCATGGGGCAGACTGGGGGAGCCGGCGGCGAAAACCTCATCATGGAGAGGGAAGGCGGCGAGACCTCCATGTCGGACACGGCCGTGCCGCCACCGCTGCCTCCGCCGCCGTCTGGGAGCGCGCAAGGTAAACAGCTGGCGGACCCGCCGGTGCCGCCGACTGAAGACGAGGCCGTGGCGAAGCTGCTCCTTCAAGTCGCCTCGCCAGTGCGCCGCCGCCTTGAGAAGGCGATTTCGGCGCCACGCCCCTTGGAGACCGGCGCCGCCAGCTCGGCCATCCCAGACGCCGAGGCGACGAGCGCCGCGCCCGTTGGGTGGGTGCGAGGAGGCGGCACAGGCCCGCTGAACCAGGCGCTTCTGGACGTTCAGGCGAAGCTGCGAGCCGAGGGCGACGCCATCCAGAACTTCAACAAGGCGCATCTGGCGTCGCGAGCAGCCGTTCGGGTATGCTTTCTTCTTTTGATTTTATTTTTCTTGTTCTTCTCGGGGGCACACCAGCGCACCCACTGGGTGTAGTCCCCGAGTTTCGGGCCGGCTGAGCAGCGGCTCGAACTCCATCCGTGAGTTCCAAATATTTACCTTTGTCTAAAATACTTATCACAGGAGTATCACAACCTCCGCGTCACTGCCTTCAACCACAATGTTGAGGAGCTGGGCAAGCGGACTGCCGACTTGTCGGAGTGAGTCCTCCTTCTTCTTTCATGGGCGCTACCAAGACTTCATGGCTGTAGTCCCCGAGATTCGGGTGACTGCTGAGCAGTCGGGCCGGATCTTCCCGGTGACCTTCTTTGTTGACGACTTAACGTCCTTTTTCTTTTTATTCTTCAGAGGCCAACGCCACTCTTCAGCAGCAGCTGGGCGAAGCCAACACCGCCTTGCGTGCCAAGGGGGAGGAGTGCAGCAAGCTCGCCGGAGCAAAGGGAGCTGCTTAAGAAGGCACAGGACAAGGCGGAGAAGAAAGAGACTGCTCTCCTGGCCGAGTTCGAAAGCGAGCGCTCCTCCTGGACCGACAAGGAGGCACTGCCGACCTCCGGCTTCCATGAGATCGAGGACATCATCAACGGTGAGTTTCTTTACTTTCTTTCTTTGAGCCGCTGACTATAGGTCGGGCTGACTCATGATTTTTTGACTTGCTTCTTTTTCGTCTTGGCAGACTTCTTCCCTGGCCACACGCAGGCGGCCACTCAAGCCATCGAGGCGCGGAGGGCAAATGGTGCGGAGATTGCCGCCAACGCCCCCCGGACCCTTGATGAGCAGCTTCTGAGCATCGGGGCTCGTCTGCGGCCGGCCCATCGGATGCTGCGCCGGCTTCAACGTGTCGGCGCCCAGGCGATTGCTGCCCTATGTCCAGACATGCCAGTTCTGCGCACTCCTACCGGATCGCCGACTGGCCGGAGGTCGCGGCCGCCGCCTTGAGGTTCGAAGGTTCCTCGGCCCGGCCGAGCGTCCGGGCCTTGGAATTCGTCAAGGCGTGGTATCGTGGATGGACTCGACCGGCTGGCCGCGCCCGGTCGTGAGGCCCAGCGGAGCTGATAGCTGTGGAAGGCGCTCGTCGAAGCGTCTGCGGCGATCGCCGACTTCTGCAACACCAGCGTCTTCGCCCTCGAAGCAGGTCAAGACGGCGGGAGGCGCCATTGAGTGGTTCGATGAACCAGATTATGACGAGGACTCGGCGGAGGTGATCGTCTCCAGCGCCGAGGAGGAAGGCGAAGCGGAGGACGGAGGTGAGACGGAGGCGCCAGAAGACGGAGCGGGCGACCAGCCTCAGCTCGACCGCGCCTCCAGCAATGAGCCGCGCCCGACCGAGCCGGCTACCGCCGGAGACGATCAAGCCGAGACTGCCCAGCCGGCTGCCCTGGCGCCTGACACCGCCGTCTCTTCCGACCCTCTGAACCCGTGTGCCGCTTCCTAGGCTGCCGTCTTGCCTTTATTTTATCTGCTTTAGTAGTCTTTGAAGAACTTGTTAATTCGCACAATTCCACCCATGGGTGTATTTTTGAACTTCTGCTTGAAGATTCGCCAAGGGCCTATGATATGTAAATATTTAACCGAATACTATCTTTCCTTGCTCATATCTCCTATGGATTTTTGCGGAACCGCCTACCCTTAGTAGCAGCCTTGCCAGTAGGACAACCGCTTCATGGATTGCCATTGGATCAAATGCTTGGCTACTTTTGGGAAGGCAAGTACTTGGCCATTTTTAGAGTCTTTTAACAAGTTGGATAGAAGCGGCAAGCCGACTACTCAAGAGTCGGCTTTGCGAAGAGAGGCTGGAAGCCGGCTTAAGCTATGTTTATGCTTTGAGTCCTTAGCCATTTTTCATGTGGGCGCCCATTCTTCCTTACTCCTGCCCACCAAACAGTCGCTCTGCGAGCTGCGGCTTCTGACAGGAGACGGCTTAGGCACCACACACTATTTGTCCGACTGCAGGAAGCATTCCATAGCGCGAGGCGGCGAGTCCCCGGGCCGACTAGTCGAACCCGGTGCCAAGCGACATAACAAAGAGTAGCATACTCGAAGGCATAATTCTTATCATATAGATAACAAAAAGGGCAGTCCTCGAGCTCGTCTCGGGGCCCGGCGTCTTGGTACTTTAATACAAAGGGTAGCGTGGTACATATCGGCATCAATCGTAAAATCTTCGAGAAGATTTGCATTCCATGGCCGTTCCGTCTCTTTGCCGGAGTCGTCCCTCTTGCATGCTTTCGGGGCTTCGAAAGGCGTCGATCAGTAGTAGGAGTCGTTGCTCAAAGACTTTGCTGATGATGAAGGGGCCTTCCCAAGGCGCCGACAGCTTGTGCTGGCCGGCTGTTCGCTGGATCAGTCGGAGCACAAGGTCGCCCTCTTGGAAAGATCTCGGCCTGACCTTCCTGTTGTAGTATCGGCGCAGGCTCTGCAGGTAGATGCTGGACTGACTCAGTGCCAACAGCCGGCCCTCTTCCAGCAGACCGACACCGTCTTGACGTGCTTCTTCTGCTTCCTCCTCAATGTACATGGTGACTCGCAGGGAGTCGAACTCTATGTCCGTTGGGATGACGGCTTCAGCATCGTAGACGAGGAAGAAAGGTGTGAAGCCGGTTTACTTCTTTGGAGTCGTGTGCAGACTCCAGAGGACGGCCGGCAATTCATCAAGCCAACAGCCGGCCGAACGCTCTAGTGGTTCGACCAGTCGAGGCTTGATGCCAGACAGCATGAGGCCGTTTGCTCGCTCCACCTGGCCGTTTGACTGCGGATGGGCGACGGACGCTAAGTCCAGTCGGATGCCCTGTGTCGCGCAGAAACGGGCCAAGGCGCCTTTGGCAAAATTTGTGCCATTGTCGGTGATGATGTTGTGTGGTATGCCGTACCGAGTCGTGATGTCGGAGATGAAAGTCACTGCAGTCGGACCATTCAACTTCTTGATGGGCTTTACTTCTATCCACTTGGTGAACTTGTCCACCGCGACAAGTAGGTGAGTTAGGCCGCCTCGTGCTTTGTTTGAATGGTCCCACCATGTCCGTGCCCCAAACCACAAAGGGCCAGGCGATGGGGATAGTCTTGAGTGCGGAAGCCGGCTGATGCGGCTTGGAGCGGAACTTCTGGTACCCTTTGCATTTTTGGACTAATTCCTTGGCCTCTTCTAGGGTGGCCAGAAGAAACCGTGTCGAAAGGCTTTGGCGACGAGTGCTCTTGAGGCCGCATGGTGGCCGCACTCGCCTTGATGGATGTCTTTGAGAATTGCTTGGCCTTGCTCTGGCTCGACGCAACGCTGGTAGACACCAGTGACGCTGCGCCTGACCAGCTCTCTGTTGACTATGGTGTAGGCTGCCGCTCGGCGTTGTACTTGCCGAGCCAAGATTTCATCGGTTGGCAGCTCTTTTCTCACTAGGAACTTGAGGATGGGCTGGGCCCATGAGGGTGATGCTATTTCTTCAACTGCCAGCACTTCGACTTGGACGAGGGCAGCTGGGCTGGGAGGCGGCGGGCTGGAGTCCGCGGCCGCTTCGGATTGATGAAGTCCCCGGCCGACCGGGTGCAGTCCCCGGGCCGAGCTCTGGAGTCTTCGGACTGGTCGCCGCAGTCCCCGGGCCGGGTTCTGAAGTCCCCGGGCCGGCTTCGACTGCGGCGTTCTTGGAGCCATCTGTAAGAATTCTCGTGCCGTCTGCTGGGGCTCTTGAGTCGGATCCGACTTCTTCGGGGGGAGCCGACACAAAGATGGAGTCTGATTCTGGTGAAGGCTTGACAAACGGCTTGAGGAGGCGCTGAAGGGCGACGCTGGATGGTATTGCTTGGCGGGTGGAGCCGATTCGTGCCAGGATGTCTTCTTGGTCGTTGTCATTTCTTGGCACGTGAAGGAACTCGCACCCTTCGAAATATCCGCTGAGTTGCTGTACAAGGAAACGGTAGCTCGCCATGTTTGCATCTTTGGCGTCCCAATCGCCAGATGACTGCTGGACCACTAAATCGGAGTCGCCATAACACAAGATCCGGCGAATGCCAAGTTCTTTGGCAAGACGGAGCTCGTGAATGAGCACCTCGTATTCGGCGACATTGTTGGAGGCGGAGAAATGGATCTGCAGCGCATATTTGAGCTTGTCGCCTTTGGGGGAAGTGAGGAAAACGCCGGCTCCCAAGCCGGTGTGCATCTTGGAGCCATCGAAATGCATCCGCCAATGGGTGGAGTCGGTCATTTGGCGGCAGGTACTGGGTCTCGGCCCAGACGAGGAAGTCGGCCAGTGCTTGCGACTTGATGGCGGTGCGGGGCTGGTAGTAGATGGTGTAGGGAGCCAGCTCTATGGCCCATTTGGCCACTCGGCCAGAAGCATCTCGGCTTCCGATGATCTCGGCTAGTGGGGCTGTGCAAACCACAGTGATTGGATGCTCTTGAAAGTAAGGCTTCAACTTCTTGGCGGCAAAGTGCACGTCGTAGCACATCTTCTGGTAGTGGGGGTAGTTCTGCTTGGAGGTCGACAAGATTGCCGCTGTAATATACCGGTCTGTGGACAGGTAGCGCCTTGCCTTCCTCCTTGCGTTCAACTACAATGACTATGCTGACTACTCGGCTGGTGGCGGCAATGTACAGGAGCATGGGCTCTTTAGGAGTCGGGGCCGCCAGCACAGGGGGAGTAGTCAATATTTTCTTCAACTGGAGAAAAGCTTCGTCCGCCTTGTGGTTCCATTCGAAAAAGGTGGTCTTCTTCATGAGCTGGTACAAAGGGAGAGCTTTCTACCAAATTGATCGATGAATCGGCTGATGGACGCCATGCAGCCGGTGAACTTTTGCACATCTAGCAGTCGGCTGGGTACCTCCATCCTCTCGATGGCCTTGATCTTTACAGGGTTGCACTATGCCGCGTTTAGAGAACAGGAAGCCAAGGAGTTGGCCGGCTGGTACTCCGAAGACGCACTTCTCAGGGTTGAGCTTGATCTGGAATAGGCGCAGGTTCTCAAAGGTTTCGTTGAGGTCTTCCAGCAGTGTTTCATGCTTTTCCGTCTTTACCACCACATCGTCCGCGTAGACGTGGGCGTTTCTGCCGAGTTGCTTGAGGAGACACTTCTGCATGCAACGCTGAAAGGTGGCGCCAGCATTCCTCAAGCCGAACATCATGGTTAGGTAGCAGATGGCTCCAAACGGCGTGATGAAGGCGGTCTTCAGTCTGTCAGCCGGGTTCAGCTTGATCTGGTGATGTCCTGAATATGCATCTAAGAAGCTCAACAGCTCGCATCCGGCTGTGGAGTCTATCACCTAATCAATTCAAGGCACAACGAATGGGTCCTTGGGGCAAGCTTTGTTGAGGCTTGTGTAGTCAATACACATCCGCCACTGCTTGTTCTTCTTCAGCACCAGGACCAGGTTTGCTAACCATTCTGGAAAAAACACTTCCATAATGAAGCCGACTGCTAGGAGTCGGGCTATCTCTTCTCCAACAACTCTTCTCTTCTCTTCTGACAGGCGGCGCAAGGGCTGCCTGACGGGCTTTACATCAGATCGGACATGTAACTTGTGCTCGGCGAATTCCGTCGGTACACCTGGCATGTTCTTAGGGGACCATGCGAAGATGTCCCGATTCTCATGGAGGAAATCGACGAGCTCGCCTTCCTATTTGTTGTCAAGGTTTGCACCTATGACAGCGTACCTCTCTGGGTGCTCCGGGTCCAAGGGTATCTTCTTCGTTTCTTTGGCCGGCTTGAACGAGCCCTCAGCTTCCGACTCCTTGGGGTCGGGCGATATCTCGGGCTGCTTGCCGGCCATCGCCACAACCCGATCAAGAAGCCGCTTCTCAGCTGCGATCACCAGGGACTCGGCTAGCCGGCTGCTTTCAGCAGCAAGCGACGACTTTCTGTAGTCGCCGCTATGGTCGTAATCCCTTGGAACTCGGCATCTTCATCTTGAGGTAGGCGTAGTGGGGGACCGCCATGAACTTGGCCAAAGCAGGTCGGCCAAGCAACGCATGGTAACGGACTTTCGAGGTCCACCACTTCAAACCAAACTGGCTCTCGGCGGAAATGATCTTTGTCTCCAAAGAGGACGCTATCGTGATCTTGCCGATTGGTGAGCGTGAAAGGCCGTGAACAATGCCGTGGAACACAGTCCATTGTTCAAGCTGTCTTTGCTTGATTCCTAACTTCTCCATGGTATCCTTGTACAAGATGTTGATGCTACTCGCCTCATCTATCGCCAGTCATGAGAAGCGAGCGCCCGCCTATCTGCGGGCAAAGGTGGAACCCAAGACCAGGCGTAGGAGCCCGGACTCGGCATCACCTCCGGGTGATCAACTCTGCTCAACCGATAGGCTTCTCGGACCAAAGGTATGAACTCGAGTATCCGATGCTACGCATTCACCTCTTCTTGTCGCCGACCGCCGCTGCGTCGATCGTCACCACACCGGTGAAGACCACATAGGCTCCGTGCTCTTCCGGGTACTCATCTTGTCTTTCAGGCCGACCGGCTCGACAGCCGGGCTTTGGGGCGGCGGTGGAGGCGGGCGGCCCAGAAAGCGGGGAGGCAGGAGGCCGCCTCCCTTGGCGATCCCTGGTGAGCCGCTGGCACTTCCGGTGGTGTGGTTTGACGGCTTCGTGCATTGTGGAACTTGCAGGGACCATCTATAGTATGCTCGTAAGAGAAGGCCGGCAACCAGTTGGACTTGCCGCCTTTCTGTCGCTTGGTCGGAGGCTGCCCCTCCGGCTGCTGGTCTTCGACTGTCGCAACCTGCCACTGCAGGAAGCCGGCTGTGGGGCCTTGCGCTTGTGATCGTTCTGTTGTTGTCGCCGACTGGCGTCTCCAGCCGGAGTTCTGGGAGCCTGAGGGGCCACTTTGCCGGTCGCACTAACTTGAATCTCCGCCTTCATGGAGGAGTCGGCTGTGGCGTACTTGTCTGCTATGATCAGCAGTGTAACGCCCTCGATGCGGCTATATCTCCCACGTGTCGAGGCACGACTTAGAGGCATAACCGCATTGAAAGCAATGTCGCAAGTGAGGTAATCTTCACACAACCCATGTAATACATAAGGGAAAGAGATACATAGTTGGCTTACAAATGGCCACTTCACACAATACATAAATAAACATCCATCATTCGTAGTACACTCAAGGTCCGACTACGGAACCAAAATAAAAGAAGATACCCCAAATGCTACACAGATCCCCGATCGTCCCAACTGGGCACCACTACTGATCATCGTGAAAGACACATAGTAACGACCACGTTCCTCGTCGAACTCCCACTTGAGCTCGGTTGAGTCACCGTGACCGGCATCGTCGGCACTGCAACTGTTTTGGAAGTATCTCGTGAGTCACGGGACTCAAAGCAATCTCACACCAGCGAGATCAAGACTATTTAAGCTTATAGGAAGGACAGAGTAGTATAGTGGAGCTGCAGCAAGCGACTAGCATATATGGTGGCTACTTACAAAAGAGAGCGAGAAGAGGAGCAAAGCACGGTCGTGAAGCTAGTAGCGATCAAGAAGTGATCCTGAACTACTTACGCCGACATAACTCCAACATCGTGTTCACTTCCCGGACTCCACGAGAAGAGACCATCACGGTTACACACGCGTTGATGTGTATTTTATTTGAGGTCAACTTCGGGTTTTCTACAACCGGACATTAACAAATTCCCATCTGCCTCATAACCGCGGGCACGGCTTTGAAAGATATTACCTGCAGGGTGTCCCAACTTAGCCCATTATAAGCTCTCACGGTCAACGAAGGATATTCCTTCTACCGAAGACCCGATCAATCTCGGAATCTCGGACTACAAGACATTTCGACAGAATAAAACAAGACCAGCAAAGCCGCCTGGACAGCCGACAAAGCCCGATAGGAGCTGCACATATCTCGGTCTCAGGGCACATCCGGATGAGCAGTCCATACAACTAAAACCAGACCTCAAGTTTCCTTGAGGGGGCGCTGCACAGGGCTCTAGTTCGGGCCAGCACTCGAAGGAGCACTGGTCCGGGGGGGTTTAAAATAAAGATGACCCTCGGGCTCGCGAAAACCTGGGGGAAAAAGGCTTAGGTGGCAAATGTTAAAACCAATGTTGGGCCTTCTTGACGAAGTCTTATTCAAAGCGAACTGTCAAGGGGGTCCCATAAATCACCCAACCGCAGTAAGGAACGCGAAATCAAGGAACAAAACACCGTAATGACGTAAACTAGGGTGGCAAGAGTTGAACAAAACACCAGGCATAAGGCCGAGCATTCCACCCTAAAACAAGAATATATATGTATTAATAATAGAAGATATATATTGTGATATCACCAACAAGTAAACATGTTCCAAAAAGGAACAACATCTCCATGTTCCAACAATTAACAACTTCATCTTCACATGCAACTAGCAACCCTATAAGAGGGGCTGAGCAAAGCGGTAACATAGCCAAACAACGGTTTGCTAGGAAAGGATGGTTAGGGATGACATGGCAATATGGGTGGCATGGCATAGCAAGTGGTAGGCATCGCAGCATAGGCATAGCAAAAGAGCGAGCATCTAGCATAGCAAAGATAGAAGTGATTTCGAGGGTATGGTCATCTTGCCTGAAATCCCGCAAGGAAGAAGAACGAGTCCATGAAGAAGACAAACGGATGTAGTCGAATCGAATCCTCACAACTCCGAAACGAAACCGAAGCTAACGAAGAAGCAAAACGGAAAGAAGCAAACAACATGGTAAACACACAAGCATAATCATGGCATGATGCACAAACAAGTATGATGCATGTCCGGTTTAATGATTCATGGCATGGCAATATGCACAAACAACACTACAAGTTAAGTGGAGCTCAATATGCAACGAAGTTGCATATTGACGAAACACCACATCAATTATTTAGTTCACTCTCGGTTAGGCTACCAAACAATATTAAATGTTGTTAAACATGGCAAGAGGTGAAGCATAAGTAAACTAACTATTTAGGCAAATTTAAATGAGGCCGGAAATAACAAACAACAATTCCGGAAATCCCCATATGCATATTTCGAATTTGCTACTGTTCTGCCCTAAACACAATTTTAATGTTATTAAGCAGCAAAATAAAGTGCACCAAGTTAATCTATGCATTTTTCCACCCCATTTACATATATAATTTATTTAAATCCGAAGCTACGGTTATTTAGTTATGAAATAAATCATTTTAGCATGGCATTTAAGCAAATTAATGCAAACAACAATTATAAACATTTAAATGTTGTTATCATGATGCGGATGACATGTGCAGGTTTTTATGCAATTTTTATGAAAACGTTGACAAGAGCATTATGAAGCATTTGGTCACCATGGCGAACGAAGGGTGCCACGGCGGGCGAAACGAAAATGGTGCCACGGCAACATTTCGTTCCGTAGCTCATGGAGATATCGGTGCAAAAGAAAGTGTGACGGAAGCGAAGTTGAGCAAGATGGTGGGGTGTTCCCGACTACCGGGTTTCCACGGGTCGACGGCATGGCAAGCGAGGAACGTGCAAAGAACAACTCGAACACGGTTTGAACATGAGTATCTCATACAACATGCATTCGGTCTCTGGCGGTCGTTCTTGGCGGTTATACCTTGAGCGTGCATTTTCGGGCTTAATCGGTTCGGAGGAAGTAGTCATTCGTGTGGTCGTAGAGGAAGTAGTTGTACACGTTCCGTAGATGTTCAGGTCGTCGGTAGAGGTACTTGGTGAAATCCACGGGATCCGTAGTTGTACATGGTCTTCGCGTTGTAGGGGTACTTGGCGTTTCCGGTTCGGTGGCCGTTCGGGCGCCGTATGTCGTGGTACTTGGCGTGCATCAACTGTTGACCAACAGTGTACAGGAGGCAGCAAGGCATGGCCGACTTGGTGCGGGCTCGTCGGGGTCCGATGCAGGGACGGGCAGAACAAGCGGCGATGGTGTGGCGATTTACGGCGGCTCGGCGATTCGCCCATGAATCAGACGAGGAGGCCATGGCCTCGGCGCAGAATCTGGGGAGCACCGACGCAGGTTGAGAGAGGAAGGCCAGAGATGGAGGAAGGAGAGGCCGGTGACGCTTGGCGGCGGGATGGCACTGGCGAGACGGGCGGCGCCGGGCACGCAGGCGCGAGGAGAAGCCGGGCCAACGGAAGGTGCAGAGGCGAGGCAAGGCGAAGCTCACCGGAGGGCACAAGGATGAGCGGGATCGGGCGCGGTGGAGGAGGATTGGGGTCGAGCCGCGCCTTCCCTGGCGCGGTCGGGAGGAGGACGAGGGGGATCGAGAGATGACGGCGCCGAGGGGAAGCGCGAGGAAGAGATCGAGTGGAGGGGGTCTCAGCCAAGCGGCCGGAGGGAATCGAGAGGGAGAGATGGGGATCGGAAGAGAGCGCTGGGAACGACGAGGAGGAGATGGATCGAGGGGATCGGGCTAGGGTTAGAGCTGGTGGGGTAATTTGGGCTGAGAGGCCGGTTAGGTCGGCCAGTGGAGAGGAAATGGCCGGAGGCCTGGCTGGGCTTACTCTCTCTTCTCTCTCTCTTATATTTTCTTTAGCGTAAAACAATTAAAGAGAAGAAAAAGAAAGAGAGGGTTAGGAAAAGGATTTGCGCATGGGGACAATTTTCCGGACTCAAAAAATATGCTTGTTCCAAGAAAATAGAAGTGGGCAAGACCGAAGATTGAAATTCAAACTCATTTGTAATTCAAATGGGTTTGAACTAGGACTTGATAAAAGGAAGGTCCAAAAATGTTGTGAATTTTGGTGGAGCTTGGGAAAGCGATGAAAGAATATATGGCAAGGTTGGAAACCAAGAATTAAGACAACAAAGGCATTAGGATATTTTGTAAGTGTGTTTGCGGTAAATCCAAACAATTGGAATATTTACTAAAGCTCTCTAAATATCGAGATGATATGTTTTAAAGAGAATCGCCATGTGAATTCCTCGATTTAAATGGATCAAAGATCCATGCAATTTATTTAGCTGAGTTTTAAAAATTAAATGACATGTTGGCATGATGACATGATGCAATGCAAAATAAATAGAGCAAGCACAAATAAAAAACACACGGAGGTCACAAAATATGGAAGTCTTACGGATCGTCGGTCTTGGGCGTCACAACACTCCACCACTACGAGAGGATCTCGTCCCGAGATCTAGGATGGCACCGGAGAGAAGCGGAAGAGAAAGAGATAAGACACAGTTGCTTCTTTGACAAATGAGTGAAACCAATGAACCTCGACAGGTTGAAAACTTGAAAGAATAACACAACAAAGTTGAACGAAATTGAGAGCATTCCAGTAGAAAATAGAAACAAGGAACACCATGTGAACCTTGGGGGTTGCAAAGCTATGAATGACGAGTACAATGGACAAGAAGGAATTGGAACCACTCTGGTTGAAACGAGATAAGAATGAATAAGAATGATATAATTTTGGCAGCACTCCATTTGTAAATGGAAGGAATTGAACATGAACTTGAGAAGATGGGATGATACTTGATGAAATCAACAACACACTGCCTCCGGAACTATTGAAAAAAAAATGGCACAAGGGGTAAGAAAGATTTCAGACAACACTCCGGTTGAGAAGGGGGGAAAAACTTGATAAGATGAGAGAGCTCGAATGAAAACACGACACTCCGGTTAAATGGATAATGCAAGAAAAAGAACATGATCTTGACAAAACGAGACGATGGGTCAAGAGAGCAACATCACAATGCCTTCGAAACGAAAGAATAGAATCTAGATTGTTGGGATAAAGGGACGGAGAATAAAATGACAACTTGTACCACAAATGAATTTGAATGAAGCATCCTTACAAAGAAGGATAGAACGGAGTTGTTGGAAAACCAACAAGGAAAGGAACAAGCTTGTTGTGGGCTTATGGCAAACATCTCAAAATTATGAGGTGAGTTTACGCCACCAACGGAAACAAATGATTGGATTTATATCAACAAGGAGACGAGAAACTTATTTCACCGAGAGGACAAATGAAGAACTTGGGTCATTTATAAGCACCATAAATAGCAACAATCCTTAGGGAATACTTTAGGTGAAATATAGCCCAAGATAACTCCAACAAAGGGATTGATGGATTTAAATATCTCATTCTTGACAACAAGTGAAACATGAAACACGAAGAGAAATTGCCAAGAGTGACATAACACCATCTCAAGAGATAAGGTAGAAAGAATTGCACTTGAATGTAGGAAGAAGAATATTTGAGCTCTTCCAACAAGAATCTTGAGAACGCTCGAGAATGAATTAAATCCTTGATGAACCACCATGAAGAAACTCCATAAGAACTCCGGTAAAGAAAGGATGAAAGAAAGAAAAGAGAAGTTGAAAACACCAGTGAAGCCTTGCGGTGATAAGATGAAGCTTTGAAATGATATAATGAGAAAACTTTGAACTCCGGAAAAGAAAAGATGAAGCATCTCGGACCGAGAATGTGATAAGACGAACAAACTCCGGAAAGAAGAGATGAACAACTGAAATCGAGAATTTTGATGAACCTCCGGAATAAGGAATTGAACTTACTCGATGAAACAAGAATAGGAATTACATTATGCTGATCCTTCACCAATTAAATTGATGGCAAGCAATGGATTTGGCACACTACTTATTCTCATTGAAAAATGATTACAGATAGAGATATAAGCGCAAACTTGAGAAGGTATTGATGGAACCACCGTGGGATTTGGAAACAACAAATGAATTGATATGATAATGAAGGAAGTGAAATCTTTGAACGAACCACCGTAAGAATTGAGAATGAACGTAGCAAAGGCACAATTCACCGGGAAGAATTGGAAAAGCGAATGAAGATATTTGAGGATTTAGATACAAGTGAACGAATAGATGACGAGCTGATTGGAGAATACTTGAATGATGCACCGTAAGATTTGGAGAGTGAGATGTTGAGAATGAATAATTACGAGATGATGGGCTCCGGAGAATCAAACTGAAAAGACTCCTGAAATGCTCCAGGTGGGTTAAAAGAATTCTCACAATCGAAAATAATTATGAGAGGATGGCATCAAGCTAGAACCATGAATCTTGAAGAGAATGGAGCAAGATTAAAGAGAAACTCTTCTTCGCCTTCAAAATTCGAGAATGACGACGAGAAACACCACCATGAATTGTTGAGGCACTCCGGAATGAAAATTAGAAAGGTTGAACCAACAATGAAAATAATTTGAAAGATCTTGGAGAAAGACATTTGGACTGATGATAACTCATTCTTACGTCAAACTTTGCAATGAATTTGGGAATAGCTCCTGAAAATTAGAAGAGTTAGGTAAGATCCTCGAAAAGACACGTGGGTTAGGGCCCACTCAAAAGAACCACTGTTGAACAATTGCTTGAAAAGAGAGATTGCACCGTTGAATTAAATGGCTTGAATGGGATAACAAACTCGAAATAACTTGAACGGATTAAGAATGGAAACACGAATCTTCCGAGATATCTTCATCACTCGTAACAATTGAATAACAAGAAGTGAAAGACTATGAGGTGCACCGGTATGGGAAAACATTGTGAAAAGAGGAAAAGGGATAAGATCAACACCGAAATCTTGAACTAAATCCACGGAGAAGAAAATTAGAATGGAACAATGATAAGCTTGAAACTTCCTTAGCGTCTTCATGAGAAATCACCGGATAAAACATTAAAGGAAAAGAATGAAGAAACTTCACAGCAGTAAAATGGATGCTTGATTAAGAAATCTGAGTCCTTGAAGAAAAAAGGGTGGGAGGGTGGGAAAACAAAAACAACTTGGGTCGGATGGAACAAACACCGTTGAGAAAAACTTAGAATTGATCTTGCGAATGTTGCATTGATCGGATTTACTTGAAGAGAAGCACGCCGGTTGAGAAAAGTATTGACATGACCAGCTCTGTGATCAAGAAGGTTTAGTATTCACATAGCAATATGATAACACCGTTTAGGAAAGGTATGGAATCAACACTTGGCTTCGAAGCAACTCGAATACCACAACTGAAAACAAAAGATTGGCTTCTAGAATGAGCCGAAACAAACACATGATAGAGATTTCGCCCAAAGTGTTCGTGGTGGGGCCCTACGGACCTGACGTATAGCGACGTCACGAATGACAAACAAGACGTCCCGAATCAGCATAGCCAAGGATTCTTTAAGACGCCTCGCGACCCAATCAGAATCGACCGTGAATGGGCGGACCACTAGACGTTGAACCCCAATCTCAAATCATACATCCGTCGGAAAGAAATCACTGTAAGCTACTAGAATTCCCACCTATAAACTCCCGAAACTTTCTGGTTATGCAATCTGGTGTTGGGGATACAGGGACACAAAATAAATCACCCAAACTAACAATAACTAGATCCATTGTATCCATCCGTCAACACATAACCAAGAAATCCTCGGAAATCGTGTACCTCGACCTTGAAGAACATCCATTATACAAGTCATGGCAATACTCCCTTTTCGCCTCGATCTTTTGGGCTATCGTGGTTATCTCACCAACAACTGCACAAAAGAGATTTCGATGTCGGCAAAACTCGGGTATTCCGAACTGCAACGATAAAATTGTGACGACAACACCTCGGAGCTCAACTCCCCGGGACACTGCCACAACCCCTAAATGTCAGGAGGCACCAAGAACAATGTTCTCGTCACAAAACCATCGGAACGATTCCAAGATACCCACGTGATCCTAAAAAATTTTTTTAGTGAAATTTGAGGAGAGAAGAGTCAAAACACTACGTCAGGATACCTCACAGAGGCTGACGAAGGACCGGAAGTAAAAAGAATCCTACTCTCCGATATATATAATCCTAAGACTCAAAACATTTTTCCATTCTAGACTCAACAACGCCAAAGAAACAATCAAGTAGAGGGCTCCTAAGTCGGGAAGGCTCGATTACCAACTTGTAGCGCCCTCGATGCGGCTATATCTCCCACGTGTCGAGGCACGACTTAGAGGCATAACCGCATTGAAAGCAATGTCGCAAGTGAGGTAATCTTCACACAACCCATGTAATACATAAGGAAAGAGATACATAGTTGGCTTACAAGCCACTTCACACAATACATAAATAAACATCCATCATTCAGAGTACACTCAAGGTCCGACTACGGAACCAAAATAAAAGAAGATACCCCAAATGCTACACGGATCCCGATCGTCCCAACTAGGCACCACTCTTGATCATCGTGAAAAGACACATAGTAACGACCACGTTCCTCGTCGAACTCCCACTTGAGCTCGGTTGAGTCACCTGCTTGGCATCGCCGGCACTGCAACTGTTTTGGAAGTATCATGAGTCACGGGACTCAGCAATCTCACACCAGCGAGATCAAGACTATTTAAGCTTATAGGAAGGACAGAGTAGTATAGTGGAGCTGCAGCAAGCGACTAGCATATATGGTGGCTACTTCGCAAAGAGAGCGAGAAGAGGAGCAAAGCACGGTCGTGAAGCTAGTAGCGATCAAGAAGTGATCCTGAACTACTTACGTCGGACATAACTCCAACACCGTGTTCACTTCCCGGACTCCGCCGAGAAGAGACCATCACGGTTACACACCTTGATTGATGTGTATTTTATTTGAGGTCAACTTCGGGTTTTCTACAACCGGACATTAACAAATTCCAATCTGCCTCATAACCGCGGGCATGACTTTCGAAAGATATTACCCTGCAGGGGTGTCCCAACTTAGCCCATTATAAGCTCTCACGGTCAACGAAGGATATTCCTTCTACCGGGAAGACCCGATCAATCTCGGAATCCCGGACTACAAGACATTTCGACAAAGCAATAAAACAAGACCAAGAAAGCCGCCCGATTGTGCCGACAAATCCCGATAGGAGCTGCACATATCTCGTTCTCGTGGCACATCCGGATGAGCAGTCCATACAACTAAAACCAGACCTCAAGTTTCCTTGAGGGGCGCTACCTGAGGCTCTAGTTTGGGCCAGCACTCGAAGGAGCACTGGTCCGGGGTTTAAAATAAAGATGACCCTCGGGCTCGCGAAAACCGGGGAAAAAGGCTTAGGTGGCAAATGGTAAAACCAATGTTGGGCCTTCTTTGGACGAGTCTTATTCAAAGCGAACTGTCAAGGGGTCCCATAAATCACCCAACCGTGTAAGGAACGCGAAATCAAGGAACATAACACCGTATGACGGAAACTAGGGTGGCAAGAGTGGAACAAAACACCAGGCATAAGGCCGAGCCTTCCACCCTTTACCAAGTATATAGATGTATTAATTATAGAAGATATATATTGTGATATCCCCAACAAGTAAACATGTTCCAAAAAGGAACAACATCTCCATGTTCAACAAGGAACAACTTCAGCTTCACTGCAACTAGCAACCCTATAAGAGGGGCTGAGCAAAGCGGTAACATAGCCAAACAACGGTTTGCTAGGAAAGGATGGTTAGGGGCTGACATGGCAATATGGGTGGCATGGCATAGCAAGTGGTAGGCATCGCAGCATAGGCATAGCAAAGAGCGAGCATCTAGCATAGCAAAGATAGAAGTGATTTCGAGGGTATGGTCATCTTGCACGAAATCCGCAAGGAAGAAGAACGAGTCCATGAAGAAGACAAGCGGATGTAGTCGAGCGAATCCTCACAACTCGAAAGCGAAACCGAAGCTAACGAAGAAGCAAAAGCGGAAAGAAGCAAACAACATGGTAAACACACAAGCATAATCATGGCATGATGCACAAACAAGTATGATGCATGTCCGGTTTAATGATTCATGGCATGGCAATATGCACAAACAACACTACAAGTTAAGTGGAGCTCAATATGCAACGAGTTGCATATTGACTAAACACCACATCAATTATTTAGTTCACTCTCGGTTAGGCTACCAAACAATTTTAAATGTTTTTAAACATGGCAAGGGGTGAAGCATAATTAAACTAACTATTTAGGCAAGTTTAAATGAGGCCGGAAACAACAACAACAATTCCGGAAAAATCCTCATATGCATATTTCGAATTTGCTACTGTTCTGCCCTAAACACAATTTTAATGTTATTAAGCAGCAAAATAAAGTGCACCAAGTTAATCTATGCATTTTTCCACCCCATTTACATATATAATTTATTTAAATCCGAGCTACGGTTATTTAGTTATGAAATAAATCATTTTAGCATGGCATTTAAGCAAATTAATGCAAACAACAATTATAAACATTTAAATGTTGTTATCATGATGCGGATGACATGTGCAGGTTTTTATGCAATTTTTATGAAAAGCGTTGACAAGAGCATTATGAAGCATTTGGTCACCATGGCGGAACGAAAGGGTGCCACGGCGAAACGAAAATGGTGCCACGGCAACATTTGGTTCGATAGCTCATGGAGATATCGGTGCAAAAGAAAGTGTGACGGAAGCGAAGTTGAGCAAGATGGTGGGGTGTTCCCGACTACCGGGTTTCCACGAATTCGACGGCATGGCAAACGAGGAACGTGCAAAGAACAACTCGAACACGGTTTGAACATGAGTATCTCATACAACATGCATTCGGTCTACGGCGGTCGTTCTTGGCGGTTATACCTTCGAAGCGTGCATTTTCGAAGCGAATCGGTTCGGAGGGGAAGTAGTCGTTCTCGTGACGGTCGTAGAGGAAGTAGTTGTACATGTTCCGTAGATGTCCGGGTCGTCGGTAGAGGTACTTGGTGAAATCCACGGGATCCGTAGTTGTACATGGTCTTCGCGTTGTAGGGGTACTTGGCGTTTCCGGTTCGGTGGCCGTTCGGGCGCCGTATGTCGTGGTACTTGGCGTGCATCAACTGTTGACCAACAGTGTCTGAGGAGGCAACAAGGCATGGCCGACTTAGTGCGGGCTTCGTCGAAGTCCGATGCGAGGGGACGGGCGAAACGGCGGCGATGGTGTGGCGACGACGGCGGCTCCGGCGATTCGCCCATGAATCGGGGCGAGGAGGCCATGGCCTCGGGCGCGAATCTGAGGAGCACCGACGAGGTTGAGAGAGGAAGGCGGAGATGGAGGAAGGAGAGGCCGGGCACGCTTGGCGGCGAGGTTGGCACGGGCGAGACGGGCGGCGCTTGGGCGCCAGGCGAGGAGAAGCCGCCAACGGGAAGGTGCTGAGGCGAGGCAAGGCGAGCTCACCAGAGGGCGCAAGGATGAGCGGATCGGGCGCGGGTGGAGGAGGATTGGGGTCGAGCCGCGGCTTCCCTGGCCAGTGATCGAGAAGGACGAGGGGATCGAGAGAGATGACGGCGCCGAGGGGAAGCGCGAGGAAGAGATCGAGTGGAGGGGGTCAGACCTTTGGCACTGGAGGGAATCGAGAGGGAGAGATGGGGATCGGGAGAGCGCTGGGAGCAACGAGGAGGAGATGGATCGAGGGATCGGGCTAGGGTTAGAGCTGGTGGGGTAATTTGGGCTGAGAGGCCGGTTAGGTCGGCCAGTGGAGAGGAAATGGCCAGAGGCCTGGCTGGGCTTACCTCTCTCTTCTCTCTCTCTTATATTTTCTTTAGCAGAAAACAATTAAAGAGAAGAAAAAGAAAGAGAGGGTTAGGAAAAGGATTTGCGCATGGGGACAATTTTCCCGGACTCGCAAAAATATGCTTGTTCCAAGAAAATAGAAGTGGGCAAGACCGAAAGATTTAAATTCAAACTCATTTGTAATTCAAATGGGTTTGAACTAGGACTTGATAAAAGGAAGGTCCAAAAATGTTGTGAATTTTGGTGGAGCTTGGGAAAGCGATGAAAGAATATATGGCAAGGTTGGAAACCAAGAATTAAGACAACAAAGGCATTAGGATATTTTGTAAGTGTGTTTTATGTAAATCCAAACAATTGGAATATTTACTAAAGCTCTCTAAATATCGAGATGATATGTTTTAAAGAGAATCGCCATGTGAATTCCCTCGATTTAAATGGATCAAAGATCCATGCAATTTATTTAGCTGAGTTTTAAAAATTAAATGACATGCTGGCATGATGACATGATGCAATGCAAAATAAATAGAGCAAGCACAAATAAAAAAACACACGGAGGTCACAAAATATGGAAGTCTTCTGGATCGTCGGTCTTGGGGCGTCACAAGCAGCTCGTTGAGGGTCTCTGGCTCGTCGCAGAGGAGCTTGTGCTTGAGGAGGGTGCCTTCTCTGCACCCGGTAGTGAAGTACTCGATAGCCTGCACCTCGTGCACGCCCTCGCAGGAGTTCCAAAGCTCGGCCCAGCACGTGAGGTAGTCGCGAGTTGACTCGTCGGGGCCTTGCACGCACAAGGAAAGCTGGCGAGGCTTGGGAGGTCGCTTGTACGTGCTTGTGAAGTTGCGGACGAAGGCTTCGGTGAAATCGACCCAGCTGTTGATGCTGCGGGGCTTCAGGCTGTTCAACCATGTCCGGCCGTGCCTCAAGCATGAGTGGAACATACTTTACGGCAACACGCTTGTTGCCGTTCGCTATGTTGACGGTCGTGGAGTAGTCAACCAGCCAGTCTTCCAGCTTTACGGAGCCGGTGTACTTGGGCGTATCTTGGGGGAGCGTGAACCCTTTGGGAAAGGGCTCGTCTCGGATGCGAGGTCCGAAACAGGGCGGACCCAACTCGTCTTCTTCTTCCAGCGCCAGGGATCGGTAGAGTCGGGTGATCCGGTGGCGGGCGTCATTTTCTCCGAATCCCTCTCGGCGGCCAAGGCGGTCGCAGAGAGTCGGATGCTCGGCGGGTGGCGGGGAGACTCGCCTTTCTTTGCGAGGAGGAGGAGGCAGATAGTCGTCCCGCCGTTCCACTGCTTTTGGGCGGCCGTCTTGGTCGCGCTCGATGGTGATGCGAAGTCCGACCGGGCGATACCGGATCCTTGTCTTTTCTTCCGCGGACACCGCCAGTCGGTGTCCGAGACGTCGCGCCTTGATCTCGGCGAGGAGGCAGGTCGTTGTTTTGTCGTTCTGGCGCCTCTGTGCGGCAGGCGGCTTCATTCTCAGGCGACGCGTCGAGGAGCTGCTGGACTCGCTACGATCATCGGTAGCGCTCTTCACCCTCAAAGTTGTCTAGCTCGTCCGCCGCCGCCTGGGCGGCGCGGATGTTCTCCGCAGGCGTGGTGTAAACAGGGCGATTGGCCCCAAACAAGTTGGCGATGGCCACGCCGCGCTGCTAGACCACGCCTAGGCCGCTAGGCCCAGTTGGGGCCGGCGAGCCGCCCACAACGCGATCCATCTCACACTGGTAGGCTTCTGACAAGCGTCTCATGCTTGCCAGCTTCTTCGCGCCTTCGACGAGCTGAAGCCGGCGCGCCTCCAGCGTCTTGGCGTCAGCGTCTTCCGGAATAGGCGCGGTCAGGTCTTGCAGTGCCGCGTCGAGTGGGTCATGGGCTCCTTCGCTGGAATGCTCGCCATGACCGATGACGAGCACCTCTGTGACGGTGCTTCCGCCTCTCTCCGCGCGAGGGAGCAGCTCGTCGTAGACCACCACGTTGGTGGGGAACGCGTCGAGTGACGCGGTGTCGGAGTCGACCAGCATTGGGTCGGTGGAGCCTACGGACTCCAAGTCCACGGCAGGCTCGCCGGCGACGTGGAGTTGGTCAAGGAGGCCCGCGAGGAGGCTCTCGGGGCCGCCGTACTGCGTCGGATGCAGGCTCGTCGAGAGGCGAACCTCGCCGACAAGTTCGGGCGAGGCAGTACCGGCTGCGCATAGCGATCTCAGCCGTGCAGCGTGTCAGTCTGGAACTCCGTCTGGCGTGTCGGGCTGGCTGCGCTCGCCAGGGAGAAAAAGGGTTCCCGTCCAGAGCAGGTCTCCGGACGACGGTGCACATCGCCCCACGGTGGGCGCCAAATGTCGGGGGTTGGGTGCCACATATGCCAAGGGATGGCTTATCATGGTGGGGCGAGTAGAACGTCGCCGGTGCCTGGAAACAGGATGAGGCGAAGACATGAACGCCAGCGGATCTTACCCAGATTCAGGGCTCTCCGTGGAGATAACACCCCTACTGCTGCTCTGCGGGGTCTCCACATGATCACTATGGCAAAGTGGGTACAACGTTGCTCCTTGAGTTGTTTCCTGGAGGTAGGAGAAGGCAAGGCTAGCTCCCTCCTTCCTATATGATCTGGCCTAGTGCTAAAAATGGATCCCCCTTTGCATGGGTGCCCTGGGGGCTTATATAGGAGTACCCCTCAGGGGTACAATGGTAATCCGTCATGCCGGGTCCCAGCCGGTCTGTCTCTCGAGCCACCGTCTTCTCCGCTGATCTTTGGGCCCGCCGACGGCCCAGACGGAGCCGACAGTTTTGTTCGCCACAGCGGGTCTTGCCGTTGCGGATTACTGTAGCCGTGCTTCTAATGACGCTGGCTTAGTCATGGGGTCATGGCAGCAGTGCCGCCGACGAAGCGATCACCGCTGCCATTCCCGTCTTATGTTCGTTAATGGCGTATGGGCCCGTGGGAGGGCTAGCCGACTCGGGGCCGACTCCCAACGGATCCGTCTTGTGGCGCTCGCCGTCTTTCTCAGACCCGACAAAGCGGACTCGCCATCTCTGGGTCGTGCAGACAGCCGTCGTGGGCATTGGTGCCGCCCACGGGCTGATGTCGTGGCCGCATGGCAACAAAGGTTGCCGCCGGATGGAGATCTCCGTTGGTACGGCGCATCAGGCCATGCTCGCCTTTGCAAACGGGCAGGAATGGGCCGCGCTGGCAGCCGTACTCCGTCCCGGCCCATCATTGCGAAGGCGGAGGTGGTCGAGGTCGCGGCCGACTCCCCATAGCCGACTTCTCTGGAAGCCGCCAGTTGGGAGTCGGCTTATCTCGAAGTCGTCCCTGGGACTCGGCCGTGAGGGGCAGTCGGCCTTGCCGCCGACTCTCAAAAAGCGGCTCTTCATCTTGGGGTCTTGAGGGGCGCAGCCTGCCCCGATGTCTTGAAAGGTTCAGGGGCTCGGGTTAGCCTACCCGTGGCCCATTACTCCGATACCGATATTGAGCCCTAATATATAGCGGGTTGTTAACGGGCTCGAACTGACGATGGGCTGCAATGGTGTCAAATCTTTAACGGGCCGTTAACGCGCCAAATTGGCACATCTCGTATGGGCCGTGGGCTTAAATGGACCTGACACAAGTAGGCCTTATATGGGATGGCCTGCTAATTTTTACTGGGCCGGCCTTTTCACAGGAACGGGCCTCTGTTGGGCCATGCCACATGTCGACGTATCATAGGCGCCTTCCGTCCAATGAGTGGATGACATATGTCCCAACGATGAGCCGACACGTGTTTCCTCCAGCCAATGATGATTTTACACGTGGAAAATCCCCATTGGTCGGGGCTGTTAATGGGTTATCGGATCCAAAACCCGACCCGATAGCTTAACGGCGTTCGTTACGGTGGATGCCACATGTCGGTCACCCTTGACGAAAGCACTTCAGGACGACGATTTATCGTCATGGAAGTGGACACTTCCATGATGATAATTTTGGTAATGTCATGGAACACTTCTCTGACAAAGACAGGTATGACTATCTTGATTCTGTCATAAAATCGTCATGGATGTACATGCATGAAAAAAAACGCGACCTACTGTGACAAACATGTATCATCACGGAAATGTATTTTTTTTGTAGTGATGGTGATGATGTATAAGCCCTCCGTGGTGGATGCCCCCTCTGGTGGACCTCCGGAACAGGCCCCAAGATTGGATCTCGTGGGTACATAAGGTTGCGGCGGTGGAATTTGGTGTTTGGCTCCGTATCTGATCGTTTGGGGGTACGTAGGTATATATAGGAGGAAGAAGTACGTCGGTGGAGAACCGTGGGGCCCACGAGTGTGGAGGGCGCGCCCTGTGGGGGGGAGGAGGGGTGGGCGTGCCCCCTACCTCGTGCCCTCCTTGAAGCTTCCTTGACTTAGGGTCCAAGTCTCCTGGATCACGTTCGGTGAGAAAATCACGTTGCCGAAGGTTTCATTCCGTTTGGACTCCGTTTGATATTCCGTTTCTTCGAAACTCTGAAATAGGCAAAAAAACAACAATATTGGGCTGGGCCTCCGGTTAATAGGTTAGTGTAACATCCCAAATTTTCAATTTGGTATGTTATACATAGAGCATCATTGCATATCATATTTTTTTCGTTGCATTCTTGCTCGATCGTAGAAATTCTACACAACTCAAGGACCCACGGAGAGAGTTGGGGATTTCGTTATTTTCATATTTTGAGTTTTCTCAAATTTTGAAAATAGGATCATTTGATTTTAATTATTTTATCTTCAATTATTTCTACTATCAAAATATGAGAGAGGGAATAAAATGACTTTCCCAAAATTAAGAAATAATGAAGATTTAATTAAAAAAATCAAATAAGATTTTATTTTGGAGTTTTTCGCCTTTTTATTTGAATTTAGGAAAATACGCTGCGTTTTCAAAATTGCATTTAGGCCCCAAATAAATGTTCATCTAGTCCGACTTGATTTTAGAAGCCGGGGAAAATTTATTTCAGGATTTTTGGAGTCCGTTTAGTATCTCTTTTTATTTATTTTTCTCTGCGCGTAATTATTTAAAAAAAAAAGAAGCGAACCGCCTCTGGGCCGTGCCCGAGCGGGACTCCGCTCGGGGCGCACTATATAAGCGCAGCCACCCGGCGCCCCAGGCCCAGCCGCCACCACCCGCCAGCGCGTCCGCCCGCCAGCCATTACCACCACCCGCCCGGCCGCGTCCGCCGCCGCCATACGCCCGCCACGCCCGCGAACCCTAACCCTAACCCTACGCCCACGCCATCGCCGCCAGATCCGCCGCCCGCCGCCGCCGCCGGACTCCGCCGCCGCCGCCGACTCGCCGCCGACCCCGCCGCCGAGGTTCGCCGCCGCCTCGTTCCGCGTGCCGCCGATTTTTTTTAAAACCGGGCGGTTTTTATTTCAGTTTAGTTTTCGGTTTTTTTAGTTTTCGTTTTTTTAGTTTCGGTTTTTTTCCGGTTTAGGCTAATTAATGGACGTTCGTCCGTTAGTTCGTTTAAACGAACGAGTTCGTCAGATTAGTTTAGTTAACGAACGTTCGTTCGTTAACCCGTTCGTCGTTTTTCTTTTTCTCGGATTTAATCCGTGATTTTTCTGATCGCGATTCTTGATCCGATTTTCGTTTTAGTATAACTTTTCGCTCGTTTATTGGAATCAGGCGATTCAAGCGCCTAGAGTTTCGTCTGGAAACCCTCTTTCCGAATAACTACTTAAACAAGTTTTTGCTTCTGTAAAATTTGACTTAGATCCAAATTAATAAAAGGAGCTGTTTTCTTCCGCCGTTTGACTTTCGTTGCTTCGTTTGATTTGATTCTTTTTGCAAACCGGAGTTCTTAAGTTGAACTATCTGGTTAGATCTATTTGAGTTTTACCTGTGCATTAGATGAGTACTTATTGTATGCTTGTTTGTCTGCGATAGAATACCCGGTCTGCCGCTTTGTTACTTCGAGTCTCTAGGTTTCGCGGATCATCAGGAAGGCAAGTAACACTTTGATCATACCTCTTCTCATACCCAGTTTTTATGCATTAGATCTATCCTCAAACACTTGCATGATTAGGATCTAATTAAATTGTGGGTTTTGGGAAGTAGATTGAGGTAGTACATATTACCTATTTTATTATCAAACCCTTGGGAGTTACTTCTATGTTTGCTTATTGTGCTATGCTATGCTAGTAGACGTGGATTGGGTGAGTGTATCCATGACAGATGTGAGATTGTTATTTAATGGTTTATTTAAGGTGGCAACTTAAACACACATCTGGGTGGATCGAGGCACCTGGTTTCTATCAGGACTTGCCTGTTTTTCTTCGGACCGCCACCCAGGCTCAAAGGGATCATGAGATTATTCAAACTAGAAACTTCCGTGTGCAGCCACATGCTACTATGGGCTCTAGCATAGTTGAATAAGTTGTGCGAACTCTTACGGGTAGACTAGTTGATGTAGGGGTTGTAGGTTGGTACGGTCTACCCATACGTAAGGTGCTAGCGCTTCTGAAAGACTATGTCTCAGTCATCCGTTTCTCAAACACCATGTAGTGCGAGAAATCAAGAGGAGGAGATCGAATCTTGTGGGGAAAAGTGCACAAACCTCTGCAGAGTGTATAAACTAATCATGATTAGCCGTGTCCCCGGTTATGGACATTTTGAGTATCTAGTACTTGGATATCATGTGAATCTCATCATATTACTTCTAATTAATATTGTTGGGTTTTTAATGAGTACTTTTAATTGGGATTGAGAATGCTGTCAACCATTCTCAATGTTCAACAACCACCATGATAGTTAAATAAATTTATTCCTTTGCAGTAGGGAAAAATTGGCTTTACGCAAAACTGTAACCATAGAGCTTTCCACCAGCCATATATGCATGTAGTATAGGCTTATTCTTCCATTGTTTCTCTATGTGTTACTTTGCTAGCATATTCCATGTGTGACCCATTTTCGGCTGCAACTTTTCATGTTGCGAGACTTTTGAGACGACGAGTAAGGTGCTTAGGTCGTGGTTCTATACTCGATGATGCCGTTGGAGTTGATGGACTCGCTTATTCTTCCAAGCCTTCCATTGTTATCGTATTATATGGCCTTAAGCCATATTTATTTTTATTAAGTTCTCTCTTGAGACATTCGATGGTAATAAGTGTGTGATTGCTACTGTTATAAATCCTCCGAGTAATCGTGTGGTGTCAACATTCTTGATCCAGGGATGACACTGAGCACAGAGATCAGACTGTTTGAGGTCTGGTCGCTACAAAGATGGTATCAGAGCACACGCTGACTGTAGGACACGACCATTAAGCTAAAGCCCTAGATCACTACTCTCTTCTCATTTCCGACTCCTCATCTTTTCTACTCTTTTAGGATGACGGAAGCGAGGATCAAGTTCACCCAGCCGGATGAAGATACACCTTTTGGAAGACATCTGAAGGAAGTCACTAAGTACCTGAACATCGGATTACCAAGCTTCACCGGGACCTACAATTCCACTTTACCCGAAGAAGAGCGCTGGAAGATTCAAGCTCAAGTTCCCGGAAGGACGTTTGCACCAATCACGGAGCCCATAGAGTGTGTTTTCAATGCACCAACCTGGAGTCTGGGAAAGAGCATGGCAGCTCACATAACCATGGGACGTATTGGAGAAGTTTACAAAGAAGACCTCAAGGATACTATCTACCAGATTTGCGGGCGCCGAGATGAACAATGGGAGATAGTTGGCACTAAGAAGGACCGATCCATTGCAGCTTTCATCCAGGAGTTAAATCAGCACATTCGGACGCCAGAGAACCAGATGTCTTGCAGACATGATGGAGTTGAAGACAGCAAAAGCCAAGATTATCGAACTAGAAGGAGAACTGAGGCCACTCGCAAGGACTACATGGAGGAGATTGTAGCTCTAGTGGGACAAAACGGCGATCTTAAGGAGAAGATTGAAGAACTCATGGGAAATTCAGCACCTGGAGGAGAAGATGAAGATTGCACCTGTCCAGAGAACTACATCATCATCGATTTACACCGATTCCGATCCTAGTGATGATGATTTCAAGATGAAGCTGGAGCAGATATCATGGAGTCTTCATCGGAGCAGTTTTTCTAGTTGACCGCCATAACAGTAGTAGATTTCCCCCATTTTAAATTAGTTTTAGTTCCAGCACTTTGTAACGATAGATAGACCATTGTATGCCTTGTTTGAATTGATTGGAATGATATTGTGTGATTTGTCTCATGTGCATATGGGTAGTGTTTCTCTCTAGACCTCATTCTATTCTAAACTCTCGTCTTTTCCTTAAACCCCTCAGATGCCTCCGAGACGCGACCCCGGATTTGTTTTCCTGCCAGAGATCACTCAGTTGATTCAGCAGAATGCCTTGATTCAAACATTGGTACAGAACCAAGGCAACAACAACAACAACAACAACAACAACAACAACAACAACAACAACAACAACAACCCACCACCACCACCACCTGTTGAACATTTGACCCGTTTCTTAAGGCTGAATCCGCCGGTGTTTTCCAGTAGCACCGAGCCGATAGTAGCAGATGATTGGCTCTGTAAGATAGGGAGGAAGTTGACCACTGCAGGATGTACAGATGGAGAAAGGGTGAAATTTTCCGCACATCAGCTTGAAGGACCCGCAGCAGCATGGTGGGAGAATTTTACAGCCACTTACCTCAGAGGCACCAGCCACATGGGATCAGTTTGAGAAGCCTTCCGTCACGCCCATGTTTCAGCAGGAGCTATGGCCATGAAGAAGCGTGAGTTTCGCAACTTGCGCCAAGGAGGACGGACGGTTGGCAAGATGTAGATGATTTCAAGAAGCTAGCACGTTATGCCCCAGATGACGTTGCTACGGATGCAGCTAAGCAGGAGAAGTTTCTAGAAGGACTGAATGATGAGCTGAGCATGCAGTTGATGGTAGCCACCTTCAATAACTACCAGGAGTTAGTAGATCATGCTCTTATGATTGAAGAGAAAGTATGGACAGGGGAAGAATAACTCTGTAGCTCAGCAGAAACTTCGCTTTACCCCGAAGCCAAGAGGACAATTTCAGCATACCCACGGAGGAGGTAGCTCGCACAACCATAATGGCACCAAGAATGGGAACGGGAATGGAGGAAGCAATGGACAAAACCGCACCAACCCGTCAACACCATCCAAGGTAGACCTGAGCCATATTACTTGTTTAAGTGCCGTAAGACTGGACATTATGCAAATGATTGTCCAGAAGGCCAAAATGGTAATGGCAATGGAAGCTCAGGAAAGAAGCCGAACCCTTTCAACAGGGGACAAGTGAACCACGTTACCGTGGAGGAGGTTGAAGCTCAGCCGCAGCCAGAATAGGTAAGTTTTGGTTAATACTTTTACTGCAGCTTGTTCTTTTTGATCTTGGTGCATCGCATTCATACATATCAAGGGATTTGTGTATAATTATAAACTACCAACCCAAGCCCTTAGGTCACCCATGCTAGTAACCTCACCCGGAGCAGAATACATGGATAGTATATGGTGTGATCGACTGCCATTAAGGATTGGACACTATGTATTTCCCTCGGACCTAATAGTTCTGGAATCACAAGGTTTGGATGTGATATTAGGCATGTATTGGTTATCGAAGTATGGAGGGAACATAGATTGCGCCAATAAGTCAATTTTTCTTACCACCCCAGAAGGGAGGAGAATCAAGTTTGTATCGCGGCATGAGCCGAGGAGAGCACATGTAAATTCCTTAACAGGAGTTGTGCAGGAGGAAGTACCAGTGGTAAGGGATTTCCCCGACGTGTTTCCGGAAGAGTTGCCAGGCATGCCACCGGATAGAGACATTGAATTTCTGATTGAACTACTGCCAGGCACTGGACCGATATCTAAGAGACCGTATAGGATGCCAGCCCAAGATTTGGAGGAAATTAAGAAACATATTAAGGAGTTACTGGATAAAGGTTTTATTCGCCCAAGTTATTCGCCTTGGGGATCACCAGTACTTCTAGTGGAAAAGAAGGATGGATCATTAAGAATGGTTGTTGATTATCGCGGATTGAATGAAGTGACCATTATGAACAAGTACCCACTACCGATGATCAATGACTTGTTTGACCAATTGCAAGGAGCTAAGGTGTTTTCCAAGATCGATTTGCGATCAGGGTACCATCGATTGAAGATTCGAGAGCGTGATATACCTAAGACGGCTTTTACCACCAGGTACGGGCTGTATGAGTATACCGTTATGTCATTTGGTCTGACTAACGCACTTGCCTATTTTATGAACATGATGAACAAAGTGTTTATGGAGTTTTTGGATAAGTTTGTCGTGGTGTTCATTGATGATATTTTGGTTTACTCGAAGAATGAAGAGGAACATAAGGAACACTTATGCTTGGTACTCGAGAAGCTCAGAGAACACCAGTTATATGCCAAGTTCAGCAAGTGTGAGTTTTGGTTGAAGGAAGTTGGATTTCTTGGACATGTTATATCCGGAGAAGGTATAGCAGTAGACCCCACTAAAGTTGTCACTGTAACAAACTGGGAAGCGCCAACAACAGTTGGAGAGATCCGGAGCTTCCTTGGACTCACAGGATACTACCGGAGATTCATTGAGAATTTCTCAAGAATTGCGAAGCCTATGACAGAATTGTTGAAGAAGGATACCAAGTTCATATGGACTGAGGAGTGTGAAGCTAGTTTCCAAGAGTTGAAGAAACGTTTGGTTACCTCACCAGTGTTAATTCTGCCAGATCAGACCAAGGATTATGAGGTGTATTGCGACGCTTCACGTAGAGGACTTGGAGCAGTGCTTATGCAGGAGGGAAGAGTTGTTTCGTATGCTTCACGACAGCTTAAGCCTCATGAGCTAAATTATGCTACGCATGATTTGGAGTTAGCAGCCGTAGTGCATGCGTTGAAAACATGGAGACATTTCCTCATTGGGAACCATTGTGAGGTGTATACGGATCACAAGAGTTTAAAGTACATCTTCACGCAGAAGGAGCTAAATCTCAGGCAGAGGAGATGGTTGGAACTCATCAAAGATTACGATATGAGATTACATTATCACCCCGGAAAGGCTAACGTTGTAGCAGACGCGTTGAGTCGTAAGAGTCACGCCAACACACTAATGATGGGAGGAATACCAAAGGAGTTAGCCGAGGATCTTCGAGAGCTATGTTTGGAAATAGTTCCGAGAGTCTAAGTAGCAGCATTGGAGATTCAGTCAACTTTGATGGACAAGATCAGGGAAGCTCAGAAGACTGACAAAGAGATTGCCTCTATAAAGGAGAAAATGAGCGAAGGAAAGGCTAAGGGATTTCGTGAGGATGAGCACAATACCCTATGGTTTGAAGACCGTGTTTATGTGCCCAATGACCCGGAGATTCGGAAGTTGATTCTACAGAGGCACATGATTCACCATATTCTATTCACCAGGAAATACCAAGATGTATTTGGATTTGAAGAATACTTTCCGGTGGACCGGAATGAAGAAGGATATTGCGTAGTACGTAGCAGTTTGTGATGTATGTCGAGGGTGAAGGCGTAACATCGTAAGCCATCGAGATTGTTACAGCCATTGCCTATACCCGAATGGAAGTGGGATAAACTAGGTACGGATTTCATCATCGGACTGCCCAGACCTGCTCGAGCTATGACTCGATCTGGGTTGTAGTCGACCGTTTGACGAAGGTAGCTCATTTCATTCCAAAGAAAGACTACCTACAGCGGTGCCAAATTGGCTAAGATATACATGACCAGGATTGTATGCTTGCATGGAGTTCCGGGAGTATCAGACGTATAGAGGAACCCAATTCACCTCAAAGTTCGGAAGCAGCTTGCACGAAACTTTGGGAACCAGGCTGGAGTTTAGCACAACTTTTCATCCACGCATGATGGACAAACCGAGAGAGTTAACCAGATTTTGGAGGATATGCTTAGAGCTTGTGCTTTGGATTATGGATCAAGTTGGGATGACAACTTGCCGTATGCGGAGTTTTCTTATAACAACAGTTACCAAACCAGTCTGAAGATGGCACCTTTCGAAGCCTTGTACGGAAGGAGGTGCAGGACCCCGTTGTTGTGGGATGAAGTTGGAGACCGCCAGTTGTTTGGACCGGATTTGATTAAGGAGTTTGAACGGAAAGTAAAGTTAATTCGCGATAGGCTCAAGGTAGCCCAGTCAAGACAGAAGAGTTATGCAGACTCAAAACGCAAGGAGATGTAATACTGAAGTCGGAGATGTAGTTTATCCTCGAGTATCGCCACTCGAGGAGTTAAGCGTTTTGGTGTTAAAGGAAAGTTAGCGCCCGATTTGTAGGATCTTATCGTGTTTTGGAACGCATGGGAGAAGTTGCGTACAAGTTGGAACTACCCGAAGGATTGTCAGGAGTTCATGATGTGTTTCATGTTTCTCAGTTGAAGAAGTGTCACGCAGAGATGGCCGATATACCAGTTAGAGATACTGTGCCACTAGAAGCGATTCAGTTGAATGACGATTTGACCTACGAGGAGAAACCAGTTAAGATTCTGGAGTTTGCCAGCCGAGTCACCCGCAGCAAGGTCATTAAGTTTTGCAAAGTTCAGTGGAGTCACCACACTGAGGATGAAGCCACCTGGGAGCGAGAGGAAGATTTGCTTAAGGACCACCCTCACCTATTTTCTAGCCAACCCGAATCTCGAGGGCGAGATTCATCTTAAGGGGGTAGGTTTGTAACATCCCAAATTTTCAATTTGGAATGTTATACATAGAGCACCATTGCATATCATATTTTTTCGTTGCATTCTTGCTCGATCCTAGAAATTCTACACAACTCAAGGACCCACGGAGAGAGTTGGGGATTTCGTTATTTTCATATCTTGAGTTTTCTCAAATTTTGGAAATAGGATCATTCGATTTTAATTATTTTATCTTAAATTATTTCTACTATCAAAATATGAGAGAGGGAATAAAATGACTTTCCCAAAATAAAGAAATAATGAAGATTTAATAAAAAATCAAATAAGATTTTATTTTGGAGTTTTTTGCCTTTTTATTTGAATTTAGGAAAAATACGCGTTTTTCAAAATTGCATTTAGGCCCCAAATAAATGTTCATCTAGTCCGGTTGGATTTTAGAAGCCGGGGAATATTTATTTCGGGATTTTTGGAGTCCGTTTAGTATTTCTTTTTTTTTCTCTGCGCATAATTATTTTAAAAAAAGCGAACCGCCTGGGCGTGCCGGCGGGACTCCTTCGGGCGCACTATAAGCGCAGCCACCCGGCGCCCAAACCCAGCCGCCACTTGACCGCATCGCCACGCCGCCGATCGGCCCGCCGCCGCCGCCCGGCCCGTCCATGAACCCTAACCTAACCCTACGCCCGCGCCGCCGCCGCCAGATCCGCCGCCCGCCGCCGCCGCCGGACTCCGCCGCCGAGGTTCGCCGCCGCCTCATTCCGGGCGGTTTTTATTTCGGTTTAATTTTTGGTTTTTTTAGTTTTCGTTTTTTTAGTTTCGTTTTTTGTTCTGGTTTAGGCTAATTAATGGACGTTCGTCCGTTAGTTCGTTTAAATGAACGAGTTCGTCAGATTAGTTTAGTTAACGAACGTTCGTTCGTTAACCCGTTCGTCGTTTTTCTTTTTCTCGGATTTAATCCATGATTTTTCTGATCGCGATTCCTGATCCGATTTTTGTTTTAGTATAACTTTTCACCCGTTTATCGGAATCAGGCGATTCAAGCGCCTAGAGTTTTGTCTCGAAACCCTCTTTCCGAATAACCTACTTAAACAAGTTTTTGCTTCTGTAAAATTTGACTTAGATCAAGATTAGTAAAACAGAGCTGTTTTCTTCCGCCGTTTGACTTTCGTTGCTTCGTTTGATTTGATTCTTTTTGCAAACCGGAGTTCTTAAGTTGAACTATCTGGTTAGATCTATTTGAGTTTTACCTGTGCATTAGATGAGTACTTATTGTATGCTTGTTTGTCTGCGATAGAATACCGGAGTGCGCGCTTTGTTACTTGAAGTCTCTAGGTTTCATGGATCATCAGCAAGGCAAGTGACACTTTGATCATACCTCTTCTCATACCCAGTTTTTATGCATTAGATCTATCCTCAAACACTTGCATGATTAGGATCTAATTAAATTGTGGGTTTTGGGAAGTAGATTGAGGTAGTACCTATTACCTGTTTTATTATCAAACCCTTGGGAGTTACTTCTATGTTTGCTTATTGTGCCATGCTATGCTAGTAGACGTGGATTGGGTGAGTGTATCCATGACAGATGTGAGCTTATTATTTAATGGTTTATTTAAGGTGGCAACTTAAACACACATCTGGGTGGATTGAGGCACCTGGTTTCTATCAGGACTTGCCTGTATTTCTTCGGACCGCCACCCAGGCTCAAAGGGATCATGAGATTATTCAAACTAGAAACTTACGTGTGCAGCCACATGCTACTATGGGCTCTAGCATAGTTGACTAAGTTGTGCGAACTCTTACGGGTAGACTAGCTGATGTAGGGGTTGTAGGTTGGTACGGTCTACCCATACGTAAGGTGCTAGCGCTCGAAAGACTATGTCTCGGTCATCCGTTTCTCAAACACCATGTAGTGCGAGAAATCAAGCGGAGGAGATCGAGTCTTGTGGGGAAAAGTGCACAAACCTCTACAGAGTGTATAAACTAATCATGATTAGACGTGTCCACGGTTATGGACATTTTGAGTATCTAGTACTTGGATATCATGTGAATCTCATCACATTACTTCTAATTAATATTGTTGGGTTTTTAATGAGTACTTTTAATTGGGATTGAGAATGCTGCCAACCATTCTCAATGTTCAACAACCACAATGATAGTTAAATAAATTTATTCCTTTGCAGTAGGGAAAATTTGGCTTTACGCAAAACTGTAACCATAGAGCTTTCCACCAGCAATATATGCATGTAGTATAGGCTTATTATTCCATTATTTCTCTATGTGTTACTTTGCCAAAGATATTCCATGTGTCTTGACCCGTTTTTTGGGCTGCAACGTTTCATGTTGCAGACTTTTCAGACGACGAGTAAGGTGCTTAGGTCATGGTTCTATACTCAGTGATGTCGTTGTAGTTGATGGACTCGCTTATTCTTCCAAGCCTTCCGCTGTTATCGTATTAGATGGCCTTAAGCCATATTTATTTTTATTAAGTTCTCTCTTGAGACATTCGATGGTAATAAGTGTGTGATTGCTACTCTGTTATAAATCCTCCGAGTACTGTGTGGTGTCAGCATTACTGATCCAGGGATGACATTGAGCACAGAGATCAGACTGTTTGAGGTCTGGTCGCTACAGTTAGTCCCAAAAATAATATAAAAGTGGAAAATAAAGCCCAATATTGTCCAAAACAGTACATAATATAGTATGGAGCAATAAAAAATTATAGATACGTTGGAGACGTATCAGGCATCCCCAAGCTTAATTCCTGCTCGTCCTCGAGTAGGTAAATGATAAAAATAGAATTTTTGATGCGGAGTGCTACTTGGCATAATTTCAATGTAATTCTTCTTAATTGTGGTATGTATATTCAGATCCGAAAGATTCAAGACAAAAGTTCATATTGACATAAAAATAATAATACTTCAAGCATACTAACTAAGCAATTATGTCTTCCCAAAATAACATGGCCAAAGAAAGTTCATCCCTACAAAATCATATAGTTTAGTCATGCTCCATTTTCGTCACACAAGAATGCTCTCATCATGCACAACCCCGATGACAAGCCAGCAATTGTTTCATACTTTAGTAATCTCAAACCTATAACCTTTCACGCAATATATGAGCGCGAGCCATGGACATAGCACTATGGGTGGAATAGAATATGATGATGGGGGTTATGTGGAGAAGACAAAAAGGAGAAGGTCTCACATCAACAAGGCTAATCAACAGGCTATGGAGATGCCCATCGATTGATGTTAATGCAAGGAGTAGGGATTGCCATGCAACGGATGCACTAGAGCTATAAATGTATGAAAGCTCAACAAAAGAAAACTAAGTGGGTGTGCATCCAACTTGCTTGCTCATGAAGACCTAGGGCACTTGAGGAGGCCCATTGTTGGAATATACAAGCCAAGTTCTATAATGAAAAATTCCCACAAGTATATGAAAGTGACAAAACAAGAGACTCTCTATCATGAAGATTATGGTGCTACTTTGAAGCACAAGTGTGGCAAAGGATAGTAAGATTGTCCCTTCTCTCTTTTTCTCTCATTTTTTTCTCTTTTTTTGGGCCTTCTCTTTTTTATGGCCTTTCTCTTTTTTTTATTCCTCACTTGGGACAATGCTCTAGAGAATGATGATCATCACACTTCTATATATTTACAACTCAATGATTACAACTCGATACTAGAACAAAGTATGACTCTATATGAATGCCTCCAGTGGTGTACCGGATGCAATGAACCAAGAGTGACATGTATGAAAGAATTATGAATTGTGGCTTTGCCACAAATACTATGTCAACTACATGATCATGCTAAGCAATATGACAATGATGAATGTGTCATGATAAACATAATGGTGGAAAGTTGCATGGCAATATATATCGGAATGGCTATGGAAATGCCATAATAGGTAGGTATGGTGGCTGTTTTGAGGAAGATATAAGGAGGTTTATGTGTGAAAGAGCGTATCATATCATGGGGTTTGGATGCACCGGCGAAGTTTGCACCAACTCTCAATGTGAGAAAGGGCAATGCACCGTACAGAAGAGGCTAGCAATGATGAAAGGGTAAGAGTGCGTATAATCCATGGACTCAACATTTGTCATAAAGAACTCACATACTTATTGCAAAAATCTACAAGCCATCAATACCAAAGCACTACGCGCATGCTTCTATGGGGATAGATTGGTAGGAAAGACCCACGCTCGTCCCCGACCGCCACTCATAAGGCGGACAATCAAAGAACACCTCATGTTTCAAATTTGTTACATAACGTTTACCATACGTGCATGCTACGGGACTTGCAAACTTCAACACAAGCATTTCTCAAATTCACAACTACTCAACTAGCATGACTTTAATATTATTACCTCCATATCTCAAAACAATCATCAAGCATCAAACTTCTCTTAGCGTTCAACACACTCATAAGAAAGTTTTTACTATTTTTATATACCTAGCATATTAGGATTATTTGAGCAAATTACCATGCTATTTAGGACTCTCAAAATAATCTAAGAGAAGCATGAGAGATCAATAGTTTCTATAAAAAAATCCACCACCGTGCTCTAAAAGATATAAGTGAAGTACTAGAGCAAAACTATATAACTCAAAAGATATAAGTGAAGCACAAAGAGTATTCTAATAATTTCAAAACCATGTATGGCTCTCTCAAAACGTGTGTACATCAAGGATGATTGTGGTAAACTAAAAAACAAAGACTCAAATCATACAAGACGCTCCAAGCAAAACACATATCATGTGGTGAATAAAAATATAGCTCCAAGTAAAGTTACCGATGAAAGTAGATTTAAAGAGGGATGCCTTCCGGGGCATCCCCAAGCTTTGAATTTTTGGTGTACTTAGATTATCTTGGGGGTGCAATGGGCATCCCCAAGCTTTGGCTCTTGCCACTCCTTGTTCCATAATCCATCAAAAATCTTTCACCCGAAACTTGAAAACTTCACAACACAAAACTCAACAGAAATCTCGTGAGCTCCGTTAGCGAAAGAAAAAAAGACCACTTCAAGGTAATGTAATGAACTCATTCTTTATTTATATTTGTGTTCAAAATACTGTATTCCAACCCATAGATTCATCAAAATAAGCAAACAACACATGAAAAACAGAATCTGTCAAAAACAGAACAGTCTGTAGTAATATGTAACTAACGCAAACTTCTGGAACTCCAAAACATCGTCTAAAATAGGAAGACCTAGGAAATTTGTTTATTGATCAGCAGAAATTGGAATCAGTATTTTATCACGTTCTGATGATTTTTAACAATTGTTTTCGTGAACAGAAAGTTTCTGGAAATTACATCAAGATCAAATAACTATCATCCAAGAAGATCCTATAGGTTTAACTTGGCACAAACACTAACTAAAACATAAAAAAAATCTAACCAGAGGCTAGATCAAAGATTTATTCCTAAACAGAAGCAAAAGCAAAAAAACTAAAAATAAAATTGGGTTGCCTCCCAACAAGCGCTATCGTTTTACGCCCCTAGCTAGGCATAAAAGCAAGGATAGATCTAGGTATTTCCATCTTTGGTAGGCAATTATTCAATGAGACATCTACCTTCCTTAGAAATTTCTTTCTTTTTAGTAATTATCAAACTTTTAGGCACAAGATCGAAAAACTCATTCGTAGCAAATGGTTCCTTAATGATAGCAAAAAAATCGGGATGAATACTTATAGATTTAAGATCCGCAGTTTCCTTACAAGAGGATTCACCCTTATTTTTAGGAACATACATAAGCTTGGCAATTTTAGTGGGAGAACTTGAAGTATTCTTTACTGAAGAAAAAGCGGTTCCCAAGTTGGTAATGATACCCTCAAGTTTATCGATTCTAGTGGAATCTTGATTTATTCTCTCATTAACTACGGGTTCCTTCTCCTTGATATTTTTCAAAACGACTCCTACTTTAGATCCATATTGAGAGATTCGATTGTGGATCTTTTTATCCAAATTTTCAATTAACTCTACGGTAGCAACCTTATTTTCAATAATTTCAAGCCTTTGCATTACATGCTCCAAAGTTAGCATAGTTCCATTAACCAAAAGAGGGGGTGAGCCAAACAAATCTATCATAGCATTATAGGAATCAAAAGTATGGCTACCTAAGAAATTCCATCCGGTAATGGTATCAAGGATATATCTATACCAAGGATTAGCACGTACATAAAAATTGCGGAGAAGAACGGAAGTAGATATTTTCCTGGTAGATCTATTTTGAGCATTGCAAATTCTCTACCAAGCGTATTTTAGATTTTCTCCCTCCTTTTGTTTAAAATTTAAAACTTCATTCTCGGGAGACAACGGAGAAGATAGAGGACTAGCCATAACGACAAGCAAGTGGGAAAAAGGCAAACGGAAAAGAGAGGGCGAATAAAACGGCAAGGGTGAAGTGGGGGAGAGGAAAACGAGAGGCAAATGGCAAATAATGTAATGCGGGAGATAAGGGATTGTGATGGGTACTTCGTATGTTGACTTTTGCATAGACCTCCCCGGCAACGGCGCCGGAAATTCTTCTTGCTACCTCTTGAGCACTGTGTTGGATTTCCTTGAAGAGGAAAGGATGATGCAACAAAGTAGCGTAAGTATTTCCCTCAGTTCTTGGGAACCAAGGTATCAATCCAGTAGGAGCTACGCGCTAGTCCCTCGTACCTACACAAAGCAAATAACTCCTCGCAACCAACGTGATTAGGGGTTGTCAATCCCTTCACGGTCACTTACGAGAATGAGATCTGATAGAGATGATAGATAATATTTTTGGTACTTTTATGATAAAGATGCAAAGTAAAATAAAAGAAAAGTAAAAGGAAAAGGCAATAAATAAAGTGTTGGAAAATTAATATGATGGAGATAGACCCGGGGGCCATAGGTTTCACTAGTGGCTTCTCTCAAGAGCATAAGTATTCTACGGTGGTTGAACGAATTACTATTGAGCAATTGACATAATTGAGCATAGTTATGAGAATATCTAGGTATGATCATGTATATAGGCATCACGTCCGAGACAAGTAGACCGACTCCTGCCTACATCTACTACTATTACTCCACTCATCGACCGCTATCCAAAGATGCATCTAGAGTATTAAGTTCAAGAAAATAGAGTAACGCCTTAAGCAAGATGACATGATGTAGAGAGATAAATTCATGCAATATGATAAAAACCCCATCTTGTTATCCTCGATGGCAACAATACAATGCGTGCCTTGCTGCCCCTGCTGTCACTCGGAAAGGACACCGCAAGATTGAACCCAAAGCTAAGCACTTCACCCATTGCAAGAAAAACCAATCTAGTAGGCCAAAGCAAACTGATAATTCGAAGAGACTTGCAAAGATAACCAATCATACATAAAAGAATTCAGAGAAGATTCAAATATTGTTCATAGATAATCTTGATCATAAACCCACAATTTATCGGTCTCAACAAAAACACCGCAAAAAGAAGATTACATCGAATAGATCTCCACGAGGGAGGGGGAGAACATTGTATTGAGATCCAAAAAGAGAGAAGAAGCCATCTAGCTACTAACTATGGACCCGAAGGTCTGAGGTAAACTACTCACACTTCATCGGAGGGGCTATGGTGATGATGTAGAAGCCCTCCGTGGTGGATGCCCCCTCCGGCGGAGCTCCGGAACAGGCCCCAAGATGGGATCTCGTGGGTACAGAATGTTGCGGCGCTGGAATTAGGTTTTTGGCTCCGTATCTGATCGTTTGGGGGTACGTAGGTATATATAGGAGGAAGAAGTACGTCGATGGAGCAACATGGGGCCCACGAGGGTGGAGGGCGCGCCCCCCTACCTCATGCCCTCCTTGAAGCTTCCTTGCCTTAGGGTCCAAGTCTCCTAGATCACGTTCGGTGAGAAAATCACGTCCCCGAAGGTTTCATTCCGTTTGGCCTCTGTTTAATATTCCGTTTCTTCGAAACTCCGAAATAGGCAAAAAACAACAATTCTGGGTTGGGCCTCCGGTTAATAGGTTAGTTCCAAAAATAATATAAAAGTGGAAAATAAAGCCCAATATTGTCCAAAACAGTAGATAATATAGCATGGAGCAATCAAAAATTATAGATACGTTGGAGACGTATCAGGGACGAGTACTTACGGATGTCTGAGAGCACATGTAGAGATGCCATGGTCAGGTTTGCAATTGTCGTGGTCGAGGTGTTCGGACCTCGGTACCTGAGAGAACCGACTATGGCAGACACAGAGAGGCTCCTGACAATCTCATAAGCAAGAGGGTGGCCAGTTTTGCTCCGATCTCTTGACTGCATGCATTGGAAATGGAAGAACTGCCTGAAGGCTTTATAAGGGCAATATAAGGGTCATGTTAAGAAGCCCACCATCATTCTTGAAGCATTTACATCATAAGATCTTTGGATTTGGCACACTTTCTTTTGCATGTCCAGGTCTCACAATGACATCAATGTGTTGCAATGATCGACGTTGTTTGCGAGGCTGACTTAAGGAAAAGCTCATCCTTGCCACTATACTGCCAATGGACATGAGTACAACATGGGCTACTATCTGGTTGACGGTATCTATCCTTCATGGGCTACCTTTGTCAGCACCATCTCAAACCCAGTTGGCCAAAAAAAGGCTCACTTTCCCAAAGACAAGAAGCAGCTAGAAAGGATGTCGAGAGGACATTTGGAGTTCTTCAGGCCCGTTTTGCAGTTGTTCGTGGACCTACAAAACAATGGGATCCGGAGACCTCGTGGGAGGTGATGACATGTTGTGTGATCATGCACAATATGATTGTCGAGGATGAGAGTGACGATGCTACTGCGGCTCTGGAATTTAAGAATATGGGTGATCCTATCCTACTTCCGGACCAGAATCCGGCCACATTTGAGGAGTTTATTCAAATGCATCAACTTATTCGGCATAGACCAACTCACGAGCAGCTCAAGGAACATCTGATTGAGCATTAGTGGGCGGTGAAAGGGGGCAACAATGTTTGGATGTGAATATTTGAACTTTTTTAAATTTGAACTAGTGCTGCATGTGGCTATTTGAACTTCTGTGCCCTTTGCATGCGGCTACTTGATCGTGTAGACTGGGGAAAAACCCGGAAGGCCGGATATATGCAGCTATGGTTTGATGGCGTCCTCCCGCATCCATGCCCGCGGCCGTTGGATGTGCCCTAACTTGAGTAATTTGGCATCCCATGCCGCCACTGTAGTACCGACCTTTTATTAGTTTCAACTTTTCAATACTTATAATCTATGTGGGCTTGTTTCTGAAGCGACAAATGAATTGCATCGATTGCTAATCTTGAAACAGGCTCCTTTTTATGAAAACTAAGGTAAAAGATTTGCATCATACTGAGGAGGAGAAAAATGTTTCGTTACAAGTCCCCAGAAACAAAATGAATTACTCTCTTGGTAAAATTATTCCAGTTCTTTTCGCGACGGCGGTGATCCATAGTTCGACCTCGTCCTCAATTTTGTTTAACTAGACCTTCGGGTGCTTGCTCTTGTGGCGAAAGATCCAAACGTTCCTTTCATTCTAAATACTCCTTCCAACCAATAATCATTATGAGAGCGACATGACCTTTCTATTGCGGTTGCTTCAATCAGACCACTTGATCCTTCCCTCATTGATGGATCTTTCGAGATGCTAAGTGGTAGTATCAACACTCTCGAGATAGCATCTTCTTTTGCTCCAATGCATGAAAATGAACTTGGAATTTTCAAGTCCAGCTCATCATCAGCAACAAAATGTTGTGTCCGGACAAATTTCGTAAGGGCATCTCCACTGCCGACCCCCTAAATCGAACACCGCATCCGTCCGCGGACCGTAGCTGCATACACCCGCCCCCATTTTTTAGTCTGCACACTCAAAATAACTGAATATCTAGTTTCAGTTTAGCTAAAAATTATTCAAATGCAACAGTAGTTCTAATTTAAATATTATAGTCCAACAAAAGTATTCAAACTTGAATTTAACTAGCACATGGTACCAGTTGTCCCCTTTAACCACACACAGATACTTAATCAAATTTTCCTTCGGTTGCTCGATGCAAAATTTGCTGATTCGTTTGAACAAACTCATCAAATGTGGCCAGATTCTGTGCTAGATGTTTGATAGGCTCATCCATGTTCTCAAATACAAGAGTTGTGACAACATCCTCAGCCTCATCCTCCACGATCATGCTGTGCATGATCACACAACATGTCATCAGCTCCCACAAGGTCTCCGGATCTCATTGTTTAGTAGGTCCACGAACAACTACAAAACAGGCCTACAAAACTCCAAATACCCTCTCAACATCCATTCTAACTGCTTCTTGTCATTGAGATTTATGACCAACCGGATCAGAGATGTGTTGGGGAACGTAGTACTTCAAAAAAAAATCCTACAATCACGCAAGATCTATCTAGGAGAAGCATAGCAACGAGCGGGGAGAGTGTATCCATGTACCCTCGTAGACCGAAAGCGGAGACGTTAAGTAATGCGGTTGATGTAGTCGAACATCTTCGCGATCCAACCGATCAAGTACCGAACGCGCGGCACCTCCGCGATCTGCACACGTTCAGCTCGGTGACGTCCCTCGAACTCTAGTTCCAGCTGAGGCCGAGGGAGAGTTCCGTCAGCACGATGGCGTGGTGATGGTGATGATGAATTTACCGGCGTAGGGCTTCGCCTAAGCACTACGGCGATATGACCAGGTGGAAAACTGTGGAGGGGGGCACCGCACACGGCTAAAGATCAACTTGTGTGTCTATGGGGTGCCCCCCTCCCCCGTATATAAAGGAGGAGAGGGGGAGGCCGGCCGGCGTCATAGGGCGCAACCAAGGGGGGCAATCCTACTCCAAGTAAGAGTTGGACCCCCCCTTTCCTAGTCCAACTAGGAGAAGAAGGAAGGAGAAGGAAAAGATAAGCAAGGAGGGGGCGCCGCCCCTCCCCCTAGTCCAATTCGGACTAGGCCCATGGGGGGGCCTGTTGGGAAACGTAGTAAGTTCAAAAAATATCCTACTCACACGCAAGATCATGGTGATGCATAGCAACGAGAGGGAAGAGTGTTGTCTACGTACCCTCGTAGACCGTAAGAGGAAGCGTTATGACAACGCGGTTGATGTAGTCGTACGTCTTCACGATCCGACCGATCCAAGTACCGAACATACGACACCTCCGAGTTCTGCACACGTTCAGCTCGGCGACGTCCCACGAACTCATGATCCAACGACGGTGTGATGACGGTGTTGATGATGCTACCGACGCAGGGCTTCGCCTAAGCACCGCTACGATATGACCGAGGTGGATTATGGTGGAGGGGGGCACCGCACACGGCTAAGAGAGATCAATGATCAACTTGTCGTGTCTCCAAGGGTGCCCTCTCCCGTGATATAAAGGAGTGGAGGAGGGGAGGGCGGCCCTCTCTATATGCGCCCTAGGGAGTCCTACTTCCACCGGGAGTAGGATTCCCCCTTTCCTAGTAGAACTAGGAGCCCTTCCAAGTAGTAGGAGTAGGAGAGAAGGAAAGGGAAAAGAGAAGAGAAGGAAGGAGGGGGCGCCGCCCCTCCCCATAGTGCAATTCGGACTAAGCCTTGGGGGGGGGGGCAGCCTCCCCTCTCTCTTTCCCCTAAAGCCCAATAAGGCCCATATACTCCCCGGCGAATTCCCGTAACTCTCCGGTACTCCAAAAAATACCCGAATCACTCGGAACCTTTCCGAAGTCCGAATATAGTCGTATAATATATCGATCTTTACATCTTGACCATTTCGAGACTCCTCGTCATGTCCCCGATCACACCCGGGACTCCAAACTACCTTCGGTACATCAAAACACATATACTCATAATACCGATCGTCACTGAACTTTAAGCGTGCCGACCCTACGGGTTCGAGAACTATGTAGACATGACCAAGACACGTCTCCGGTCAATAACCAATAGCGGAACCTGGATGCTCATATTGGATCCCACATATTCTACGAAGATCTTTATCGGCCAAACCGCATAACAACATACGTTGTTCCTTTTGGCATCGGTATGTTACTTGCCCGAGATTCGATCGTCGGTATCTCAATACCTAGTTCAATCTCATTACCGGAAAGTCTCTTTACTCGTTCCGTAATACATCATCCCACAACTAACTCATTAGTTACAATGCTTGCAAGGCTTATAGTGATGTGTGTTACCGAGTGGGCCCAGAGACACCTCTCCGACAATTGAAGTGACAAATCCTAATCTCGAAATACGCCAACTCAACAAGTACCTTCGGAGACACCTGTAGAGCACCTTTATAATCACCCAGTTACGTTGTGACGTTTGGTGGCACACAAAGTGTTCCTCTGGTAAACAGGAGGTGCATAATCTCATAGTCATAGGAACATGTATAAGTCACTAAGAAAGCAATAGCAACAAACTAAATGATCAAGTGCTAAGCTAATGGAATGGGTCAAGTCAATCACATCATTCTCCTAATGATGTGATCCCGTTAATCAAATGACAACTCATGTCTATGGCTAGGAAACATAACCATCTTTGATCAATGAGCTAGTCAAGAAGAGGCATACTAGTGACACTCTTTTTGTCCATGTATTCACACATGTATCATGTTTCCGGTTAATACAATTCTAGCATGAATAATAAACATTTATCATGAAATAAGGAAATAAATAATAAATTTATTGTTGCGTGTAGGGCATATTTCCTTGAGTCTCCCACTTGCACTAGAGTCAATAATCTAGTTCAGATCGCCATGTGATTTAACATCAATAGTTCACATCTTTATGTGGTTAACACCCATAGTTCACATCGAAATGTGACCAACACCCAAAGGGTTTACTAGAGTCAGTAATATAGTTCACATCACTATGTGATTAACACCCAAAGAGTACTAAGGTGTGATCATGTTTTGCTTGTGAGATAATTTTAGCCAATGGGACTGTCACATTCAGATCCTTAAGTATTTTGCAAATTTCTATGTCTACAATGCTCTGCACGGAGCTACTCTAGCTAATAGCTCCCACTTTCAATATGTATCTAGATCGAGACTTAGAGTCATCCAGATCGGTGTCAAAGCTTGCATCAACGTAACTCTTTACGATGAACTCTTTATCACCTCCATAACTGAGAAATATTTCCTGATTCCACTAAGGATAATTTTGACCCGTCATTCCGATGATCTACTCCTAGATCACTATTGTACCCTCTTTCCAAACTCTTGGTGAGGTACACAATAGATCTGGTACACAGCATGGCATACTTTATAGAACCGATGGTTGAGACATAGTGAATGAATTTCATTCTCTTTCTATCTTCTGCCGTGGTCGGGCTTTGAGTCTTACTCAATTTCACACCTAGCAACACAGGCAAGAACTCCTTCTTTGACTGTTCCATTTTGAACTACTTCAAAAATCTTGTCAAGGTATGTACTCATTGAAAAAACTTATCAAGCGTCTTGATCTATCTCTATAGATCTTGATGCTCAATATGTAAGCAGCTTCACCGAGGTCTTTCTTTGAAAAACTCCTTTCAAACACTCCTTTATGCTTTCTAGAAAATTCTACATCATTTCCGATCGACAATATGTCATTCACATATACTTATCAGAAAGGCTGTAGTGCTCCCACTCACTTTCTTGTAAATACAGGCTTCGCCGCAAGTCTGTATAAAGCAATATGCTTTGATCAACTTATCAAAGCGTATATTCCAACTCCGAGATGCTTGCACCAGTCCATAGATGGATCCTGGAGCTTGCATATTTTGTTAGCACCTTTAGGATTGACAAAACCTTCTGGTTGCACCATATACAACTCTTCTTTAATAAATCCATTAAGGAATTTTTGTTTATCCCTTTTCCAGATTTCATAAAATGCGGAAATTGCTAACATGATTCGGACAGAGTTAAGCATCGCTACGAGTGAGAAAATCTCATCGTAGTCAACACCTTGAACTTGTCGAAACCTTTTTTGACAAGTCTAGCTTTGTAGATAGTAACACTACTATTAGCGTCTGTCTTCCTCTTGAAAATCCGTTTATTTTCTATGGCTTGCCGATCATCGGGCAAGTCAACCAAAGTCCACACTTTGTTCTCATACATGGATCCCATCTCAGATTTCATGGCCTCAAGCCATTTTGCGGAATCTGGGCTCATCATTGCTTCCTCATAGTTCGCAGGTTCATCATGGTCTAGTAACATGACTTCCACAACAGGATTACCGTACAACTCTGGTGCGGATCTTACTCTGGTTGACCTACGAGGTTTGGTAGTAACTTGATCTGAAGTTTCATGATCATCATCATTAACTTCCTCACTAATTCGTGTAGGCATCACTGGAACTAATTTCAGTCATGAGCTACTTTCCAATTCGAGAGAAGGTACAATTGCCTCATCAAGTTCTACTTTCCTCCCAGTCACTTCTTTCGAGAGAAACTCCTTCTCTAGAAAGGATCCATTCTCAGCAATGAATATCTTGCCTTCAGATCTGTAATAGAAGGTGTACCCAACAGTTTCTTTTGGGTATCCTATGAAGATTTACTTCTAAGATTTGGGTTCGAGCTTATCATGTTTAAACTTTTTCACATAAGCATCGCAGTCCCAAACTTTAAGAAACGACATCTTAGGTTTCTCGCCAAACCACAGTTCATACGGTGTCATCTCCACGGATTTAGATGGTGCCCTATTTAATGTGAATGTAGCTGTCTCTAATGCATAACCCCAAAATGATAGTGGTAGATCGGTAAGAGTCATCATAGATCGCACCATATCTAATAAAGTACGGTTACGATGTTCAGACACACCATTACACTGTGGTGTTCCAGGTGGCGGGAGTAGTGAAACTGTTTCACATTGTTTTAACTAAAGGTCAAACTCATAACTCAAATATTTTACCTCTGCGATCATATCGAAGAAACTTTTATTTTCCTGTTATGATGATTCTCCACTTCACTCTGAAATTCTTTGAACTTTTCAAATGTTTCAGACTTATGTTTCATCAAGTAGATATACCCATATCTGCTCAAATCATTTGTGAAGGTCAGAAAATAACGATTCCCGCCGCGAGCCTCAACACTTATCGGACTGCATACATCAGTATGTATTATTTCCAATAAATCAGTTGTTCGCTCCATTGTTCCGGAGAACGGAGTCTTAGTCATCTTGCCCATGAGGCATGGCTCGCAAGCATCAACTGATTCATAATCAAGTGATTCCAAAAGCCCATCAGCATGGAGTTTCTTTATGCGCTTTACACCAATATGACCTAAACGACAGTGCCACAAATAAGTTGCACTATCATTATTAACTTTGCATCTTTTGGCTTCAATATTATGAATATGTGTATCACTACGATCGAGATCCAACAAACCATTTTTGTTGGGTGTATGACCATAGAAGTTTTATTCATGTAAACAGAACAACAATTATTCTCTAATTAAAATGAATAACCGTATTGCAATAAACATGATCAAATCATATTCATGCTCAATGCAAACACCAAATAACATTTATTTAGGTTCAACACTAATCCCGAAAGTATAGGGAGTGTGCGATGATGATTATATCAATCTTGGAACTACTTCCAATATAAATCGTCACTTCACCCTTAACTAGTTTCTGTTCATTCTGCAACTCCCGTTTCGAGTTACTACTTTTAGCAACTGAACCAGTATCAAATACTGAGGGGTTTCTATAAACACTAGTAAAGTACACATCAATAACATGTATATCAAATATACCTTTGTTCATTTTGCCATCCTTCTTATCCGCCAAATACTTGGGGTAGTTCCGCTTCTAGTGACCAATCCCTTTGCAGTAGAAGCACTTAGTCTCAGGCTTAGGTCCAGAATTGGGCTTCTTCACTTGAGCAGCAACTTGCTTGACGTTCTCTTGAAGTTCCCCCTCTTCCCTTTGCCCTTTTTTCCTGAAACTAGTGGTCTTGTCAACCATCAATACTTGATATTTTTCTTGATTTCTACCTTCGTTGTTTTTAGCATCGCGAAGAGCTTGGGAATTGTTTTCGTCATCCCTTGCATATTATAGTTCATCACGAAGTTCTAGTAACTTGGTGATAGTGACTAGAGAACTTTGTCAATTACTATCTTATCTGGAAGATTAACTCCCACTTGATTCAAGCAATTTGTAGTACCCAGACAATCTGAGCACATGCTCACTGGTTGAGCTATTCTCCTCCATCTTGTAGGCAAAGTACTGTCAGAGGTCTCATACCTCACGACACGGGCATGAGTATGAAATACCAATTTCAACTCTTGGAACATCTTATATGCTCCGTGGCGTTCAAAATATTTTTGAAGTCCCGGTTCTAAGCCGTAAAGCATGGTGCACTAAACTATCAAGTAGTCATCATACCGAGCTTCTTGTAAAAATGTTCATAACGTCTACATCTGCTCCGGCAATAGTTCTGTTACCTAGCGGTGCATTAAGGACATAATTCTTCTATGCAGCAATGAGGATAATCCTCAGATCACAGAGCTAGTCCGCATCTTTGCTACTAACATCTTTCAACTAATTTTTCTCTAGGAACATATCAAAAATAAACGGGGAGCAACACTGCAAGCTAATCATCTACAACATAGATATGCTAATACTACCAGGACTAAGTTCACAACAAATTAAATTTCAATTAATCATATTACTTAAGAACTCCCACTTAGATAGACATCTCTCTAATCATCTAACTGATCACGTGATCCAAATCAACTAAACCATGTCCGATCATCATGTGAGATGGAGTAGTTTTCAATGGTGAACATCACTATGTTGATCATATCTACTATATGATTCACGCTCGACCTTTCGGTCTCAGTGTTCCGAGGCCATATCTGCATATGCTAGGCTCATCAAGTTTAACCTGAGTATTCTGCGTGTGCAAAACTGTCTTGCACCCGTTGTATTTGAACGTGGAGCTTATTACACCCTATCATCACATGGTGTCTCAGAACGAAGAACTTTCGCAATAGTGCATACTCAGAGAGAACACTTATACCTTGAAATTTAGTGAGAGATCATCTTATAAAGCTACCGTCGAACCAAGCAAAATAAGATGTATAAAAGATAAACATCACATGCAATCCAAATATGTGACATGATATGGCCATGATCATCTTGCGCCTTTGATCTCCATCTACAAAGCATCGTCATAATCTCCATCGTTACCGGCATGACACCATGATCTCCATCATCTTGATCTATATCAATGTGTCGTCACATGGTCGTCTTGCCAACTATTGCTCTTGCAACTATTTTTTTTGACTATGTACTGCAAGGCAACAGCCTCACAGTCCTTTATTAAAACAATATGGGTTCAGTACAAAATTACAAAGGGTAACAAAAGAAGAAAAGGCTACTTACAGGGAGTGATTAGTGTAAAGAATCTATCCAATCAGTTAGTCTATCTCTATATTTACACTTGATTCTATGAGCTAAGAGAGAAATATCATGAATAAAATTCCTCCTCCAAGCTCTGAAAGTGGGCAACTCATTTCTGAAGATCCTTCCATTCCTTTGGGTCCAAATATTCCAGGTGGCCGTAAAGACTACCTCAGTGAAAAACGTTTGACCAAATTCCCTCCTGGCCTCACAAGCCATTTCAAAAGTAGTCCGTTAGGTTGAACATTCCATGAAATGCCCAAATAATTCCAGACACGTTGGCTAAAGTTGCAAGCAAAAAAGAGATGAGCTCTATCTTCATGCAAACCTGCTCTTGCAACTATTGCTATCGCATAGCGATAAAGTAAAGCAATTATTTGGCGCTTGCATCTTATGCAATAAAGAGACAACCATAAGGCTCCTGCCAGTTGCCGATAACTTCAACAAAACATGATCATCTCATACAACAATTTATATCTCATCACGTCTTGACCATATCACATCACAACATGCCTGCAAAAACAAGTTAGACGTCCTCTACTTTGTTGTTGCAAGTTTTACGTGGCTGCTATAGGCTGAGCAAGAACCGTTCTTACCTACGCATCAAAACCACAACGATATTTCGTCAAGTATGTGCTATTTTAACCTTCAACAAGGACCGGGCGTAGCCACACTCGATTCAACTAAAGTTGGAGAAAGCGACACCGCCAGCCACGTAATTGCGGCGAAGCACGTCGGTAGAACCAGCCTCGCGTAAGTGTACGCGTAATGTCGGTCTGGGCTGCTTCATCCAACAATACCGCCAAATCAAAGTATGACATGCTGGTAAGCAGTATGACTAGTATCACCCACAACTCACTTGTGTTTTACTCGTGCATATAACATCTACGCATAAACCTGGCTCGGATGCCACTGTTGGGGAACGTAGTAATTTCAAAAAAATTCCTACGCACACGCTGGAGAGTTCCGTCAACACGATGGTGTGATGACGGTGTTGATGATGCTACCGTCGCAGGGCTTCGCCTAAGCACCGCTACGATATGACCTAGGTGGATTATGGTGGAGGGGGGCACCGCACATGGCTAAGAGAGATCAATGATCAACTTGTCGTGTCTCCAAGGGGTGCCCCTCTCCCGTATATAAAGGAGTGGAGGAGGGGGAGGGCCGGCCCTCTCTATGGCGCGCCCTAGGGGAGTCCTAATCCCACCGGGAGTAGGATTCCCCCTTTCCTAGTAGAACTAGGTGCCCTTCCAAGTAGTAGGAGTAGGAGAGAAGGAAAGGGAAAATAGAAGAGAAGGAAGGAGGGGGCACCGCCCCTCCCCCTAGTCCAATTCAGACTAAGCCTTGGGGGGGGGGGCAGCCTCCCCTCTCTCTTTCCCCTAAAGCCCAATAAGGCCCATATACTCCCCGGCGAATTCCCGTAACTCTCCGGTGCTCTGAAAAATACCCGAATCACTCGGAACCTTTTCGAAGTCCGAATATAGTCGTCCAATATATCGATCTTTACGTCTCGACCATTTTGAGACTCCTCGTCATGTCCCCGATCTCATTCGGGACTCCGGACTACCTTTGGTACATCAAAACACATATACTCATAATACCGATCGTCACTGAACTTTAAGCGTGCCGACCCTACGGGTTCGAGAACTATGTAGACATGACCAAGACACGTCTTCTGTCAATAACCAATAGCGGAACCTGGATGCTCATATTGGCTCCCACATATTCTACGAAGATCTTTGTCGGTCAAACCGCATAACAACATACGTTGTTCCCTTTGTCATCGGTATGTTATTTGCCCGAGATTCGATCGTCGGTATCTCAATACCTAGTTCAATCTCGTTACCGGCAAGTCTCTTTACTCGTTCTGTAATACATCATCCCACAACTAACTCATTAGTTACAATGCTTGCAAGGCTTATAGTGATGTGTATTACCGAGTGGGCCCAGAGATACCTCTCCGACAATCGGAGTGACAAATCCTAATCTCAAAATACGCCAACTCAACAAGTACCTTCGGAGACACCTGTAGAGCACCTTTTATAATCACCTAGTTACGTTGTGACGTTTGGTGGCACACAAAGTGTTCCTCCAGTAAACGGGAGTTGCATAATCTAAATAGTCATAAGAACATGTATAAGTCATGAAGAAAGCAATAGCAACAAACTAAATGATCAAGTGCTAAGCTAACGGAATGGGTCAAGTCAAACACATCATTCTCCTAATGATGTGATACCGTTAATCAAATGACAACTCATGTCTATGGCTAGGAAACATAACCATCTTTTGTCAACGAGCTAGTCAAGAAGTGGCATACTAGTGACACTCTGTTTGTCTATGTATTCACACATGTATCATGTTTCCGGTTAATATAATTCTAGCATGAATAATAAAAATTTATCATGAAATAAGGAAATAAAAAATAACTTTATTATTGCCTCTAGGGCATATTTCCTTCACGGACAGCCCTTGGTTGCCCCTCTCTCTCCCCTAGGCCCAATAAGGCCCATTAATTCTCCAGTGGTTCCGATAACCCTTCCGGCACTCCAATATTTATCCTGTGACCCCCGGAACTCATCCGGTGTCCGAATAACATCATCCAATATATCATTCTTTATGTATCGACCATTTCGAGACTCCTCGTCATGTACGTGATCACATCCGGGACACTGAACAACCTTCGGTACATCAAAACACATAAATTCATAATACCGATCATCATCGAACGTTAAGCATGCGGACCCTACGGGTTCGAGAACTATGTAGACATGACCGAGACTCATCTCCGGTCAATAACGAATAACGGAACTTGGATGCTCATATTGGCTCCTACATATTCTATGAAGATCTATATCGGTCAAACCGCATAACAACATACGTTGTTCCTGTTAGAACACGCGGTACGCTACGCTAGCGCCAAATAAAATTTTCTACCGCGCACCCAAGATCATGCTGCTGGAAATAGATCACGGGATCGGGTTTACCACTAGACGCGCAGTCACCGTAGCGGAAGTAGAGTTGGTGATGCGTGTAGCCAATCTCCCGCGAACAGCGAAGACCCTTGAACGGTGATCTCCCGCGAACGGCACCTCGCGGTTCCCTCGAACGGTTCGTCCAAGCACCGCATATGAGATGCCTCCAAGGTATCCACACATATAGGGAGCAGCGTCGAGCGGCGGACTGCTAGGTCCGGTCGCGCGGCATGGGATGGGGAGTGGCGGTGGCTAACCAGGGTTCAATTGGATCAACCCTAAGTGGTGTGCCCACTCCCCTTTATATAGACCTCCGAGGTGGGCTCAACACTTGAGCCCACTAGGAGTCCACATCTATTTTCCACTCGGATCCAATCCGAATGGGCTGCAACCCCTTATGTTTGCGACCCTATAGGTTCACGTAGACATGGACACGACCAGAGCCGATAGTTGGTAGCGGCTCCTAGCAGAACGTGCCAACTCCCATGTGGGTGTAAAGTCGTTTGACGAACCTCAACAATGTGGCATATGCAACATTCCTTTTGCCTCGTGATATTTGTTGTCGAGCTCAAGGCGAGTACTTGTCACCCTTGTGATAGCTCGACCTCTCTTCTCGAAACCATGATACAGATTCCTGAACTGGGTTAACACTTAACCCAAGTCGCATGGCCATGCTTTCCGAATCTGATCACTCGAGAGGGCCCAGAGAATATCTCTCCAAATAGGAGGGGCAAATCCCATCTTGGTCAACCATGTCTCGCGGCATGTCTCACGACTCACCCGAAAGCTACCTTTATAACTACCCAGTTACGGAGTAGCGTTTGATAGACCCTAAGCGAGTCGATCCTCATCCTGAGAACATGCAAGGACCTCAGGTCTAGGACATGGCATAGACATTGCACTTGAGACTAACAGATGACTATATCTCGCTGCGTCTCAAAGTGGGTCTGTCCGGCTCGGTGATCTCCATCCCCGAGCCCATACTATCGGTTTAGCATCTCCATGCACATGACTTGTGAAACATAGTCATCAACCGAGTCGTATACTAGTCAAGGATATGTGTCCGCACAACCTTATCAACTAGGGACCATTAGAACAATAATCATACAATACACAGTTCCACAAACAAGTCACATACTTATTGATACATATCATTGATGATGTTCAAGGACAATACAAAGGACTCATGAATACATATGGAAATGTCATCATCACATGATTGCCTCTAGGGCATATCTCCAACAGTTCCCTTTGTCATCGGTATGTTACTTGCCCGAGATTCGATCGTCGGTATCATCATACCTAGTTCAATCTCGTTACCGGCAAGTCTCTTTACTCGCTCCGTAATGCATCATCCCGTGAATAACTCATTAGTCACATTGCTTGCAAGGCTTATAGTGATGTTCTTTACCGAGAGGGCCCAGAGATACCTCTCTGAAACACGGAGTGAAAAATCCTAATCTCGATCTATGCCAACCCAACAAACACCATCGGAGACACCTGTAGAGCATCTTTATAATCACCCAGTTACGTTGTGACGTTTGATAGCACACTAAGTGTTCCTCCGGTATTCGGGAGTTGCATAATCTCATAGTCATAGGAACATGTATACACTGGTACGCGTCGGTCCTAAACAAACGGTTTTTAACCCCTTTCCGCAATGGCATTTGGAACCGTCGCGAAGTGAGTGTGGGCGATAGGGGGGTTCTTCCCACATGACCCAGAAACCGTCAGGTATATGGAGCCTTGATGCATACAATTATCCTTATATAACCGTTTCCGATATCTCGAACCCAAACGCTTCACCCTTTTTACTCATTTGTGCTCGCATTGCCATCACAGCCGGAGTTTTGTGGTTCTGCCTAAAACCAGGCAGATTCCAGGCACGGGAGTTTTCCACGCAGATTCTAGGCACGGGAGTTTTATGATGCCTGGCACATCACAAACATTTCATGATTATAAACCGTGTACGATGGGTAGACAATCACACACATTTAGTTTTCCCGCCCCGTATGTGATAGTGTCTGACATCACACACGCTTTGCAAGCGGCAACTGTGTGCATGCTTGCACACGTTTCCTCTCTGTGAACCGTCTCGGATTATGGTGTGTGTCGCAAACGTTTGTGTTTTACCAACCGTGTGTGCCGTAATGACCTGCACAACATAATTTTGCCCTAATTTAATTGCTGCTATTTAAAATTGTACCTAATTTAAAATTGAAAGTAGGCTATAGCTTTATTCATATCCATCAGGTTCAAACAACCAATGCATTATACGATTCACAGGTACATATGTTTAAGAATTACATAAGCACCAAATAAAGAATGATGTACCAGGGTTCTATACTTGTACTATTACAGATGGTAAAGAAAGAGGCGGTATACATTCCAGTTGCTGAACAAGGTGAAGCGGAATGGCCCTATTGTGCTCTCCTGGATGCAGAAGGCATGCCGGACTCTAGTCCAACCCCTTGTGATGGCCGGCCGCCAATCATGTAGTTTGAGAGGTAATCTTGAGTAAACTGCTTCAGGATCCATTGCAAAAGAAAAAAATTCAGATATTGTCATCTAACACAACTCATTACGGGCAGTAAAAAGAAGGCTACAGGGTTCTTACTTACCATCCCGCAGTTCACTGTTGTCTTGCATAAAGTGTAAACAAATAGTTCGATTGACATCTTTTGACCCATTTTAATAACAATCTTTATCAGTTTCCTCACTTGATGTTGGTTCATGAATATCTCATTGCCCCGTACGCAGAAAGGGTTGAAGTGTGGATCTTTGGCAATGATATATGTACCTAAAAGCACCAAGTTAATATTAGAAGCTAAACAACAATTGAAAAATGAAGTAGTACAACACTCCATCCATCCCATTATATAAGATTTTATTACATGTATATCTAGAAATCATCAGAACATTAAGGTAACACTCTTCCTTGTTGCTATGTAGCCTGGGATTGCATATTTAGTCATTCAGTACAATGCATGTTGCTAAACAACAACATGTTAACTGCAATATCCTTAACAGCAGCCAAATATCGTAATTCATAGTGGTATTGTTGAAACTGTTATTGATGAAATTAAACTGCACGGCAAATAGTTGCACATATAGAGCATCACATTGTGAAGAACTGAAACAAACAAGTCATACGGACATCTCTAGGCAATCTTTAAAAAGTTAAAGGACTAAATCCCCAGTGGATATATGTACTCCAACAATTTTGACCTTTTCTAGTCGATCCCCTAAACTTAAGGTTGTAAACTTTCATTTGATCAAGTTCAAAGTAGGTTCAACCGAAAGTAGCATGAATTCAAACATAAACATAGATAGTTTTGCATAACCGAACATAAAACATAAATTTAAACTAAGCTAAACTACTTTCGGTCGAAGTAGAGGTCGAGCCAATCCTTCCTCGTCATGTACGGTGTGCCGCGAGCTGGGTCCGGGCCAGTACCATCGTCGGGGTCGTTGGGGAAGGCACTCCTCCACTCGTTGATGTCGATCTCCTTGTCCTTGGGGCCCGCCTCGACGCCCTCCGTGCCACCGTCGCCGCCGCCTTCGACCTCGTCATCAGAGAAGAGCGCGATAACCTCACCGCCCTCTGTGCCGCCATCCTCGCCGCCTTCGACCTCGTCATCGGAGGATAGCGCGATATCCTCGCTGCCCTCCGCACCGGCAAAGATCTCCCGCTCCGCCTCCACAAGCTCCGGGTGCTGCCGGCGGAGCTCTTGCATGTAGGCCTCGTCGGCGGCCTCAGCCTCGAGGCGCTCCCACGCCTCGCGGTCCCCTCGCGCCATAGCCGAGCTCACCACCCCTGGTTCCGGCGGAACGAGGTGGACTAGATGTGTGCCGAAGGGGAAATTGAGCCTAGCCGCCGCACCGTGGTAGCGGACATGCCAGCGGTCGTACTCTATGGCTGCGAGCTCGGCCGTCTGGAAGCTACCGACCCATCGGCGGGTGTGGGTCTCTCAATCTGTAATCTTCACGACCCACATCCCCCACCGCCGCTGCCGGACCCCGAGTTAGGACTTCGTCGGCTGTCGGGTCCGAGGGAGGACGGGGAAGTCCTCGAACCGGCATAGGGGCACGGCGGCGGGTGGATCGGGGGACCGGCGACGGCGAATCGGGCCTGCGGAGGACAACGGGGACACTTCAGCGGTCACCTCGCCGGCGTCGGGCGAAAAGGCCGAGATAAACCTCTTTTTGGCCATTGGCTCCTCGAGCTCCTCGGCACACAGGCAGAGGTTGAGGATGGAGGCGCCGGCGATGGCGGCGACCTACTAATGGTTTCGAGGGTTGTGTGTGTATGTGTGAGCGGAGGTTTGGGGGGGGTGTCGAGGGGGGGGGGGCAAGGTTGTGTTTGAGGAAATACTGCGGCAACTGAAAATTTTACTGGTGGGGCTACTGAAAATTTCGATCAAGGGCGAGAGTAAAATGTCGGGGCTACTGAAAATTTGAATCAAGGGACTAAAGCAAAGCAGGAGTAACACACATCGCACACAGTCCGCACATACTAATCATGTGCTATCAAACATTAAAACCTTCCACGCGGTAGATATTTTCGAGATTGCGAGGGATGCAAAGGCGGGAATTTTTGGGGAGTGAGCTAGTGTGCTTGACACACCGGCTGTGGACTGTAGCCGATGCAGCTTCTCGCGTAAGCCATAGGCGTACTATACACCGACGGTGCTCCAAGATATTTTGTACTACATCTCACACAGTTGGTGATAATAAACTGTGTGGGATCTACTTGATTTGAATTACAAAATGGGGTCACAACGGCAATGGACGATGCTTGAATTGCTAGACCTTTTATCTGCAGTGAACATGCAACTATATGTGTGTCGTAAAACAATTGGAATTATTGAGGGTTCGTTTGGACATTTTATACATTAAACTGGTTTTCTAGCCATTTCACGTGCACAATTCAAAATTAAACTACATGCACATGCTCCGGTGCATACAAATTGGTTGAAAAATCAAATCTGTGCCCTTCAGTGCATGCTTAGGTCCCATGCAAGAAATGGGAATGAAATTTTGGGGTTCTTTTGGCCTTTTTTATACATTAACTGGGTTTTCTAGGCATTTTATGTGCATAATTCAAATTTGAACTACATGCACATGCTCCAATGCACCAAAGTTGGTTGAAAAATCACATGTGTGTCCTTGGGTGAATTTCTAGGTCCCATGCAAGAGATGGGAATGAATTTCAAACACTAGGGCACTGTTGATTGCCGGCAAAACGTTGAGATACCTGGTTTTTAAATTCTAGTAAATCCAAAACTCATCTGAAATTCATGAAACTTGGCGTGCTATCATGGAGCGGCATCAACATGCCGCGGTGAATATTTTATCCCATTTGGGGCAGGTGTGGGTATAAGCTTCTCACAAACCAGAACTTCTCACAACAAGCATGATGGTTTCGATAGGGAACGTACCACCTTTGGGGAGGGGACGATATCCGGTGCCTCTTATTGCTTTCAAAAAAATTCTAGTGTCAACATAGAACAACAGGAGTGTTGTGTTTAATCTTGGAATTTTTCGGGGTTCGTTTGGCCTTTTTTATACATTAACTGGGTTTTCTAGGCATTTTATGTGCAAAATTATAATTTGAACTACAAGCACATGCTCCAATGCACTAAAGTTGGTTGAAAATCACATGTGTGTCCTTGGGTGAATTTCTAGGTCCCATGCAAGAGATGGGAATGCAATTTAAACACCTGGGCACTGTTGATTGCCGGCGAAACGTTGAGATGCCTGGTTTTTAAATTCTAGTAAATCTAAAACTCGTCTGAAATTCATGAAACTTGGCATGCTATCATGGAGCGGCATCAATATGCCGTGGTAAAAAATTGTCCCATTTGGGGTAGGTTCAGGTATAAGCTTCTCACAAACCAGAGCTTCTCACACCAAGCATGATGGTTTCGATAGGGAACGTCTCGCCTTTGGGGACGAAATGATATGCATTGCCTCTTATTGCTTTCAATTTTTTTCTCGTGTCAACACAGAAAAACAGGAGTGATGTGTCAATTTTTAGGATTTTTCGGGGTTCGTTTGGACATTTTTATGCATTAACTGAGTTTTCAATGCATTTATGTGCATATTAAAATTTGAACTAGATGCACATGCTCTAGTGCATATAAATTAGTTGAAAAATCAAATATGTGTCCTTGGGTGCATGCTTAGGTCCCATGCAAGAAATGACAATGAATTTCAAACACCAGGGTACCGTTGATTGCCGGCAAAACATTGAGATGCCTGGTTTTTAAATTCTAGTAAATCCAAAACTCGTCTGAAATTCATGAAACTTGGCATGCTATCATGGAGCGGCATAAACATGCCGTGGTAAAAAATTTGTCCCATTTGGGGCAGGTTTGGGTATATGCTTCTCACAAACCAGAGCTTCTCACAACAAGCCTGATGGTTTCGGTAGGGAACATATGTCCCACCTTTGGGGACGAAACGATATCCATTGCCTCTTATTGCTTTCAAAAAATTTCTCGTGTCAAGATAGAACAACAGGAGTGTTGTGTCAATTTTTGGGATTTTTCGAGGTTCCTTTGGACATTTTTATGCATTACCTGAGTTTTCTACGCATTTTATGTGCATAATTCAAATTTGAACTACATGCACATGCTCCTGTGCATATAAATTGGTTGAAAATCACATGTGTGTCCGTGGGTGCATGCTTAGGTCCCATGCAAGAGACGGGAATGAATTTCAGACACCAGGGCACTATTGATTGCTGGCAAAACATTGAGATACCTGGTTTTTAAATTCTGGTAAATCCAAAACACGTCTGAAATGCATGAGACTTGGCATGCTATCATGGAGCGGCATCAACATGCCGTGGTGAAATTTTTGTCCCATTTGGGACAGGTTTGGGTATAAGCTTCTCACAAACCAGAGCTTCTCACAACAAGCATGATGGTTTTGATAGGGAACGTACCACCTTCGGGGACGGGACGATATCCGTGGACTCTTATCGCTTTCAAAAAAATTCTACTGTCAACATAAAACAACATGAGTGTCGGGGATATACCTCGCGGTATGACCCGGCCGGATGGATGACCTGGCTGGGACTTGGCGTTTCACTGGTAACCCGCCGGAGGTTTGGCGACTTACGAGTCTGGCGGCTCACTGGTCTGATGACTCACGAGCCTGGCGACTCATGGATGGCCCCGATGGCGGGTCAAACGGACGACAAGGCCCAATACCCAGTAGGCCGGTTCATGTGATGGTGGGCCGACTTAAGAAGAAAGGTGTGAGGAATATTTCCCTTACAAGGAATCAAGACCCGGACATGTATCCGGCTTGTAGTAGAAGATAGGCTAGTCTTAGTCCTACTAGGACTCCACAAGTAACCCGCCCCTCTAACTTATATAAAGAGGGGCAGGGCTCCCCAAAGAGGGAGAGGCAAGAAGAAACAATCTCTAGGGCTAGACACAACTAGAGGAGAGAAGGTTTACGGCGACTCCCTCATGATGATAATGGGACCTAGCCACAAACAACATGTAGGGCTATTACCGGATGATGTTTCTCGGGGCCCAAAGCTGTCTAATCCCTTGTCTTGTGTGTTGATCTGCCCTGCGTCTCTCGTACCACTCAACCCCTCTCAAGCTACCACATAGATGCGTGGGCCTCGTGACTAAGTCCTGACACTAAGGACATCTGCCGTGACAAAACCACGACAGTTGGCGCCCACCGTGGGGCTCGCGCACGGTGGTGTTGAGTTCTTGGAGGGATCTATCTCAGGATCGAGAGGCTTGCGATCGGGCGGATGAAGATGAACCGGCACGAGGCAATCACGTAGTGTTTGGAGCCGTCAGGTATGAGATTGTGATTGATAAAGAGCTTGGGTTACGGTCCACTCCACCGCTGGCGTCCGGAAAAGTCGCCGAGACCGAGATCAAGTTTTCCGCTGCAATTTTCCTTTTTGGTTTATGCGACGTATCCACCGAGGCCGACACGAAGCAATCCTGCATTGTGGTCAAGTCACCGCGGTTCTTGTTTTCCTCTGATCAACCAAACCAGGCACAGGTACTTGCAAGGGATCGGTCCCGCTACAGGTGTCCTCGCGAGAAGCCTGAAGACGCCTCTGTTCGTGGCGACCAGATCAGATTTACCTTGAAAATTGATAAAAAAAAGAGGGAGTAGCTACCCAGCTCCGATACGTCCCCGACCCGGATTCACCGCATCGAGCTACCATTGCTTCTGTGGCTGGCTTCTCCTCGCCTCGCCAAAGCTCGCCAGTCTGCTTCCACTCATGGCGGAGCCGCCAGCCGCCTCTGTAACCTGCCTCAACTGCGGTGGGGGAGAGCAGCCGGTCGCTCCGCTACCTCAAACACGACTTAGCATCGCGCTGCTCCATCCAGGGTTGGTCTCCTCCCGCCCGGCCGCACACCGACTTCGCTTCCTTCCGAGCCGCCCGGACGCCTCGCGTGCTGTTTTTTGCCTTCGCCTCGCCTGAAGCCACGGCCTCGCCGTGAGTGGTCCCGCCCGCCTGAATCGCCACTGCGGTGTGACTCGCCTCAAACCTCCCAACCACTACTGTGGCGCGGGTTCACCTAGTCCGCCACCTTTGAACCGCCGGCGCAGTTCTTCGTGAAAAATAAGAAGCTAGATTCTGTTCATTTTATGGGTGTGGAGGTTATTTGGGACGGAAGCAATGTACTCACATCACGCAAGAAACAACATGCAAGAGACATTCATTCAGAAAAAAAAAGTTACAAGTTGTTGCTCCACGAACTTGCAGAGATGGGCACATATAGAGCATATACATATGGAGAAGCATCACATCATCATCAGCAGTAAGTCGCCAGGCGTAGTTGACTTGAGGCCACTGGCCGCCTCTTGCACTCGGCAACACCGTTGTCCCTGAACCGCTATGGCCGGTGCTGCCCTTGAGCCGCCACCTCTCATCCGCGGCGCTGGCCGCCTTTGTTGCCGAGCCGTTGCTGCTGCCTCACCGAGTTGCTCCGCATCCAAGTTGCTACTGATCCACATCGAAGTCGCTGCCGCGGTCTTATTTAGCAGTTGTTCTTACTGCATCAGTACTCCCTGTTGCATATGCATGTCTGTTGAACTGCTCGAATCCGTCTACCCCTGCAGCTACTGGACCAGCAGATACTCCGTATGCAGTTGTCTCAAAGTGCAGGAACAAACAGCTCCAACGGTGCATGCTGGAATCAACCAAAGCTAACATGATTAGCCTCGGCCAATGCAATGATATATTGGCGTAAAAAATGTTGTTTGGGCACGCCCTACAAAGCTTGATGGATGCATGGTGGATATGAAGACCCATTAAAGCCTGCATGATGAATTTTGCTTCGATTACTACGTCCGACGAAAAATCAGGTGTTCTCAACACTGATTTTTTGTGTTTGTACATGTTAATTCTTTTAGAAAATATCTTCCTTTTTCTGGCATGTACTGTTTTATACAGGATGACCCGGAGAAGGACATGGACTCTGCGATTACTCTTGCTCCGAGCCTGCGATAGCCTCGCCCGACCACACCGGCTTACAACGCCGTGGCCGTCTCTCGCGACCGCACCGGCTTACAACATCGCGGCCGATTCTCTCATATGCACCGGTTTAAAACGCTGCGGCCGACTCATCTGTCTACTCCCACGGACGACCCGTCCGTGATTGATTTCAACTTCACCGTCGTGATCGTCAATTCCGCGGTGGATAATTTCTGGCATGACACATCAGGTGATATTCATCTAAAATATATTTTATTGGCATATATTATTTTTTGTCAAAGAGTAGTTTATCTTTGCCTTGGTCTGCAATATTGTTGATGCAGGACAATTGTTCACTACATCAAAACGACGTGGTTGACTCGCCCGTGCCCGTTTACAACACTGCGACCGGTTCATCTGTCTATGCCGCCTCTGATGTTACGGTCGTGTTTACCATCCGTCTCTCGCGGCCTGGTCTACATCGACACACCGGGCCGCACTTGTCTTGATGAGCTGTTTATTGAGTATGAGCAAATCACTACTTGGGAAGCCCGGTTTTCTTCCAACAAATTAGAGGCAAATTATCATATATTATCAGCCGCCGTCTGCACTGGATGGTTCAATGGGCAGGTGCACAAGTCGCGGCCACTACAGTTTGGTTAACTTCAAACAGCTAGTTGGAAGGAACCATTGGCCGAGTTGCTGACACGGCTCATACGGGATCATTTATAACCCGCCGCAGTCACCTCAACCTTCTGTGGATTCACATCGCGATATCAATGCCAATGATGTATACCTTCTGCTATGGTCAAATATGGAGAATCTCAAGCCAACTCCTCGAGTCGTCTTGAGACTCGGGGGCTACAATGGTATGACTCGACAAAATTAGCCGGTTTCAATGGGTAAGCAGAACTTCGGGTCATTGAAGGGAAAAAAAACCCAGGCCCCAGAGATTACTGCTAGATCGATGAAAACTTAAAAGCCGTCAGAAGATTTCTGGCTCAAAATAAGGACTCTGGTTTAAAATCCGGTTCAAGAGACATCTTTCTCCCACAAAGCACATAAGCTCTCAAATCCGGTTCAAAAGCCGGCCCAGGTTAAATTTGTCCCTCACAAATTTTTGAAGCTCTCAAATCCGGCTCAAGGTAAATTTGTCCCTCACAAATGTTTGAAGCTTTCAAATTCGGGTTAAAGTTCCAGTTCAAAAATAATTAATCTCTCGCAAGTTCGAATTCTAAGAAAAATTAAAGGTTGCCAAAAAGAACTTCCTGCCATGATGCGCGGTTCAAACATAGGTATCCTGCCTTACGACTCATCTTATTATGGTCACTCGGGGGCTTCCTGCTCATCGAGCATAGCTGTCGGTACCCTCTTGATCGGTGCAATGCTAATGTATGGTCACTTGGGGGCTTCCTGTTCAAACATAAGTCGTATTCGAACCAAAGAGAACATAGCTGTCGAAACCCTTTTGATCGGCACACTGCCAAACTCACTAGGGGGCTTCTTGATCGTATCCGAATCATAGCTTAACCTCTTTTGAGTCCGACGTGGATCGTATTCGAATCAGCGTCGTTAAAAATTCTCAAGGTCATTTGGGGGCTTCCTATTCAAACATAGGTCGTATTCGAACCAAAGAGAACATAGTTGTCCGTACCCTCTTGATCGGCAACGCCAGAGCCACCGGGGGCTATATGATCGTATTCGAATCTTAGCTCAACCCCTTTGGAACGGTTTTCTGATCGTATACAAATCAGAAGCCTTAAACTTTTTAAGTCTTTTTTGCGAACACTTTTGGGTTTGACTTGAGACCTTTTTTAGGTTATATCTCAAATGTATATAAAGTGTTTTATGCTTGACCCGGCTTGACTTTTGACTATACGTCGCCAGCTTATGACAATCATCATCTATGTGGAAGCATTGGCTTATAAGGATTGGGTTATCACCCTTACTGCACAGGTCATGTGAACCGGTAGTACAAATTCAATATCACAGTGGTTATATGTGAGATATTATGACCCACCCTGGCTTTGACGCTAGGTCGCCAGGGTATATGTTGTTTAAACTCTTTGCAGGATTTGCAGAAATATGACATATAAATGATTAAGTTCAAGCTCATTACCAAAGTTGATGCTTCAAAATGATTATCCGTTCTGGATTTTTCTCAAAGGCTATAAGCCGCCGGGTTATAAAAATTCCGGCTTACAATGGAGGCGTATTAATTCGCCATCGGCCAAGAGCCGCCAGATATTTAAACTCCGGATTTACTTATCAACAGACGAGGTATTCAAAGTCGCTTTGGAGCAATGGTTATTATTTTATTAATGGATATGATTTATTTTATTCTACAATGGAAGGAATAGTCCCGAGTCGCTGCAGGCTTACGACCCGGCACTTGGGGGCTACATTATTCAAATTGAGGTTACATCAAATATGCAAGTCTCATGTCGCTGCAAGCATGCACCATGACACTTGGGGGCTAATGCAAAGTCATTTTTTGCTCACCTCATTGAAGACCCGACTCATCACATCGTAATGAGTCGGCCCTTGGGGGTTACCAATTGCTCCTGTCAACACTTCAAGGTACACAAGTCTTAATCCATTATATTGAAGGATCCATTGCTCAGTTGGTAAAGCACAAAGCTCTTAACCTTGTTGACGTGGGTTCAAGCCCCATGGTGGAGATTACATCATATGATGTTATTATCAATGAATTATATATAAAGTCCCAGCTCAGTAATATCTTACTGAGCCGGCCCTTGGGGGCTACACGTTGCTACTCCAGTTTACATGATAATATTTACAAAGTCCCTGCTCATTATTACATAATGACCCGGCCCTCGAGGGCTACACTGGTTGAAGTTTTATGAGCATAAGGCAATTAAAAGTCCCAGGTTGCTGCAAGCATGACAACCCGACACTTGGGGGCTACAGGTGATATGCATATAAGGGAGGAATAACTTCAAATCCTCAGTTTTGAGTAAATCGGGTAGTTTATTATTATCGAAGAAATCTGCAAAGTTTATGAACCGGCATCATCATAAGATTAACCCGGCATCAGCAACAATTATATGACCCGGTATCATTTGTTTATAACCCGACAATTTTGGCAATCATAAATCAGCAAGATCTACATCTTTAAGCCGGTTGAAAGTCAGATGAGTATTTCAAGACTAATATTTTTTAAGCCGGCATTTTGGAAGCTGACTCAAGTGGATTATTTCTTACAATATTTCTCTACAAGAAGACTAATATCAGCAAATTGACTCTGAAGCTGGCCTATTGACCCGAATTTTTCAAAAGAAGTATCTGGCTTTTTTGCATTGACAAAGTTGAAGCATATCTGTTAAAGAAGATTTTTCTATGATGTTATGGACATATTTATATCAACAAGGAAATGACAAGGACTTAAAGATGTTCAGGTGACCTGCTTACAAGAGTATTTAACCCAGAGCGCAACCTGTCAAATTTGTTCTTGAGTTATTTTGCAGGATCAGTTTAACAAGGATAAATCCAAATTAAACTGGGGGCTAATGTCGGGGTTATACCCCGCGGTATGACCCGGCCGGATGAATGACCCGGCTGGGACTTGGCGTTTCACTGGTTACCCGCCGGAGGTTTGGCGACTTACGAGTCTGGCGGCTCACTGGTCTGACGACTCACGAGCTTGGCGACTCACGGATGGCCCCGATGGCGGGTCAAACGGACGACAAGGCCCAAGGCCCAGTAGGCCGGTTCATGTGATAGTGGGCCGACTTAAGAAGAAAGGTGTGTGGAATATTTACCTTACAAGGAATCAAGACCCGAACTTGTATCCGGCTTGTAGTAAAAGATAGGCTAGTCCTAGTCTTACTAGGACTCCACATGTAACCCGCACCTCTAACTTATATAAAGAGGGCCAGGGCTCCCCAAAGAGGGAGAGGCAAGAAGAAACAATCTCTAGGGCTAGACACAACTAGAGGAGAGCCGGTCTACGGCGACTCCCTCATGATGATAATGAGACCTAGCCACAAACAACATGTAGGGCTATTACCGGATGATGTTTCTTGGGGCCCAAAGCTGTCTAAACCCTTGTCTTGTGTGTTGATCCGCCCTGCGTCTCTCGTCCCACTCAACCCCTCTCAAGCTACCACATAGATGCGTGGGCGTCGCGACTAAGTCCTGACACTCAGGACATCTGCCGTGACAAAACCACGACAGTTGGCGCCCACCATGGGGCTCGCGCACGGTGGTGCTGAGTTCTTGGGGGGATCTATCTCAGGGTCGAGAGCCTTGCGATCGGGCGGATGAAGATGAACCGGCACGAAGCAATCACGCAATGTTTGGAGCCGTCAGGTACGAGATTGTGATCGAGAAAGAGCTAGGGTTGCGGTCCACTCCACCGCTGGCGTCCGGAAAAGTCGCCGAGACCGAGATCAAGTTTTCCGCTGCAATTTTCCTTTTTGGTTTATGCGATGTATCCACCGAGGCCGACACGAAGCAATCCTGCATTGTGGTCAAGTCACCGCGGTTCTCGTTTTCCTCTGATCAACCAAACCAGGCACAGGTACTTGCAAGGGATCGGTCCCGCTACCGGTGTCCTCGCGAGAAGCCTGAAGACGCCTCTGTTCGTGGCGACCAGATCGAATTTACCTTGGAAATTGATAAAAAAAGAGGGAGTAGCTACCCAGCTCCGATACGTCCCCGACCCGGATTCACCGCATCGAGCTACCATTGCTTCTGTGGCTGGCTTCTCCTCGCCTCGACAAAGCTCGCAAGTCTGCTTCCACTCATGGCGGCGCCGCCAGCCGCCTCTGTAACCTGCCTCAACTGCGGTGGGGGAGAGCAGCCGGTCGCTCCGCTACCTCAAACACGACTTAGCATCGCGCTGCTCCGTCCGGGGTCGGTCTCCTCCCGCCCGGCCGCACACCGACTTCGCTTCCTTCCGAGCCGCCCGGACGCCTCGCGTGCTGTTTTTTGCCTTCGCCTCGCCTGAAGCCACGGCCTCGCCGTGAGTGGTCCCGCCCGCCTGAATCGCCGCTGCGGTGTGACACGCCTCAAACCGCCCAACCACTATTGTGGCGCGGGTTCACCTAGTCCGCCACCTTTGAACCGCCGGCACAGTTCTTCGTGAAAAATAAGAAGCTAGATTCCGTTCTTGTATGGGTGTGGAGGTTATTTGGGACGGAAGCAATGTACTCACATCACGCAAGAAACAACATGCAAGAAACAACGGCGACTCCCTCATGATAATAATGAGACCTAGCCACAAACAGCATGTAAGGCTATTACCGGATGATGTTTCCTGGGGCCCGAAGCTATCTAAACCCTTGTCTTGTGTGTTGATCCGCCCTGCGTCTCTCGTCCCACTCAACCTTTCTCAAGCTACCACATAGATGTGTTGGCCTCGCGACTAAGTCCTGACACTAAGGACATCTGCCGTGACAAAACCACGACAAGGAGTGTTGTGTTTAATCTTGGAATTTTTCGGGGTTCGTTTGGCCTTTTTTATACATTAACTGGGTTTTCTAGGCATTTTATGTGCATAATTCAAATTTGAACTACAAGCACATGCTCCAATGCACCAAAGTTGGTTGAAAACTCACATGTGTGTCCTTGTATAAATTTCTAGGTCCCATGCAAGGGATGGGAATGTAATTCAAACACCGGGGCACTGTTGATTGCCGACAAAATGTTGAGATGCCTGGTTTTGAAATTCTAGTAAATTCAAAACTCGTCTAAAATTCATGAAACTTGGCATGCTATCATGGAGCGGCATCAACATGCAGTGGTAAATTTTTTGTCCCATTTGGGGCAGGTTCGGTATAAGCTTCTCACAAACCAGAGCTTCTCACAACAAGCATGATGGTTTCGATAGGGAATGTCCCACCTTTGGGGATGAAACGATATCCATTGCCTCTTATTGCTTTCAAAAAATTTCTAGGGACAACATAGAACAACAGGAGTGTTGTGTCAATTTTTGTGATTTTTCGGGGTTCGTTTGGACATTTTTATGCATTAACTGGGTTTTCTAGGCATTTTATGTGCATAATTCAAATTTGAACTACAAGCACATGCTCCAATGCACTAAAGTTGGTTGAAAAATCTAATCTATGTCCTTGGGTGAATTTCTAGGTCCCATGGAAGAGATGAGAATGAAATTCAAACACCAGGGCACTGTTGATTGCCGGCAAAACGTTGAGGTGCCTGGTTTTTAAATTCTAGTAAATCCAAAACTCGTCTGAAATTCATGAAACTTGGCATGCTATCATGGAGCGGCATCAACATGCCATGGTAAAAAAATTGTCCCATTCGGGGCAGGTTCGGGTATATGCTTCTCACAGCAAGCATGATGGTTTCGATAGGAAACGTCCCACCTTTGGGGATGATACGATATCCATTGCCTCTTATTGCTTTCAAAAATTTCTCGTGTCAAGATAGAACAATGGGAGTGTTGTGTCAATTTTTGGGATTTTTCAGGGTTCGTTCAGACATTTTTATGCATTAACTGAGTTTTCAATACATTTATGTGCATAATTCAAATTTGAACTACATGCACATGCTCCAGTGCATATAAATTGGTTGAAAATAAAATCCGTGTCCTTGGGTGCATGCTTAGGTCCTGCTACGTCTTGAGCTTGCGTTGGTTTTCCCCGAAGAGGAGAGGATGATGCAACAGAGTAGCGTAAGTATTTCCCTCAGTTTTTGAGAACCAAGGTATCAATCCAGTAGGAGGCCACGCGCAAGTCCCTCGTGCACTGCACAAAGCGATAGCTACTCGCAACCAACGCGATTAGGGGTTGTCAATCCCTTCACGGTCACTTACGAGAGTGAGATCTGATAGAGATAATATTTTTGGTATTTTTGGTATAAAGATGCAAAGTAAAAAGTAAAAATCAAAGTAAAAACAAAGCAAGTATAAAAGTGATGGAGATTAATATGATGAGAATAGACCCGGGGGCCATAGGTTTCTCTAGTGGCTTCTCTCAAGAGCATAAGTATTCTACGGTGGGTGAACAAATTACTGTTGAGCAATTGATGTAATTGATCATAGTTATGAGTATATCTAGGTATGATCATGTATATAGGCATCACGTCCGAGACAAGTAGATCGAAACGATTCTCGCATCTACTACTATTACTCCACTCATCGACCGCTATCCAAAGCATGCATCTAGAGTATTAAGTTAAAAATAGAGTAACGCCTTAAGCAAGATGACATGATGTAGAGGAATAAATTCATGCAATATGATAAATACCCCATTTTGTTATCCTCGATGGCAACAATACAATACGTGCCTTGCAACCCTTTACATCCTTTGGGTAAGGACACCGCAAGATTGAACCCAAAGCCATGCACTTCTCCCATTGCAATAACTACCAATCTAGTTGGCCAAACCAAGCGGATAATTCAAGAGACTTGCAAAGATAACTCAATCATACATAAAAGAATTCAGAGAAGATTCAAATATTATTCATAGATAAGCTGGATCATAAACCCACAATTCATCGGTCTCAACAAACACACCGCAAAAAGAAGATTACATCGAATAGATCTCCACGAGAGAGGGGGAGAACATTGTATTGAGATCCAAAAAGAGAAAAGAAGCCATCTAGCTACTAGCTATGGACCTGAAGGTATGAAGTAAACTACTCACACTTCATCGGAGAGGCTATGGTGTTGACGTAGAAGCCCTCCGTGGTGGATGCCCCCCTCCGTGAACTCCTAACAGGCCCCAAGATGGGATCTCTTGGATACAGGAAGTTGCGGCGGTGGAATTAGGTTTTTGGCTCATGTTCTGATCGTTTGGGGGTACGTAGGTATATATAGGAGGAAAGAGTACGTCGGTGGAGCAACAGGGGGCCCACGAGGCAGGGGGACGCGCCCTAGGGGGGCGCGCCCCCCACCCTCGTGACCGCCTCCATTGTTCCTTGGTGTAGGGTCCAAGTCTCCTGGATCACGTTCGGTGAGAAAATCACGTTTCCGAAGGTTCTATTCCGTTTGAACTCCGTTTGATATTCCGTTTCTTCGAAACACTGAAATAGGCAAAAAAACAGCAATTTTGGGCTGGGCCTCCGGTTAATAGGTTAGTCCCAAAAGTAATATAAAAGTGGAAAATAAAGCCCATTATAGTCCAAAACAATAGATAAAGTAGCATGGAGTAATAAAAAATTATAGATTCGTTGGAGACGTATCAGGCATCCCCAAGCTTAATTCCTGCTCGTCCTCGAGTAGGTAAATGATAAAAAGAGAATTTTTGATGCGGAGTGATACTTTGGCATAATTTCAATGTAAATCATCTTAATCATGGTATGAATATTCAGATCCAAAAGAGTCAAGACAAAAGTTCATATTGACATAAAAATAATAATACTTCAAGGATACTAACTATGCAATTATGTCTTCTCAAAATAATATGGCTAAAGAAAGTTATCCCTACAAAATCATATAGTCTGGCTATGCTCCATCTTCCCCACACAAAATATTTAAATCATGCACAACCCCGATGACAAGCCAAGCAATTGTTTCATACTTCACGCAATACATGAGTGTGAGCCATGGATATAGCACTATAGGTGGAATAGAATGGTGGTTGTGGAGAAGACAAAAAGAGGGAAGATAGTATCACATCAACTAGGCATATCAACGGGCTATGGAGATGCCCATCAATAGATATCAATGTGAGTGAGTAGGGATTGCCATGCAACGGATGCACTAGAGCTATAAGTATATGAAAGCTCAACAAAAGAAACTAAGTGGGTGTGCATCCAACTCGCTTGCTCACGAAGACCTAGGGCATTTGAGGAAGCCCATCATTGGAATATACAAGCCAAGTTCTATAATGAAAAATTCCCACTAGTATATGAAAGTGACAAATGAGAGACTCTCTATCATGAAGATCATGGTGCTACTTTGAAGCACAAGTGTGGTAAAAGGATAGTAACATTGTCCCTTCTCTCTTTTCTCTCATTTTTTATTTTTATTTTTTATTTGGGCCTTTTCTCTTCTTTTTATGGCCTGTTTTTTTCGTCCGGAGTCTCATCCCGACTTGTGGGGGAATCATAGTCTCCATCATCCTTTCCTCACTTGGGACAATGCTCTAATAATGATGATCATCACACTATTATTTTTCTTACAACTCAACAATTACAGCTCGATACTTAGAACAAAATATGACTCTATATGAATGCCTCCGACGGTGTAGCAGGATATGCAATGAAACATGAGTGACATGTATGAAAGAATTATGAATGGTGGCTTTGCCACAAATACGATGTCAACTACATGATCATGCTAGAAATATGACAATGATGGAGCGTGTCATAATAAACGGAACTGTGGAAAGTTGCATGGCAATATATCTCGGAATGGCTATGGAAATGCCATGATAGGTAGGTATGGTGGCTGTTTTGAGGAAGGTATATGGTGGGTGTATGATATCGGCGAAAGGTGCTCGATATTAGAGAGGCTAGCAACGGTGGAAGGATGGGAACGTGCGTATAATCCATGGACTCAACATTAGTCATAAAGAACTCATATACTTATTGCAAAAATCTAGAAGTTATCAAAGCAAAGTATTACGCGCATGCTCCTAGGGGTATAAATTGGTAGGAAAAGACCATCGTCATTCCCCGACCGCCACTCATAAGGAAGACAATCAATAAATAAATCATGCTCCGAGTTCATCACATAACGGTTCACCATACGTGCATGCTACGGGAATCACAAACTTCAACACAAGTATTCTTTAAATTCACAACTATTCAACTATCATGAATCTAATATCACTATCTTCATATCTCAAAACAATTATCAAGCATCAAACTTATCTTAGTATTCAACGCACTCAAAAGAAAGTTTCACATATCTTGTATACCAAGTATATTAACATTAAGCAAATTACCATGCTATTAACTACTCTAAAAATAATCTAAGTGAAGCATGAGAGATCAAGTTTCTTTTAAACAAATCCACCACTGTGCTCTAAAATATCTAAGTGAAGCACTAGAGCAAAAATTATCACGCTCAAAAGATATAAGTGAAGCACTATGAGCAAAACTATCAAGCTCAAAAGATATAAGTGAAGCACATAGAGTATTCTATCAAATTCCAATTCATGTATGGCTCTCTCAAAAGGTGTATACAGAAAGGATGATTGTGGTAAACTAACAAGCAAAGATGCAAATAATACAAGACGCTCCAAGCAAAACACATATCATGTGGTGAATAAAAATATAGCTCCAAGTAAATTACCGATGGAAGTGGATTTAAAGAGGGATGCCTTCCGGCATCCCCAAGCTTTGACTTTTGGTGTCCTTGGATTATCTTGGGGGTGCCGTGGGCATTCCCAAGCTTAGGCTCTTGCCACTCCTTGTTCCATAATCCATCAAAAGAATTCACCCAAAACTTGAAAACTTCACAACACAAAACTCAATAAAAATCTCGTGAGCTCCGTTAGAGAAAGAAAACAAAAGACTACTTTAAGGTACTGTAATGAACTCATTATTTATTTATATTGGTGTTAAACCTACTGTATTCCAACTTCTCTATGGATCATAAACTATTTTACTAGCCATAGATTCATCAAAATAAGCAAACAACACACGCAAAACAGAATCTGTCAAAAACAGAACAGTCTGCAGTAATCTGTAACTAATGCAAACTTATGTAACTCACAAAATTCTACCAAAATTAGACGACCTAGACAATTTGTTTATTGATCATAAGCAATTCGTATCAGTATTTTATCACGTTCTGGTGATTTTTAACAATTCGGGCACTAAGCGCAAAGTTTCTGGAAATTACAGCAAGATCAAATAACTATCATCCAAGAAGATCCAATAGGTCTAGCTTGGCACAAACACTAATTAAAAGATAAAACCAAATCTAAACAGAGTCTAGATGGATTATTTATTCCTAAACATAAGCAAAAATAAAAAACTAAAAACAAAATTGGGTTGCCTCCCAACAAGCGCTATCGTTTAACGCCCCTAGCTAGGCATAAAAGCAAGAATAGATCTAGGTATTGCCATCTTTGGTAGGCAATTCTTCAATGAGGCATCTATCTTTCTTATAGATTTCTTTCTTTCTAGTAATTATCAAACTTTTGGGCATAAGATAGAAAAAATCATTTGTAGCAAATGGTTCTTTAATGATAGTAAAAAGATCGGGATGAATACTTATAGATTTAAGATCCGCAGTTTCCTTACTAGATGATTCACCCTTATTTTTAGGAACATGCATAAGCTTGGCAATTTTAGTGGGAGGACTAGGAGTATTCTTTACGGAAGAAAAAGCGGTTCCCAAGTTGGTAATGATACCCTCAAGTTTATCGATTCGAGTGGAATCTAGATTTATTTTCTCATTAACCAAAGGTTCCTTCTCCTTAATATTTTTCAAATTCATTCCTACCTTAGATCCATATTGAGTAATTTGATTATGGATCTTTTTATCTAGATTTTCAATGGATCCAATGGTAGCAACTTTGTTTTCAATAATTTCAAGCCTTTGCATAACATGCTCCAAAGTTAACATAGTTCCATTAACCAAAAGAGGAGGTGAGCCAAATAAATATATTAAAGCATTATAAGAATCAAAAGTATGGCTACCCAAGAAATTCCCTCCGGTAATGGTATCAAGGATATATCTATACCAAGGATTAGCACCTACGTAAAAATTACGAAGAAGAACTGAAGTAGATTGCTTCCTCGTAGATCTATTTTGAGCATTGAAAATTCTATACCAAGCATCTTTTAGATTTTCTCCCTCCCTTTGCTTAAAATGTAGAACTTCATTCTCGTGAGATAACGGAGAAGATATGAGACTGGTCATGACGGCAAGCAAACAAACTAACACACGAGCAAACAAACGGGTGAGGAAAAGGCAACGGGAAAAAGAGGAGGAGATTGGGAAAGAGAGGGCGAATAAAACGGCAAGGGTGAAGTGGGGGAGAGGAAAACGAGAGGCAAATGGCAAATAATGTAATGCAAGAGATAGGGATTGTGATGGGTACTTGGTATGTTGACTTTTGCGTAGACTCCCCGGCAACGGCGCTAGAAATCCTTCTTGCTACGTCTTGAGCTCGCGTTAGTTTTCCCCGAAGAGGAGAGGATGATGCAGCAGAGTAGCGTAAGTATTTCCCTCAGTTTTTGAGAACCAAGGTATCAATCCAGTAGGAGGCCACGCACAAGTCTCTCGTACCTGCACAAAACGATAGCTACTTGCAACCAACGTGATTAGGGGTTGTCAATCCCGGTCACTTACGAGAGTGAGATCTGATAGAGATAATATTTTTGGTATTTTTGGTATAAAGATGCAAAGTAAAAAGTAAAAAAGCAAAGTAAAAACAAAGCAAGTATAAAAGTGATGGAGATTAATATGATGAGAATAGACCCGGGGGCCATATGTTTCACTAGTGGCTTCTCTCAAGAGCATAAGTATTCTACGGTGGGTGAACAAATTACTGTTGAGCAATTGACAGAATTGAGCATAGTTATGAGTATATCTAGGTATGATCATGTGTATAGGCATCACGTCCGAGACAAGTAGATCGAAATGATTCTGCATCTACTACTATTACTCTACTCCTCGACCGCTATCCAGCATGCATCTAAAGTATTTAGTTAAAAACAGAGTAACGCCTTAAGCAAGATGACATGATGTAGAGGAATAAATTCATGCAATATGATAAATACCCCATCTTGTTATCCTCGATGGCAACAATACAATACGTGCCTTGCAACCCTTTCTATCACTGGGTAAGGACACCGCAAGATTAAACCCAAAGCCATGCACTTCTCCCATTGCAAGAACTACCAATCTAGTTGGCCAAACCAAACGGATAATTCGAAGATACTTGCAAAGATAACTCAATCATACATAAAACAATTCAGAGAAGATTCAATTATTATTCATAGATAAGCTGGATCATAAACCCACAATTCATCGGTCTCAACAAACACACCGCAAAAAGAAGATTACATCGAATAGATCTCCACGAGAGAGGGAGAGAACATTGTATTGAGATCCAAAAAGAGAGAAGAAGCCATCTAGCTACTAGCTATGGACCTAAAGGTATGAAGTAAACTACTCACACTTCATCGGAGAGAAGGCACACTCGAATAATGACAGCCAACAAAAGGTTAGTCCCAAAAGTAATATAAAAGTGGAAAATAAAGCCCATTATAGTACAAAACAATAGATAAAGTAGCATGGAGCAATCAAGAATTATAGATACGTTGGAGACGTATCAGGTTCCATGCAAGAAATGGGAATGAATTTCAAACACGAGGGCACCGTTGATTGCCGGTAAAACATTGAGATGCCTGGTTTTTAACTTCTAGTAAATCCAAAAGTCGTCTGAAATTCATGAAACTTGGCATGCTATCATGGAATGGCACCCGACATGATGTGGCATTTTTCGTGTCCATTTTGAGAGAAGGCACACTTGAATAATGACAGCCAACAAAGGCATTTTGAAAAAATAGCTGCCACTTTAATATCTCAAACGTTTGTAGAATTCAAACCGTGTGCATTCTGTTAACCATTCACATGACGCCATGTGTCTTGGTTTTAATGGCTGTAGGAGGTTCCGTGCGGACAACTGCTTGACCTTGACTGAACGGGAGGCGTGCGAGCACAGTCCGGTGCGCAGGCTGACCGAGAGGCGCGCAAGCTTCCTCCAATGCGCCGGCTCACCAGGAAGCATGCGAGCTGTACGCTGCGCAGGCTCACTGGGAAGCGAGCCCTTTGACTTCCATGGCCGCCCGCCTTCCTCTCCATTAATGGCGCCTGAGCCTCTGTTTAATAAGGACGACCATATTGTTCGTGTCCCATTCCCCTCCCTCCCGCAGACCTGCACCAATGCCATGGCGCAGAACGATCATCCGCCACTAGTCTTCAAGTTTGGTGAAGTCGACTCCGAGCCGGAGGAGACAGAAAATAAGGAGGAATGGGGCCTCATGGACATGGCCCAGAACGAGCTGGCCGCGGCGGTTGCTGCCCCCGCTCCCGTCCCAGCTCCCATCCCCACGCCCACGCCAGCGACCATGGAAGTCAAAGGGCTGGTCGCCGAGCACTATCGTAGAGCTGGAAGCCGCGGGCGTCAGCAAGGTCTCCGCGGACCCGCGCGAGCTCGTGTACATGCCAGCGCCAGCGCCCGTTCCCGTGCCCGTGCGCCCCCCTCCACCCATCGTGGCGCCGGCCCCCGTGCGTTTGGTTGCACCCGTCGTGCCCGTGTTCGTGCCCGTCTGCGCCCCTCGGCAGATGGGACACCGCCGTCGATCGCTACCTCGGCCGCGCCGATTGCCGTCCTCCTCCCGCCCGCCGTCGATCGCGAGATGACATGATGTTTGATTTACAAGTGAAGAACATTTTGTGCTGCCTTGAAGACTTCAACAACGGCGTCCCGGAGGACGACAACGACAACGATGGCGCGGCACGCCGCCGGAAATAGTTTTTTTGGGTTTAATACTGTATCTCGAATTCTCAGTCACATGAATATAAGTTTGCAGTGTGACTGAATGAAAGATATGGTTTGAACAAACTTGCGTTTTTCTCTGTTAATGTACAGACTTGTCAAATGATTTTCTTTAAAAAAACATCAATGGTTTTTAAATATAAAACACTCATCGCAAACGTTTTAGTTAGAACACCCAGATGCAAACCGACAGCTTCCCTAGGAAGCCAAGGGAAAATGTGCCGAGCAGGATTTCTGCATCCCTTCAACGCAAACGGTTGTTTTGCATGATCCGTGTGCAACCACGTACAAACAATTGGGTAATATTTGCATATCTGTCATTTTGGGTATGTTGCCATTTGCAAACTGGAAATATTGACATTTGTTTATCTAGTAACATTTCCATTTGTCAACCTTGTAACACTGCGATTTGTCAAAATATGCAGCTAAAAATCACTAGCACTATCTAATTTTTGCAACTAAAATCACTAGCATTGTTCATATGGACACCACTAGAAGGCGTGAGTTGATGGACGCATATGCAAATGTACCATTGATTACATACAACAAGTCATCAGCCCAAAATGACAACTAGGATACACGTTGGATTATAGATCATTTCCAACAAAACATTCTAGTAAAGTTTTTCTCACACAACAAATAACAAAGCAATGAAATGAACTTTATCTCAACCACTCCTCGGCGTTGGAAACTCTTGCTTTGAACCAGAAGTGATTCTCTGGGAAGGGCCAACTACTATCAATCTCGAGACCAACGCAGGACTGGTCATCCAGGCTGAAGCGGCCTATGTCAGGACCCATATTGGGATGGTAGGGAAGCATAGCAATGTCCGAGGTATAGATACAGTTGCTTCTCATAAATGGTAGTAATGTTGTGTCAACAGTAGCTGGATCGCCTTCCACCATCATTGGATAGTTTTGTCCAAGGAAGAGCGAGTTTCCTCCAAGACTTTCAATACTGAACCAGGGAGAAGGTGTTGGCGCTAGTACACTAGTATCCATCCCGAATACCCTGCAACGGATGTTGGAATAGGTCCGGAGAGTGTGACCATGCGAGACAACACCGACTTCCTTAGTAACATCAGAAGTGCCCTGTATACAGACAAGAAGAGGTGATCCATCGGAATAAGTTGCTAGGAGCCACTGAGTATATGTGTCCTGCTCGTCCTCATGCTCGTGATCATCAGCATCGTCATCTCCCCCTTGGTTATAAAATTTTTCAAGTATAGGTGGTGGAATGTTCACAGGACCTTTGAAACACAAGAAGGTTAATTAATTAGTAAAGGGGAACTAGCTAACCTGCATGCATGTGGATGAAACAATTATAATTACGGTGGAAGACAAGCGTCTGAAAGCATGATGATTCCATGCAAAACAAGTGCCACGAGTGGTGGAAGCAAACACAAGACCCTCGTATTGAATTGCATCACAGTACTCATCCGTGTACAGAAATTGATTTTTGAGAAATATCCATCGAGGCGTGGAAGTAAGGAAGGCAACAAGCTTGTCGAAGATAGCAACAACTTCATAGTTCGTGTAATCCGAAGAGAGGTTGGGAACCCGACAAATTGCTATCTTCCGTAGACGACAGTCACCATGATCGTATTTGAACTCACATAGAATACCGGTGTACTCAACCTCTGGGCAGTCGTCTGAGATTTTTGGAAGTGGAACCCGGCGATGAGTGTACACATTCACAAGTTCCCACTTGGAGTTGTACCCAATATAAACAACCCAATCTCCATTTGAGCTTGCCCAAGCCTTGCCCTCAAGCGATGGCATCTTAACATCATACGTATCATTATCAAGCGGCATCAACTTGCACAAGGCGAGGCTTCCTTCGTCCCAACTCGGCGAGGTCCTGGCGAAGAAGATAGGGGAGATCAAACCGCTCCTGGACCCTTGGGTTCCTTGTAATGATGTTATTAGTTGAGTCGAGAATGGTCTTGAACAAACCTGCCATGCTAGCGGAGGTGATGATCTCGCACTGATCAATCAGTTCCTCCACCACATCATCTTTCAGATCAGGGCAAGAATAACGGGGTCGTTTCCTGCCTGTTCCCTCCATGGAGAAGATGATCAAACAATGGCAGAAGGAAGGGTGAAAGCAAATGGAGGGAGGAAGAGCGTGCGACAGCAGTTCCAAATCGAGAGGGAAAGGCGAACAGGCGGTGGACGGTTGCCACGGTACACGAAGAGACGCTTGGGGAGCGAATGGTTGCCACAGAGGTCACACACTGACGACAAGGGCCGAGTGAACCGCATGCGTATATTGCACACACCTTGATCTGGCTGACCGTTTCTTTTGTGTTGCCTAATCACAAACAGTTCATCCGAGTGAACCGTATGCTGTATATCGCACACACCTTCATCTGGCTGCCCATTTCTTTTGTGTTGCCTAATCACAAACAGTTCATCCGAGTGAACCGTATGCTGTGTATCGCACACGCCTTCATCTGGCTGCTCGTTTCTTTTGTTCCTCCTTATCGCAAATAGTTAATTGAACTGAACCGTATTCCCTTCATCGCACATGCAACTAAAACCAGAACCTTGTTTGATGCATCCGTCATCGCAAACGTTTTGTACATTTCCGACGGTTTTCATACACCACCGTTTGCGATTATGGCATCGCACATAGTTTCTCGAAGGGTCTCTGATCATAGTGTCACGTTAGCAGCATCCTGCAGTAGTGGTAAGTCATGAAGAGAGCAATAGCAATAAACTAAACGATCATAGTGCTAAGCTAACGGATGGGTCTTGTCCATCACATCATTCTCTAATGATGCGATCCCGTTCATCAAATGACAGCACATGTCTATGGCTAGGAAACTTTAACCATCTTTGATTAACGAGCTAGTCAAGTAGAGGCATACTAGGGACACTCTGTTTGTCTATGTATTCACACATGTACTAAGTTTTCGGTTAATACAATTCTAGTATGAATAATAAATGTTTATCATGATATAAGGAAACATAAATAACAACTTTATTATTGGCTCTAGGGCATATTTCCTTCAGTCTCCCACTTGCACTAGAGTCAATAATCTAGATTATATTGTAATGATTCTAACACCCATGGAGTCTTGGTGTTGATCATGTTTTGCTCGTGAGAGAGGCTTAGTCAACGGGTATGCAATATTTAGATCCGTACGTATCTTGCAAATCTCTATGTCTCCTTCCGATACTTGATGACGGATGGAATTGAAGAGTCTCTTGATGTGTTGGTTCTCTTTTGAAATCAGGATTTCTTCGCCAACGCAATTGCTCCAGTATTGTCACAAAATATTTTCATTGGACCCGATGCACTAGGTATGACACCTAGATCGGATATGAACTCCTTCATCCAGACTCCTTCATTTGCTGCTTCCGAAGCAGCTATGTATTCCGCTTCACACGTAGATCCCGCCACGACACTCTGCTTAGAACTGCACCAACTGATACCTCCACCGTTCAATATAAACACGTATCCGGTTTGTGACTTGGAGTCATCCGGATCAGTGTCAAAGCTTGCATCGACGTAACCATTTAGATGAGCTCTTTGTCACCTCCATAAACAAGAAACATATCCTTAGTTCTCTTCAGGTATTTCAGGATGTTCTTGGCCGCTGTCCAGTGATCCACTCCTGGATTACTTTGGTACCTCCCTACTATACTTATAGCAAGGCACACATCAGGTCTGGTACACAACATTTCATACATGTTAGAACCAATGCCTGAAGCATAGGGAATGGCTTTCATTTTCTCCCTATCTTCTGCAGTGGTCGGGCATTGGGTCTCACTCAACTTCACACCTTGTAACACAGGCTAGAACCCTTTCTTCGACTGATCCATTTTGAACTTCTTCAAAATCTTATCAAGGTATGTGCATTGTGAAAGTCCAATTAAGCGTCTTGATCTATATCTGTAGATCTTGATGCCCAATATATAAGCAGCTTCACCGAGGTCTTTCATCGAAAAATTCTTATTCAAATATCCTTTTATGCTATCCAGAAATACCGTATCATTCCAATCAACAATATGTCATCCACATACAATATTAGAAATGCTACAGAGCTCCCACTCACTTTCTTGTAAATACAGGCTTCTCCAAAAGTCTGTATAAAACCATATGCTTTGATCACACTATCAAAACGTTTATTCCAACTCTGAGAGGCTTGCACCAGTCCACAAATGGATCGTTGGAGCTTGCACACTTTGTTAGCATCCTTTGGATTGATAAACCTTCTGGTTGCATAATATAAAACTTTTCTTCCAAAAATCCATTCAGGAATGCAGTTTTGACATCCATTTTCTAAATTTCATAATCATAAAACACGGCAATTGCTAACATGATTCGGACAGACTTAAACATCGCTACGGGTGAGAAAGTCTCATCGTAGTCAACTCCTTGAACCTATCGAAAACCTTTCGCAACAAGTCGAGCTTTGTAGACAGTAACATTACCGTCAGCGTCAGTCTTCTTCTTGAAGATCCATTTATTCTCGATGGCTTGCCGATCATCGGGCAAGTCAACCAAAGTCCACACTTTGTTCTCATACATGGATCCCATCTCAGATTTCATGGCCTCAAGCCATTTTGCGGAATCCTGGCTCATCATCGCTTCCTCATAGTTCGTAGGTTCGTTATGGTCTAGTAACATGACATCCAGAACAGGATTACCGTACCACTTTGGTGCGGATCTTACTCTGGCTGACCTACGAGGTTCAGTAGTAACTTGGTCTGAAGTTTCATCATCATCATCATTAGCTTCCTCACTAATTGGTGTAGGAATCATTAGAATTGTTTTCTATGATAAACTACTTTTCAATTCAGGAGTAGGTACAATTACCTCATCAAGTTCTATTTTCCTCCCACTCACTTCTTTCTCTAGAAACCCCTTCTCTAGAAAGGATCCATTCTTAGCAATGTATATCTTGCCTTCGGATCTGTGATAGAAGGTGTACCCAATAGTTTCCTTTGGGTATCCTATGAAGACACATTTCTCCGATTTGGGTTCGAGCTTATCAGGTTGAAGATTTTTCACATAAGCATCGCAACCCCAAACTTTGAGAAACGACAACTTGGGTTTCTTGCCAAACCACAGTTCATAAGGTGTCGTCTCAACACATTTAGATGGTGCCCTATTTAATGTGAATGCAACCGTCTCTAAAGCATAACCCCAAAACGATAGCGGTAAATCAGTAAGTGACATCATAGATTGCACAATATCTAATAAAGTGCGGTTACGACGTTCGGACACACCATTACGCTGTGGTGTTCCAGGTGGCGTTAGTTGCGAAACTATTCTGCATTGTTTCAAATGAAGACCAAACTCGTAACTCAAATATTCTCCTCTACGATCAGATCATAGAAACATTATTTTCTTGTTATGATGATTTTCCACTTCACTCTGAAATTCTTTGAACTTTCAAATGTTTCAGACTTATGTTTCATCAAGTGGATATACCCATATCTGCTCAAATCATCTGTGAAGGTCAGAAGATAATGATAACCGCCGCGAGCATCAACACTCATCGGACCGCATACATCAGTATGTATTATTTCCAATAAGTCTATTGCTCGCTCCATTGTTATGGAGAACGGAGTCTTAGTCATCTTGCCCATGATGCATGGTTCGCAAGTATCAAGTGATTCATAATCAAGTGATTCCAAAAGCCCATCAGCATGGAGTTTCTTCATGTGCTTTACACCAATATGACCCAAACGGCAGTGCCACAAATAAGTTGCACTATCATTGTTGAAATTATATCTTTTGGCTTCAATACTATGAATATGTGTATCACTACTATCGAGATTCAACAAAAATATACCACTCATCAAGGGTGCATGACCATAAAAGATATTACTCATATAAATATAACAACCATTATTCTTTGATTTAAATTAATAATCGTCTCGCATCAAACAAGATCCAGATATAATGTGCATGCTTAACGCTGGCACCAAATAACAATTATTCAGGTCTAAAACTAATCCCAAAGGTAGATGTAGAGCACTAGTAGAAAATGGAGCTTTAAAACCGGTTTGTAAGGGCCTTTAGTGCCGGTTATGGAACCGGCACTAAAGTGTGGGCACTAAAGCCCCCCCCTTTAGTACCGGTTCGAACCGGCGCTAAAGTGCCACCACGTGGCATGAGCTCACGCCCTGGTATGGGGGACCTTTAGTACCGATTGGTGTTACCAGCAGGTACTAAAGGTTTTTTTTTTATTTTTTTTTTGAAAATTTTGGAATTTTTTTTGATTTTTTTCGATTTTTAATTTTTCTGAATTATTTGATAATTTAGTCTCTAATCACCTCTCTTAACTGCTCAAGTGTGGATCACTCATTCCACATCATCTAACTTCCCGACCGGTCACCCATCCCTCTCACTACTCCGGCCGAGCACGCTTAACTTTGGGTTCTATTCTCCTTCGTTTCAAGTCTGCACTAGTTGTTTTCCGACAATAGTAAGCTGTAAATCCTATTAACCCTCAGCAGTTTAGCTTGAGCATTAGGTCACACATTTCACCGTTTGAGTTTGAAACTATTATTCCAAAAAACAGTAATTATTTAGTATCACTAATATTTCTTAAATAACTTTGACCATAGTTTGACCACAGTTTGACCATAGTTTGACCAGATTTGACCAAAATTCAAAAAATTGAAATAATTATTTAGTAACACTAATATTCTTGAATAATTATGTAGTAACATTAATACTTCTTGAATAAGTAGTTTGACCAGATTTAACCATTTTTTAGAAAAACTGAAATTTGACCATATCTTTTTCCTTTTGGAATTTGAGGATTCTAAAAATTCCAAACAGGCCGTGGCGGTCTCCATCGGATCACGGATTTTCGTGCTGAATTTTTGATATATTATCGTTTTTTCCGACATCGTATGCAAAAGTTATAGCCGTTTTACATTTTCCCTACACTTTTTGCAAAACATGTCCAAATTTAAGTTTTCAAATTTTCCTAACTAGTAGATGTAGTAATATAAATACCTCTCGAAAGATTTTATTTTCTAAAGTTTTTATCATTTTCTTTTGATTTTTACAAAACTGTAATGGCGATACACTGGGTAGAGTTTGAAAATTGCCCTATAGTGCCGGTTTGTGTCTTCAACCGGGACTATAGGTTAAGACTCTATAGTGCCGGTTGGTGACGCAAAAGCGGTACTATAGGTTGAACCTTTAGTACCGGTTGGTGTCACAAACCGTCACTAAAGGGCTTTAGGGGCCCTCGGCGCGCCACTGCCACCACCCCTTTAGTACCGGTTCGTCATACGAACCAAGATTACTAAAGGTTCATTACTGAACCGGCACTAATGCATAGCCATTCGAATCGGCACTATTGATCACATTAGTGCCATTTTTTTTACAAACCGGCACTAATGTGCTTCACGTTTGAACCTTTTTCTACTAGTGGAGGTAGTGTGCCGACTGCGATCACGTTGACTTTGGAAAAATTTCCCACGCGCATCGTCACCTCATCCTTAGCCAATCTTCGCTTAATCCGTAGCCCCTGTTTCGAGTTGCAAATATGAGCAACAGAACCAGTATCTAATACCCAGGCACTACCGCGAGAATTAGTAAGGTACACATCAATAACATGTATATCAAATGTACCTTTCTCTTTGCCATCCTTCTTATTCGCCAAATACTTGGGGCAGTTCCGCTTCCAGTGACCAATCCCTTTGCAGTAGAAGCACTCAGTCTCAGGCTTAGGTCCAGACTTGGGCTTCTTCACTTGAGCAACTTGCTTGCTGTTCTTCTTGAAGTTCCCCTTCTTCCCTTTACCCTTTTTCTTGAAACTAGTGGTCTTGTTAACCATCAACACTTGATGCTCCTTCTTGATTTCTACCTCCACAGCTTTTAGCATTGCGAAGAGCTCGGAAATTATCTTATCCATCCCTTGCATATTATAGTTCATCATGAAGCTTTTGTAGCTTGGTGGCAGTGATTGAAGAACTCTGTCAATGACACTACATCGGGAAGATTAACTCCCAGTTGAGTCAAGTGGTTGTGGTACCCAGACATTCTGAGTATATGTTCACTGGCAGAATTATTCTCCTCCATCTTGCAGCTATATAACTTATTGGAGACTTCATATCTCTTAATCCGGGCATTTTCTTGAAATATTAACTTTAACTCCTGGAACATCTCATATGCTCCATGACGTTCAAAACATCATTGAAGTCCCTGTTCTAAGCCGTAAAGCATGGCACACGAAACTATCGAGCAGTCATCAACACACGTCTGCCAGGCATTCACAATGTCTGCAGTAGCTGGCACGGGTGGTACACCTAGCGGTGCTTCCAGGACATAATTCTTCTGTGCAGCAATGAGGATAATCCTCAAGTTACAGACCCAGTCCGTGTAGTTGCTACCATCATCTTTCAACTTAGCTTTCTCTAGGAACGCATTAAAGTTCAACGGAACAATAGCACGGACCATTTATCTACAACAACATAGACATGCAAAATACTATCAGGCACTAAGTTCATGATAAATTAAAGTTCAATTAATCATATTACTTAAGAACTCCCACTTAGATAGACATCCCTCTAATCATCTAAGTGATTACGTGATCCATATCAACTAAACCATATCCGATCATCACGTGAGATGGAGTAGTTTTCAATGGTGAACATCACTATGTTGATCATATCTACTATACGATTCACGATCATATCACAATGTTTCGAGGCCATATTTGCATATGCTAGGCTCGTCAAGTTTAACCCAAGTATTCTGCGTGTGCAAAACTGGCTTGCACCCGTTGTATGTGAACGTAGAGCTTATCACACCCGATCATCACGTGGTGTCTCGACACGACGAACTGTAGCAACGGTGCATACTCAGGGAGAACACTTATACCTTGAAATTTAGTGAGGGATCATCTTATAATGCTACCACCGTACTAAGCAAAATAAGATGCACAAAGGATAAACATCACATGCAATCAAAATATGTGACATGATATGGCCATCATCATCCTGTGCTCATGATCTCCATCACTGAAGCATCGTCATGATCTCCATCGTCACAGGCGTGACACCTTGATCTCCATCGTAGCATCGTTGTCGTCTCACCAACTATTGCTTCTATGACTATCGCTACCGCTTAGTGATAAAGTAAAGGAATTACATGGCGATTGCATTTCATACAATAAAGTGACAACCATATGGCTCCTGCCAGTTGCCGATAGCTCTGTTACAAAACATGATCATCTCATACAACAATTTATATATCATCACGTCTTGACCATATCACATCACAACATGCACCGCGAAAACAAGTTAGACATCCTCTACTTTGTTGTTGCAAGTTTTACGTGGCTGCTACAGGCTTAGCAAGAACCGTTCTTACCTACGCATGAAAACAACAACGATTTTTCGTCAAGTGTGTTGTTTTAACCTTCAACAAGGACCGGGCGTAGACACACTCGATTCAACTAAAGCTGGAGAAACAGACACCCACTAGCCACCTATGTGCGAAGCACGTTTGTATAACCAGTCTCATGAACGCGGTCATGTAATGTCGGTCTGGACCGCTTCATCCAAGAATACCGCCGAATCAAAGTATGACATGTTGGTAAGCAGTATGACTATTATTGCCCACAACTCTTTGTGTTCTACTCGTGCATATAGCATCTACACATAAACCTGGCTCTGATGCCACTGTTGGGGAACGTAGTATTTCAAAAAAAATCCTACGATCACGCAAGATCTATCTAGGAGAAGCATAGCTACGAGCGGGGAGAGTGTGTCCAAGTACCCCCGTAGACCGAAAGCGGAAGTGTTAAGTAACGCGGTTGATGTAGCCGAACGTCTTCGCGATCCAACTGATCAAGTATCGAACACACGGCACCTCCGCGATCTGGACATGTTCAGCTAAGTGATGTCCCTCGAACTCTAGATCTAGATGAGGCCGAGGGAGAGTTCCATCAGCACGACGGCGTGGTGACGGTGATGATGAAGTTACCGGCGTAGGGCTTCGCCTAAGCACTACGACGATATGACCGAGGTGAAAAACTGTGGAGGGGGCACCACAAACGGCTAAAGATCAACTTGTGTGTCTATGGGGTGCCCCCTCCCCATATATATATAAAGGAGGAGAGGGGAAGGCCGGCCAGCCCCATAGGGAGCGCCCAAGGGGGGCAATCCTACTCCAAGTAGGAGTTGGACCCCCCCTTTCCTAGTCCAACTAGGAGAAGAAGGAAGAAGAAGGGAAAGAGAAGGAAGGAGGGGGCGCCGCCCCTCCCACTAGTCCTATTCGGACTAGGCCCATGGGGGGTGGGGGGGCGGCCAGCCCTTGGCTGCCCCCCTCTCTCCCCTAGGCCCAATAAGGCCCATTACTTCTTCGGTGGTTCAGATAACCCTTCCGACACTCCGATATTTATCCGGTGACCCCCGGAACTCATCCGGTGTCTGATAACCCACAAGTATAGGGGATCGCAACAGTTTTCCATTAGTAAGAGTGTCGAACCCAACGAGGAGCTAAAGGTAGAACAGATATTCCCTAAAGTTCTACCGACCACCGATACAACTCTACGCACGCTTGACGTTCACTTTACCTAGAACAAGAATAAAACTAGAAGTACTTTGTAGGTGTGATAGGATAGGTTTGCAAGATAATAAAGAGCACGTAAATATAAACTAAGGGCTGTTGTAAGTAAAGAAGCAATAAAGTAAATATGGCGAGTGTGGAAAAGTGGTGGTAGGAGTTGTGGAATTGCCCCTAAGAAATTGACTATGTTACTAGACCGGTAATCACTATTGCAATTCTATTTGAGGGAGAGGCATAAGCTAACATATCATCCCTTACTTGGAATTCTATGCACTTATGATTGGAACTCTAGCAAGCATCCGCAACTACTAAAGATTCATTAAGGTAAAACCCAACCATAGCATTAAAGCATCAAGTCCCCTTTTATCCCATATGCAAACAACCTACTTACTCGGGTTTGTCACTCACGCAACCCACCATAAGCAAATCATAAACATATTGCAAACCCTACAGCGGGAATCCCTCACGCTTGCGCGACACGGAGGGCACAATAGGACAGCACCAATAATAAAACATGCAACTCAAACCAATCATAGTAATTCATCAATCACCGATAGGACAACGGAAATCTACTCAGACAACATAGGATGGCAACACATCATTGGATAATAATATGAAGCATAAAGCACCATGTTCAAGTAGAGGGTACAGCGGGTTGCGGGAGAGTGGACCGCTGAATATAGAAGGGGAAGGTGATGGAGATGTTGGTGAAGATGAAGGCGGTGTTGGTGAAGATCGCGGTGATGATGATGGCCCCCGGCAGCGCTCCGGCGCCACCGGAAGCAAGGGGGAGAGAGGCCCCCTTCTTCTTATTCTTCCTTGACCTCCTCCCTAGATTGTAGAAGGGTTTCTCCTCTGGTCCTTGGCTCCCATGGCTTGGGAGGGGCGAGAGCCCCTCCGAGATTGGATCTATCTCTCTGTTTCTGTGTTCTGTCCAGGCTCGGTTTCACCGTTTCGTGTATATATGGAGATCCGTAACTCCGATTAGCCTGAAACCTTCGCCCAGATCGTTTTCCAAAAAATAGCTTTCTTGCGGCCAAAGAAGGGCATCAACCGCCTTACAGGTGGCCCACGAGATAAGGCCCCCCCCCCTGGAGGGGTGGCGTGGGCCACTCTCGTGGCCACCTCGGGCACCGTTTCGCGTTGATTCTTCCTCCCAAAAATCACAAATATTCCAAAAAAAAATCTCCACCTGTTTTTATCCCGTTTGGACTCCGTTTGATATTGGGTTTCTGCGAAACAAAAAACATGCAACATACAGGAACTGGCACTGGGCAGTGGATCAATATGTTAGTCCCAAAAAATAGTATAAAAAGTTGCCAAAAGTAAATAAAATTTGAATAATATTGGCATGGAACAATAAAAAATTATAGATACGACGGAGACGTATCAGCATCCCCAAGCTTAATTCCTGCTCGTCCTCGAGTAGGTAAATGATAAAAAAGATAATTTTTGATGTGGAATGCTACCTAGCATAATCTTGATCATATGTCTAATCATGGCATGAATATTAAGACACGAGTGATTCACAACAATAGTCTATCCTTTGACATAAAAACAATAATACTTCAAGCATACCAACCAAGCAATTATGTCTTATTGAAATAACATAGCCAAAGAAAGCTCATCCTACAAAATCATATAGTCTGGCTATGCTCCATCTTCACCACACAAAATATTCACATCATGCACAACCCCGATGACAAGCCAAGCAATTGTTTCATACTTTTGACGTTTCTCAAACCTTTTCAACTTTCACGCAATACATGAGCGCGAGCCATGGAAATAGCACTATAGGTGGAATAGAATATGATGATGGGGGTTATGTGGAGAAGACAAAAAAGGAGAAAGTCTCACATTGACGCGGCTAATCAACGGGCTATGGAGATGCCCATCAATTGATGTCAATGCGAGGAGTAGGGATTGCCATGCAACGGATGCACTAAGAGCTATAAGTGTATGAAAGCTCAACAAAATAAACTAAGTGGGTGTGCATCCAACTTGCTTGCTCATGAAGACCTAGGGCATTTGAGGAAGCCCATCATTGGAATATACAAGCCAAGTTCTATAATGAAAATTCCCACTAGTATATGAAAGTGACAACATAGGAGACAATCTATATGAAGAACATGGTGCTACTTTGAAGCACAAGTGTGGAAAAAGAGATAGTAACATTGCCCCTTCTCTCTTTTTCTCTCATTTTTTTATTTTTTTATTTTTATTTTTTATAGTTTTTCGGTGTGCTTCTTTGGCCTCTTTTTTTATTTGGGCTTCTTTGGCTTCTTTTATTTTTTTGTAAAGTCCGGAGTCTCATCCCGACTTATGGGGGAATCATAGTCTCCATAATCCTTTCCTCACTGGGGCAATGCTCTAGTAATGATGATCATCACACTTTTATTTACATACAACTCAATATTACAACTCGATATCTAAAGATATGACTCTATATTAATGCCTCCGGCGGTGTACCGGGATGTACAATGATCTAGCGTAGCAATGGCATCAAAAATTGGACAAGCCATGAAAACATCATGCTAGCTATCTTACGATCATGCAAAGCAATATGACAATAAATGATCAGGTCATGTATATGATGATGATGGAAGTTGCATGGCAATATATCTCGGAATGGCTATGGAAATGCCATAATAGGTAGGTATGGTGGCTGTTTTGAGGAAGATATAATGAGGCTTATGTGTGACAGAGCGTATCGTATCACGGGGTTTGGATGCACCGGCGAAGTTTGCACCAACTCTTGAGGTGAGAAAGGGCAATGCACGGTACCGAAGAGGCTGGCAATGATGGAAGGGTGAGAGTGCGTATAATCCATGGACTCAACATTAGTCATAAAGAGCTCACATACTTATTGCAAAAATCTATTAGTCATCGAAACAAAGTACTACGCGCATGCTCCTAGGGGGATAGATTGGTAGGAAAAAACCATCGCTCGTCCCCGACCGCCACTCATAAGGAAGGCAATCAATAAACACCTCATGCTCGGACTTCGTTACATAACGGTTCACCATACGTGCATGCTACGGGACTTGCAAACCTCAAGACAAGTATTTCTCAATTTCATAGTTACTCAACTAGCACGACTCTAATATCACCACCTTTATATCGCAAAACTATTGCAAGGAATCAAACATATCATATTCAGCGATCTACAAGTTTATGTAGGATTTTATGACTAACCATGTGAATGACCAGTTCCTATCATCTCTCTAAATAGATATAAGTGAAGGAAGAGAGTTTAATTCTTTCTACAAAATATATGCCCAAGCTCTAACAAATCTAAGTGAAGCAAAAGAGCATTCTAGAAATGGCGGTTGTCTAAGTGAAGAGAAACAGGCAATCCAAACTTCAAATTATATAAGTGAAGCACATGAAGCATTCTATAAAGCCATACTCAAAAGATTTAAGTGAAGTGCAATGAGCATTCTATAAATCAACCAAGGACTATCTCATACCAGCATGGTGCATAAAATAAAAAGTGAAACCTAAATGCAAAAGACGCTCCAAGACTTGCACATAATGCATGAACGAAACGAATTTGAAAACATACCGATACTTGTTGAAGAAAGAGGGGATGCCTTCCGGGGCATCCCCAAGCTTAGATGCTTGAGTCTCCTTGAATATTTACTTGGGGTGCCTCGGGCATCCCCAATCTTGAGGTCTTTCCTCTCTTCCTTTTCCTCATATCGAGACATCCTCGATTAGACACTGCATCCACACAAAACTTCAACAGAAAACTCGGTAAGATCCGTTAGTATAATAAAGTAAATCACCACTCTAAGTACTGTAGAAAACCAATTCATATTTTGTTTTTGCATTGTGTCTACTGTAATATAGCTTTTCCATGGCTTAATCCACTGATATAAATTGATAGTTTCATCAAAACAAGCAAACTATGCATCAAAAACAGAATCTGTCTACAACAGAACAGTCTGTAGGAATCTGAACATTCACCATACTTGGGATACTTGAAAAATTCTGCCAAAATTAGGAAAAATAAACAAGTTGTGTAGAAATACAGTGCAAAAAGAATCAGAACCATTTGACATTCCAGTAAAAAAATTAAAATTCGCGCACTACAGCCAAAGTTTCTGCCCTTCACCGCACAAACCAACAAGCATTGTAAACATCCTAAAGGCAAACTTTGGCACATTATTTCTATAATACAATGGAATTGTACAAGGGGATTGTCAGTGTCAAAACTGGCGGATCTCGGGTAGGGGGTCCCGAACTGTGCGTCTAGGCGGATGGTAACATGAGACAAGGGACACGATGTTTTTACCCAGGTTCGGGCCCTCTCGATGGAGGTAAAACCCTACTCCTGCTTGATTAATATTGATGATATGGGTAGTACAAGAGTAGATCTACCACGAGATCGTAGAGGCTAAACCCTAGAAGCTAGCCTATGGTATGATTGTTGTTCGTCCCACGGACTAAAACCCTCCGGTTTATATAGACACCGGAGAGGGTTAGGGTTACAGTCGGTTACAATGGAAGGAGATCTACACATCCAGACGCCAAGCTTGCCTTCCACGCCAAGGAAAGTCCCAACTGGACATGGGACGAAGTCTTCAATCTTGTATCTTCATAGTCCGAGTCCGCCAAAGGTCATAGTCCGGCCATCCGGACACCCCTAATCCAGGACTCCTCGGTGGCCCTGAACCGGGCTTCAATGATGGCCAGCGAGTCCGGTAGCTTTGTCTTTGGCATTGCAAGGCGGGTTCCTCCTCCGAATACTTCATAGAAGATTTTGAACACAAGGATAGTGTCCGGCTCTGCAAAATAATTTCCACATACCACCGTAGAGAGAATAATATTTACACAAATCCAATCTGCTGACGTATTCCGCAGCATGACACCACGGCCAAGCCTTTATTCGAATCATTTTTACTGTCCCACCTCAGCGCGTTTAGCTAGGCGGTTTCCTTGGCACGTCTTGTCAAAGCAGAGATCGTGTCCCCTTATTCCGGGATCCTCGTCAATACGGGCGTGGGTAACCCAATCGTGCCCGTTGGCACGTCTCCTCTATCGAAGGCGAGTCCCAAACGGTCACGGGGAGGGCTCTTGGTATTCAACCTCTTTATAAAGAGACCAAGGCTCTACTCTTTTCAATCTCAATCGAATCCGCCCCTCGCCTCGAGTTCCAACACCCAAAGCTCCAGATTCAGGCGCTTCGGACCTTTGATGGAGCCGTCTCCGACTTTCAAGGCCGGTGGATGCCTTCCTCCGTTATGGAAAAAGACGTGCTAAAGCTAAGAGATGCCAGATACTTAACTGGCGAAATTTTCGCATAGGCTGCCTGCTCAAGGGCAGGTTATTCCCACTCCCAAGCCTGGCGAGAGCGTGGCGTTCGCGTCTCACTTCCTTCGGGGGTAAGGCTTCCCGACGGACCCCTTCGTGAGGGGGCTCATATTTTATTATGGGTTCGAATTTCACGACTTGGATCCGGAGTCCATCCTCCACATCTCATCGTTCATTGTCGTATGCGAAGCCTTCCTCCGCATTACTCCTCACTTCGGATTGTGGCTTAAGACCTTCAAAGTGGAGCCGAAGATGATCAAGGGGCATCAAGCGGAGTGCGGAGGGGTTGTTATAAGCAAGAATGCTGATGCTCCATGGCCCGAGGGCTCTTTTCAAGAGGAGTTCAGCTTATGGCAACGAGAGTGGTTTTATATCACAACTCCCATGGGCACCAAGTGGGTGGCGCCACCTGGCTTTCGCTCGGGTCCTCCCCCGCGGCGGGCGTCATGGGTCAATAAAGGGCTCGACTGGGGGCCGTCCAAGGACGTGCCCTTGTTGCAGGGTCGCATTCAAGATCTCTTGGAAAGAGACATCAACCTGGCCGTAGTGACGCAGGTCATGTTGATTCGCCACACTTTGCCCTGCAAATGCTGCCCCCTCCGCCTGTGGGAGTTTAATCCGGAGGGACCACGAGCTCTCCAACACTTTACGGGCGTGACGCCCATGGAGATGTATAAATTGTTCTTCGGGTCACAAGCAATGTGTCCGGACTTGACCGAGGACGCAAGTCTAAGCTGCAATCGCCCGGATACTCAAGTAAGTAGCCCTGTACCCGGACATGCTATCCGTATATTCATCATAAAATTGCCCTTAAAAGAGTTGTCCCTTTAAACAGGAGTGGATAGAGAAAGAAAAGCTAATCAGGTGTCCGGCCCCCCTCCCTGAGACCACGCCGGATCCCGTGTTAACCAGGATGCTGGAGGTTGCGCCTTTGGAAGAAGGCGAAGGGGGGAACAAGGAAGCTACCGTCTCCTCGGAGGAGGCTATCAGGAAAGGAGGAATCGAGAATCCCTCCATCCAGGGAAAGAAGAGGACCACCTCTGAAGACCCGGAGACCATAGTCTCAAAGCGGGGGAAGAGATCTTCCTCAGAGGGTCCTGCGCCGGGAGGTGGCTCGGCCGCCTTTGTGCCCTCAAGGGATCAGCCCTCCAAATGAGCCATAAGTAGAGAGGGGAGTTTTAAAATAAGAGACATCACTATTCTATTCCTGAGAAAGATAACTGAATTTTTACCTTATAGTTCGGATCTCAGCCCTTCTCAGCAGAGCTCATCTTCAGGGGATCTTCATCCGGAGATGATGGAGAGCGGAACGCCTCCCCCCGCCGTACCGCCTTGCGAGGCGGGCGACCCTGAGGTGTCGTCCCGGAGGGTTTCTACGAATCTGGCAGGGCCGGAAAGAAGCCGTATGTCTCCCCAAAGCCCTCCGTGTCCGGCCTTTCAAACTAGGCCATCGGACGAGTCCGGCACCGTCCGGTGCACTGTCGGAGGAGCTGAAGGATCTGCTCAGGCGAGCGTCTATCTCAGAAGAACACCGTGCATTGATGGGCACAGTGATTGAAAGGATTTCATTCACGGAGAGCGGGTTGCACGAGGCCGTCAGGAGTTTACTGACAGGATTTGAGGTACGCGAAATGATGTACCTTTTGTCAGTTCCGCATATAAAAGATGCGCCCTGTATAGATAGTAGCCCCTGAGACTCGGTGCGTTGTCAAAAATGACAGCGCGCCGAGGATCATAATCCCAGGTATAACATGTCGCTCTTCCTATGTAGGTGGCAAAGTGTCCGGTGGCTAGCCGGACTGATGAATTTGCCGAGCTAAAGCGGCAACTTGATGTGGCGGATGCTGACATCGCGCTTGTCAACAAGCGGCTTGACGAGTCACAAGGTATGCAATTTCTCCGCGGACACCTGGTAAGGGGGCTTGATGCCCATGCCGTACAACATGTATGCTTGATGCAGATGGTGCCGCTGCCGTGGAGAACCTTCGGGCAGAACTCACCCAAGCCAAGGAGCAGGCCATAAAAAGTGATGCGGCTGCCTTAAAGGCGACCGAAGAGCTGAAGGCCGAACAGGCTGCTCACTGCCGAAGCAGGAAGGAAATGGACGAGATGGCTGTGAAGTTGAAGGATGATACCGACCGCTGCAAGCTTCTTGAAAAAGAAGATCGGGCGGAACAAAAGGACCTGGAAAAGGCCACTGCCGAGGCCAAGGATGCTCGCTCTGCAATGAGAGCCATGAAGCAGGAGCTACGTGAGGCCGGAGATATTGCGGCTGGAAAGCCCTTTATGTTGTGGATGAAGTTCGGGGATCCTAAGTATGCTCAGCTGGACCGTCTGTGGAGTGCGGCGGATACTTATCTGGACTTGGCGGCAAGTGTCGCGGACGCGGCCGAACACTTCCGAGATCAACAGGATCACGAAGTGGAAAAGCTTTTTTGGTTGCAATTCCACAATCCAGAGCGCCCACTTCCATTATCCGAGCATTTGGCCAAATGGGCGGAGCTGAATAGGTTATCCACACTCGCCATGAAGGATGTCATGAGTTATCTGTGGCCGGAAAGGCCCGAGCCAAAGAGTTATTTTGGTTTGGTGCAGCAGTTCCTTGGTGCGGTGCCGCATGTCAATGCAATGAAGAGGTCAGCATGCATAGAGGGTGCGCAGATGGCTCTTGCCCGTGTCAAGACATACTGGGCGGAGATGAAAGCCACCAATGTTGCATCCAAAGATTCGGACGGGAGCCGAGTACCTGCCGAGCACTATTTTTAGGAAGTTCTGCAGGGCGCTCATTTAATAGAAACGCAGTGCTCGAAGGATATCATGTTCGAATAAAATGTATAATTGTAAAACGATATTTCAATGGAATATAAAAGCTTTTTATAATTGTGCCTGCAAGAATTAAAATACCTCTTGTGCGGCCGTTAATGTATATGTGTATATAACCTGAAAGATGGCAGTCTTCGGCTTCAGCCCCCACGCATATAATGCGGGGGTGTTCGCAGAAGGCGCATTTTCACACTTGATCCAACGTCTTGGTCCTATAAAGGAGGTGATAGCGTAGCGAACTAGGCAACCGGACTATAATGCTTTATCACTTTCACTTAGCCATAGGAGTTTGACAGTGGGGCTACTATATAGCCCCTAGGGGCACCGCGCTCGCCGGAATTCAGGGCGTGTGTGTGCCTGACCAGGAAACAGCCCTTCGTTAATGCGGAGGAATCCTAAAGATTCCGGTGAGTCATCGAGTGGTTGACCAGTCTCACGTTATATCATGAAAGTCAGTTTTCGGCTTTCTCTACTGAGGTGCTCGCCTGGCCGAACCGGGGCACAATCGCAGTAGTTCTCCTGGTGCCGCCTTAGCCGATAGAGCGGAACATAAGACAGCAAAACACAGGAGCCGGGCAAACCCAACATTTGACCAAAGACAAGATTCGGAGCTGATGCATATAAGGCCAAACTCGCGACGCCGAACACTCCCTAAGGTATTCGGTCTTTATGAAAACAGGCTGAACAACGCCCTTAGTAATAAGCCCCCGGTGTCTAGGTACGCGCAAAATCCTGACGTGGCCGATGCCAAGACGCCAGCCTCCACCTCGGTTATGGCAAGAAACCGGGGGATGTGTATCAACAAGAGACATTAAAAAAGGTTTACGCAGGATCTTAATCTGAAAAGAATCCTTGGAACGAGTCCCTACTGCATGTCCGCGCCTGTGTCTCCGTTGTGCCGTATCCTGGACGGGTGTAGCACGGTGTTCATCTGTAAAAGAGAGGAACTTAGTTGAAAGAGATCGTGCAAAAATGTACGTTATATTAAATGAACAAAGTACAATTGTAAAAAATGGATAAAATTGAGCTTTATTGTCTCTTGTTGTACATGCGCGGAACCCCTTAAACGGGGGTATGCGGCTAGTAAGCCCTTACGCCGGACTTGTCTAGCCATGTCCGGGGTCTGAACGACCAGTTTAGGTGCCTTGCTTAGTGAAGCCGGTTTAGTGTGTGGTTGTTAATGCAGCCGCTGATCTTCCGTGCTCGAGGAACACTCGATATTTCCCTTTAATGAGATGAGGCCTCGTGGACAGGGCATTTTAAGTGTAAGGGATGCATAATGCGGTATTGTGTTAAAGCGGGCGAAAGCTTCGCGTCCCAGTAGTGCTTGATAGCTACTTGTAAATGGGGCGATGTGGAAGGTTAGCTTTTCGCGGTGGAAGTCGTCGGGTGAGCAGAACATAACTTCTAGCCGGAGGAGCCCGTACAATGGGCATCTGGGCCTGGCGTTACCCCTTGAAAGGAAGTGTTGCTATGGCGAATTGTTGTTGGGTCTATCCCCAGTTTGCGGATTTTGTCCTGATATAGCAGGTTTAAATCACTGCCGCCGTCCATTAGGACTTGTGTAAAGTGGAGTCCGTCAATTATCTGATCTAATACCAAGGCAGTCCAGCCTGCATTCCGGATACTTCTATAGTAATCCTGATGGTCGAAGGTGATTGGTTTTGACAACCAGTGGCGGGACTCCTCTGGGATAGGCCGTATGGCGGTATCTCTATGGGCGCCACTCTGTTCTCCCCTTTTGTCACGTGAAGTGAATTTACTGTTTTGACTTCTTGTGGGAAGTTCTTTTGTTTTCTGGTGCTCTGCTTGTGGGGTTCGTCATCGTCCTCTCTTGGTGTGTCGAGCCCCTTGTGTTCGGCGTTGAGTTTGCCGGATTGCTTGAAGACCCAACAATCTCTGTGGGTATGGTTTGCAGGCTTCCCGGGAGTATTGTGTATTTGACATATCTTGTCCAAGATTTTGTTTAGGTTAGATAGCTCGTCCATGTTATCCTGGAGGGGCAGCTTTTTCTGATTCTGGCGAGAGCTTATGAATCCGGCGTTGACTGCCGTGCTCTTTGGGCTGTTTCCCTTGGTCCGGCGCTGGTCCTTGCTGCGTCGTGGTTTCCCGTTTCCATCCCAAACTTCGGATGTACTTGGGTCGCTGGTACTGCATCTTGCCAACCAGCTATCCTCTCCGTTGCATGGGTCATGAGGCTTGTTAATGCGGCCATTGTTCTTGGCTTTTCTTGGCCGAGGTGTCTGGCGAGCCATTCGTCTCGGACGTTGTGTTTGAAAGCTGCTAAGGCTTCGGCGTCCGGACAGTCGACTATTTGGTTTTTTTAGTAAGGAACCTGTTCCAGAATTTCCGGGCTGACTCTCCGGGCTGTTGAGTTATGTGACTTAAATAAATGCGCATCCGGAGGTCGGACATAGGTCCCTTGAAAATTTGCCCGAAAAGCATCCTCGAGCTCTTCGCAGCTTCCAATGGTGTTTTCGGGAAGGCTTTCAAGCCAATGCCGGGCTGGCCCTTTGAGTTTGAGGGGTAAGTATTTTATGGCATGGAGATCATCTCCTCTAGCCATGTGTATGTGGAGGATGTAATCCTCAATCTAGACTCGAGTGGTCTGTTGTTCCGTCAGATGCCTCTATGTTTACGGGCTTGAATCATTGGAAATTCATGATCCAGCACCTCATCGGTGAAACACAGGGGGTGTGCGGCACCCCTATATCTGGGTGTACCATGATGTTCGGATATTTCATGTGTTGCATTGCCTACTAGAGCTTGCTTTCTTGGCCCATAGATAGATCTGGCTGGGCCGTCTTTTTGATGCGAATCCTTGTGCGGATCGCGTGTCGGCTTGTGTGTGGCGCCATTTGCCGCATTATGTTGGCCATGGGGTCGTTTATACGACCGGGTGGCTTCCTTATTTTTATTGCGGAGGCTCTAAGGCCTCTTCATCAAATTCCGGCAGTAATTTTCACTTCGGATAGCTCTTTGTGCGGTGACTATCACCGTATTTGTCTGCGGTGTTGAGTACTTTGCTCCATCTAACTCTGAGTGCATCTTCCGCTGTTTGGAGCTTCCGCTTCTACTTTTTCAGGCTACGCATAGTGGCGACGAGCCATTTTTGGAGGTTCTTCTGCTCCAGCAATTTGTCCGGCGTGAGGTTGTCCAGACTGTTGTCTTCGCCGGGGACGGGTTGTTTATCCAAGTTGCCCTGTTCGGACGGTTGCTCGAGGGCGTGTTCGTCGTCCGCCGGTTCGCCCTGCTCTATGGCTAGGTCTGTATGGCTGCTTTCTCTGTCGAGGTGGGGTTTGGAGCGGCGCTTACACCGCCACTTTGATTGCTTTTCGAGGGAACGATCCCTCGTTGCGTCCCTTTGTTCCTCGTCGTTGTTTCATTTAGGTGTATCCACCATGTATACATCGTGAGATGGGGTGGTTGTCCAGTGCCCTATAGGCGCTGATTCCTTTTCGTCTCCTACATCGTCGTCCATGCCGTCGAAGTCTTCGGAGTAGAAGTCGAGCATGTCGGTTAAATCATCGACAGTGGCTACGAAGTGGGTGGTGGGTGGGCTTTGAATTTCATCGTCGTCTGTATCCCAACCTTGTTGACCATAGTCCGGCCAGGGCTCTCTTGATAAAGAGAGAGACTTTAGTGAATTCAGAATGTCACCGAAAGGCGAGTGCTGAAAGATGTCCGTGGCGGTGAACTCCATGATCGGCGCCCAATCGGATTCAATTGGCAGGGGCGCGGAAGGTTCGGAGTCCGGAGAGGAGTCCGGCACTTTGGAGTCACGAGCTTCGTAAAGGACAGGTATGGTGTTCAGCTCGATCACCGTAGAGATTGCAGGTCCCAAGGCGGTGTCCAGCCACCTGTCCTTGATAGGCGCAGTCGGCTCCGAGCTAAGGGTCGGAGCGGACACCGCGGCCTCCGGGACCTTTGACCGATTAGCGTAGCTAGATCATGCCCATCGTGACAGTGCGGCGTGCTTGGCTATGGCTCGAACCCGTCGAAGATCAAGTCTCCGCGGACGTCGGCCGTGTAGTTCAACCTTCCAAATCTGACCTGATGGCCAGGGGCGTAGCTTTCGATCTGCTCCAGATGGCCAAGCGAATTGGCCCGCAGTGCAAAGCCGCCGAATACGAAGATCTGTCCGGGGAGAAAAGTCTCACCCTGGACCGCATCATTGTTGATGATCGGAGAAGCCATCGGGCGTAAAGGTGACGGCACAGAGGAACTCTCAATGAAAGCACCAATGTCGGTGTCAAAACCGGCGGATCTCGGGTAGGGGGACCCGAACTGTGCGTCTAGGCGAATGGTAACAGAAGACAAGGGACACGATGTTTTTACCCAGGTTCGGGCCCTCTCGATGGACGTAAAACCCTACTCCTGCTTGATTAATATTGATGATATGGGTAGTACAAGAGTAGATCTACCACGAGATCAGAGAGGCTAAAAACCCTAGAAGCTAGCCTATGGTATGATTGTTGTTCGTCCTACGTACTAAAACCCTCCGGTTTATATAGACACCGGAGAGGGTTAGGGTTACACAGAGTCAGTTACAATGGAAGGAGGTCTACACATCCGTATCACCAAGCTTGCCTTCCACGCCAAGGAAAGTCCCATCCGGACACGGGACGAAGTCTTCAATCTTGTATCTTCATAGTCCAGGAGTCCGGGCAAAGGTCATAGTTCGGCCATCCAGACACCCCCTAATCTAGGACTCCCTCAGGGATAATTATTTTTGTTGAGAAGTTTCTGTAATCAAGATTCACAAAGTTGCCATGAGCATGAACAAAGTTCAAGGAGCTCTCCCACTTCAACAATGCTTGTCTCTCTCACTTCCACTTTCCTTTTTGAAAAGTTTTTGGGTTCCCCTCTTTATTTTTTTGTTTCTAAACTATATAAAAGCACTCAAAAGAAATAAATGACTCTCTAAAACTTCCGGGTTGTCTCCCTGGCAGCGCTTTCTTTAAAGCCATTAAGCTAGGCATTTAGTGCTCAAGTAATGAATCCACCCGGATCCCAAGGTATATCAAAGCCAATTTTAATTAACAATGATTTGTAATTTAGTAGTGAGCACAAAGTAACATATATCATGCAACAACGAAGTCTAACTCTCTTCCTATGCATCGGCATGTCATAAAAGAACAATTCATGCACGCCAAGTAATGGCCAATGCATAGTATAAGCAGTTTCTTGCAATTTTATCATGTTGGAAACATAGAGAGGTGGAGATATAGTTCCTCTCTCATAATAATTGCAAGTAGGGCCAGCAAGCACATGCATATTACATTCATCAAAATCATCATGTGCAACAATAAAAGGCAACCCATCAATGTAATCCTTAATAAGCACAAACTTCTCCGATAAAGTGTGGTAGGGAGAATTTAAAAAGATAATAGGACTATCATACGTGGGTGCAATAGCAACAATCTCATGTTTAACACAAGGAACTATAGCAAGTTCATCTCCATAAGCATAATTCATATTGGCATTTTGGCCACAAGCATAGCAAGCATCATCAAAAAGGGATATTTCAAGAGAATTAACGGGATCATAACAATCATCATAGTAATCATCATAGCAATCATCCTTCGGTAAGCACGAAGGGAAATTAAATAATGTATGAGTTGGAGGGTTACTCTCATTAGAAGGTGGGCACGGGTAGCTAATCCGCTCTTCCTCCTTTTGTTCTTCGCTCTCCTCATCCTGTTTTTCATCCAATGAGCTCACAGTTTCATCAATTTCTTCTTCCATAGCTTCCTGCAAAATATTAGTCTCTTCTTGGACATCGGAGAATTTCTCAATGTATGGTTTAACATTGGCATTAGAAGCATAATTATCATAACAATATTCAAGTATGGAAAAACTTTCAGATTTGTAAAGAGTAGCATCATACTTTTCAATCAAAGAAGCAATTTCAAAAGAACCCTTAAAAGCAACAAATTCTTCAATTTGTTGAACATCATAGTAATTATAAACACCCTTAGCATATGAAGATACGATTCCATTATCAATAAACTCACATTGGTAGGGAAGGTGTTTCTTAGGGTTTTCAGAACAACAAGTAACATCATAAATTTCACATAAATTCCAAGCATAGCATTGCAAACGTTGAATTTGATCCCATAATAGTTTCCCTTTTTTTAGATATACGGTGTCGCACATAACAAGCATGCTCATCTAAAAATTTGCCCTCAACTAAGCTAGTTGGGGTTTCAGCACGAGCACAAAGGGATCAAAGATGATCCAAGTAAAAAGCTTCAGGAGTGTGATAGATTTTGAGTGGTTCTTCAACCACTGGTTTAGTAGGTACAACTAATTTTTTGGTATTTTGCGTTTCCTACCCATAGATAAAGATAGAAAATAACTAAGAACAACAAATAAAAATTACTTAGTGATAAAGCAAATGAGCACACACGAGAATATTCACCCCACGCTATGACTCCCCGACAACGGCGCCAGAAAAAGGTCTTGATAACCCACAAGTATAGGGGATCGCAACAGTTTTCGATAAGTAAGAGTGTCGAACCCAACGAGGAGCTAAAGGTAGAACAAATATTCCCTAAAGTTCTATCGACCACTGATACAACTCTACGCACGCTTGACGTTCACTTTACCTAGAACAAGAATAAAACTAGAAGTACTTTGTAGGTGTGATAGGATAGGTTTGCAAGATAATAAAGAGCACGTAAATATAAACTAAGGGCTGTTGTTAGTAAAGAAGCAATAAAGTAAATATGGCGAGTGTGGAAAACTGGTGGTAGGAGTTGTGAAATTGCTCCTAAGCAATTGAGTATGTTATAAGACCGGTAATCACTATTGCAATTCTATCTGAGGGAGACGCATAAGCTAACATATCATCCCTTACTTGGAATTCTATGCACTTATGAGTGGAAATCTAGCAAGCATCCGAAACTACTAAAGATCCATTAAGGTAAAACCCAACCATATCATTAAAGCATCAAGTCCCCTTTTATCCCATATGCAAACAACCTACTTACTCGGGTTTGTGTTTCAGTCACTCACTCAACCCACCATAAGCAAATCATAAACATATTGCAAACCCTACAGCGGGAATCCCTCACGCTTGCGCGACACGGAGGGCACAATAGGACAACACCAATAATAAAACATGCAACTCAAACCAATCATAGCAATTCATCAATCACCGATATGACAATGTAAATCTACTCAGACATCATAGGATGGCAACACATCATTGGATAATAATATGAAACATAAAGCACCATGTTCAAGTAGAGGGTACAACGGGTTGCGGGAGAGTGGACCGCTGAATATAGAAGGGGGAAGGTGATGGAGATGTTGGTGAAGATGACGGCTGTTGTCGGAGTAATGGGCCACGGGTTGGCAAAACCGAGCCCTTGGACCTTTCAAAACATCGGGGCAGACTGCACCCCTCAAGACCCCAAGACGAAGAGCCGCCTTCTGAGAGTCGGCGGCGGAGCCGCTGACTGCCCCTCCCAGCCGAGTCCCAGAGACGGCCTCGAGATAAGCCGACTCCCAGCCAGCGACTTCCGGAGAAGCCGGCTTTGGGGAGTCGGCCCGCGACTCCAACCACCTCCTATTAATGCGACTACGGACGGGACGGGATGGGGCCGCCTCGCAGCCCCTCCCTGCCCCGTTCATAAAGGACAGGCATGGCCACAGAGCGCCGTACTGACGGAGATCTCCGTCCGGCGCGGCACTGTTGCCACGCCGGCCCTGACGGTAGCCTCGTGGGCAGATCCCTGTACCCACGATGGCCTGTCTGTACGACCCGAAGACGGCGGGAACCCGCCTGTCGGCGGGAGTGCCGAAGACGGCTAGAGCACCCAAAGAAGGACCTGCTGGGAGTCGGCCTCCAAGAGTCGGCCGGCCCCTCTCACGGGCTCCGTGCGCCATTAACCAGACAAGACAGGGAGTGGCAACAGTGATCGCCCGTCAGGCGGCAGCGCTGTTGCCACGACCCCATGACCAAGCTCGTGTTATTAGAAGCACGGCTACAGTAATCCGCAGCCGGCAAGACCCGCCCGCGGCGGGCAAGGGCTGTCGGCCCCATGCTGGACCTCCGGCGGGGCCTACTAGTCGGCGGGCCCCAGAAGTCGGCGGAGAAGACGACGACTAAAGAGGTTGACGACTGGGACCTGCTCCCAGACAGATTACCGTTGTACCCCCGGGGGGTAGGCCTATATAAACCCCCCGGGGCACCCATGCAAAGGGTTGGACCCTAGTAGTTTGACACACACATAGGAGGAAGAGAGGAGCTAGCCGTGCCCTTCTCCTTCCTCACCCCGAACAGCTCAAGGAGCAACCTTGTACATACTTTGCCATAGTGATCATGCGGAGACCCCGCAGAGCAGCAATAGGGGTGTTATCTCCTCGGAGAGCCCTGAAGCTGGGTAAGATTCGCCGGCGTGCATGCCTTCGCCTCATCCTGTTTCCAGGCACCGGCGACGTTCTACTCGCCCCCTCCATGATAAGCCATCCTTTAGCATATCTCGCACCCAACCCCCGACATTTGGCGCCCACCGTGGGGCTAGGTGCACCGTCGTCCGGAGACCTACTCTGGACGGGAACCCTCTTCCTCCACAGAGGCGCAGCCAGCCCGGCACGCCAGACGGAGCTCTGCGCTGACGCCGCAGCATGGCGCGCTGAGGTCGCTTCTTGCGAGCTGCCTCGCCCGAACTTGTCGGCGGTTCGCCTCTCCGACGAGCACTGCAGATTCGACGCAGCACGGGCGACCAGAGCCTCCTCGCGGGCCTCCTCGAAAGCAGCTACACGTCGCCGGGCGAGCCTCGCCCGACACAAGTCCGTAGGCTCCACCGACCCGATGCTGGTCGACTCCGACACCGCGTCGCTCGATGCGTTCCCCACCAACGTGGTGGTCTACGATGAGCCGCTCCCTCGCGGGGAGAGCGGCGGAAGCACCGTCACAGAAGTGCTCGTCATCGGTCATAGCGAGCCTTCCGGCGAAGGAGCTCATGACCCTCTCGACGCGGTTCTGCAAGACCTAACCGCGCCTATTCCGGAAGACGCTGACGCCGGGGTGCTGGAGGCACGCCGCCTACAGCTCCTCGTAGGCGCGAAGAAGCTGGTAAGCATGAGACGCTTGTCAGAAGCCTACCAGCGCGAGATAGATCGCGCCGTGGGCGGCTTGCCGACTCCGACTGGGCCTAGCCGCCTAGGCGCGGTCCAGCAGCGCGGCGTAGCCATCGCCAACCTGTTTGGGGCCAATCGCCCCGTGTACGCCACGCCCGCGGAGAACATCCGCGCCGCCCAGGCGGCGGCGGACGAGCTGGATAACTTCGAGGGCGAGGAGCGCCGCCTGATGGTGGAGCGAGTCCAGCTCGGCGCGGCTGCCGCGCAAGAAGACGAAGCCGGCTGCCGCACGGAGGCGCCATGACGACAACACGGTGACTTGCCTCCCCGCCGAGATCAAGGCACGACGTCTCGGACGCCGACTGGCGGTGTCCGTGGAAGAAAAAACAAGGATCCGGCTGTCAGCCATAGTCGGACCCACATATCCATTGAGCGCGACGAAGACGGCCGCCCAAGAGTGGTGGAGCGGCGGGACGACTTTCTGCCCCCTCCTCCCCGCAGAGAAAGGCGAGTCTCCCCGCCGCTGTCGAGCATCCGACTCTCGGCGACCGCCTTGGCCGCCGAGAGGGAGTCGAAGAGAACGACGCCCGCCACCGGATCGAGCGACTCCACCGATCCCTGGCGCTGGAAGAAGAAGACGAGTTGGGCCCGCCATGTTTTGGACCTCGCATTCAAGACGAGCCCTTGCCCCGAGGGTTCACACTCCCCCAGGATACACCCAAATACACCGGCTCCGTGAAGCCGGAGGACTGGCTAGTTGACTAATTCACGGCCGTCAGCATAGCGAACGGCAACAAGCGCGTTGCCGTGAAGTATGTTCCCCTCATGCTTCAGGGCACGGCCCGGACATGGTTGAACAGCTTGAAGCCCCGCAGCATCAACAGCTGGGTCGACTTCACCGAGGCCTTCGTCCGCAACTTCACGAGCACATACAAGCGACCTCCCAAGCATCTCCAGCTTTCCTTGTGCGTGCAAGGCCCCAACGAGTCCACTCGTGACTACCTCACGCGCTGGGCCGAGCTCCGGAACTCCTGCGAGGGAGTGCACGAGGTGCAGGCCATTGAGTACTTCACCGCCGGGTGCAGAGAAGGCACCCTCCTCAAGCACAAGCTCCTTTGCGACGAGCCGGAGACCCTCGACGAGCTGCTGATGATAGCGCAAATGCATACGCCACAGCCGACTCCTCCATGAAGACGGAGATCAAGTCACGCGGACCGCAAGGTGGCTCCTCGGGCTCCCGAGAACTCCGGGTCATGGCGACGCCAGTCGGCGACAGCAGCAAAATGATCACAAGCGCAAGGCCCCGCAGCCGGCTTCCAACAGTCGGCAGGTGGCGACAGTCGAAGACCAACAGCCAGAGGGGCAGCCTCCGGCCAAGCGGCAGAAAGGCGGCAAGTCCAACTGGTTGCCTGCCTTCTCTTATGAGCAGACTCTAGATGGTCCTTGCAAGTTCCATAGCGGCGCGAAGCCGTCGAACCACACCACCCGGAAGTGCCACTGGCTCACCAGGATCGCCAAGGGAGACGGCCTCGTCCCTCCCCGCTTTCTTTGGGCCGCCGCCTCCACCACCGCCCGACAGCCGTCGTCAGCCGTCGGCCTTGATACAAGACGAGTACCGTAAGAGCATGGAGCTTATGTGGTGTTCACAGTGTGGCCGACGATCGCCAAGGCAGCTGCTGCAACAAGAAGTGAATGCAGTAGCATCGGATACTCCAATTCATGCCTTTGGTCCGAGAAACCTATCAGTTGGAGCCGAGCTGATCACCCAGAGGTGATGCCGAATCCGGGCTCTTACGCAGTGGTCTTGGGAGCCACCCTTGCCGCGGATAGGCGGGCCGCTCGCTTCTCACGAGTGCTGATAGACGGAGGCAGCAGCATCAACATCCTGTATAAGGACACAATGGAGAAGTTAGGAATCAAGCAAAGACAGCTTCAGAACAGCCGGACCATGTTCCACGGCATTGTGCCTGGCCTTTCCTGCTCACCGATCGGCAAGATCCTGATAGACGTCCTCTTTGGGGACAAAGATCATTTTCGCCGAGAGCCAGTCTGGTTCGAAGTGGTGGACCTCGAAAGCCCGTACCATGCTCTGCTTGGCCGACCTGCTTTGGCCAAGTTCATGGCGGTCCCCCACTACGCCTACCTCAAGATGAAGATGCCGAGTACCAAGGGGATTCTGACCGTAGCCGGCGACTACAGAAAGTCGTCCGCCTGTGCAGCTGAAAGCAGTCGGCTGGCCGAGTCCCTGGTGATCGCAGCCGAGAAGCGGCTTCTGGATCGGGTTGTGGCAATGGCCGGCAAGCAGCCAGAGATGTCGCCCAACCCTAAGGAGTCGGAAGCTGAGGGCTCATTCAAGCCGGCCAGAGAGACAAAGAAGATACCCTTGGACCCGGAGCACCCGGAGAGGTATGCTGTCGTAGGTGCAAACCTCGACAGTAAATAGGAAGGCGAGCTTGTTGATTTCCTCCGTGAGAATCGGGACATTTTCGCATGGTCCCCTAAAGACATGCCAGGTGTACCGACGGAATTCGTCGACACAAGTTACATGTCCGATCTGATGTGAAGCCCGTCAGGCAGCCCTTGCGCCGCCTGTCAGAAGAGAAGAGAAGAGTTGTTGGAGAAGAGATAGCCCGGCTCCTCGCAGCCGGATTCATCATGGAAGTGTTCTTTCCAGAATGGCTAGCGAACCCGGTCTTGGTACTAAAGAAGAACAAGCAGTGGCGGATGTGTATTGACTACACAAGCCTCAACAAAGCCTGCCCCAAGGACCCGTTCGCTTTGCCGAGAATCGATCAGGTGATAGACTCCACAGCCGGATGCGAGCTGTTGAGCTTCTTAGATGCATACTCAGGATATCACCAGATCAAGCTAAACCCGGCCGACAGATTGAAGACCGCCTTCATCACGCCATTTGGAGCCTTCTGCTACCTGACCATGACGTTCGGCTTAAGGAATGCCGGCGCCACCTTTCAGCGTTGCATGCAGAAGTGCCTCCTCAAGCAGCTTGGCGAAACACCCACGCCACGTGGACGACGTGGTGGTGAAGACGGAGAAGCGAGGAACGCTGTTGGAAGACCTCAAGGAGACCTTTGAGAACCTGCGCCGATTCCAGATCAAGCTGAACCCAGAGAAGTGCGTCTTCGGAGTACCAGCCGGCCAGCTCCTCGGCTTCCTGGTCTCCGAACGCGGCATAGAGTGCAACCCCGTGAAGATCAAGGCAATCGAGAGGATGGAAGTACCCCGCCGACTGCTAGATGTGCAGAAGTTCACCGGCTGTTTGGCGTCCATCAGCCGATTCATTAGCCGGCTGGGCGAAAAAGCTCTTCCTCTGTACCATCTCATGAAGAAGACCACCTTCTTCGAATGGAACGACAAGGCGGACAAAGCTTTTCTCCAGTTGAAGAAAATGCTGACTACTCCCCCGGTGCTGGCGGCTCCGACTCCCAAGGAACCCATGCTCCTGTATATCACCGCCACCAAATAGGTAGTCAAGACAGCCATTGTAGTTGAACGCAAGGAGGAAGGCAAGGCGCTACTCCGTCGAGAGACCGATGTATTACACGAGCGAGTAATCTTTGACCGACCTCCAAGCAGAACTACCCCCACTACCAGAAGATGTGTTACGGCATGCACTTTGCCGCCAAGAAGTTGAAGCCTTACTTTCAAGAGCATCCAATCACCGTGGTTTGCACGGCCCCACTAGCAGAGATCATCGGAAGCCGAGATGCTTCTGGCGAGTGGCCAAATGGGCCATAGAGTTGGCCCCTACACCTTCTATTACCAGCCCCGCACCGCCATCAAGTCGCAAGCACCGGCCGACTTCCTCGTCGACCGGGCCGAGACCCGATAGACCACCACACCGACTCCACCCATTGGCGGATGCACTTCGACGGCTCCAAGATGCGCACCGGCTTGGGAGCTGGCGTGGTCCTCACTTCCCCCAAGGGCGACAAGCTCAAGTACACGCTGCAGATCCACTTCGCCGCCTCCAACAACGTCGCCGAATACGAGGCGCTCATTCACGGGCTCCGGCTTGGCAAAGAGCTTGGCATTCGCTGGATCCTGTGTTATGGCGACTCCGACTTGGTGGTCCAGCAGTCATTCGGCGACTGGGACGCCAAAGATGCAAACATGGCGAGCTACCGTTTACTGGTACAGCAGCTGAGTGGATATTTAGAGGGGTGCGAGTTCCTTCACGTACCAAGAAACGACAACGACCAAGCAGATACCCTGGCAAGAATCGGCTCCACCCGCTAGGCAATACCATCCGGTGTCGCCCTTCAGCGCCTCCTCAAGCCATCTGTCAAGCCGTCACCAGAGTCAGACTCCATTTTTGTGCCGACTCCCCCGGAAGAAGTCGGATCCGACTCCAAAGCTTCACCAGACGGCCCCAAGAACGCTGCAGTCGAAGCCGGCCCGGGGACTGCGGCGACTATTGCAAAGACTCCAATACTCGGCCCAGGGATTGCGCCAGTCGGCCCGGGGACTTCTTCAACCCAGCAAGCTGCTGCGGACTCCAACCCGCCGCCTCCCAGCCCAGCTACCCTCGTCCAGGTAGCAGTACTGGCAGTCGAAGAAATAGTAGCACCCTCATGGGCCCAGCCCATCCTGAAGTTCTTAGTAAGCAGAGACCTACCAACCAATGTGACCTTGGCTCAGCAAGTGCAACGCTGAGCGGCAGCCTACACTATAGTCAACAGAGAGCTGGTCAGGCGCAGCGTCACTGGTGTCTACCAGCGCTGCGTCGAGCCAGAGCAAGGCCAAGCGATTCTCGAAGACATTCATCAAGGCGAGTGCGGCCATCATGCAGCCTCAACAGCACTCGTTGCCAAAGCCTTCCGACACGGTTTTTTCTGGCCGGCTGCCCTAGAAGAGGCCAAGGAATTAGTTCAAAAATGCAAGGGGTGCCAGGTGTTCCGCTCCAAGCCGTTTCAGCCGGCTTCCGCACTCAAGACTATCCCCATCGCCTGGCCCTTTGCTGTGTGGGGCCTGGACATGGTGGGACCATTCAAAACAGCACGAGGCGGCCTAACTCACTTACTTGTCGCGGTGGACAAGTTCACCAAGTGGATAGAAGCAAAACCCATCAATAAGTTGAATGGTCCTACTGCAGTGACTTTCATCGCCGACATCACAACTCGGTACGGCGTACCACACATCATCATCACCGACAATGGCATAAATTTTGCCAAAGGCGCCCTGGCCCGTTTCTTCGCGACGCAAGGCATCCGACTGGACTTAGCGTCCATTGACCATCCGCAGTCAAACGGCCAGGTAGAACGAGCGAACGGCCTCATCCTGTCCGGCATCAAGCCTCGGCTGGTCGAGCCACTGGAGCGTTCGGCCGGCTGCTGGCTTGAGGAGTTGCCAGCCGTCCTCTGGAGTCTGCGCACGACTCCAAACAAGTCAACTGGCTTCACACCCTTCTTCCTCGCTTCACGGTGCGAAGCCGTCATCTCAACGGATATAGAGTTCGACTTCGCGAGTCACCATGTACACCGAGGAGGAAGCGTATAGCACGTCAAGACGGTGTCGATCTGCTGGAAGAGGGCCGGCTGTTGGCACTCAGCCGGTCCAGCATCTACCAGCAGAGCCTGCGCCTCTACTACAACAAGAAGGTCAAGCCAAGATTGTCGGATTTCGGGTTCCAGCAGACCCTTGAGGTTCGAACACTGGGGTGCGCGCGGAGATCCAACCCTCCTCCGTCTCGTACCTCGCCGAATCGCTGGGACCTAAACTACTAAACGAAACAGCACAAGAGACACGAGATTTATACTGGTTCAGGCCACCATCGTGGTGTAATACCCTACTCCAGTGTGTGGTGTGGTGGATTGCCTCTTGGGCTGATGAGGAACAATACAAGGAAGAACAGCCTCGCGAGGGTCTGTTCTTGGCGCGTGCGATGAACTGCTAGGTGGAGTTCAGTCGCTCTAGCTACTGGTGTCTTGATGAGGATCCGGGCCCCTCTGCCCTGGGGGCGGCTACTCCTATTTATAGGCGAAGGCCCTGGGCCTCTTCCCAAATATTGAGCGGGAAGGGCGCCAACAATTGGCCATTTTGAAGGGGAACAGAGGGTACACTTATCCTGACTAAAGTTGGTCCTCGCCTGCCAAAGGCTCTGGTGATGGCGCCTGCTTGGGCTCCACAATGACTCCCTTCCAGCCGTTGGGCTGGTCTTGGTCTTGTTGCACCGAAACAGATGCCTTTGCTTGATGCTCTCACCTGCGCTTGCTCCCTTTGCACCGAAGAGGAAAGGAGGACGCTTCTGGCTGGCGCCGATCGTGGCGCCCTTGGTCGTCATGGCTTGCGTCATGGGCACCTCGCGAGGTACCCTGCCTTGAACTCTCCGCCTCCTCATGAGCCAGCCTGACGAGGCTGTACCTGAGGAAGCTCCTTGTCGTCCGCCCCGCGAGGCTTGGCCCTTCGCGAGGGTCTTGAGCTTGCGTAGATGAAGATGGACCGTGCTGGGCCTCCTTCGAGACATGCCGCAGGCCGCAGGCAGGCAAGTCTGGGGACCCCCGTTCCCAGAACGCCGACAGTAGCCCCCGGCTGCCGGGCGCGCCGAACTTGGCCGAAAGGTAGAGGTGAAAGGGCAGGTGCGAAGCGTCGCGGGCCCTAACAGCCTGCGGCCTTGGGTGACGCGTGGCGGTTGATTGGACGCGTGCGCACTGCTTCCCCATGATGCCTCGGTAACCACCCGGATTCGACAAGTCCCTGCATGGAGAGTTGGTCATGACTACCGGTGATCGTGGAGGCCGACGGTTGGCCTTTGCAGGCTATAAGTACGGAACGGCGCGCGCCCTTCCAGTCTATCCTTTCTTGTCTCTCCTTCTTCTCCATGGCTCCACCAAGGAAGTTCTCGGCCACAGAGAAGGGGAAGGGCCGTTAGGTCGAGTCTTCCTCTCCTCCGCCTAAGCATGGTCGAGGTCGCCCTCGCAAGCATCCCGTGGCCTCCACGGCGGTCCCCGCTGATCGTGGGGAGGCTCTCGGCGTGGCACGAGCGGCCGTCCATGGTCGGGCGTGCCCCGCCGCGCGTCCCCGAGGCCGAGCCTCCATGCTGAAGGCTGCCGGAGTTCATGGTGAGGGCGGAGGAGCCGTCCGGCGTCCGGCTTCAGCTCCCGCGCTTCCTCCTGGGTGAGCTCCCAGATGGCGCCCTGAGTGGCCTCTGGCTCCAGGCAAATGGCTGCTGCCGCCGGGCTTCGTGGGCTTCTCTGGAGGTCTCTGCTGCAGGGAACCTGTTCCTAACCAGCGGCTGGCAGACGTTCGCTCGCGTGCGTGGTCTTCGCCGCCGGTGCTCCCTGCACTTCAAATACGATGGCGACGCCACCCTCTACGTGAGGGTGTTCGGGGAAGACGTTCGCCGCATGGGGAGCTGCCCTGAAGACGATAACCGCGGCCGAGGACTCGGCCCCGGCGTGGATGGAGAGGGCAGCGCGCGGGCGGGTGGCGAAGCCCGCGACTCCTCACGCTTCACCAGCTCTTCTTCGGATGGTGATTCTTCCAGCAGGCCGCGCCAGCCTCTACGCCGCGCCTGCTTGGGGGGTGGCAGCGGGTCCGCTTGCCGCCACGCCCCGGTGAAGCGCGAGAAGGAGTCTGCCTGAGCTTCGGAGGCGGCTCGAGCCTTCCAAGAGAGCTGGCACGGGGCGTGCTTCACCTGCTTTTGTCCTTTTCCTTTCTTTTCTCCTGCGCAAAAAGGCAACAATGTGTGGCCCCGTGGGGGCGCGTTTAGGTTAACGTCGTTAATTATTGTACTGCTTTTGTTATCCTGGTACTGCTCCCTTCTGCCGTACGCCCATCCGCAAGTGAACCCCAGCCATGGCCGCGGGGGCGACCGATCCAGGCCCCGTGTTCGCGTTGTGCTGCCCGTGAGGCATGGTCAGGAGGGGTGCTCCAGCTGTGGACCAGGGCCGTGAAAACTTGAGCGATAGGGGCAGGAACGCTCGCGGGGGCTCTCGAGGCTTCTGCCTCACGAGTCCCCACTCAAGAGAAATCGAGGCAGGAGAGCGAAAAAGATCGAAGAACCACGAACCAAAAAGGGGCGATAGTTTCGATAAAAACTCCAAATGGGAATAACTAGTCAACTGCAGAACGCAAATGAAAAAGCCGCGTCCGGCACCTAGTCTAGTCTTCGACATCTTCTCACCAACATGAGCTAAGTGCTGCCACTGGGCGTGGGAGGGAGCCCTGTGGCCCGAGGCCGCACTGAGACTCCGGGGCGTGTACGACCCCAACTCATTATTACGTGAGAGTGTCACGGGCGGCAAGCTTCACAGGCGTTGGCCTTCTTCACAGGCTCTGGGCCTTTCTTCTGGGAAGCAAGCTTCACGGGCGTTGGCCCTCTTCACGGGCTCCGGGCCCTTTCCAGAGCACGACAGCTTCACATGCGTTCGCCTTCTTCACAGGCTCTGGGCCTTTCTCTAAAAAGATGAGCTTCACAGGCATTCGCCTTCTTCACAGGAACTGGGCCTTTTCCAAAAAGAATGAGCTTCATAGGCATTCGCCTTCTTCACGTGCACCGGCCTTTTCCAAAAAGAATGAGCTTCACAGGCATTCGCCTTCTTCAGGCACTGGGCCTTTTCCAAAAAGAATGAGCTTCACAGGCATTCGCCTTCTTCACAGGCACTGGGCCTTTTCCAAAAAGAATGAGCTTCACAGGCATTCGCCTTCTTCACAGGCACTGGGCCTTCTCAGGGGTAAAACCTCCGGAGGTGCTGGATGTTCCACGCGTTCTGTATAGGTACTCCCTCTTGAGTCTCCAAGCGCACGGAGCCGGGCCTGGAAACATGAACAACCTTGAACGGGCCCTCCCACATGGGAGAGAGCTTATGCAGTCCCTCCCTGGAGAGGACCCGTCGGAGCACGAGGTCCCCTACCTCGAGAGTTCCGGGGCGGATGTTGCGGCAGTGGTATCGCCGGAGTGCCTGCTGGTACCTTCCCGCTCGCAGCACAGCTTCTCGTCGGCGTTCCTCCCCCAGCACGAGGGTCGTCCCCCGCATGGCATCCTGCAGCGTTTCATCGAACGCCAGGACCCACGCGGATCGACGCTTGGCCTCGTGAGGGAGGACCGCTGCCCAGAGACCGGGAAGAAGGGGTCTCCCAGCTGGCTTGGTTGCGGTCGTGCGGATGGACCACAACACGGTCGGAAGCTCGTCATACCAGCCTCTGCCGCAGGCCTCCGCTTTCTTCTTGAACGCCCCGGTCTTGAGGCCTCTCGGGACCTTCTGCGTTGGCCCGCTCGGCCTGTCCGTTGCTGTCAAAGTGCGCCACCGGCGTAGCATATTCAAGGCCCCAAGGTTAGCGCAGACGCTTTAAAAGGTTACCGGGTGAATTGCGAACCGTTGTTGGTGATGATGCGGTTCGGCACTCCGAACCGGCTCACGATGCCCTTGATGAACTTGACCGCAGAACCAGCGGGGATGGTCCGGACGGCCTCGACTTCGGCCCACTTAGTGAATTTGTCCACGACGACGTAGAGGTAGCGATAGCCCCCTGGCGCCCGAGGAAAAGAGCCCAGGATGTCCAGCCCCCATACCGCGAATGGCCAAGTGAGGGGGATGGTTTGCAGACCTCCTGCTGGCTGGTGGATCTGCTTGGCATGGAATTGGCAAGCCTCGCAAGCCTTCACGAGTTCAACAGCGTCATTGAGCGCAGTGGACCAATAGAAACCGCTGCGGAACGCCTTGCCGACGAGGGCCCATGACGACAAATGGTGCCCACAATCTCCACCATGTATATCTGCCAGCAGTTCCTTCCCCTGTTCCCTGGTGATGCAGCGCAGGGATACGTCATTCGGTCATTTCCAGAGAGCTCTCCATCCATGATGTCAGTATGTCGTGGCTTGCCGCGCCACACGCCTCGCCTCCTCCTCCTTCTCCGCAAAGTTCCTCTCGTGAAGTAACTCTTGAGCTCCGTGATCCAAAGCATCCCTCTTGAGGTTCCATCGTGAGGAGCAGCGTGCTCTCGAGGCCGGGCCACGTGCCGGGGCTCTGAGGCAGGTGGCCGAGGGAGCTCCTCCCGAGGCTGTGCTGTGCTTGATAACGGCGGCGGCAAGGCTGAGGGCTTGAAGAGCCGTTCCTCAAAGACGCCTCGGCTCTGGTAATCTCCCGGAGGCTCGTTTGACGATGTCGCCGGCCTCTTGATTGGTGCCAAGGCACGTGGCCGCAGCTCCAACCCCCAGAACTGTTTCTCCATCCTGCGGACCTCCGCAAGGTAGGCCTCCATGTGTTCATCTTTTGTCTCATACACCTTGTTGGAGAAATTGACGAGGAGCTGCGAATCACCCTTGATGGTAAGGCGCTTCACCCCCAGGGCAGCGGCAGCCTTCGCACCCGCTTATCAGCCCCTCAGATTCTGCTATATTGTTGAGACCTTCTCGCTGCTAGAAACAGAGCTGCACGACATAGTAGAGCTTGTCCTGAGCGGGAGATATGAGCACCGCCCAGCCCCAGCCCTGTCTGGAGAACGCCCGTCGAAGTACATGACCTAACCTTCTCGGGCGCTTCGCTCGGGAGAGGGATCGATCCTCGCCGGCCCTGAGGCCCGGTGCTTCTATCCATTCTGCCACGAAATCTGCCAGCGCGCCCCCCTTGATGACTCTGGTGGTGCTGAACTCGAGCTGGAATGCTTGCAGCTCAATGTTCCACTGGCGACCCTTCCGCCGAGTTGGGGCTCTGAGCACCCTCTCCGGGGTATGCCGAGACAACCTTGATTGGATGACCTCGAAGTAGTGTCGCAGCTTGCGCGAATCCACCAACAGCGCCGAGGAGGAGCTTCGGCATGGGGTACCGTGCCGCGCAAGATCCCGTAACACCGCGGCCGACAAAGTACACCGGGTGCTCGACGAGGCTAGGGGCGCCGCTGCCGGGCGTCTTCCCGGAAGCGTGGTGCCTCCCGAGGTGACGGCGCCTCCGGAAGTTGGGTTCTTGGATGGGGGGCCTCTTCCGCCCTTGGTGTGCTCTGCTGTGACGGCTGATCTTCTTCCATTGCGGTGCTGGCTTCTGCGAGTTTCTTCTGATTCGGCCTTGCCTTAGGTCGGGTGGCCGCCGTGGTCTTGGCCTGACGCTCCTGCCTAACTGCCACCAGAGCTGCACTAGCGGAGTAGGGAGTGGCGGCGAGGTAGAGTACCAAGGGATCCTGAGGGCGCGGGGCCACCATCACTGGAGGGCTAGTTAGGTACCTCTTGAGGTCTTGGAACGCTTTGTCGGCCTCTTCACCATTCAAGGGCCCCTTTTTCTTCATCACCGGAAGAAAGGCAAGTGCCGCTCCCCAATCGGGAGATGAAACGGCCCAAGCGCCGTTCTGGCCCGTGAGCTTCTGCATTTCCCTAAGGGTCTTTGGTGGGCTCATGTCTTCAACTGCCTTGACCTTTTCTGGGTAGGCCTCGATGCCTCGGTGGGACACGAGGAAACCCAGGAGCTTGCCCGAGGGAACTCCAAACACACACTTCTCCGGGTTGAGTCGCAGGCTCACTGCGTTGAGGCTCGTGAAGGTTTCTTCCAGGTCTTGTATCAAGGTCTTGGCCTCGCAAGACTTCACCACGATGTCGCCGACGTAAGCCTCCACATTCTTCCCGAGCTGTGGGCCCAAGGTGATGTGCATGAGCCACCGGAAGGTTGCCCTCCGCTATGCGCAGCAGCCCGATCGGCATGCATGTATAGCGAGTACACTCCACACGGGGTTAAGAAGGCCGTTTTTCCACGTCTTCCACCGCCATCTTGATCTGATGATACCCGGAAAAGGCGTCCAAGAAGCATAACAGGTCACACTCGGCGGTGGAATCGACGATCTGGTCAATTCGAGGGAGCGGGAACGGATCCCGCGGGCATGCTTTGTTGAGGTTGGTGAAGTCGACACACATGCGCTCCTTTCCTCCCTTCTTTGGCACCACCACGGGGTTGGCCAGCCAATCTGGGTATCGGACCTCGCGAATAACCCTCGCGGCTTCTAGCTTGCGGGTCTCTTGGACGATGAAGGCCTGCTTTTCAGTGGACTGCCTTCTCGCCTTCTGCTTCACAGGACGACGCTGGGGGCACATGTTGAGGTGGTGCTCGACACGCCTGTGGAATCCCCGCCACCTGATCGGGCTCCTGTGCGAACACCTTCTTGTTCGCACGCAGGAACTTGACAAGGGCTTCCTCCTGCTCGGGCTCGAGGTTGGCGCCTATGGTGAAGGTGGCATTTGTGGACCCGCCCTCGCCGGCTGTGTATCTCGCTTGGTCTCCTCCTTGTCTTGAGTGAACAACTGCTTCTTCTTGGTCGGGCGCAGCCCCTTGGGCTTGGGGGCTTCAGATCGGCATGCTGCGCTGCGGGCCGCCTTGAGGGTGAGCCTGAGCCGCAGCCGCCTTCAAAGATCCCCGAGCATGGTGGGGACGCCCGCTGCTCCCGGCATCTTCATGAGGTTGTACCGGTGGGTTGCGCCATGAATTTGGCTAATGCTGGATAGCCAAGGATGGCATTGTAGGGGAGGCCGATGGGGGCGATGTCGAAGTCGACCAGTTCCGTGCGGAAGTTGTCGTAGGTGCCGAAGGTCACCAGAAGCCGGATTTGCCCCAAGGAGACGGATGACCCTCCTCCTATGCCCGAAAAAGGCCGGCTCGGCTGCAGCCGCTCCCTGGGTATGCAGAGGAGGTTGAAGGCCTCGACTGAGAGTACGTTGAGGCCGGCGCCGCCATCGATGAGGGTCCTGGTGATGGCAACCTGGCAGATGGTGGGTGTGCAGAGCATGGGAGCGCACCCGAGCCGGCCGAGTTGGCGGGGTGGTCCCGAGTCAAGGTCAGCCCGGCCGACGGCTCCGTCCCCGCTGAGGGAGCCTCGCCGCCGTGGAGGCGGGCGCCGACCTGGCGGACGAATGTCTTGACATGGCGGCTGGAAGGCGGCGCCTGCGAGCCGCCCAGGAGGGCCGCGACGACCGGAGGAACCAGCGCGACGGTGCGGGTGACGTGGAAGCTGTGCGGCTCCTCCCTTGAGGTCGCCGAGGAGCGCAGGGCCGATGCTTGCTGCCCGTCCCCCGCCGGGCCAGTGGCGGTGTTGACGACGGGCAGTGAGGAACGACGAGGGCGCCTGCCGTCGGAAGCCGTCCGGGCGACATGGGAGGCGAGGGCGGCTCGGCGCTCGGCATGGGCCCGACGAGCGTCAGACATGGTTGCGGTGGTCGGGGAAGAACGAGGCAACGGAAGGCAGATTCCGGCGCACCCCTACCTGGCGCACCAAATGTCGGATTTCGGGTTCCGGCAGACCCTAGAGGTTCGAACACTGGGGTGCGCGCGGAGATCCAACCCTCCTCCATCTCGTACCTTGCCAAATCGCTGGGACCTAAACTACTAAACGAAACAGCACAAGAGACACGAGATTTATACTGGTTCAGGCCACCATCGTGGTGTAATACCCTACTCCAGTGTGTGGTGTGGTGGATTGCCTCTTGGGCTGATGAGGAACAATACAAGGAAGAACAGCCTCGCGAGGGTCTGTTTCTGGCGCGTCATGATGAACTGCTAGGTGGAGTTCACGCTCTAGTTACCGTGTCTTGATGAGGATCCGGGCCCTCTCGCCTGGGCGGCTACTCCTATTTATAGGCGAAGGCCCCGGCCTCTTCCCAAATATTGAGCGGAAGGGCGCCAACAATTGGCCATTTTGAAGGGGAACAATGGTACACTTATCCCGACTAAAGTTGGTCCTCGCCGCCAAAGGCTCTCGTGATGACGCCTTTGCTTGGGCTCCACAATGACTCCCTTCCACCGTTGGGCTGGTCTTGGTCTTGTTGCAATCAAACGGATGCCTTTGCTTGATGCTCTCGCCTGCGCTTGCTCCCTTTGCACCGAAGAGGAAAGGAGGACGTTGGCGCAGGCCGGGCGCCTCGGGCGCCCTTGGTCGTCATGGCTTATGCGTCATGGGCACCTCGCGAGGTACCCTACCTTGAACTCTCCGCCTCCTCATGAGCCAGCCTGACGAGGCTGTGCCTGAGGAAGCTCCTTGTCATCCGCCCCGCGAGGCTTGGCCCCTCGCGAGGGTCTTGAGCTTGCGTTGATGAAGATGGGCCAGCCTGGGCCTCCTTCGAGCCACGCCGCAGGCCGCATGCAGGCAAGTCTGGGGACCCCCGTTCCTAGAACGCCAACAAAGATCATCCCTAGAGGCCGACCTTGTGCTCCAGCTGATCCAGCGAACAGCCGGCCAGCACAAGTTGTCGGCACCGTGGGAAGGCCCATTCATCATCAGCAAAGTGCTGGGCAACGACTCCTATTACCTGATCGACGCTCAGAAGCCCTGAGCACGCAAGAGGGACGACTCCGGCAAAGAGACGGAACGGCCATGGAATGCGAATCTCCTCCGAAGATTTTACAGTTGATGCAGTATGTACCACGCTACCCTTTGCGTTTAAAGTACCAAGACTTCGGGCCCCCCGAGACGAGCTCGGGGACTGCCCTCTTTTTTTATCTGTATGATAAGAATTACGCCTTCGAGTATGTTACTCTTTGTTATGCTATTTGGCACCGGGCTCGACTAGTCGGCCCGGGGACTCGCCGCCTTGGGCTATGAAATGCTTCCTGCAGTCAGACAAGCAACATGCGGTGCCTAAGCCGTCTCCTGTCAGAAGCCGCAGCTTGCAGAGCGACTGTTTGGTGGGCAGGAGTAAGGAGAACGGCACCCACACGAAAAAATGGCTAAGGACCCAAAGCATAAACATAGTTTAAGACAGCTTCCAGCCCCGTTTTGCAAAAACCGACTCTTAAGTAGTCGGCTTGCCGCTTTTTACCCAACTTGCTTAAAGACTCTAAAAAATGGCCAAGTACTTGCCTTCTCAAAGGTAGCCAAGCACTTGACCCAGACGGCAGTCCGCAGAGCGGTGACCCGATGGGCGAGGCGGCAACTAAGGGAAGGCGGCAAAGGAAAAAGCCATAAGAGCAATAAGCAAGGAAAGATAAAATTAGATTAATATTTACATAGCTTAGGCCCTTGGCCGGATCTTCAGACAGAGGTTCAGAATACACCCCGCGGGTGGAATTGTGCGAATTAACAAGTTCTTTCAAAGACTATCAAAACAGATAAAATAAAGGCAAGACATCGGCCTAGGAAGCAGCAGATGGGGTCGTAAGGCCGGAGGCGACGGCGGCGTCAGGCGCCGGGACGGCCGGCTGGGCGGTCTCGGCTTGATCATCTCCGGCGGCAGCCGGCCCAGACGGGCGCGGCTCGTTGCTGGAGGCGCGGTCGAGCTGAGGCTGGTCGCCCGCCTCCGCCTTTCTGGCGCCTCCATGTCGTCTCCGTCCTCCGCCTCGTCTTCCTCCTCGGCGCTGGAGTCAATCACCTCCGCCGAGTCCTCGTCGTAGTCTGGGTTCATCCCGAACCACTCCGGTGGCGCCTCCCCACCGTCCTCAGCCCGCTCAGGGACGAAGACGCTGGTGTCCGTTTAGTCGGCAATCGCTGCCGCACGCTCGACGAGGGCGTCCTCAGCGGCCAGCAACTCCGCTTGGGCCTCTGACCGGAACGCGGCCAGCCGGTCCAGATCCAGCCCTGGATACCACGCCTTGATGAATTCCAGGACCCGGCGCGCTCCAGCCCGAGCCGTGGAACCCTTCCAGGCCTCAAGATGGCCAGCCGCAACCTCCGGCCACGGCCGTCCGCTGGAGGCGCAGAATCGCATGTCTGGCCACAGAGCAGCGATCGCCTGGGCGCCGACACGCTGAAGCCGGCGCAACATCCGATGGGCCGGCCGCAGGCGAGCCTCGATGCTCAGGAGCTGCTCGTCAAGAGTCCGGGGGGCGTTGGCAGCGATCTCAGCAACACTCGCCCTTCGCGCCTCGCGGTCAGCCTCGATGGCTTGATTGGCCGCCTGCGTGTGGCCGGGGAAGAAGTCTGACAAGACGAAGAAGAAGCAAGTCAAAAAACAGGAGTCGGCCTGACCCATAGTCGGCGACCCAAAAGAAGAAGTAAAAAGCAAACTCACCATCGAAGATGTCCTCGATTTCATGGAAGCCGGAGGTCAGCAGCGCTTCCTTGTCGGTCCAGAGGAGCGCCGCTCTCAAACTTCGCCAGAGAGCAGCCTCTTTCTTTCTCCGCCTTCGCCCTGCGGACGCCTTAAGCAGCTCCCTCTCGCTCCGCCACCAAGTAGTCAGCAGGTCACGCTCTGTGGCGAGCTTGCTGCATTCCTCCTCCTTGGCACGCAAGGCGGTGTTGGCCGTACCCAGCTGGCGCCGAAGAGTGGCGTTGGCCTCTGAAGAATAAAAATAAGAAGGACGTGAAGCCGTCAGCTAAGAAGGTCGCCAGGAAGATCCGCCCGATCACAGCAGCAGCTTGGCCCGAATCTCGAGGATTACAGCCCATGGAGGCGCCAACAGCGAAGAAGAAAGAAAACTCACCTCGGCTCCTTGACAATTCGGCAGTCCGCTTGCCCAGCCCCTCAACGTTGCGGTTGAAGGCAGTGGCGTGGAGGTTGTGATACTCCTGCGATAAGAATTTCAGGCAAGGTAAAAATTTGGGACTCAGCAGATAGAGTTCCGAGCCGCCTGCTCAGCAGCCGGCCCAAAACTCGGGGACAGCACCGGTGGAGTGCGCGCGCCTTACGAGAAGAGCAAGAAAAATTCAAAGAAGGAAACATACCGCACGGCGGCTCACGGCGCGCCAGTGCGCGCTTTGGTGCAGTTTTGGATGGCGTCGCCCTCAGCCCCGCTTCGCTGGGCGTCGAGCGCCCGTGTTCAGCGCTGGCCTGCCGCCTCCTCCCACCCACCCAATGGGCATGGCGCTTGTCGCCTCGGCGTCTGGAATGGACGAGCTGGCGGCGCCGGTCTCCAGGGGGCGCGGCACCGAAGTCGCCTTCTCAAGACGGCGTCGCGCTGGCGAGGCGACTTGAAGAAGCAACCTCACCACAGCCTCGTCGTTAGTCGGCAGCACTGGCGGATCCGCCGGCTGTTTGCCTCGCGCGCAATCAGACTGCGGTGGAGGCGGCGGGGGCGGCACGGCCGTGCCTGACAGAGAAGCCTCACCGACTTCCTTCTCCACGACGGGGAACTCACCGCCGACTCCCTCCGTCTGCCCCAAGAACTCCGGCGGCGGCGGCGCAGAGTTCAGCGGGGTGACAAGCAGCACCGACTGGAGGCGCGCGGCCTCCTCGGCTCGCCTCTTGGCGGCAATGGCGGCTTCGGTTTCCTCCAGCCGCCTCTGGGCGGAAGCTGCCACCTTCTCGGTCTCCGCCTTCTCCAGACGGGCGGTCTACTCCTTGTCGCGCTTCTCCTACGCGTTCCGCTCCGTCGCCTCCTGTAGGGCGGCCGCAGGGTCAATCCGCTGAGTATTTGCGGACGTCTCTGCCGACCCCATGACGGAGGCGGCGGCGACCCTCTCCAAGGTGAGACGAGCCCTGATGAGAAAAAGACATATACAGACTTGGACAAGACGGACCAGAAGAAAACAAGACAAACAAGAAGTACTTACACGGAGACCAGCGGCGGCTTCTTCACTTCCTTGCGGAAGCGGTTAGCCTTCGCGACCGCCTCTTCGCGCTAGGTCGCGGCGGCTGTCCCCCTGAATTTCTTCGCCGGGCCGCCTGGCAGGCTCGGCCCGGCCCGACGCTTCTTCGCGCTGCCTCGACCACCCGAGACGGCGGAGGAACTCGCACCTGGATGGCCGGCTTTCGGTTGGCGGCGGGGGACGACTTCCCTCTCACCGTCGTCGTCAGGCGAGTCGGCGAAGGTTGCCGAAGGCCTGAAGTTTTCGGCCCCTCCTCCTCCCTCGGCATCGGTCTCCATCGCCGCCACCCCCAAGTCGGGGTCGTCGGCGTCGCTCTCCGCCCGGTCGGGGACGAACTCGTGAGCCGGCCCCTTTGGTGCCGGCCGAGGGCTGCATGAGGGGGTTCTGACGTGGAAAAGACCAAAAGAAAATCAAACTTGGATTCGGCTGAAGAAGGAAACAGAAAAGCAAGAGAGATGACTTACCACAGGCGGGGTTGGCGCAATGAAAGTTCCTTGCCGAACTGCCATTCCTCCGTGAGGCCGCAGTTCGCCAGGAAATTCACCGTGTCCACCACCTCCGCGTGGAGCATATCTTTGGAGCACAGCCGACTGGGGTCCCGGCGGCCACTCATCTGACAGATCATATGAGGTCGGCCTTGGAGAGGAAGAACTCGGCGCGCCACGAAGGCGGCCGGCAAGTCGGCCCCTGGGCCAGCCCTCCGATCAAGGCTATCACACGGAGTCAAGACGATGGCGGCGCTACCGCTGGAGTCGGCCCTGGCCCGATGGGACCAGCGGGAGTCGCCCGCCAACTCGCCGCCACGTAAAGGCGGCGAGTTGACCCGATCGCCTTCGAGGCGACGTTCTTCACGTAGAAATACGTGCCGCCACACCTTCACCGACTTGATGAGTGGGATGGCAGGGAAGGGGTTGTCGGGCACCGGCCTCCTCATGGCGATGAAAGCGCCGCACAGAGCCGGCACGCGAGCAACGTGGGTTCCGAGCTTGGCTTGGAAGAATTCCCCCCATAGCTCGATGGTGGGGAGAACGCCAAGAAAACCTTCGCACAAGGATGCGAAGGCGGCCAGCAGCACCACCGTGTTTGGAGTAAGGTGGTGCGGCTGGAGCCCGTGGAACTCCAGGAACACGCGGAAGAAGCCGCCGCCGGCAGCCCTAGCTCAGCATGAGGTGCGAGCGGAATATGACCCGCCGCCCTCCTCCGCGCCAGCGTTATTTCGCCCGCCGGCGCGGCGCGGGTCCGCACTAGGTGGGTGCCGGGGATGCGGCGCGTTTGGCGGAGAAACTCGATGATGTCATCGTCCAAAATGGAGCCATCCCACACGCCGGAGCGCGCGGCGGGAGGAGCGGCGGCGGAGGAGGAGCTCATCTCCGCGGCGCGGCGTGGTTCGGCGCGGCGGAGGCAAGAGGAAGACGAAGAGAGGAAGCGAGAGGAAGCAGGGAGAGTGGTGCGCAGCGCCACCGCTTCTCCTCCCGCCTACTTATAGGCGCCTAGGCTGAGAAGCCGAGGGGCGGGCGTGGGATTAATCGCGCCACGCCCCACGATTTAACCCACGACGTTACTGCGCGCAGTAACGGCGTGGGGAGCCCAACCGCCCGCACGGCCGCAGCGGATCCGCCCGTGCGCCGAGGCGCGGTAGTGGCGGGCCCCGCCTGACGGGCCTGTCTAGTCACGCGTGTGGGCGGGCAGACTGGCCCTGCCGCGTGGCGTCACGTGGTAGGCCCGCAACGGGCAGCTGCCTGGAAGCTTATCAGGCACGCTGCCTGTATCCCGCCACGACCTTCGAAACCTCCGAGGAGCAAGCCGGCCTCCTGCGAAGACCGACCCCAACTAGTCGGCTCAAGAGAGAGGCGGCAAGCCAAGCCCAGATTCTTCCATTAGTAGGATGAAACTGTTGAGGCTCCTCGACATGTCGCCCTCGGTGCCTCACCAGCTTCGGGGACTACTGTCGGAGTAATGGGCCATGGGTGGGCAAACCCGAGCCCTTGGACCTTTCAAAACATCAGGGCAGACTGCGCCCCTCAATACCCCAAGACGAAGAGCCTCCTTCTGAGAGTCGGCGGCGGAGCCGCTGACTGCCCCTCCCAGCCGAGTTCCAGAGACGGCCTCGAGATAAGCCGACTCCCAGCCAGCGACTTCCGGAGAAGCCGGCTTTGGGGAGTCGGCCCGCGACTCCAACCACCTCCTATTAATGCGACTACGGACGGGACGGGATGGGGCCGCCTCGCAGCCCCTCCCTGCCCCGTTCATAAAGGACAGGCATGGCCACAGAGCGCCGTACTGACGGAGATCTCCGTCCGGCGCGGCACTGTTGCCACGCCGGCCCTGACATCAGCCCCGTGGGCAGATCCCTGTACCCACGATGGCCTGTCTGTACGACCCGAAGGCGGCGGGAGCGCCGAAGACGGCGAGAGCACCCAAAGACGGACCCGCTGGGAGTCGGCCTCTGAGAGTCGGTCGGCCCCTCTCACGGGCTCCGTGCGCCATTAACCAGACAAGACAGGGAGTGGCAACAGTGATCGCTCGTCAGGCGGCGGCGCTGTTGCCACGACCCCATGACCAAGCTCGCGTCATTAGAAGCACGACTACAGTAATCCGCAGCCGGCAAGACCCGGCCGCGGCGGGCAAGGGCTGTCGGCCCCATGCTGGACCTCCGGCAGGGCCCCAGAAGTCGGCGGAGAAGACGGCGACTAAAGAGACTGATGGATGGGACCTGCTCCCAGACGGATTACCGTTGTACCCCCAGGGGGTAGGCCTATATAAACCCCCCGGGGCACCCATGCAAAGGGTTGGACCCTAGTAGTTTGACACACACATAGGAGGAAGAGAGGAGCTAGCCGTGCCCTTCTCCTTCCTCACCCCGAACAGCTCAAGGAGCAACCTTGTACACACTTTGCCATAGTGATCATGCGGAGACCCCGCAGAGCAGCAGTAGGGGTTTTATCTCCTCGGAGAGCCCCAAGCCGGGTAAGATTCGGCCGTGCATGCCTTCGCCTCATCCCGTTTCTAGGCACCGGCGACGTTCTACTCGCCCCCTCCATGATAAGCCATCCTTTGGCATATGTCACACCCAACCCCCGACAGCTGTGTTGGTGAAGATCGCGTTGATGATGATGGCCCCCGGCAGCGCTCCGACGCCACCGGAAGCAAGGGGGAGAGAGGCCCCTTTCTTCTTCTTCTTCTTCCTTGACCTCCTCCCTAGATGGGAGAAGGGTTTCCCCTCTGGTCCTTGGCTCCCATGGCTTGGGAGGGGCGAGAGCCCCTCCGAGATTGGATCTATCTCTCTGCTTCGTGTTACGGCCCGTGCTCTGCTTCATCGTTTCGTGTATATATGGAGATCCGTAATCTCGATCGGCCTGAAACCTTCGCCTGATTGTTTTCCAAAATTTAGCTTTCTTGTGGCCAAAGAAGGGCATCAACCGCCCACGGGTGGCCCATGAGATAGGCGCCCCCACGGAGGGTGGCGTGGGCCACTCTCGTGGCCACCTCGGGCACCGTTCGTGTTGATTCTTCCTCCCAAAAATCACAAACATTCCAAAAAATCTCCGTCTGCTTTATCCCATTTGGACTCCGTTTGATATTGGGTTTCCAGCGAAACAAAAACATGCAATGCAGACAGAACTGCATCGGGCAGTGGATCAATATGTTAGTTCCAAAAAATAGTATAAAAAGTTGCCAAAAGTATATAAAAGTTGAATAATATTGGCATGGAACAATAAAAAATTTATAGATACGACGGAGACGTATCAGTGTCCGAATAACATCATCCAATATATCATTCTGTATGTCTCGATCATTTATAGAAACCTCGTCATGTCCGTGATCACATCCGGGACTCCGAACAACCTTCGATACATCAAAGCACATAAACTCATAATACCGATCATCATCGAACGTTAAGCGTGCGGACCCTACGGGTTCAAGAACTATGTAGACATGACCGAGACTCATCTCCGGTCAATAACCAATAGCGGAACCTGGATGCTCATATTGGCTCCTACATATTCTACGAAGATCTTTACCGGTCAAACCGCATAACAACATACATTGTTCCCTTTGTCATCGGTATGTTACTTGCCCGAGATTCAATCGTCGGTATCATCATACCTAGTTCAATCTCATTACCGGCAAGTCTCTTTACTCGTTCCGTAATGCATCATCTTGTGATTAACTCACTAATTACATTGCTTGCAAGGCTTATAGTGATGTGCTTTACCGAGAGGGCCCAGAGATGCCTCTCCGAAACACAGAGTGACAAATCCTAATATCGATCTATGCCAACCCAACAAACACCATCGGAGACACCTGTAGAGCATCTTTATAATCACCCAGTTACGTTGTGATGTTTGATAGCACACTAAGTGTTCCTCCAGTATTCGGGAGTTGCATAATCTCATAGTCATAGGAACATGTATAAGTCACGAAGAAACCAATAGCAATAATCTGAACGATCATAGTGTTAAGCTAACGGATGGGTCTTGTCCATCACATCATTCTCTAATGATGTGATCCCGTTCATCAAATGACAACACATGTGTATGGCTAGGAAACTTTAACCATCTTTGATTAACGAGCTAGTCAAGTAGAGGCATACTAGGGACACTCTGTTTGTCTATGTATTCACGCATGTACTAAGTTTCCAGTTAATACAATTCTATCATAAATAATAAACATTTATCATGATATAAGGAAATATAAATAACCACTTTATTATTGCCTCTAGGGCATATTTCCTTCAAGATGGTCTTGACAAAGGTAGCCCACGGAGGATAGATACTGTTGACCAGATAGTAGCCCATGTTGTATTCATGCCCATTAACTATATAGTGTCAAGGAGGAGCTTTCTTTCAGTCAACGTAGCAAACAATGGTGATCGCTGCATCACATTAATGTCATTGTGAGACCCGGGCATGCCAAAGAACGTGTGCTAAATCTAAGGATCATGTGATGCAACTGCTTCAAAAATGCTGGTGGGCTTCTTACCATGACCTTGATATTGCCCTTATAAAGCTTTTTGGCAGTTCTTCCATCTCCAATGCACGCACTCAAGAGATCCGAGCATATCTGGCCATCCTCGCTTGAGGGACTGTCGAGATCCTCTCAATATTTGTGACAGTTGATTCTCTCAGGTACTGAGGTCCAAATAACTAGACTACGCGATAGTAAATATGACCATGGTGTCTCTGCATGTGCTCTGAGACATCCATAGGTATTCGTCCCACAAATTAGCGAGCGTGCCATATGGAAGCACCCGTAATGCGGTCGTGCACTTCTGACAACCAGATAACTCAATCCTTCCTACGACATCCTTCTTCAAGATGAACGTCAAATGATTGGACGCCATGGTAGAGACCATCAAAGGTATTTTTTCACATTTGAAAGAACCGAAAAAAATTGTCAGCGAATAGGGCATCAGGGGAAAAGTAGTTGTCCATCAACGTCAAATGGTCGCGTTGCCCTGTTACGATTGAGCTCTCAATGACCCTTGATCGATCCCTTGAAATTGAGAGCATGCCCCGTGTCTGCAAGGGCCGCCTACATCATTACAATCATCATGTTGTGGTTGTACAGGTTGGGAGAGACATACTTGATTCATAAATTTTTAGAATTCTCTATGCACTTCACTTATATCTTTTGAGTTGTACTAATTATAATATTGCTATTTTGGTTCACTTATATATGTTAGAGCACGGCGTAAAATCATGCTTTTATTGAAAAGATTAGAACTCTCTTGCTTCACTTATACCCCTTTAGAGATTTGAATAACAATTGGTTGTTTGCATGAATTATATGTTGGTACTAAGAATAATAGGTATACGTCGATGGTAAACTTGCATGAGCTTGTAGACCATTGAAGTTTATAAATGGATTCGCTGCAATTGTTTTGTGATAACATGTGAGTAATTAATGAATGTGTCGGTATTAGTACTTGAGTAGAGTAGTGAAGAGGTCTTCGAAGGTCATACACGTCAATACTCTTTGTTCATTTTAGTGGAACTGGTTGTAAGGGGTCTAAATTGAAGGACATTGTAAGTAACCGCTCATGTAGCATGGGCCGGGAATGCGCAACGGGCTTAGGCTTGGCAAAACACTTCCCTTAGATGGTAATAGGTCTCATAGTAAGCCTGGTGTATACTATAAAGTATTAGTAAAGTGTTTTGAGTTGTGGGTTACGATCTTCTATGCAACAGGCTAAAGAAAATATTAAAAGGTTCTAATATTGATTAGGAGGCTTTTAGAATATATTTAATATAAACAGGCTAAATAAAATACTAAAAGGCCTAGTGGCGAAGAGTTATTTGGAGGACTCTGAAGGAAATATGCCCTAGAGGCAATAATAAAGTTGTTATTTTATATTTCCTTATTCATGATAAAGGTTTATTATGCATGCTAGAATTGTATTGATCAGAAACTTAAATACATGTGTGAATACATAAACAAAAACCGTGTCCCTAGTAAGCCTCTACTAGACTAGATCGTTGATCAAATATGGTTAAGGTTTCCTAACCATGGACATGAGTTGTCATTTGATAACGGGATCACATCATTAGGAGAATGATGTGACGGACAAGACCCATCTATTATCTTAGCATAATGATCGTTCAGTTTTATTGCTATTGCTTTCTTCATGTCAAATACATATTCCTTCGACTATGAGATTATGCAACTCGCGAATACCGAAGGAATGCCTTGTGTGCTATCAAACGTCACAACGTAACTGGGTGATTATAAAGATGATCTACAGGTATCTCTGAAGGTGTTTGTTGAGTTGGCATAGATCGAGATTAGGATTTGTCACTCTGAGTATCAGAGAGGTCTCTCTGGCCCTCTCAGTAGTACACATCATAAGCTTGCAAGCAAATGACTAATGTCGTGGATTTGTCACGGCAGATGTCCTAGTGTGAGGACTTAGTCGTGAGGCCAATGCATCTATGTGGTAGCTTGAAGGGATTGGTCGGAATCAAGAGACGCGAGGCGGATCAACACACAAGACAAGGATTTAGACAGCCTCGGGCCCTGGGAAACATCATCCGGTAATAACCCTACATTCTGTTTGTGGCTAGGTCTCATTATCATCCCGAGGGAGTCGCCGTAAACCGGCTCTAATAGTTATGTCTAGCCTGAAGATTATTCCTCCCTCTCTTGGGGTGCCCTGCCCCTCCTTATATAAGTTGAAGGGGCGGGTTACATGTAGACTCCAACTCGGATTAAGACTTAAACTATTCTGACTTCTCTTCATGGGCTTCTTAACATCTTGGGCTTCTTAACATCTCGGGCTTATTAACCCCAGGTAACTCTGTCTGCTGGGTTATCACTGTCTACCGGGTTATGACTGTCTGTCGGGTTATCACTGTCTGTCGGTTTACCACCTGGTTTAACTGTCTGTCTTAACTCTCTGTCGGTTTACCAAGTCCCTTCCGGGTTAAAATTCCGGCTAGGTCATACCTCGGGGTATATCCCCGACATTAGCCCCCAGTTTAATTTGGATTTATCCATGTTAAACTGATCTTGCAAAATAACTCAAGAACAAATTTGACAGGTTGTGCTCTGGGTTTAAATATTCTTGTAAGCCGGCACCTCATCCTTAATTCCTTATCATTTCCTTATTCTAGAAAATCCGGGTTAACAGGCCAGCTTCATAATCAATTTGCTGACGTTGATTTCTCACAGAGAAAAAATGTGAAGAATAATTCACTTGACTCAGCTTCCAATGCTTAAAAATATTGGTCCTTGAAATACTCATCTGATTCTTTAGCCGGCTTGAAGATGTAAAACTTGCCGGTTTATCATTGCCAAAATTGTCATGTTATAAATAGTAGACGTTGAATCATAACTGTTGCTAACATCAAGCTTGAAAGTGTACCTCCTTTATGCATATCACTTGTAGCCCCCAAGTCTTAAGAAGGGAACATAGTAACAGCTTAAGACTTGCTTCAATATGAATGTCACAAGCTTGAAGAAATACAGGTTGTTCATCTCAATCCTTAGTCATAAACTGAGTATTCCACATATGTAGCCCCCAAGTGACGGGTTATCATGCTTGCAGCAACCTGGGACTTGTAATTGCCTTATGCTCATAAAAACTTCAACCAGTGTAGCCCCCAAGGGTCGGGTCATTATGCAATAATGAGTAGGGACTTTACATATATGATCATGTAGACTTGAATAGCAACATGTAGCCCCCATCATGGGGCTTGAACCCACGTCCACAAGGTTAAGAGCTTTGTGCTTTACCAACTGAGCAGTAGACCGTTCAATATAATGGAATAAGGCTTGTGTACCTTGAATTTTTAACAGGAGCAATTGGTAGCCCCCAAGGGCCGGCTCATTACAATGTGATGAGTCGGGTCTTCAATAAGGTGAGAAAAAAATGACTTTGCATTAGCCCCCAAGTGCCATGGTGCATGATGGCAGTGACATGGGACTTGCATATTTGATTTGATCTCAACTTGAAAAATGTAGCCCCCAAGTGCCGGGTTGTAAGCCTGCAGCGTCTCGGTACTATTCCTTCCTATTGTAGAATAAATCATATCCATTGATAAAATAATAGCCATTGCGCTAAGCGACTTTGAAAACCTCAATCATAATACTGGTTATTGATAACCATAATAAAAATCCAGCCATGTTGGCTATTAAAGATTTGAATAATATAACCCGGTTTGAAAATCGGTTCCTGTGATATTTGATCACATTGTTGGTTTACCAAGCCAATGTAGTAAGGGTGATAACCCAAAATTTGAGCACGGGTAATTATCATATATTTCCAGCTTATGAACAAAGCCAGGCCGGGTTAATAAACACCAGATATTATCTTATCTCATACTGGCGACTTATAGTCAAAAGCCAGACCGGGTTAATAAACACCGGTGAATCATAAAGCATTATAAATCTCATCAAATAAACCTCAAAAGATCTGTTGAATAAAAACAAATGAATAAATGAGGCTTTTCATGGGCTGCCAGGCCAAAAATCGAGGCTTTTCACGGGCTGCCAGGCCACTGAGTTAAACCGTTTTACAAACCTTATAAGATGGACCTCACTTTAACCAATCGTCGTTCTAACTTTGACAAGTTCAGTGGTCTCAGTATAAGATTGACTTGTCAAACGCTCGTGGGTCATTCCAGAATATCTCGCGGAGTGGCTTACTTAAAAAGGCAGGATAACCCGGGGTTTTAGGTGAATACACCTGGCTTCCAAGCCTGGCTTTTAATCCTATCACAAGGGTTATAGCAACTCTTGTTCTTTAGAACAAAAGAGCCCCCAAGCAATATTTTTGAGCTGTGCTCAGTGGGTAACTATGTTTGAGTTGTGCTTTCCCACAGACTCTCTTTGGTCCCTTTAACCTGGGTAGCAAGCCCCCAAGTGTTTTGTAAGAATGGCATATAAGCCGGATTAAAGGGTAATCATAGTTTCACTTCAATGAGCAGTAAGCCCCCATGTGATCAATAATATGATAAGCCAATAAGGCAGGACACCCATGTTTAAACCGCACATCATGGGGACTGGTCCTCTTCGGCAACCTTTAACTTTTTGCAAGAGATAAATTCTTATTGAACCGGGATTTTGAACCGGATATTGAGAGTGTCAGAGCTTTGTAAGAGACAGTTTCCTCTTAAACCGGATTTGAACCGGATATTGAGGGCTTCAGCGCTGTGTTGGACACGGGATTTCCCTTAAACCGGATTGTAAACTGGAAGCATCATTGTGAGCCGAAATATTTTTGACGGCCTTTTTAAAATTTCATCAATATAGCAGTAACCTCCGGGACCGAGTTATCTTTCCCTCCATCATCCCCGGGTTCTTGAATATGTTGAAACTGACAATATTTGCTGAGTCATGTCATCGTAGCCCCCGAGTCTTAAGACTACTCGAGGAGTTGGCTTGAGACTCTCCATGCTTGGCCATGATATAACCAGTGGATTGCTGAAATATGTTGAATCTCGGTGGGTTATAATTGACCCTGTCCATTGACCCGTCCGATGTAGGCAAGGGCCATAGTTTGATGGTCTCCTTTGCAATTACGAATTCTGCATAAGAATTTACCCAAACGAGAGTAATTGTTCTCGAAGAAAATAAAAATGTACCAGTAGAAACTTGACAGGATGGATTTCACCTGATATGCTTGACCAAAAATTATCAGCCGTAGGGTTGCAGTAACAAAGACAGAGGTGGCAGCAAAAAGCGCTGCACCGGGCGGCTCGGAAGTGATCGTCCGGGTCATGTTTGACCATTGCCTTTTTTTTCAGCCCCGTTTGGTAATCAACACACCCACATGACGCATCTGGAGAGAGCCAGGTGCAATTGATGGATTTGAGGCGGGAGTGACCCAGAGCATAGCGGAGCTGCAACCCCGTGGTAGGCGGCTTGACGCTGGGAGCGGCAACTTGAAGGCGCAAGGTACGTGAACGCAACGGAGGAAAACCGGCGATTCAAGACGACTCGGGGTGAATTGGTGGCGGCCTTGACATGCGGGCGAAGAAGCGGGGCGATTTGTGGGAAGCCCACGGCAGCTCGTCGCAGCGAATCCGAGTCATGGACGTTGACTCTTAGTCATGATTGTCTTCCTCAAAACTTGAGTTTGGATTTGACTCGGTCCTGACACTAAAAAGAGTAGCAGCAATGACGTAACCCGGCAACTCTGGAGGGGCGTCGGCAAGGCGGTTTATGGCGAGGCCAGGCATGGCTCGGGGCCGCGGCGGTGACTCGTGGGTTGGGATTGGTACGCTGGAAATGACCCAGCCGGGGCGGTGGTTAAAGCGGGACGGCAGGTTCAAGGTGAGGCCGGCTAAGCCCGGTTCGAAGCAGATGCCACGGCGGCGACTCGAGGGCGCATTGGGAGCGACCAAGGGCAGCCCGCGTATAGCAGATGCGAGCGACAAGGCAGGGGCCGGAGTCCGACCGCGTGGGCGGCTCATCTTCAGAGGCAGGGGCGCAGGCGCACGGGAGAAGTGGGGCCGATGCCAACTTGGCGATTCAGCAGTTGGAACGGCGGCGGGCGGGTCATCGAGCCCTGGCAAAGGCTGGCTTCATAGAGGCAGATGCGAACAGCGGTCAGGCAGCGGCTTGGGGAGGTCTTCACCAAGGAGAGACGACGACAGGTCGGCTCGCAGCAACTGAGGCCGCGATAGATGGCACGACACCGGCGGGCCGACAAAGTCGGCCACTTGCCAGAGATAAAGAAACGGCGGCTCAGGGCGGCCAGTTTACAAAGCAGTTCAGCAACTCAGTTTAGGAAATATGCCCTAGAGGCAATAATAAAGTTATTATTTATTTCCTTATTTCATGATAAATGTTTATTATTCATGCTAGAATTGTATTAACCGGAAACATAATACATGTGTGAATACATATACAAACACAAGTGTCACTAGTATGCCTCTACTTGACTAGCTCGTTGAATCAAAGATGGTTAAGTTTCCTAGCCATAGACATGAGTTGTCATTTGATTAACGGGATCACATCATTAGGAGAATGATGTGATTGACATGACCCATTCCGTTAGCCTAGCACTTGATCGCTTAGTATGTTGCTATTGCTTTCTTCATGACTTATACATGTTCCCGTAACTATGAGATTATGCAACTCCGTTTACCGGAGGAACACTTTGGTGCTACCAAACGTCACAACGAATCGGGTGATTATAAAGGAGTACTACAGGTGTCTCCAAAGGTACATGTTGGGTTGGCGATTTCGAGATTAGGTTTTGTCACTCCGATTGCTCGGAGAGGTATCTCTGGGCCCTCTCGGTAATGCACATCACTATAAGCCTTGCAAGCAATGTAGCTAATGAGTTAGTTACGGAATGATGCATTACGTAACGAGTAAAGAGACTTGTCGGTAACGAGATTGAACTAGGTATTGGATACCGACGATCGAATCTCGGCAAGTAACATGCCGATGACAAAGGGAACAACGATGTTGTTATGCGGTTTGACCGATAAAGATCTTCGTAGAATATGTAGGAGCCAATATGGGCATCCAGGTCCCGCTATTGGTTATTGACCGAGAATAGTTCTAGGTCATGTCTACATAGTTCTCGAACCCGTAGGGTCCGCACGCTAAGGTTTCATGACAATTATATTATGAGTTTATGAGTTTTGATGTACCGAAGGAGTTCGGAGTCCCAGATGAGATCGGGGACATGACGAGGAGTCTCGAAATGGTCGAGACGTAAAATCGATATATTGGACGACTATATTCGAGTTCGGAAAGGTTCCGAGTCATTCGGTATTTTTCGAGTACCGGAGAGTTACGGGAATTCGCCGGGGAGTATATGGGCCTTATTGGGCCATACGGGAATAGAGAAGAGGCCAAAGGAAAGAGGCCTGCACCCCTTCTGGTCCGAATTGGACAAGGGAGCAGCCCCTTTCCTTCTCCCTCTCCTCCTCTTTCCTTCTCTCCTACTCCAACAAGGAAAGGAGGAGTCCTACTCCCGGTGGGAGTAGGACTCCCCTTGCGCGCCTCCCTTGGGCCGCCACCTCCCCCTTGGCTCCTTTATATACGGGGCAGGGGCACCCCATAACACACAAGTTGATCTACGGATCGTTCCTTAGCCGTGTGCGGTGCCCCTCCACCATATTCCACTTCGGTCATATCGTCATGGAGCTTAGGCGAAGCCCCGCGCCGAGAAGTCATATCGTCGCGGAGCTTAGGCGAAGCCCTGCGCCGGTGGAGCATCATCATCGCCACCACGCCGCCGCGTGACGGAACTCATCCCCGACGCTTTGCTGGATCGGAGCCCGGGATGCGTCATCGAGCTGAACGTGTGCTGAACACGGAGGTGCCGTGACGCTCGTACTTGGATCGGTCGGATTGTGAAGACGACGACTACATCAACCGCGTTGTTATAACGCTTCCGCTTCGGGTTCACGAGGGTACGTGGACAGACACTCTCCCCTCTCGTTGCTATGCCATCACCATGGTCCTGTGTGCGTAGGGAAATTTTTGAAATTACTACGTTCCCCAACAGTGGCATCCGAGCCTGGTTTTATGCGTTGATGTCATATGCACGAGTAGAACACAAGTGAGTTGTGGGCGATACAAGTCATACTACCTACCAAAGCATGTCATACTTTGGTTCAGCGGTATTGTGAGATGAAGCGGCCCGGACCGACATTACGCCAGACGCTTACGCGAGACTGGTTTCACCGCTCCGAGCACTCGTTGCTTAAAGGTGACCGCGGGTGTCCGCCTCTCTCACTTTAGTTGAATCGAGTGTGGCTACGCCGGTCCTTGAGAAGGTTAAAATGGAGTCTATTTGACGAAGTATCGTTGTGGTTTTGATGCGTAGGTAAGAACGGTTCTTGCTCAGCCCGTAGCAGCCACGTAAAACTTGCAACAACAAAGTAGAGGACGCCTAACTTGTTTTTGCAGGGCATGTTGTGATGTGATGTGGTCAAGACGTGATGCTATATTTTATTGTATGAGATGATCATGTTTTGTAACCGAGTTATCGGCAATCGGCAGGAGTCATATAGTTGTCGCTTTATTGTATGAAATGCAACGCCATGTAATTGCTTTACTTTATCACTAAGTAGTAGCGATAGTCGTAGAAGCAATAGTTGGCGAGACGACAACGATGCTACGATGGAGATCAAGGTGTCGCGCGGTGACGATGGTGATCATGATGGTGCTTGGCGATGGAGATCACAAGCACAAGATGATGATGACCATATCATATCACTTATATTGATTGCATGTGATGTTTATCCTTTATGCATCTTATCTTGCTTTGATTGACGGTAGCATTATAAGATGATCTCTCACTAAAATTATCAAGAAGTGTTCTCCCTGAGTATGCACCGCTATGAAAGTTCTTCGTCTTTGAGACACCACGTGATGATCGGGTGTGATAGGCTCTACGTTCAAATACAACGGTGCAAAACAGTTGCGCACGCAGAATACTCAAAGTTAAACTTGACGAGCCTAGCATATAATGTATATGGCCTCTAACACGGAGACCGAAAGGTCGGCGTGAATCATATAGTAGATATGATCAACATAAGATGTTCACCATTGAAAACTACTCCATCTCACGTGATGATCGGTTATGGTTTAGTTGATTTGGATCACGTGATCACTTAGATGACTAGAGAGATGTCTGCCTAAGTGGGAGTTCTTAAGTAATATGATTAATTGAACTTTAATTTATCATGAACTTAGTCCGTAGTATTTTGCAAATTATGTTGTAGATCAATAGCTCATGTGGTTGCTTCCCTATGTTTTTATATGTGTTCCTAGAGAAAATTGTATTGAAAAATGTTAGTAGCAATATTATGGATTGGATCCGTGATCTGAGGTTTATCCTCATTGCTGCCTGTAAGAATTATGTCCTTGATGCACCGCTAGGTGATGGACCTATTGCAGGAGCGTATGCGGGCGTTATGAACGTTTAGCTAGCTCAATATGATGACTACTTGATAGTTTAGTGCACCATGCTTAAATGGCTTAGAATCGGGACTTCAAAGACGTTTTGAACGTCATGGACCATATGAGATGTTCCAGGAGTTGAAGTTAATATTTCAAGCAAATACCCGAGTTGAGAGATATGAAGTCTCCAACAAGTTCTATAGCTAAAAGATGGAGGAGAATCGCTCAACTAGTGAGCATGTTCTCAGATTGTCGGGTACTTCAATCGCTTGAATCAAGTGGGAGTTAATCTTCCAGATAAGATAGTGATTGACAGAATTCTCTAGTCACCATCACCAAGTTAGTAGAACTTCGTGATGAACTATAATATGCAAGGGATGACAAAAGTAATTCCCAAGCTCTTCGTGATGCTGAAATCGACGAAGGTAGAAATCAAGAAAAGAGCATCAAGTGTTGATGATTGACAAGACCACTAGTCTCAAGGAAAAGGGCAAAGGGAAGAAGGGAACTTCAAAAGAACGGCAAGCAAGTTGCTACTCGAGTGAAGAAGCCCAAGTCTGGACCTAAGCCCGAGACTAAGTACTTTTGCTGCAATGGAACTGGTCAACGGAAGCGGAGCTACCCCTGAATATTTGGTGGAAAAGAAGGATGGCAAAGTGAACAAGGTTATATTTGATATACAGGTTATTGATATGTGCCTTACTAGTGTTTATAGTAGCCCCGAGTATTTGATACTTGTTCGGTTGCTAAGATTAGTAACTCAAAACAGGAGTTACGTAATAAACAGAGACTAGTTGAAGGGAAGTGACGATGAGTGTTGGAAGTAGTTCCAAAATTGATATGATCATCATCGCACACTCCCTATACTTTCGGGATTAGTGTGGAACCTAAATAAGTGTTATTTGGTGTTGAGCATAAATATGATTTGATCATGTTTGTTGCAATACGGTTATTCATTTAAGTAAGAGAATAAATTGTTGTTCTGCTTACATGAATAAAACCTTATATGGTTATACACCCAATGAAAATGGTTCATTGGATCTCGATCATAGTGATACACATATTCATAATATTGAAACCAAAAGATGCAAAGTTAATAATGATAGTGCAACTTATTTGTGGCACCGCCGTTTGGGTCATATCGGTGTAAAGCGCATGAAGAAACTCCATGCCGATGGGTTTTTGGAATCACTTGATTATGAATCATTTGATGCTTGCGAACCGTGCCTTTTGGGCAAGATGACTAAAACTCCGTTCTCGGAACAATGGAACAAGCTCTTGACTTATTGGAAATAATACATACCGATGTATGCGATTCAATGAGTGTTGATGCTCGTGGCAAGTATCGTTATTTTTCGACCTTCACAAGATGATTTGAGCAGATATGGGTATATCTACTTGATGAAACATAATTCTGAAATAATTGAAAAGTTCAAAGAATTTCAGAGTGAAGTGGAAAATCATCGTAACAAGAAAATAAAGTTTCTGCGATCTGATCGTGGAGATAAATATTTGAGTTACGAGTTTTGGTCTTCATTTGAAACAATGTGAAATAGTTTCGCAACTCATGCCATATGGAACACCACAGCATAATGGTGTGTCCGAAAGTCGTAACCGCACTTTATTGGATATGGTGCGATCTATGATGTCTCTTATCAGTTTACCACTATCGTTTTGGGGTTATGCATTAGAGACAGCTGCATTCATGTTTAATAGGGCACCATCTAAATCCGTTGAGACGACAACATCTGAACTGTGGTTTAGCAAGAAACCCAAGTTGACGCGTTTCTTAAAGTTTGGGGCTGCGATGCTTATGTGAAAAGTTTCACCCTGATAAGCTCAAACCCAAATCGGAAAATGTGTCTTCATAGGATACCCAAAGGAAACTGTTGGGTACACCTTCTATTACAGATCTGAAGGCAAGATTTTCGTTGCTAAATTCGGATCCTTTCTAGAGAAGGAGTTTCTCTCGAAAGAAGTGAGTGGGAGGAAAGTAGAACTTGATGAGATAAATGTATTTGCTCCCTTATTGGAAAGTAGTTCATCACAAGAAATGGTTCCTGTGACAACTACACCAATTAGTGAAGAAACTAATGATGATGATCATGAAGCTTCAGATCAAGTTACTATCGAACCTCGTGGGTCAACCAGAGTAAAATACGCACTGTGAGTGGTACGGTAATCCTATTCTCGAAGTCATGTTACTTGACCATGGCGAACCTACGAACTATGAGGAAGCGATGATGAGCCCAGATTCGCGAAATGGCTCGAGGCCATAAAATCTGAGATATGATCCATGTAAGAGAACAAAGTATGGACTTTGATCGACTTGCTCGATGATCGACAAGCCATGTTAAATAAATGGATCTTCAAGAGGAAGACGGACAATCGATAGTAGTGTTACTATCTACAAAGCTAGACTTGTCGAAAAGGTTTTTGACAAAGTTCAAGATGTTGAATACAATGAGATTTTCTCACTCGTATCGATGCTTAAAAGTCTGTCCGAATCATGTTAGCAATTGCCACACTTTATGAAATCTGGCAAATGGATGTCAAAACTGCATTCCTTAATGGATTTATTAAAGAAGAGTTGTATATGATGCAACCAGAAGGTTTTGTCGATCCTAAAGGTGTTAACAAAATATGCAAGCTCCAGCGATCCATCTATGGACTGGTGCAAGCATCTCAGAGTTGGAATATACGCTTTGATAAGTTGATCAAAGCATATGATTTTATACAGACTTTTGGAAAGGCCTGTATTTACAAAAAGTGAGTGGGAGCACTACAAGCATTTCTGATAAGTATATGTGAATGACATATTGTTGATCGGAAATAATGTAGAATTATTCGCAAAGCATAAAGGAGTATTTGAAAGGAGTTTTTCAAAGAAAGACCTCGGTGAAGTTGCTTACATATTGAGCATCAAGATCTATTGAGATAGATCAAGACACTTGATAAGTTTTTTCAATAAGCGCATACCTTGACAAGATTTTGAAGTAGTTCAAAATGGAACAGTCAAAGAAAGAGTTCTTGCCTGTGTTACAAGGTGTGAGATTGAGTAAGACTCAAAACCCGACCACGGCAGAAGATAGAAAGAGAATGAAAGTCATTCCCTATGCATCAGCCATAGGTTCTATAAAGTATGTCATCTTGTGTACCGGATCTATTGCATACCCTACCACTAAGCTTGGCAAGGAGTACAATAGTGATCTAGGAGTAGATCATGGACATTGGTCAAAGACATCCTTAGTGAGGACTAAGGAAATATTTCTCGATTATGGAGGTGATAAAAGAGCCCGTCGTAAAGGGTTACGTCGATGCAAGTTTTAACACTAATCTAGATGACTCAATCTCAATCTGGATACATATTGAAAGTGGGAGCAATTAGCTAGAGTAGCTCCGCAGAGCATTGTAGATATAGAAATTTGCAAAATACTCACGGCTCGAATGTATAACTGCACCCGTTGACTAAAATTATCTCACAAGCAAAACATGATCACACCTTAGTACTCTTTGGGTGATTAATCACATAGCGATGTGAACTAGATTACTGACTCTAGTAAACCCTTTGGGTGTTGGTCACATGTCGATGTGAACTATGGGTGTTAACCACATATAGATGTGAACTATTGATGTTAAATCACATGGCGATGTGAACTAGATTATTGACTCTAGTGCAAGTGGGAGACTGAAGGAAATATGCCCTAGAGGCAATAATAAAGTTATTATTTATTTCCTTATTTCATGATAAATGTTTATTATTCATGCTAGAATTGTATTAACCGGAAACATAATACATGTGTGAATACATATACAAACACAAAGGTCACTAGTATGCCTCTACTTGACTAGCTCGTTGAATCAAAGATGGTTAAGTTTCCTAGCCATAGACATGAGTTGTCATTTGATTAACGGGATCACATCATTAGGAGAATGATGTGATTGACATGACCCATTCCGTTAGCCTAGCACTTGAGCGGTTAGTATGTTGCGAGTGCTTTCTTCATGACTTATACATGTTCCTCGTAACTATGAGATTATGCAACTCCGTTTACGGAGGAACACTTTGGTGCTACCAAACGTCACAACGTAATCGGGTGATTATAAAGGAGTACTACAGGTGTCTCCAAAGGTACATGTTGGGTTGGCGTATTTCGAGATTAGGTTTTGTCACTCCGATTGTCGGAGAGGTATCTCTGGGCCCTCTCGGTAATGCACATCACTATAAGCCTTGCAAGCAATGTAGCTAATGAGTTAGTTACGGAATGATGCATTACGTAACGAGTAAAGAGACTTGCCGATAACGAGATTGAACTAGGTATTGGATACCGACGATCGAATCTCGGGCAAGTAACATACCGATGACAAAGGGAACAACGTATGTTGTTATGCGGTTTGACCGATAAAGATCTTCGTAGAATATGTAGGAGCCAATATGGGCATCCAGGTCCCGCTATTGGTTATTGACCGAGAATAGTTCTAGGTCATGTCTACATAGTTCTCGAACCCGTAGGGTCCGCACGCTAAGGTTTCGATGACAATTATATTATGAGTTTATGAGTTTTGATGTACCGAAGGAGTTCGGAGTCCCAGATGAGATCGGGGACATGACGAGGAGTCTCGAAATGGTCGAGACGTAAAAATCGATATATTGGACGACTATATTCGGAGTTCGGAAAGGTTCCGAGTCATTCGGTATTTTTCGGAGTACCGAGAGTTACGGGAATTCGCCGGGAGTATATGGGCCTTATTGGGCCATACGGGAATAGAGAAGAGAGGCCAAAGGAAAGAGGCCTGCGCCCCCTTCTGGTCCGAATTGGACAAGGGAGCAGCCCCTTTCCTTCTCCTCTCCTCCTCTTTCCTTCTCTCCTACTCCAACAAGGAAAGGAGGAGTCCTACTCCCGGTGGGAGTAGGACTCCCCCTTGGTGCGCCTCCTCCCTTGGGCCGCCACCTCCCCTTGGCTCCTTTATATACGGGGCAGGGGCACCCATAACACACAAGTTGATCTACGGATCGTTCCTTAGCCGTGTGCGGTGCCCCCCCTCCACCATATTCCACTTCGGTCATATCGTCGCGGAGCTTAAGCGAAGCCTCGCCGGAGAAGTCATATCGTCATGAGCTTAGGCGAAGCCCCGCCGGTGGAGCATCATCATCGCCACCACGCCCGTCGTCGACGGAACTCATCCCCGACGCTTTGCTGGATCGGAGCCCGGGGATCGTCATCGAGCTGAACGTGTGCTGAACACGGAGGTGCCGTACGTTCGGTACTTGGATCGGTCGGATCGTGAAGACGTACGACTACATCAACCGCGTTGTTATAATGCTTCCGCTTTCGGTCTACGAGGGTACGTGGACAGACACTCTCCCCTCTCGTTGCTATGCCATCACCATGGTCCTGTGTGTGCGTAGGGAAATTTTTTGAAATTACTACGTTCCCCAACACTCAGAGGCGGCGACTTCGAGCCCGGGGCAGGCGCTGCGGCCCAAGACGGAGTCAGGGCGGTGAGGTGGGGCGGCCCTCCCGCTGTAGTCGAAGCGGGCGACGGCTCAGTGTTGCTGTAGTTGAGGTGCGAGGCCGGTTTGATGCACACCCGAGGAGAAGGTGACCCGGGGCAGTCGTGACGGTAGCCTGGTGGATAAGGAGGCCCAGTGCAGAGATGCCCCACGGCGGCTCACGAAGATGGTGAATATCGAATCCAGGGCGTTTTGAATGGAATAGTCCGGGGCGGCTTTGACGGCAGCAACTGAGGCCGGTTTGTGGAGACGACGGCGAAGGCGCTCCAATGGCGGTTCAGCGACTGTAGCAGAGGCAGGTTTGATCTGAAGCGAGCGGCAGGGTGCATCGAGGCGAGGTGAAGGCGGCTCGCGGAGGAAGGCCGGCGGTTCAACGCAATAGGGCCGGCATGACGCAGGGCGGTGTCATGTGAAGGCGGCGGTGCTTCTCCGTTCTGGCGCGATAGGGGAGGCCCGTCGCTACTGCTCGGCTCGGTGGTTCAACGGAAGCGACGGAGGCGCGTAACTCGACACAAGGCCGTAGATGTGATAACGGAGACCTCGATGGTGGCTAGTAGCTCGGGCGGGTTAGCGCGACCGCTCAGAGGCTTGGCCCAGTGGAGGCTCGGTGGAGGCGACGCGCGACCCGTGGTCGTAGTAGCGAGTCCATGGAGCACTCGAGCGAGCTCGAAGGCAGCAGTTCTGAGGCGCAGGCGCGGCGACTTGACAGCAGGACTGTTCGGTGAGATGGAGCGTGATTGGGGCGACTCGCTGGATGCGGGGCTCGGTGGGCCGACTCACAGCTGAAGCGAGGGACATGACAACACAGAGTCAGAGGCGCGCGGTGATTACTCAGATTGAAGTGGCCATTGACCCTTGCTTGGGGGCCGTGGCCGTAGGCAGCAAGGCCAGCGTGACGCAACTGAGGTGACGGTGAATCCGGGTCGTCGCCGAGCGAGGCAGCAAAGACGGGCGGAGGTCGAGTCCGTGACTTTCCATCCTTGACTCCTCCTGGGATCTCTCTTTTGTATCGTCCGCCGAATAAATCCATCATGCCAGGAACTCATCCGACGCTTGTACTGTATGAGGGATTTGACCGAAGTATAGATTCCATGTGACTTTCTCTAGGTAGGTCATCCATGACGCTTGGCAATCTTGGATGTTGCAACAAGGGCACACCGGTGAGTCATCAAGGCAGGTCATCACGTAGGCGAGTCATCAAGGCGGGTCATCACGTCGGCGAGTCATCAAGGCGGGTCATCATACCGTTCTCCATATTGTGGCTGACTTGAATAATCCATCCTCGAATGAGCTGGGTCTTTCTTCCTCCGGAAAAATGCAAAATTCTCGATCCCTAGGAGAGATCCCTCCAAAAACTCAACACCACCGTGCACATGCCCCACGGTGGGCGCCAACAGCCGTGGATTTGTCACAGCAGATGTCCTAGTGTGAGGACTTAGTCGTGAGGCAAAAGCATCTATGCGGTAGCTTGAAGGGGTTGGTCGGAGTCGAGAGATGCGAGGCGGATCAACACACAAGACAAGGATTTAGACAGCTTCGGGCCCCGGGAAACATCATCCGATAATAACCCTACATGCTGTTTGTGGCTAGGTCTCATTATCATCACGAGGGAGTCGACATAAACCAGCTCTCCTAGTTATGTCTATCCTTAAGATTATTCCTCCCTCTCTTGGGGTGCCCTGCCCCTCCTTATATAAGTTGAAGGGGCGGGTTACATGTACAGTCCAACTCGGATTAGACTTAAACTATTCTGACTTCTCTTCATGGGCTTCTTAACGTCTCGGGCTTATTAACCCCAGGTAACTCTGTCTGCCGGGTTATCACTGTCTGCCGGGTTGTCACTGTCTCTTGGGTTATGACTGTCTGTCGGCTTACCACCTGGTTTAACTGTCTGTCTTAACTCTTTGCCGGTTTACCAACCCCCAGCTGGGTTATAATTCTGGCCGGGTCATACCAAGTGGTATATCCCTGACAACAAAGGAGTTAGTCATGAGGTGATGTATTACGGAACGAGTAAAGAGACTTGTCCGTAACGAGATTGAACTAGGTATGAAGAAACCGACGATCGAATCTCGGGAAAGTAACATACTGATAGACAAAGGGAATAATGTATGTTGTCATAACGGTTCGACCGATAAAGATCTTCATAGAATATGTAGGATCCAATATGAGCATCCATATTTCGCTATTGGTTATTGACCAGAGAGGTGTCTCGGTCATGTCTACATAGTTCTCGAACCCGTAGGATCAGCACGCTTAACGTGCGATGACGATTTAGCATTATATGAGTTATGTGATTTGGTGACCGAATGTTGTTCGTAGTCCCAGATGAGATCCGGACAAGACGAGGAGTCTCAAGATGGTCGAGAGGTAAAGATAGATAGATAGGAAGATAGTATTCGGACACCGGAAGGTTTTCGGTATGTATGGGGTATTTATCAGAGTATCGGAGGGGTTACTGGAACCCCCGGGTAAAATATATGGGCCATGAGAGGAGAGCACACCAGCCCACAAGGGGTGGTTTTCCCTCTCTATGGCAGGAGGCCAAGTGGGAGAAGGAAAAGAGGGGGTTCGCCCCCCTTCCTTCTCTCTTCCCCCTTCCCTTTTCTTCTCCAGTGAAATAAGGCAGGGGGCGCCACTTGGGGAAACCCCGAGTAGGATTCGGATCCTACTTGGAGTGCCCCTTGGCTCCTCCCTCCTCCCCCACCTATATATATGTGGGAGGGTGCGCCTAGAACACACAACATCAATTGTTAGTCGTGTGCGGCGCCCCCCCTCCACAGTCTACACCCCCGGTCATATTCTCGCGGTGCTTAGGCGAAGCCCTGCGAGGATCACTTCACCATCACCATCACCACGCCGTCATGCTGACGGAACTCATCTACTTCCTTGACGTCTTGCTGGATCAAGAAGACGAGGGACGTCACCGAGCTGAACGTGTGCCGAACTCGAAGGTGCCGTACGTTCGATACTTGATCGGTGGAGCGCGAAGAGAGTTCGACTACATCAACCGCGTTGTAAAATGCTTTTGCTTCTGTCTCACGAGTGCGTAGACACAGTCTCCCCCTCGTTGCTATGCATATCCATGGATAGATCATTGCGTGTGCATAGAATTTTTTTTTGTTTTCCACAACGTTTCCCGATAGTGGCATCCGAGCCAGGTCTATGCATAGATGATATGCACGAGTAGAACACAAAGAGTTGTGGGCGGTTATAGTCATACTGCTTACCACCAACGTCTTATTTTGATTCGGCGGTATTGTTGGATGAAGTGGCCCGGACCAACCTTACATGTCCACGCACATGAGACCGGTTCCACCGACAGACATGCAACTAGTTTTGCATAAAGGTGGTTGGCGGGTGTCTGTTTCTCCTACTTTAGTTGAATCGTGTTTGACTACGGCCGGTCCTTGAAGAAGGTTAAAACAGCAAACTTGACGAAATACCCTTGTGGTTTTGATGCGTAGGTAAGAACGGTTCTTGCTGAAGCCCGTAGCGGCCACGTAAAACTAAGACGGCCATATCATGTCACACATTTTGATTGCATGTGATGTTTATCTTTTATGCATCTTATTTTGCTTAGTATGGCGGTAGCATTATAAGATGATCCCATAACTAAACTTTCAAGGTATAAGTATTCTCCCTGAGTATGCGCCATTGCGACAGTTCGTCGTCTTGAGACACCACGTGATGATCGGGTGTGATAGACTCTACGTTCACATACAACGGGTGCAAGACAGTTTTGCACATGCGGAATAGTTGGGTTAAACTTGACGAGCCTAGCATGTACAGACATGGCCTTGGAACACTGGAGACCGAAAGGTCGAATGTGAATCATATAGTAGCTATGATAAACATAGAGATGTGCACCAGTGATGACTATCCCATCTCACGTGATGATCGGACATGGGTTAGTTGATTTGGATCACGTATCATTTAGATGACTTGAGGGATGTCTATCTAAGTGGGATTTCTTAAGTAATTTGATTAATTGAACTTAATTTATCATGAACTTAGTCCTGATAGTATTTGCAAATTATGTTGGAGTTCAATAGCTCACGATGTAGCTCGCTGTTTATTTTTTTATATGTTCCTAGAGAAAAATAAGTTGAAATATGATAGTAGCAATGATGCGGACTGGGTCCATGATTTGAGGGTTAACCTCATTGCTGCACAGAAGAATTATGTCCTTGATGCACCGCTAGGTGACAGACCTATTGCAGGAGCACATGTAAATGTTATGAACATTTGACAAGCTCAATATGATGACTACTTGATAGTTTAGTGTGCCATTTTTTACGGCTTAGAACCGGGACTTCAAAAATGTTTTGAACTCCACTGAGCATATGACATGTTCTAAGAGATGAAATCGGCATTTTAGACTCATGCCCGTGTCGAGAGGTATGAGACCTCTGACAAGTACTTTGCCTACAAGATGGAGGAGAATAGCTCAACCACTGAGCATGTGCTCAGAATGTCTGGGTACTACAATCACTTGAATCAAGTGGGAGTTAATCTTCTAGATAAGATAGTGATTGACAGAGTTCTCTAGTCACTATCACCAAGCTACTAGAACTTTGTGATGACCTATAATATGCAAGGGATGACAAAAATGATTCCAAGCTCTTCGCGATGCTGAAATCGGCGAAGGTAGAAATCAAGAAAGAGCATCAAGTGTTGATGATTAACAAGACCACTAGTTTCAAGAAAATGGGCATGGGAAAGAAAGGGAACTTAATGAAGAATGGAAAGCAAGTTGCCTCTCCCATGAAGAAGCCCAAAGCTAGACCCAAGCCTGAAACTGAGTGCCTCTACTGCAAAGGAAATGGTCACTGGATGCGGAACTACCTCAAATACTTGGCGGATAAGAAGGATGGCAAAGTGAACAAAGGTATATTTGATATACATGTTATTGGTGTGTACCTTGGTAGTGTTCGTTGTAGCCCCTGGGTATTTGATACGGGTTCAGTTGCTAAGATTAGTAACTCGAAGCAGGATCAGTTGCGGAATAAACATAGACTAGTTAAGGGCGAGGCGACGATGTGTGTTTGGAAGTAATTCCAAGGTTGATACGATCAGCATCCCACACTCCCTCTACCTTCGGGATTAGTTTTGAACCTAAATAAATGTTATTTGGTGTTTGCATGAATATGATTTGATCATGTTTATTGCAATACAGTTATTCATTTAAATCAGAGAATAATTGTTGTTCTGTTTACATGAATAAAACCTTATATGGTCATACATCCAATGTGAATGGTTTATTGAATCTTGATCGTAGTGATACACATATTCATAAAATTGATGCCAAAAGATGCAAAGTTGATAATGATAGTGCAACATACTTGTGACATTGGCGTTTAGGTCATATTGGTGTAAAGCGCATGAAGAAACTCCATGCAGATGGACTTTTGGAATCACTTGATTATGAATCATTGGATGCTTGCTAGCCATGCCTTGTAGGCAAGATGACTAAAACTCCGTTCTCCGTAAGAATGGAGCGAGCTAATGACTTACTGGAAATAATACATACCGATGTGTGGTCCGATGAGTGTTGAGGCACGCGGCGGGTATCGTTATTTTCTGACCTTCACAAATGATTTGAGTAGGTATGGGTATATCTACTTAATGGAACACAAGTCTGAAACATTTGAAAAGTTTAAAGAATTTTAGAGTGAAGTGGAGAATCATCGTAACAAGAAAATAAAGTTTCTACGATCTGATCGCGGAGGTGAATATTTGAGTTACGAGTTTGGCCTTCATTTAAAACAATGTGGAATAGTTTCACAACTCACGCCACCTAGAAAACCACAGCGTAATGGTGTGTCTGAACGTCGTAACCATACTTTATTAGATATGGTGCGATCTATGATGTCTCTTACCGATTTACCACTAATGTTTCGGGGTTATTCATTAGAGATAGCTACATCCACGTTAAATAGGGCATCGTCTAAATCCGTTGAGACGACACCGTATGAACTGTGATTTGGTAAGAAAACTATGTTGTCCTTTCTTAAAGTTTGGGGTTGCGACACTTATGTCAAAAGGCTTCAGCCTGATAAGCTTGAACCCAAATCAAAGAAGTGTGTCTTCATAGGATACCCTAAGGAAACAATTGGGTACACCTTCTACCACAGATCCGAAGGCAAGACCTTTTGTTGCCAAGAATGGAACATTTCAAGAGGAGGAGTTTCTCTCGAAAGAAGTGAGTGGGAGGAAAGTAGAACTTTATGAGGTAATTGTACCTTCTCTCAATTTGGAAAGTAGCTCATCAGAGAAATCCATTCCCGTGATGCCTACACAAACTAGAGAGGAAGCTAATGATGATGATCATGAAACTTCAGATCAAGTTACTACTGGACCTCGTAGGTCTATCAAAGCATGTTCCGCACCAGAGTGGTACGGTAATCCAGTTCTGGAAGTCATGTTACGGGACCATGGTGAACCTACGAACTATGAAGAAGCTATGATGATCCCAGATTCCGATAAATGGCTCGAAGCCATGAAACCTGAGATAGGATCCATGAATGAGAACAAAATGTGGACTTTGGTTGTCTTCCCTGATGATCGGCGAGCCATGGAGAATAAATGGATCTTCAAGAAGAAGACTGACGCTGATGGTAATGTAACTGTCTACAAAGCTCGTCTTATCGTGAAAGGTTTTCGACAAGTTCAAGGAGTTGACTACGATGAGACTTTCTCACCCGTAGCGATGCTTAAGTCTGTCCGAATCATGATAGCAATTACCGCATTTTATGATTATGAAATCTGGCAAATGGACGTCAAAACTGCATTCCTTAATGGATTTCTTAAAGAAGAGTTGTATATGATGTAACCAGAAGGTTTTGTCGATCCTAAAGGTACTAACAAAGTGTGCAAGCGAAACATCTATGGACTGGTGCAAGCATCTCGGAGTTGGAATATATGCTTTGATGAGGTGATCAAAGTGAGTGGGAGCTGTGTAGCATTTCTAATATTATATGTGGATGGCATATTGTTGATTGGAAATGATGTAGAATTTCTGGATATCATAGAAGGATACTTGAATAAGAATTTTTTAATAAAAGACCTCGATGAAACTACTTATATATTGGTATCAAGATCTATAGGGATAGATCGAGACGCTTGATAGGACTTTCACAAAGCACATACCTTCACAAAGATTTTGAAGGAGTTCAAAATGGATCAGTCAAAGAAGGAGTTTTTGCCTGTATTGTAAGCTGTGAAGTTGAGTAAGACTCAAAACCCGACCACGACAGAACATAGAGAGAGAATGAAAGTCATTCCCTATGCCTCAGCCATAGGTTCTATAAAGTACGCCATGTTGTGTACCTTGCCAATGAATTTGTCAAGGGGGTACGATAGTGATCCAGGAGTGGGTCACTGGACAACGGTCAAAATTATCCTTAGAGGACTAAGGAATATTTTTCGGTTATGGAGGTGATACGTATCCAATGTATCTATAATTTTTTATTGTTCCATGATGTAATTTTATCATTCTTGGATGTTTTACAATCATTTTATAGCAGCTTTATATCATTTTTTGGGACTAACTTATTGACCCAGTGCCCAGTGCCAGTTGCTGTTTTTTTGCTTGTTTTTTACATCTAAGGAAATCAATATCAAACAGAGTCCAAACACCACGAAACTTTTTGTGGATTTTTTATGGACCAAAACACATCCAAAGGGCCAGAGCATCACCTAGGGGTGCCCAGAGCGGGGCACAACCCACCAGGGCGTGCCTGGGCCCCCAGGCGCGCCCAGGTGGGTTGTGCCCACCTCGGTGGCCTCCCGCACCCCTTCTTCGCGCTACAAATTCCCAAATATTCCAAAAACCCTCGTGGGTAGCCCTAGATCAGTAGTTCCGCCGCCGCAAGGCTCTGTAGCCATGAGAAACCACTCTAGACCCTGTTCCGGCACTCCACTGGAGGGGGAGATCATCACCGGTGGCCATCTTCATCATCCCAGCGGCCACCACGATGAGGAGGGAGTAGTCCACCCTCAGGGCTGAGGGTTTGTACCAGTAACTATGTGTTTAATCTCTCTCTCCCTCTCTCGTGTTCTTGAGATGTCACGATCTTGATGTATCGTGGGCTTTTGTAATATAGTCAGATCATATGGTGTTTTCCCCTCTCTATCTTGTGATGAGCTGAGTTTTCCCTTTGAGATTCCGTTTTATCGGATTGAATACTTTTATGGACTTGAGGGCACTTGATATATGTCATGCAAATGAATACTCGTGGTGACAATGGGGTTTCATATTGATTCGCTTGATGTATGTTTTGGCACTCAACTCGCGAATTCCCGAGGTGACATTGGGGTAATCTATGCATAGAGATTGATGCACGTTCTTGTCGTTGTTTCTCCGGTAGAAATCTTGGGGCACTCTTTGAGGTTCTTGTGTTGGATTGAGTATTATGAATCTGAAATTATTTGGTGTTATTTTAGTATGAACTCTTGGATAGATCGATCGGAAAGAATAGCTTCGAGGTCGTACCCTACAAACGATTTCTTCTTATGTTCTCCGCTAGATAGGAACCTTGGAGTGATTCTTCATTGCACGTTGAGGGATGGTTACATGATCTAATTATATTAGCATTGTTGAGAGATTGCACTAGCGAAAGTACGGACCCCAGGCCTCATTTTCAAGCATTGCAATACCGTTTTTTGCCCTGTTTTATCTATTGCTACCTTGCTGTTTTTATTTATTAAGATTATAAAAATATATTTCTACCATCCATATTACACTTTTATCACCATCTCTTCGCCGAACTAGTGCACCTATACAATTTGCCATTGTATTGGGTGTGTTGGGGACACAAGAGACTTTTTATAATTTGGTTGCAGGGTTGTTTGAGAGAGACCATCTTCATCCTACGCCTCCCATGGATTGATAAACCTTAGGTCATCCACTTGAGGGAAAATTACTACTGTCCTACAAAACTCTGCGCTTGGAGGCCCAACACGAGTCTACAAGAGTAAAGTTGCGTAGTAGACATCAAACTCTTTTCTGGCGCCGTTGCCGGGGAGGTGAGTGCATGAAGGTGTTGGGGAACGTAGTAATTTCAAAAAATTTCCCTACGCACACACAGGACCATGGTGATGGCATAGCAACGAGAGGGGAGAGTGTCTGTCCACGTACCCTCGTAGACCGAAAGCGGAAGAGTTATAACAACGCGGTTGATGTAGTCGTACGTCTTCACGATCCGACCGATCCAAGTACCGAACGTACGGCACCTCCGTGTTCAGCACACGTTCAGCTCGATGACGATCCCCGGGCTCCGATCCAGCAAAGCGTCGGGGTTGAGTTCCGTCAGCACGACGGCGTGGTGACGATGATGATGCTCCACCGACGCAGGGCTTCGCCTAAGCTCATGACGATATGACTTCTCCGGCGCAGGCTTCGCCTAAGCTCCGCGACGATATGACCAAGTGGAATATGGTGGAGGGGGCACCGCACACGGCTAAGGAACGATCCGTAGATCAACTTGTGTGTTATGGGGTGCCCCTGCCCGTGATATAAAGGAGCCAAGGGGAGGTGGCGGCCCAAGGGAGGAGGCGCGCAAGGGGGAGTCCTACTCCCACCGGGAGTAGGACTCCTCCTTTCCTTGTTGGAGTAGGAGAGAAGGAAAGAGGAGGAGAGGGAGAAGGAAAGGGGCTGCTCCCTTGTCCAATTCGGACCAGAAGGGGGCGCAGGCCTCTTTCCTTTGGCCTCTCTTCTCTATTCCCGTATGGCCCAATAAGGCCCATATACTCCTGGCGAATTCCCGTAACTCTCCGGTACTCCGAAAAATACCCGAATGACTCGGAACCTTTCCGAACTCCGAATATAGTCGTCCAATATATCGATTTTACGTCTCGACCATTTCGAGACTCCTCGTCATGTCCCCGATCTCATCTGGGACTCCGAACTCCTTCGGTACATCAAAACTCATAAACTCATAATATAATTGTCATCGAAACCTTAAGCGTGCGGACCCTACGGGTTCGAGAACTATGTAGACATGACCTAGAACTATTCTCGGTCAATAACCAATAGCGGGACCTGGATGCCCATATTGGCTCCTACATATTCTACTGAAGATCTTTATCGGTCAAACCGCATAACAACATACGTTGTTCCCTTTGTCATCGGTATGTTACTTGCCCGAGATTCGATCGTCGGTATCCAATACCTAGTTCAATCTCGTTACCGGCAAGTCTCTTTACTCGTTACGTAATGCATCATTCCGTAACTAACTCATTAGCTACATTGCTTGCAAGGCTTATAGTGATGTGCATTACCGAGAGGGCCCAGAGATACCTCTCCGACAATCGGAGTGACAAAACCTAATCTCGAAATACGCCAACCCAACATGTACCTTTGGAGACACCTGTAGTACTCCTTTATAATCACCCAGTTACGTTGTGACGCTTTGGTAGCACCAAAGTGTTCCTCCGGTAAACGGAGTTGCATAATCTCATAGTTACGAGAACATGTATAAGTCATGAAGAAAGCAATAGCAACATACTAAAGCGATCAAGTGCTAGGCTAACGGAATGGGTCATGTCAATCACATCATTCTCCTAATGATGTGATCCCGTTAATCAAATGACAACTCATGTCTATGGCTAGGAAACTTAACCATCTTTGATTCAACGAGCTAGTCAAGTAGAGGCATACTAGTGACACTGTGTTTGTATATGTATCCACACATGTATTATGTTTCCGGTTAATACAATTCTAGCATGAATAATAAACATTTATCATGAAATAAGGAAATAAATAATAACTTTATTATTGCCTCTAGGGCATATTTCCTTCAGTCTCCCACTTGCACTAGAGTCAATAATCTAGTTCACATCGCCATGTGATTTAACATCAATAGTTCACATCTATATGTGGTTAACACCCATAGTTCACATCGACATGTGACCAACACCCAAAGGGTTTACTAGAGTCAGTAATCTAGTTCACATCGCTATGTGATTAATCACCCAAAGAGTACTAAGGTGTGATCATGTTTTGCTTGTGAGATAATTTTAGTCAACGGGTGCATTACATTCAGAGCCGTGAGTATTTTGCAAATTTCTATATCTACAATGCTCTGCACGGAGCTACTCTAGCTAATTGCTCCCACTTTCAATATGTATCCAGATTGAGATTCAGAGTCATCTAGATTAGTGTTAAAACTTGCATCGACGTAACCCTTTACGACGGGCTCTTTTATCACCTCCATAATCGAGAAATATTTCCTTAGTCCTCACTAAGGATGTCTTTGACCAATGTCCAAGGATCTACTCCTAGATCACTATTGTACTCCTTGCCAAGCTTAGTGGTAGGGTATGCAATAGATCTGGTACACAGCATGACATACTTTATAGAACCTATGGCTGATGCATAGGGAATGACTTTCATTCTCTTTCTATCTTCTGCCGTGGTCGGGTTTTGAGTCTTACTCAATCTCACACCTTGTAACACAGGCAAGAACTCTTTCTTTGACTGTTCCATTTTGAACTACTTCAAAATCTTGTCAAGGTATGCGCTTATTGAAAAACTTATCAAGTGTCTTGATCTATCTCAATAGATCTTGATGCTCAATATGTAAGCAACTTCACCGAGGTCTTTCTTTGAAAAACTCCTTTCAAATACTCCTTTATGCTTTGCAGAATAATTCTACATTATTTCCGATCAACAATATGTCATTCACATATACTTATCAGAAATGCTGTAGTGCTCCCACTCACTTTTTGTAAATACAGGCCTTTCCAAAAGTCTGTATAAAATCATATGCTTTGATCAACTTATCAAAGCGTATATTCCAACTCGAGATGCTTGCACCAGTCCATAGATGGATCATTTGGAGCTTGCATATTTTGTTAACACCTTTAGGATCGACAAAACATTCTGGTTGCATCATATACAACTCTTCTTTAATAAATCCATTAAGGAATGCAGTTTTGACATCCATTTGCCAGATTTCATAAAGTGTGGCAATTGCTAACATGATTCGGACAGACTTTTAAGCATCGATACGAGTGAGAAAATCTCATTGTATTCAACATCTTGAACTTTGTCAAAAACCTTTTTCGACAAGTCTAGCTTTGTAGATAGTAACACTACTATCGCTGTCCGTCTTCCTCTTGAAGATCCATTTATTTAACATGGCTTGCTGATCATCGAGCAAGTCGATCAAAGTCCATACTTTGTTCTCTTACATGGATCATATCTCAGATTTTATGGCCTCGAGCCATTTCGCGGAATCTGGGCTCATCATCGCTTCCTCATAGTTCGTAGGTTCGCCATGGTCAAGTAACATGACTTCGTAATAGGATTACCGTACCACTCAGTGCGTATTTTACTCTGGTTGACCTCACGAGGTTCGTGAGTAACTTGATCTCAAGCTTCATGATCATCATCATTAGTTTCTTCACTAATTGGTGTAGTTGTCACAGAACCATTTCTTGTGATGAACTACTTTCCAATAAGGGAGCAGAATCTGATTATCTCATCAAGTTCTACTTTCCTCCCACTCACTTCTTTCGAGATAAACTCCTTCTCTAGAAAGGATCCGAATTTAGCAACGAAAATCTTGCCTTCAGATCTGTAATAGAAGGTGTACCCAACAGTTTCCTTTGGGTATCCTATGAAGACACATTTTTCCGATTTGGGTTTGAGCTTATCAGGTGAAACTTTTTCACATAAGCATCGCAGCCCCAAACTTTAAGAAACGTCAACTTGGGTTTCTTGCTAAACCACAGTTCAGATGTTGTCGTCTCAACGGATTTAGATGGTGCCCTATTAAACGTGAATGCAGCTGTCTCTAATGCATAACCCCAAAACAATAGTGGTAAACTGATAAGAGACGTCATAGATCGCATCATATCCAATAAAGTGCGGTTACGACTTTCGGACACACCATTATGCTGTGGTGTTCCATATGGCATGAGTTGCGAAACTATTTCACATTGTTTCAAATGAAGACCAAACTCGTAACTCAAATATTTATCTCCACGATCGGATCGCAGAAACTTTATTTTCTTGTTACGATGATTTTCCACTTCACTCTGAAATTCTTTGAACTTTTCAATTATTTCAGAATTATGTTTCATCAAGTAGATATACCCATATCTGCTCAAATCATCTTGTGAAGGTCAGAAAATAACGATACTTGCCACGAGCATCAACACTCATTGAATCGCATACATCGGTATGTATTATTTCCAATAAGTCAAGAGCTTGTTCCATTGTTCCGAGAACGGAGTTTTAGTCATCTTGCCCAAAAGGCACGGTTCGCAAGCATCAAATGATTCATAATCAAGTGATTCCAAAAACCCATCAGCATGGAGTTTCTTCATGCGCTTTACACCGATATGACCCAAACGGCGATTGCCACAAATAAGTTGCACTATCATTATTAACTTTGCATCTTTTGGTTTCAATATTATGAATATGTGTATCACTATGATCGAGATCCAATGAACCATTTTCATTGGGTGTATAACCATATAAGGTTTTATTCATGTAAATGTAACAACAATTTATTCTCTTACTTAAATGAATAACCGTATTGCAACAAACATGATCAAATCATATTTATGCTCAACACCAAATAACACTTATTTAGGTTCCCACTAATCCCGAAAGTATAGGGAGTGTGCGATGATGATCATATCAATTTTGGAACTACTTCCAACACTCATCGTCACTTCCCCTTCAACTAGTCTCTGTTTATTCTCAGAACTCCTGTTTCGAGTTACTAATCTTAGCAACCGAACAAGTTCAAATACTCAGGGGCTACTATAAACACTAGTAAGGCACATATCAATAACCTGTATATCAAATATAACCTTGTTCACTTTGCCATCCTTCTTTTCCACCAAATATTCAGGGTAGCTCCGCTTCGGTGACCAGTTCCATTGCAGCAAAAGTACTTAGTCTCGTGCTTAGGTCCAGACTTGGGCTTCTTCACTCGAGTAGCAACTTGCTTGCCGTTCTTTTTGAAGTTCCCCTTCTTCCCTTTGCCCTTTTCCTTGAGACTAGTGGTCTTGTCAATCATCAACACTTGATGCTCTTTTCTTGATTTCTACCTTCGTCGATTTCAGCATCACGAAGAGCTTGGGAATTACTTTTTTCATCCCTTGCATATTATAGTTCATCACGAAGTTCTACTAACTTGGTGATGGTGACTAGAGAATTCTGTCAATCACTATCTTATCTGGAAGATTAACTCCCACTTGATTCAAGCGATTGAAGTACCTGCACAATCTGAGAACATGCTCACTAGTTGAGCGATTCTCCTCCATCTTTTAGCTATAGAACTTGTTGGAGACTTCATATCTCTCAACTCGGGTATTTGCTTGAAATATTAACTTCAACTCCTGGAACATCTCATATGGTCCATGACGCTCAAAACGTCTTTGAAGTCCCGATTCTAAGCCATTTAAGCATGGTGCACTAAACTATCAAGTAGTCATCATATTGAGCTAGCTAAACGTTCATAACGCGCATCTGCTCCTGCAATAGGTCTGTCACCTAGCGGTGCATCAAGGACATAAAACTTCTGTGCAGCAATGAGGATAAACCTCAGATCACGGATCCAATCCGCAATATTGCTACTAACATTTTTCAATACAATTTTCTCTAGGAACACATATAAAAACATAGGGAAGCAACCACGCGAGCTATTGATCTACAACATAATTTGCAAAATACTACCAGGACTAAGTTCATGATAAATTAAAGTTCAATTAATCATATTACTTAAGAACTCCCACTTAGACAGACATCTCTCTAGTCATCTAAGTGATCACGTGATCCAAATCAACTAAACCATAACCGATCATCACGTGAGATGGAGTAGTTTTCAATGGTGAACATCTTATGTTGATCATATCTACTATATGATTCACGCCGACCTTTCGGTCTCCGTGTTCCGAGGCCATATCTGTTATATGCTAGGCTCGTCAAGTTTAACCTGAGTATTCTGCGTGCGCAACTGTTTTGCACCCGTTGTATTTGAACGTAGAGCCTATCACACCCGATCATCACGTGGTGTCTCAAAGACGAAGAACTTTCGCAACGGTGCATACTCGGGGAGAACACTTCTTGATAATTTTAGTGAGAGATCATCTTATAATGCTACCGTCAATCAAAGCAAGATAAGATGCATAAAGGATAAACATCACATGCAATCAATATAAGTGATATGATATGGTCATCATCATCTTGTGCTTGTGATCTCCATCGCCAAGCACCGTCATGATCACCATCGTCACCGGTAGCGACACCTTGATCTCCATCGTAGCATCGTTGTCGTCTCGCCAACTATTGCTTCTACGACTATCGCTACTACTTAGTGATAAAGTAAAGCAATTACATGGCGTTTGCATTTCATACAATAAAGCGACAACTATATGGCTCCTGCCAGTTGCCGATAACTCGGTTACAAAACATGATCATCTCATACAATAAAATATAGCATCACGTCTTGACCACATCACATCACAACATGCCCTGCAAAAACAAGTTAGACGTCCTCTACTTTGTTGTTGCAAGTTTTACGTGGCTGCTACGGGCTGAGCAAGAACCGTTCTTACCTACGCATCAAAACCACAACGATACTTCGTCAAATAGACTCCGTTTTAACCTTCTCAAGGACCGGGCGTATGCCACACTCGATTCAACTAAAGTGAGAGAGACAGACACCCGCCGGTCACCTTTAAGCAACGAGTGCTCGGAGCGGTGAAACCAGTCTCGCGTGGCGTCTGGCGTAATGTCGGTCCGGGCCGCTTCATCTCACAATACCGCTGAACCAAAGTATGACATGCTGGTAGGTAGTATGACTTGTATCGCCCACAACTCACTTGTGTTCTACTCGTGCATATGACATCAACGCATAAAACCAGGCTCGGATGCCACTGTTGGGGAACGTAGTAATTTCAAAAAAATTCCTACGCACACACAGGACCATGGTGATGGCATAGCAACGAGAGGGGAGAGTGTCTGTCCACGTACCCTCGTAGACCGAAAGCGGAAGCGTTATAACAACGCGGTTGATGTAGTCGTACGTCTTCACGATCCGACCGATCCAAGTACCGAACGTACGGCACCTCCGTGTTCAGCACACGTTCAGCTCGATGACGATCCCGGGGCTCCGATCCAGCAAAGCGTCGGGGATGAGTTCCGTCGACGACGGCGTGGTGGCGATGATGATGCTCCACCGACGCGGGGCTTCGCCTAAGCTCATGACGATGTGACTTCTCCGGCGCAGGGCTTCGCCTAAGCTCCGCGACGATATGACCGAAGTGGAATATGGTGGAGGGGGGCACCGCACACGGCTAAGGAACGATCCGTAGATCAACTTGTGTGTTATGGGGTGCCCCCTGCCCCCGTATATAAAGGAGCCAAGGGGGAGGTGGCCGGCCCAAGGGAGGAGGCTGACCAAGGGGGGAGTCCTACTCCCACCGGGAGTAGGACTCCTCCTTTCCTTGTTGGAGTAGGAGAGAAGGAAAGAGGAGGAGAGGGAGAAGGAAAAGGGGGCTGCTCCCCTTGTCCAATTCGGACCAGAAGGGGGCGCAGGCCTCTTTCCTTTTGGCCTCTCTTCTCTATTCCCGTATGGCCCAATAAGGCCCGTATACTCCTCGGCGAATTCCCGTAACTCTCCGGTACTCCGAAAAATACCCGAATGACTCGGAACCTTTCCGAACTCCGAATATAGTCGTCCAATATATCGATTTTTACGTCTCGACCATTTCGAGACTCCTCGTCATGTCCCCGATCTCATCTGGGACTCCGAACTCCTTCGGTACATCAAAACTCATAAACTCATAATATAATTGTCATCGAAACCTTAAGCGTGCGGACCCTACGGGTTCGAGAACTATGTAGACATGACCTAGAACTATTCTCGGTCAATAACCAATAGCGGGACCTGGATGCCCATATTGGCTCCTACATATTCTACGAAGATCTTTATCGGTCAAACCGCATAACAACATCGTTGTTCCCTTTGTCATCGGTATGTTACTTGCCCGAGATTCGATCGTCGGTATCCAATACCTAGTTCAATCTCGTTACCGGCAAGTCTCTTTACTCGTTACGTAATGCATCATTCCGTAACTAACTCATTAGCTACATTGCTTGCAAGGCTTATAGTGATGTGCATTACCGAGAGGGCCCAGAGATACCTCTCCGACAATCGGAGTGACAAAACCTAATCTCGAAATCGCCAACCCAACATGTACCTTTGGAGACACCTGTAGTACTCCTTTATAATCACCCGATTCGTTGTGACGTTTGGTAGCACCAAAGTGTTCCTCCGATGGCAGGAGTTGCATAATCTCATAGTTACGAGGAACATGTATAAGTCATGAAGAAAGCAATAGCAACATACTAAGCGATCAAGTGCTAGGCTAACGGAATGGGTCATGTCAATCACATCATTCTCCTAATGATGTGATCCCGTTAATCAAATGACAACTCATGTCTATGGCTAGGAAACTTAACCATCTTTGATTCAACGAGCTAGTCAAGTAGAGGCATACTAGTGACACTGTGTTTGTATATGTATTCACACATGTATTATGTTTCCGGTTAATACAATTCTAGCATGAATAATAAACATTTATCATGAAATAAGGAAATAAATAATAACTTTATTATTGCCTCTAGGGCATATTTCCTTCAGAAGGTATATCTTTAGATCTTGCAATCGAATCTTTTAGTTTCTTGTTTTATAACTAGTTTGGTTTACAAAAGAAAACTAAAAAATGGAATTGAGGTTGCATCATATTATTCATCTTTATAATGTCTTCCGTGAAAATGATGGAAAAGAAAATTGTGCTCAATTGATAGAAGAAGAATTCAATAGAATGTTTGGCATAAATGATGAGCATGATTGCAATGTTGTTAGTATAAATTCTTTGAATATTCATGATGCTAGTGATATGCGAAGCCATAAGCTTGGGGATGCTATGTTTGATGAAGTTGATATTTTTATTCCCCCAAGCTTCCTATTTATGATGACTACAATGATGGAAGTGGATTTGGAGAGGTCATGACTTTATTTAGTGATGAATCCACCATTTTGGATGAGGCTTCAATTGACTATGATAACAGAGTTCCTATCTATGATGATTATGGTGATGAAATGTATGCTACAAAGAATAATGATAACCATGAAACTTGTCATCATGATTTTAATTTTCAATCACATGATAGTTATTTTGTTGACCACTATTGATGAGAGGAAATTTGCTTATGTGGGGAGTAAAAAAATTTCTATGATTGTGGATCATGAAAAGAATAATTTATGTGATGGTTATATTGTTGAATTCATTCATGATGCTACTGAAAATTATTATGAGAGTGGAACATATTCTTGTAGGTATTGCAATAATATCAAGTTTCCTCTCTATGTGTTGAAACTCTTGAAGTTTTGCTTGTTTTACCTTCCTATGCTAGTTGATTCTTGTTCCCATAATTTGTTTGCTCACAAAATCCCCATGCATAGGAAGTAGGTTAGACTTAAATGTGCTAGTCATATGCTTCATGATGCTCTCTTAGTGTTTCAATTCTTTACTTTTATGTGAGCATCATTGAAATCATCATGCCTAGCTAAAAGGCTTTAAAGAAAAGAGCTTGTTGGGAGATAACCCAACACTTTTAGCTATTGTTTTTGTGTGTTCACATGATTATGCTACTGTATTAATCATATTTTATTGCTTTTGTTTCAATAAAGTGCCAAGTAAAGCATTTGGGATAGTGTGGATGATAGTTGACTTGATTCTGTGCAAAAACAGAAACTTTTGCGCCCAGTACAGGAATTTCTAAAATGCACCGGAACATGCTTTTGATCTGAACTTTTTACAGGTGATAGATACAAATTCCCTAAGTTGTCCTAATTTTTCAGAATTTTTGGAGTAGCAGAAGTATGGTTGGAGTACATATTACTCAGACTGTTCTGTTTTTGGCAGATTATGTTTCCAATGCATAGTTTGCTTGTTTTCTACTTTCTATGGCTTATATTGCTCAATATAAATTGTGGAAATGATATGATACAGTAGGAATTGTGTGGAAACAATTATGAATCTTGTCTTTGACAGTACCAAAGTGAAATGGTTTGCTCTTTATCATACTAACCTAACTCACGAAGTTCCGTTAAGTTTTGTGTGATTGAAATTTTCAAGTTTTTGGTGAGATGTCGAGATGAGGAGAATAAGGAGTGAAAAGACCCTAATATTGGGGATTCCCAAGGCACCCCAATGAAATATTCAAGGAAGATCCAAACAACTATGCTTGGGGATGCCCCGGAAGGCATCCCCTCTTTCGTCTCCAACATTATCGGTAACCTCACTTGGGGCTATATTTTTATTCGTCACATGATATGATTTTTCCTTGGAGCATCATTTTATTTTGTTAGGATTTTCTTGCTGTTATTTAGAATAATGTTTTGCATCTCTCTCTTCAATAAAAATGTCAAGGATAGCCTTTACCATGCTTATTTTGCAAGTCTACATGTTGTTGTTTCAAACCAAAAAGTTTATCGCTCTTGCCAGAATTCCCGAGAAAAGTCAGAATGTGATAAAATGTTGAAACTTTTTGCATAGTAAGCTATAATAAATGTTCTACAGTGTGGTAAGTATTCAGAATTTTGGGAGTTAGGTAGGTATGATGAATCTTGCATTCTTTACAGACTGTACTGTTTTGGCAGATTGCTATTATGGTTGCATTGTTGGCATATGTTTGGTTGTTTAATGATTCTATTTGAGGATAGAAGTATTAAATATGCAGAGGCATTTAGTATGCAATGTCAAATAGTAATTTTTAGTGATTTGCTACAGTAGAGAACGATAAGGTTTTTCATTGATTTATACTAACTTATCTCACGAGTTCTTGTTGAGTTTTGTGTGGATGAAGCTTTTGAGATTTAGGGAAACCGTGATATGAGAGGAATTAAGGAGATACAAAAGCTCAAGCTTGGGGATGCCCAAGGCATCTCAAGTTAATATTCCAAGAAGTCTCAAGCATCTAAGCTTGGGATGCCCCGGTAGGCATCCCACCTTTCTTCTTCAACAATTATCGGTTAGTATCGGTTGATCCTAAGTTTTTGCTTCTTCACATGATGTGTGCTATTGTTGGAATGTCATTTTGTTTTGTATTGGTTGCTATTTTAATAAAATACTTAGATCTGAAAGTTTTTAAATAAAAGAGAGTCCTTAAATAGCTACCCATTTACATAACTACTTTCTTGATCTTCGCTTATATCTTTTCTGGAGTAGTTTGTCATTTACTCTTGTGCTTCACTTAAATTTTTATGAGCTATGGAATTGCTCTAGTACTTCACTTATATCTTTTTTAGCACGGCGTGCTTTAGTATTTTTTTTTGAAGAAATGCTCTCTTGCTTCACTTAGATTTGTTTGAGAGTTAGTAATTTTTTAAGAAATTCTCTTTTGCTTAACTTAAATTAATTTGAGAGAAAGAAATATTATGCTCATGATCTTCACTTATATTTGTTTGAGCTTATCAAAAGCAACATATGAAAATTAGTTCCAAAGTGATAGATATCCAAGAAGGATATAATAAAAACTTTCATGAAGATCATTGGACAAAATAAACTTGATTCCTTGTAATAGTTTTGAGATATGATGATGTGATATGTGAGTCATATTGATGAGTAATTATGCTTTAGTAAGAATATTGGTGTTAAGGTTTGTGATTCCCTATGCAAGCATGAAAGTCAATAGTCATGCAATGAAATTACATCCTACTTGTGGTGCATCATTCGGTGTTAATTATGCTTAATGCTCTCTTATGAGATTATTTGTTTCTTGGTTGGTCTCTTCTCAATCTTTTGCTGGCCTTCATTTTGCACTAAGTATGATCACTACTTGTGCATCCAAAAGCCTTTAAACCAGTTTTGCCACATGAGTCCACTATATCTACCTATATGCGGTATTCTTTTGCCGTTCTAAGCAAATTTGTATGTGCCATTTCGAATTTTCAAAATTAAATTCTCTTTTTTGTGCTCGTACCGCTCGCGAGGCGGTGAGGGGTGGCCGATATTTCCATGCTAGATGTGTTATTCTCATGATGAGTGTTTATTCACTTGTCATTGCACGAGAGTAAGGCAAAGGTACTAGGGATGCCCAGTCCCGAAATGAAAAATGAATTTACTTTATGTTGTCAAATAATATTCCTTGGAAAGTGTTGGTATGGAGGGCAACCGTGGATTCGGCTAGCCATGGAAAGTGAAAGTATGGTGAAAAAAGGAACAAACTTTAATTTCTGTTTGGGAACCGCCTATGATATATCTAGCATGGAAAGTGTGGGGAACTCTAAGTCGTTTTCGTTGGTGGGAAAAGTATGCCACCCAAAATGTTTTTATCTCTAACTTTTTCGCTTTGAGCTCTGGCACCTCTACAAATCCCTACTTCCCACCGCGAAGGGCCTTTCTTTTACTTTATGAAATTTTTATTTTTAATTTGAGTCTCCATCTTCTCTTATAAAGCACCAACTAGGAGGCACTATGTTCATACTTGAGCATTGGGTGTAGCTAATATGCGAGTGTGTTTCATGAATGGATCAATGATTGAGCATGATGGGCTAGGGGTAACTTATTTTAGCGTTGATATTTTGAAAGACATGATTGCTTGTTGATATGCTTGAGTATTTAAGTATCATGTCGAAAATAGACTATTGCCATGAATCATATAAAAGTCCAAATGTCCATTCTATAAAGAAAAGAATATGAGATGACATGTTAGGCAACATTCCACATCCAAAATTCTGTTTTTATCATTTACCTACTCGAGGACGAGTAGGAATTAAGCTTGGGGATACTGATACGTCTCCAACGTGTCTATAATTTTTGATTGTTCCATGTTGTTATTTTATCATTCTTGGATGTTTTACAATCATTTTATGGCAACTTTATATCATTTTTTATGTATTGACCCCGTGCCTAGTGCCAGTTGTTGTTTTTTGCTTGTTTTTACATCGCAGGAAATCAATATCTAACGGAGTCCAAACACCGTGAAACTTTTTGTGGATTTTGATGGACCAGAAGACATCCAAAGGGCTAGAGGAGCACCTGGGGGGTGCCACGAGGGGGCCAGAACCCACTAGGGCGTGCCTGGGGGCCCAGGTGCACCCAGGTGGGTTGTGCCCACCTCGGTGGCCTCCCTCACCCCTTCTTCGCCCTATAAACTCCCAAATATTAAAAAAACCTCGTGGGTAGCCCTAGATCAAAATTTCCGCCGCCGCAAAGCTCTATAGCCACGAGAAACCAATCTAGACCCCTTTCTGGCACTCCCCGGGAGGGGGAGATCATCACCGGTTGCCATCTTCATCATCCCGGCGGCCACCACGATGAGGAGGGAGTAGTCCACCCTCGGGGCTGAGGGTTTGTACCAGTAGCTATGTGTTTAATCTCTCTCTCTCTCTCTCTCTATCTCTCTATCTCTCTCTCTCTCGTGTTCTTGAGATGTTGATGTATCGCCGGCTTTGTTAATATAGTCGGATCATATGGTGTTTTCCCCTCCCTATCTTGTGATGAATTGAGTTTTCCCTTTGAGATTTCGTTTTATTGGATTGAATACTTTTATGGATTTGAGAGCACTTGATATATGTCTTGCAAATGAATACTCGTGGTGACAATGGGGTATCATATTGATTCACTTGATGTATGTTTTGGCACTCAACTCGCGGATTCCCGAGGTGAGATTGGGGTAATCTACACATAGGGGTTGATGCACGTTCTTATCTTTGTTTCTCCGGTAGAAATCTTGGGGCACTCTTTGAGGTTCTTGTTTTGGATTGAGTATTATGAATCTAGAATTATTTGGTGTTATTTTAGTACGAACTCTTGGATAGATCGATCGGAAAGAATAGCTTCGAGGTGGTTTCGTACCCTACAAACGATTTCTTCTTATGTTCTCCTCTAGATAGGAACTTTGGAGTGATTCTTCATCGCATGTTGAGGGATGGTTATATGATCCAATTATATTAGCATTGTTGAGAGATATCACTAGTGAAAGTACGGACCCTAGGCCTCATTTTCAATCATTGCAATACCGTTTTTGCTCCATTTTATCTATTGCTACCTTGCTGCTTTTATTTATTCAGATTATAAAAATATATTTCTACCATCCATATTACACTTTTATCACCATCCACTACTGCAGGAGACTGCTAACGCGACACTACGGTCAGAGACCCTTAGAGAAACTGTGTGCGATGCAATAATCGCAAACGGTGTTGTATGAAAACCGTCAGAAAAGGCGCAAAACATTTGCGATGATGTATGCATCAAACACGGTTCAGGATTTAGTTGTGTGTGCGATGAAGGGCATACGGTTAATCCATTCAAACTGTCTGCGATGAGGCAGAACAACAGAAACGGGCAGCCATAACAATGTGTGTGCAATGCAGGACACACGGTTAATCCATTCGAACTGTTTGCGATGAGGTAGAACAACAGAAATAGGCAGCCATATCAATTTGTGTGCGATATACGACATACGGTTAACTCGGACGAACTGTTTTTGATTAGGGAACACAACAGAAACGGTTCAACTTAACAAGATGTGTGTGATATGCAGCATACAGTTCACATGGATGAACTGTTTGCGATGAGCCAAAAGAGCACAAACGAGTCGTGTAAACAAGAAGTGTGTGATACGTGGCAAACAGCCGACTCGGATGAACTGTTTGCGATGAGAAATTACAACACAGACGGTCAATACAGTTACTTCGTGTGTGATTCTATGTGTACAAAAAACTTTGAAAATGCAAACTAGTTGCTTGCAGTGGCTAGGAGTATCGCACACGACGCGTCTGCGAGTACTCGTGTGCGATGATTAGTATGTTACACATATTCGTTACCTTATGTGAACATGTGTGTGAATTTTCAATATGGACAGTTAATATGCAAATGCCTTCTGGACATCGGGCACACGCTTAAACTCAATGAACTGTGTACGATACTAATACTTTCCATGAAAATTTATGAACTTGGGTAACAGCATTTGAGTAACATATATATAGTGGTTACACTATTCGACAAAAGGAGGATCTTCGTAACACGGTTTTTTTTACTATGTACTACAAGGCAACAGCCTCACAGTCCTTTATTAAAACAATATGGGTTCAGTACAAAATTACAAAGGGTAACAAAAGAAGAAAAGGCTACTTACAGGGAGTGATTAGTGTAAAGAATATATCCAATCAGTTAGTCTATCTCTATATTTACACTTGATTCTATGAGCTAAGAGAGAAATATCATGAATAAAATTCCTCCTCCAAGCTCTGAAAGTGGGCAACTCATTTCTGAAGATCCTTCCATTCCTTTGGGTCCAAATATTCCAGGTGGCCGTAAAGACTACCTCAGTGAAAAACGGTTGACCAAATTCCCTCCTGGCCTCACAAGCCATTTCAAAAGTAGTCTGGTTAGGTTGAACATTCCATGAAATGCCCAAATAATTCCAGACACATTGGCTAAAGTTGCAAGCAAAAAAGAGATGAGCTCTATCTTCATGCAAACCTGAGAAGAAAATGGCACAAGTATCATCCTGGATAATCCAATGTCGTCTCTGCATCATTTCCCTAGTGTTCAGACGATCCATCAAAAGAAGCCAGCCAAACACCTTGAGCTTGAGAGTGCAAGCACATTTCCAGATCCACCGAAAAAGAGGGTCAGCCACAACTTCGAAAAAACAAGACAAATAGTAGATCCTGGATTGATAGTCCCCAGTTTTTGAAGGCCATTTCCAGACATCACTAACTCCCTCATGCAAGTTTATCAGAGGCATTATAGTCTGAAGTTGATTGAATTCCTCAAAAGCTTCAACTGATAACGGCAAGTGAAAATTGTCGGTCGGGACAGGCAGCTCCATCACATTCTTAATGGTAGCGTGTCATCAATGACAAAAGAATGAAGCCTCGGGAAAGCGTTGTTGCATGATAACCACCTCGTTATTAAGTTGCCACCGATCCAGCCGAAAACCACCGAGTCCCCGGAGCGAACATGAGGGACGGCCAACTTACAAAATTTGTCATAGAGTTTCATCACGTCACGCCACCAAAAGGAACCACAACTTTGCGTTACTTGGGGCGGAGCATCAGCATAATATGTGTCCCAGATAAGTGAAACCCAGGGCACATCCAACTTGTTATAAAATTTGAAGAGGTGCTTGATCAACAAGGCCTCATTTTGTTTGCCAAGGTCTAGAACCCCGAGCCCTCCATGGTTCTTGGGCCGACATACTAACTCCCAAGCTGCCAATGATTGTCTTGGTGTGTCAGAGTTGCCTCGCCACAGACATTGCCGCATGATACGTTCTATCTGCTTCAAAATTCCTTGAGGTAATGAAAGGGTGCATAAGAAGTATATTGGCATGGAACATAAAACCGATTTCAAGAGCTGCAGCCGGCTACCCTGATTCAACAGACAGGATGAGGCAGATAATCTTCTCTCTATGCGGTCCACTAAGGGGAGCAAGTCATAGATTGTGGGCGAGTAGTACCCATTGGCAATCCTGTAAGTAAATGGCATGGAGCCAACATCACATCCAAGCAAAGCCGCCACACGTTGACCCTCCTCATCAGACATATTCATTGGAATCAATGATGATTTACTAAAATTAACCCTCAAACCCGTTGACTTAGCAAAGGTCTCAAGCATCTCCTTAAAAGCGATGAGCTGGTCGTCCACCGCAGGAAGGACAATTAATGTGTCATCAGCGTATTGAACAATCGGATAATCCCGTGAAGAGGTTCGTAACACGGTTTTGACAACCATATGGTCCATATCTACATACTTAACATCGTAACAACTATCACATTTTAAGAGGCTAAGGGCCAACAACTATATGGTCTGTATCTACATACTTAACATATATAGTAACAGCTAGCACATTTTAAGAGGCTGAGGGCCAACAACCACAACTATCCACTGGAAGCAGCTTGATCACGGCGACTCGGCATCTCGTCAATGAAAAGGAAGAGCCCTCCTGTGCCTTGGTAGAGCAGGAGTAGAACAGTGTCTCCAATTTTCCAATATGGATGCATTGCCACGAGAAGCGAGAACTTGTTAATTTGAATGGTTCCATTTTTGCGGGAAATGCAGTACCTTGCAATCACTTTGGCGTTATTAGCAGGCACAAGTGTAATTCGACCACGCCGGGAAATCGATCCAGGAACGGCTACAGGGGGCAATTTCTGTTGACAAGTAGAATAAAAACAATTGTAACATATCGTTGAAGATATATATAGTTTATGAGCATCAACATTAAAATAAGAATTTTTACCAGCGCTTTGTGCACACAATTGGTCTTGTTTAGTGTGTGCGCCATAGGTCTAATTAATCCCATCCAAAATCCAGCATTCATACGCTGTGCTATCTCTGTCAGATTATCAACAAAGTTTATGACATGCTTCAAGTCCTTCCAGTGAAATTTGGTACGCTTAGTAACATACAGATCGTTCACTATGCATCCAACATATCCTACTTAAAAGGTGGAAATGTAATATTTATTCAGAACATGGCAGAAGAATATATAGTGCGCATAAATTGGTAAACAGAATTTGTTACTGCCTAGGAACGGAGTCAGAATATGATATCACAATTGGTTGCTTAAATAATGATCAATTGGTTGCTTAAATAGTAATATGACAGCATGGATAAAGTTGAAAAGACACTAACCTCGATCAGACTTTGATCGGCTGATGACGTTTGGGAAGTAAACATCCATGTTAATTAGACAAGGCTGTGGTGCACGCACTAGAATTTTATTGCCAGTTTTCAGTTCATAACACTTAGACATTTTCTCCAAAGGTCCTCATTAAAATAGGAGTGACCATCTTTATCAAGTTTTACGCTAACCGTCATTGTAAACCCATGCTGCATTGTCAATATGACATCCTAGGAGTTGTCAGCAAAGTAAAGCCCAAGATTTCCTTCTACTCTTGTTCTTGCAAAGCAAGGGATGCACTGCTTGAAATGAAAATTAAGATCGTAAATTAGATATATTGAAATAACCGAGCAAGATGAAAATGTGGGAGTAATGGCGATAGAACATATACATATATAGATGCAAGCAAAGTACAAAAATATAGAATTAAAATAAATAATGTAACAAAGATTTGATGCAAATATATAGATAATGTAGCAACAGACGGTATATGTTCACAAATTTAGGCCATGCCGACCGTGGTAGGTTGAGATTGCACATACCGAGCACCCCTGAAGTCATCCGGAATGGTGAGATAGAACTTCGTTTCCGACTGGCCACGACCACAGTTGCCCGATTTGTGCTTGCACTGTGCACACATGAATGAACACCCACGAATCACCTAGAACAGAAATGATTACACGGCGATTTCCGCCGGTTGATTAACAGCGATGGACGGACTTTGATAAGAGATGAGTGAATATTTTGCTAATTAAGTTGATTACCTCCTCCATGAGAAAAATCCCCGGCCCAATCCCGCAGAAAACCCAAGTCAACCAAAGTCTAGGAAGTCGGTGCAGATAGGCGGCGGAAAGCGGTGGAGGAAAAATCCGGTGCCGTTTGGAGCGCGACCTACGACCGCCGCCAACAGTCGTCGAGCTTAGGGTGCAGAGTTGCGGAGGATTCCGTGGCGAGTGAGTGGGAACAAAGTGGGCGAGGGTTTTCTTTTCCTTTTGCATGTGTGAGTAAACACACACAGTTCGCAGAGGCGACAGAGATGAACCGCGTGCGATAGTAAATCACCGAGATTGAATGGGAATCCAAATTTCCTTTGTCTTTCATCCATGAGTTTTTTTCTACGATGAACATAAACCCTGCTAATCACCTTGTTCAAATTCGACACTTTTCCGGGTTCATTTACAATATTTAGGGATTATGTGCATTTTGTAGGCATTAATGCACGTAATTCAAATTCAAACAATTGGTGCATGAAAGGGTGCACAAGAACGGTCTAGAAAAAATCATACTCGTGGTATTTAGTAATTTATCAAGCCTTTTACAAGGAATGGGCAGAGATTTCAATGGAGTAAACCACAAACGCGTCATTTACTAGGTTATCAACTATAGAACAAGGAATATGTGCTTGAAAAACATGACGGCTGGCATGGTGCCATGGTATGGCCTCACCATGCCCTAGTTAAAATCTGAGAAGGTTTGATTTATGTCGTCATGCACGCCCTTCATAAATCGAACCATCACCGAGGAAGTTCATTGCTTTCGAGAGGGAAATCATCAAGATTGAAGGGGAATCCAAATTTCCGTCCTAGTTTGTCTCTCATTTCTTTTTCCAACGATCAACATACCGCCTCAAATGAAACGTGTTCAAATTTGATAGTTTTTCGAACTCATTTACCATATTTAGGGGATTGTGTGCATTTTCTATGCATTAATTATGCACATAATTCAAATTTGAACAATCGGTGCATGAAAAGGTGCACAAGAACGGTCTGGAAAACCATGCTTGTGCTATACAAAAAATGAAACACATGGTTGGAAAACATGACACCTGGTGTGGTGCCATGGTATGGCCTCACCATGCCCCTGGTAAAAATTGGAGAATGTTTTCCTTATGTCGTGATGCGCGCCTTTCATAAAATGAACCATCATTCAAGGAAGTTTCATGATATCGAGGGGGAAATCATCAAGATTGAAGGGGGATCCAAATTTCCTTTGTCCTTTGTCCATGAGTTTTTTCTATGATGAGCATACAACCTGCAAATCACCGTGCTCCAATTTGGCACTTTTCCGGGTTCATTTGCCATATTTAGGGGATTATGTGCATTTCCTATGCATTAATGCGCATAATTCAAGTTCGAACAATCGATGCATTAAAGGGTCCACAAGAACGGCCTAGAAAACCATGCTCGTACCATTTAGTAAATTTTCATGCCTTTTACAAGGAATGGACAGATATTTTGATGAAATGCGTGACAATAGTCAACCACAAATGTTTGTTTGTTGGGTTTTCAAGTATAGAAAAAAATGAAATAAATGCTTAAAAAACATGACACCTGGCATGGTGCCATGGTATGACCTCACCATGCCCTGGTAAAAATTTGAGAAGGTTTGGCTTATGTCGTCATGCACGCCCTTCATAAATCGAACCATCACCGAGGAAGTTCCATGTTTTTTAGAGGGAAAATCCCCAAGATTGAAGGGGAATCCTAATTTCCATCCTAGTTTGTCATTCAGTTTTTTTTCAACTATCAACATACCGCCTCAAATGCAACGTGTTCAAATTTGACATTTTCCCGGGCTCATTTGCAATATTTAGGGGATTATGTGCGTTTTCTAGTCATTAATGGACATAATTCAAATTCGAACAATCGGTGCATTAAAAGGTGCACAAGAACGGTCTAGAAAACCATGCTTGTGTTGTTTAGCACATTCTCATGCCCATGTGCACGCTAGAAGATGTGCATGCTTTTCTTCTGGATGATCGTTGCAACGTTGCATATACTTGTCATCTTCACACGTGGCTTATAAGAATATTGGACACAAGTTCCAACAAGTGTCCTCACGTTTTTTTGTGCCAGGCTCATCTTTCGTATACATGAGTTCTTTCTTGTTACTGGCTTGATAAAAAAATAGAGACGAAAAAGAGCAAAAAAATAGAGAGAAAAGAAAATAAAGAAAAGAAAAAAAGAGAAAAAAAGTGCATAGTCCAGGCCGGCAAGCATATGTTTTAAGCCGTTTTGTTCGGTTCTTTTTTCAGGACAAAGATTTCTGTACCTACGTGATCACCACTCCATATATCATCTATTTTTTAGCTTTGTTATACACTGCGGTTATACTTCACTTAGATCTAGCTGATTAGAGCTATCATATTTATCGTTTTCCACTCTTTTGATTCAGTATCTGGGCTTAGATTGTTTTGCCTCTTACTAGTTGACTGCCAGCACTAGTTAGGAGTTTGAGCAATTATTCAACTTGCATTGCTTTGCTAAATTGTGCCACTGATATTGTGAGTTGAGAAGCCATTGCCAAGCTACACTTTTTCTACCAATATGTATAGGTTCCGGCTCTACTGATTCCTGGTTATAGCTCCATCCAATCTTCATCGGTAGTCCAACGTGCCGATCACCACCGGTTGCATTGGTAAGAACATGTAAGAATTTGATACTAAGTTTGAGTGTGAGAGAATTTTGTCCACCACATCTTGTTAGTTGATAGGGATTATACATTGTGTTTTTTTCTCTTTCCTAACAATGGCACAGGATCAACCCACACTAGAGGGCCTCACCGCAGATGTGAAAGTCACCAGCGAGCGTATCGCTCAACTTGAGGGTGCTCAGATTGCGGCTGAAGAGAGGCTCAAGGCCATAGAGGATGCACAGGGTGTTGCGAACACACAGCTAAAGGACATCTTGTCACGTCTGGATGAGTTACAAACCGCACCCCCGTCAACAACAATGTTGATCCTCGCAACTCCACGGGTGGCGCCGCTATTTCGCGAGATCGGCGTGTGCCTATGGGTCATCCACAACACCCAGCTACTACCACTGATGCCGCCGCCATAAACCAGCACCAACGCACGTCTCAAGGACGAATATGGGGATAACTACGCGGATTATTCCAGTGACACCGAGGATGACCAAGCGGCCGACTGATGACCCACAAGTATAGGGGATTTATCGTAGTCCTTTTGATAAGTAAGAGTGTTGAACCCAACGAGGAGCAGAAGGAAATGATAAGCGGTTTTCGCAAGGTATTCTCTGCAAATCTTGAAACAAGTGGTAACAGATAGTTTTGTGATAGGATAATTTGTAACGAGCAACAAGTAATAAAAGTAAATAAAGTGCAGCAAGGTGGCCCAATCCTTTTTGTAGCAAAAGACAAGCCTGGACAAACTCTTATAATAGGAAAAGCGCTCCCGACGACACATGGGAATATCGTCAAGCTAGTTTTCATCACGTTCATATGATTCGCGTTCGGTACTTTGATAATTTGGTATGTGGGTGGACCGGTGCTTGGGTGCTATTCTTACTTGAACAAACATCCCACTTATGATTAACCTCTATTGCAAGCATCCGCAACTACAACAAAAGTATTAAGGTAAACCTAACCATAGCATGAAACATATGGATCCAAATCAGCCCCTTACGAAACGCATAAACTAGGGTTTAAGCTTCTGTCACTCTAGCAACCCATCATCTACTTATTACTTCCCAATGCCTTCTTCTAGGCCCAAATAATGGTGAAGTGTTATGTAGTTGACGTTCACATAACACCACTAGAGGCTACACAACATACATCTCATCAAAATATCGAACAAATACCAAATTCACATGATTACTAATAGCAAGACTTCTCCCATGTCCTCAGGAACAAACGTAACTAATCACAAAGCATATTCATGTTCATAATCAGAGGGGTATTAATATGCATATAGGATCTGAACATATGATCTTCCACCAAATAAACCAACTAGCATCAACTACAAGGAGTAATCAAAACTACTAGCAACCTGCTAGTACCAATCCCGGACTTGGAGACAAGAATTGGATACAAGAGATGAACTAGGGTTTTGAGAGGAGATGGTGCTGGTGAAGATGTTGATGGAGATTGCCCTCTCCCGATGAGAGGAACATTGGTGATGATGATGACGATGATTTCCCCCTCCCGGAGGGAATTGTCCCCAGCAGAACAGCTCTGCCGGAGCCCTAGATTGGTTCCGCCAAGGTTCCGCCTCGTGGCGGCGGAGTTTCGTCCCGAAAGATTGCTTCTGGGTTTTTCTTGACGAAAGACCTCATATAGCAGAAGATGGGCATCGGAGGGCCACCAGGGGCCCACGAGGTAGGCGCGCATACAGGTGGGGCGCCCCCCACCCTCGTGGACAGGGTGTAGCCCCCCTGGCCTTCATCTTTGGCGAGGATTCTTTATTATTTATTGTAAGATATTTTGTGGAGTTTCATGACTTTTGGAGTTGTGCAGAATAGGTCTCTAATATTTGCTCCTTTTCCAGCCCAGAATTCCAGCTGCCGGCATTCTCCCTCCTTATGTAAACCTTGTAAAATAAGAGAGGATAGGAATAAGTATTGTGACATAACGTGTAATAACAGCCCATAATGCAATAAATATCGATATAAAAGCATGATGCAAAATGGACGTATCAACTCCCCCAAGCTTAGACCTCGCTTGTCTTCAAGCGAAAGCCGATAACGATAAATATGTCCCCATGTTTAGAGGTAGAGGCGTCGATAAAAATAAATTACGGACATGAAGGCATCATGATTATTCTCATAACAGCAACATATATAGATATCGTCATATGATTTCTTACGTTCAAGTAATAATCCATTCACAATGCAGAGTACGAATCATAAACTTTATTGAGAACCAATAAACTAAAATCTCAGTCATTGAAGCAATCGCAATTTATCATAATGTCAGAAAGAGTCTATGTCAGAGCTTAATAGCAAGTCCACATACTCAACTATCATTTAGTCCTTCATAATTGCTAACACTCACGCGATACTTGTGGTTACAGAGTTTTAATCGGACACAGAGAAAGATAGGGGCTTATAGTTTCGCCTCCCAACCTTTTACCTCAAGGGTAATGTCAACAATAATTACTCATGCCCCCTACATCTAATTAGATATATTAATCAGGATCTTTCCAACACACTGTGCTTGCCAAAGGATAAAATGTAAAAAAAGAAAGGTGAAGATCACCATGACTCTTGCATAAGGTAGAGGATAATAATAAAAGATAGGCCCTTCGCAGAGGGAAGCAGAGGTTGCCATGCGCTTTTATGGTTGGATGCACAAAATCTTAATGCGAAAGAACGTCACTTTATATTGCCCGTGTGATATGAACCTTTATTATGCAGTCCGTCGCTTTTATTTCTTCCACATCACAAGATCGTATAAAGCTTATTTCCCCACACCAATCAATCATACATATTTAGAGAGCAATTTTTATTGCTTTGCACAGATGACAACTTACTTGAAGGACCTTACTCAATCCATGGGTAGATATGGTGGACTCTCATGGCAAAACTGGTTTAAGGGTTTATGGAAGCACAAGTAGTATCTCTACTTGGTGCTGAGAATTTGGCTAGCATGAGGGGGAAAGGCAAGCTCAACATGTTGGAAGATCCATGACAACATACTTTGCCTCAGATATAAGAAAACATAACTCATTACGTTGTCTTCCTTGTCCAACATTGGTGCTTTCATTAAGAGTTCCTCTGTGTCGTCATCTTTAGGCCCGATGGCTCCTACGATCATCAACAACGATGCACTCCAGGGTGAGACTTTTCTCCCCAGACAGATCTTCATATTCGGCGACTTTGCACTGTGGGCCAATTCGCTTGGCCATCTGGAGAAGATTGAAAGCTACGCCCCTGGCCATCTGGTCAGATCTGGAAGTTTGAACTACACGGCCGACATCCGTGGAGACTTGATCTTCGATGGGTTCGAGCCACAGCCAAGCGCGCCGCACTGTCACGAGGGGCATGATCTAGCTCTACCGCGAGCGATTGTCACGGAAGCCGCACCAGTGTCCGCTCCGACCTTTAGTTCGGAGCCGACTGCGCCGATCGAGGACGGGTGGCTGGACACCGCCTCGGGGGCTGCGATCTCTACAGCGATTGAGCCATACACCTACCCCGTCCTTTGCGAAGCTCGTGACTCCAAGGTGCCGGACTCCTCTCCGGACTCCAAGCCTTCCGCACCCCCGTTAATCGAATCCGATTGGGCGCCGATCATGGAATTCACTGCCGCGGACATTTTTCAGCACTCGCCCTTTGGCGACATCCTGAATTCAATAAAGTCTCTCTCTTTATCAGGAGAGCCCTGGCCGGATTATGGTCAGGAAGGTTGGGATGCGGACAACGAAGAAATTCAAAGCCCACCCACCACCCACTTCGTAACCACTGTCGATGATTTAACCGACATGCTCGACTTCGACTCCGAAGACATCGACAGTATGGATGACGATGTAGTGGAGGAGCATGAACCAGCGCCTATAGGGCATTGGAGAACCACCTCATCTCATGATGTATACATGGTGGACACACCTAAAGGAAGCGACGGCAAGGAACAATGGGACGCTATGAAGGATCGCTCCATCGAAAAGCAGTCAAAACAGCGACGTAAGCACCGCTCAAAGTCCCGCCTCGACAAAGATAACAGCCATACAGACCCAGCTATAGAGCAGGGTGAACCGATGGACGACGAACATGCTATCGAGCAACCGGCCGAACATGACAATCTGGATAAACAACCCGTCCCCGGCGAAGATAACAGTCCGGACGATCTCACGCCGGACAAGTTCTTTGGGCAGAAGAACCTCCACAAAAGGCTCGCCACAAAGACGCAGCCTGAAAAAAGCGAAGCGGAAGCTCAAAACAGCGGAAGATGCACTCGAGAATCAGATGGAGCAAAGTACTCAACACCGGAGACAAATACGGCGGCGATCGCCGAACAAAGAGCTACCCAAAGCGAAAACTATCGCCCGAATTTGATGAGGAGGCCGTGAAACCCCACAATCAAAAACAAGGAGGCCACCGGTCGGATGGGCGACCCCATGGCAACAGAGAGCGTGACGGCGCGCACACAAGCCGCACGCGATCCGCATGAGGATTCGCATCAAAAAGATGGCCCAGTTAGATCTATCTACGGGCCAAGAAAGCAAGCTCTAGTAAGCAAGGCAACACATCAAGTATCCGAACATCACGGTACACCTATATATAGGGGTGCCGCACACCCCCTATGTTTTACCGGTGAGGTGCTGGATCATGAATTTCCAGCGGGATTCAAGCCCGTAAACAAAGAGGCATCTGACGGAACAACAGACCACAGAGTCTGGATTGAGGATTACATCCTCCATATACACATGGCTAGAGGAGATGATCTCCACGCCATAAAATACTTACCCTCAAGCTCAAAGGGCCAGCCCGGCATTGGCTTAAAAGCCTTCCGAAAACACCATTGGAAGTTGGGAGGAGCTCGAGGATGCTTTTCGGGCAAATTTTCAAGGGACCTATGTCCGACCTCCGGATGCCGACGATTTAAGTCACATAGCTCAACAACCCGGAGAGTCAGCCCGGAAATTTTGGAACAGATTCCTTACTAAAAAGAACCAAATAGTCGACTGTCCGGACGCCGAAGCCTTACCAGTTTTCAAACACAACGTCCGAGACGAATGGCTCGCCAGACACCTCGGCCAAGAAAAGCCAAGAACAATGGCCGCATTAACAAGCCTCATGACCCGCTTTTGCACGGGAGAGGATAGCTGGCTAGCAAGATGTAGCACCAGCGACCCAAGTACATCCAAGTCGAGGATGGAAGCGAAACCACGACGCAGCAAGGACCAGCGTCGGACCAAGGGAAACAGCCTGAAGAGCACGGCAGTCAATGCTGGATTCAAAAGCTCTCGGCAGAATCATAAAAAGCTGCCCCTTAAGGATAACAGGGACAAGCTATCTAACTTAAACAAAATCTTGGACAAGATATGCCAAATCCACAGTACTCCCGGGAAGCCTGCAAACCACACCCACAGAGATTGTTGGGTCTTCAACATTCCGGCAAACTCAACATCGAACACAAGGGGCTCGACACACCAAGTGAGGACGATGACGAGCCCCAAAAGCAGAGCACCGGAAAACAAAAGAATTTCCCACAAGAAATCAAAACAGTGAACTCACTTCATGTGACAAAAGGCAAAAATAGAGCGGCGCCCATAGAGGTACGTGCAAGACGGCCTATCCCGGAGGAGTCCTGCCACTGGTTGTTAAAACCAATCACCTTCGACCATCGGGATTACTCTAGAAGTATATGGAACGCAGGTTGGACTGCCTTGATATTCGATCCGATAATTGGCGGACTGTAAGTGCATCTAGTGCCCCTTAGTGATTTTGGTGTATTGAAGACTTATAGGTTAAGGGACTAATGTGTTTACGAGCGTACACAGGTCTATAAGTCTATGAGGAGTTTGATATTTACAGAGAAAGTCGACCCCTAAAAATGAAGTTCTTCGACTAAACACTTTGATATTCTAAAGACTTTCTGAAGACTTTGAAAGTGAAGAAATTGGTGTGACCTTGAAGACTTGGTATTCATTTGAGGAACATGAAGCGTGAAGACTTTTGTTTTTGTAGTTTCTTCTCTCTTTCTTGAGTCATAGGAAACACCGTACTGTTAAAGGGGGTCGAGGAAATAATAAGGAAAAATTTCCATGTGATGCTCAACTCAACATCCTACACCTACCAATCCCTTTGAGTGAAGCCTTTGGAAATCTCATACAGTTCAGTCAATTTCTTCAGTGACAGAGAAGAAGTTCTTCTCGTCGCTGAGGAATTTGTTCTGACTGAGGAGTTAGGAATTCGCCAGTGCGGACTGCCTACACAGTGAGGATCATGATAGCCCTGAGGAATTTGAGAGTCAAATTTCCGACCGTTCTTTGTCTTCTTGGCAAATTGTTCCAAAATATCTTATCCACCTAAAGGTCATATCATTGAAGGGCATTTATGTCTTATCATGTCGGGCTGCTCCCTAGGCTATAAATAGCCGCCCCTACAACCACTAGCTGGTTGGCTGCTCCGAGAGAACTTGACACTTGTCATTTGAGAGCAACCCATCCTCCGAGGACTTTGAGCGAAAATCATCGAGTGAGGAAAAACCCAAAAACCAAACCCCTACAAACCCAAAGTGATTGAGCATCACTGAAGAGATTGATCCTGCGTGGATCCGACGCTTGTTTCCTCTGTAGACTGTGCTTCTTCCAGACGGTTAGGTGTCATGGTCTAGAGCATCCAAGAGGAATTGTGGATCGCCGAGCGACCAAGTCTGTGAAGGTTTGGAAGTCGCCTGAAGACTTACCACGAGTGATTGGATGAGGTCTGTGGGACCTTAGTTCAAGGAGAATACGGTGAGGACTTGGTGTCCTGAGCTGCGTGCTCGGCGACTGGGTGTCTGGGACTGTATGTCCTCGAGTTTAAATACTCAGCCGCTCCAACCAGACGTACAACTGAGACAGCAGTTGGAACTGGTATACCAAATCATTGTCTTCACCAACCTTACTGGTTCTATTTCCTCAACTCTTTCATTTCCTCATTACTGTGTTGAGTGTTTGTTCATATCTGTGTTTGAAGACTTTGACTGAAGACTTGCTCAATTTCCTCAGTTCAATTTCTTCAGTATGTTTGTCTTCATCTTGTGTTATCCTGTGATTACGCTTTCTGTACTCTGTGATTGTCTTCATTTCATCACGATGACCATGCCCGCATTCTGTTATGCTTACTTCTGAGTACTTATTCCGCTGCAAGTAGTTCTTTGCTTAGGAATTTCCTCACCAGCAAATTCCTTAGTGAAGAATTCATAAAAATCGCCTATTCACCCCCCCTCTAGTCGATATAACGCACTTTCAATTGGTATCAGAGCAAGGTACTCCCTTGTTACGTGTGATTTTGGTTTAACCACCTGGAGTTTTAGTTATGTCGACCGAAGGTATGAAGAAAGTGACATGCCCTATCTTTGGCGGTCATGATTATCCCAAGTGGAAGGCCATGATGAGGAAGCGCCTCATGGCTATGAACAACGAGCTGTGGACCGTCATCGAGATTGGTCTTACCGATCTATGTAAGAAGGCAAAGCGATGACATTCGCAAGTACACTCGACTTGACATCATGGCGAAGGACATCATCTGTTCCTGCCTATCCAGAGATGAATTCAAGCGCATTATGCATCTTTGCAATGCGGCTTATCTGGACCGAATCTCGACGTCTATGAAGGTCATCGAACCCGTCATGATCCTTGGTTTGAGGACTTCAAGGAATCTCTCAAAATGATGACTTTCGAACCGTAATCATCATCTTACGCATCATGTCTCATGACAAAGGGTGACAAGGTAACCGAATGTTCCTCATCCGAAGTTTAGTGACGATGAATCGATGATGATGGATCTGATGATGATATTGAACCTAGTTATACCAAACTTGTTTGCATTGCCACTAAACAACAAACAGCCTTGGAAAAGGTTCAAAACATGCTAGACAAAAGTGATGATATGTTGGGTGAAGAAATGGATCGCACTAAAGCCCTGACTGAAAATCTTCAGAGACTTCAGTTTAGGTTTGACAGCCTTCAAGGTCATCATAACACTCTCTTGTCTGATCATGAGAAACTTTCTTATGAATTTCTTCAAAGAAAGCAAGATCTTGCGAAGCTAAAAGTGAGTTATGAAGATCTTCAGAAGGAGCGCGATTCATTGCTAGCTCAACAAATCAGTGCTTCTCAGGAAGAATTTGTTCCTCCATGCTTAAAGTGCATTGAACGTGAATCTGCTAATTCTTCACCTGAATGTTCAAATGCTTCAACTGTTACAAATTCTTCACCTGCCTCTACTATCATTAATTCCTCATCCGAGGACATTGCTAGTATCCTTGACGATGCAGGTTGAAGGAATTGTACATGACAGGCATGTACAAAAGCCTCAAAGGGCATAAATCTATTTGTGATGTGCTTAAAAGCAGATCCTCAACAGGAACCCTAGGAAAGAGGGTATTGCCTTTGAGAGGAAACTCAATGCTGATGGAACATATTGGAAGCCTGAGCAGTACCCCAAAACCTCATGGGTTGCTGCAAAGGGACCTCTAGTTGATCCATCTAACTTATCTGGCTTTACATATGAATCTCCTCATTCTTCTGATGAGTCGTTTGACTCCAACTATAAACTGTTCAAAAATTAGAATGGTGAAGTATTTGCTAGATATGTTGGCAATAACTGTAGGAATGGATCACCTATGAAGAAAATCTGGGTTCCCAAGAAGTGCCTTGAAAGTCTTCAGGTGAATGTCCTCATGACACCACCTGTGAAGAATAGGAAGCCCAAATCAAACTCTTCATATGGACCAAATTCTTCATATGGATCCAAGTCCTCACACGGACCAAATTCCTCACGTGGATCCAATTCCTCAAAAGGATCAAAGTCCTCATATGATTATCATCGTGCTAACAACTCTGTTTCGCAGGGTAGAGCTAAGGGCTATGAATATGTGCATTATTCTTCAAACCAATATGTTCATAAGTCCTCAAAGAATTTCTCTGCTTATTCGTATGCTTACCCTAACCCCTCTTATGTGAAACGAAATGGATTGGCCTCTATACCACCATTCTCGTATGGTGCTCGCAGAATGATGAACTCTTTGTCACCCCTTCAGATGTGGGTGGTGAAGAAGAAGAACTAATTTCCTCTGCAGGGTCAGGTCTCCAGACGTGCTTTAACATCTGAAGAATTTGCTGGGGACCTGACAACACTTCCTGAAAGGACGCAGGCTAATCAAGAAGAAATGAACTTTCATTTCACACGTCCTCATACTGCTATATCTGTTATACTGCTTGATGAAATTCATCTGATGAAATTGATATCATATTCTTCACTAATGAAGTATATGAGATCGTAATTTGCACTAATTCACACTACTGGAAACAGGGAATTTGCCATCAGCCAGCTCTTTACCATCTGCCAGCTGATGGCAAAGAACGTCTTTGCCATCTGCTTATAAAAAACAGATGTCAAAGAACTGACAGACGGCAAAGAACATGGTTGCCATCAGCCAATTCTTTGCCATCTGCTAGTGGATGGCAAATAATCTTTGCCATCTGCCCGGCAGATGGCGTAGAGGTTGGCAAATCCTGTGGCCGTCAAGAGTGTAACGGCGTACCAGCCCCACCTATTTGCCATCCGCGGCAGACGGCAAAGATTCTTTGCCATCTGCTGGCAGATGGCAAAGCGATGGGGTTATTTTTTTCCAGGTAAAATAAACTATGGGGTTATCCCCTCCCTCTCTCCCCACCCAGCCACAGCCCCAATCCCCAGCCCCACGTCGCCCTTGCTCCTTCCTTCCTCACCCGCCGCTCCTCCCACCTCCTCCTCCTCCTTCTGCGCCCTAGGAGCCCCCGCCCGCCTGCTGCTACTCCTCCACCGGCCAGTCCTGCTGCGTCATGAGCCCTCCCTCCTCTTGGCGTTACGGTGGTCGATAGTCGGGTCAACGAGGAGATGCCTTGGCGCGGCCATGGGCGACTCCATGAGCGGGCCCACCGCCGTCGCGGCGCCTGCTGCCGGCGGCGCACTCCTGAGGCTCGGATGTCCGCGGCGCGGGCTGTGGACCGAGAGGCGGGCCCTTGGACGTTCCGCTCGAGGGGCTGGTCGGGCTGGCGCGATCCGAGCCACCGTTCATGGATTTCGCAGCTTGCACTACACCTGCTCCCGCCGTTGCCGCCCACTCCCTGCTGCCGCAGCCGGTGATTCCCCACGGTGAGGCAACTCCCTCCCCCTTCCCGCCTCCCGCCCCCCCTCTCCCCCTCATCCTTTCTCGAACCTGACAACCAAACTGGTCTCCCAGATCGGAACACATCAGTAGAAGCATGTTCTTCTTCAGAAGGCCAGACGTCTAGCGTTCGTCTTCAAGAGACCATGTCCATTTGACGTGCAACTACAATCTAGTGAGTTTCTCTGCCCCGAGTCATGACGACCTCCTTATGTGTGGATGTCAAAAGATGTGTGTTGTTTCTGCAACAGCGCAATGGCTGGTGAGGCAACTCTCTTTGAAAAATCCTTCAACATTATGTTTCTTCGTCTGTGATTTAGTGCACTGTATGTGGTTGTTCTTTGCTTAGAAAACATTATCATCAGATCTGTTGGTATATGATGACTGGAAGTAATTTCAGTTTTAGATGAATTTTGTTCATATGATGTGGTGTGTCCAGGCTCTTTTTCTTTCTTTCAAGATATGATGTTGTGATTTAGTAGCTTGGAGCCCGCACTTTAATTCAAAACTGATGTGGATACCTAAAATGATAAAAGAGCAGGAAATGGTGGCTAGCAAACATACCTTTTTATAAAATTGATGAGCTGAATATCCGTAATGCTTTGTCTATAACTAATTCGCCGCTAGATTTATGTGAAGTTGTTAGACTGTAGTTTGATTGTTATGTATTTTGTAATGCTTTGTCTATAACTAATTTGGCTGCTAGATTTATTGAAGTTGTTAGACCGTATTTTGGTGGTTATATATGAGAGCTAAAGAACAATATCTACTGAACAATAAAGAACAATATGTTCTTTAACAGAGCTTCTCTAAGATTTTCTAATATGTTATCCCACTACAAGAAATATGTTAATCCATGATAGATACAGACCGTCACCCATGAACACAAAATTGTCATTGAAGGTCGTCCATGACGGATTTAAAATCCGTCATGTATATCGCGTCATAATTTAACCACCACGCATTGCATGACGTATCGTTGAAACCGTCATGATCAGACGGTCTTTGGTATCACGAACCACCTTAGGTAACGGCGTTAACTTGTAAGCCATGTCATCATCGACATGGCAGCCAACAAGGATCGACATGGCGGCCTTTATAGTTATCGGCCCACTTAAAATTTTAGCTCACGTTCGGTCGGGCCGTCTAGCAATCGGCCCAATTAGGGTGTTGGCCAGGAAATTTTAGTGTTGCTTCATAGAGATTTTGGAGCGGCCCCCTAGCATCTGAACCTATTCGGTGATGCTTCATAGAGACTTAAAAAAAACTAAATCTTTATTCACAAGATGTCAAATATAGATTGACAATCATTAAGGTCACATTAAGTCAACCATTACAGCAACAACACACGAATCATACGAACCATAACAGCCTATATCAACATTACATCATCACATGAAACATTATAGCTATCTAAGTAACGGAATATGTTTTAGGCCATCAAGCCATGTGTCATCCTTGCCAATGAGGTTGATGTTTTTCACTCACACCAGCTCCAAAGACTCAACCGTGGTAAACCTTCAAAACAAAGCTAAGAGATGTTAGTGAAAATACTGGACATATGTAATATATTTGAACAAAACAAGCAAGTTTCCCACTAGAAATTGTAACCAGATACAACATAAAGTTGGTACAAAAGAGTGGCACCGTCAAAGGATTTTGTATTAATGCAATAGACCGATTAAGCATTGTGAATGAGATAGAAAGGGACATCATAAAAAATGGAGCTTGTGGAACATATATCACAGCTTAAAGTATTGTTGTGGGGGCGGGCAGAAAAGCAAGGCACATGACAGAAAAATGAACCAACGAAATTCTACTAGCTTCAGACCATGTTTTAGCACACCGATAAATCCACGAGCATCACTCTCATTGAATGAAGTTACCATCATGTCCACTGCAGGAATTACCCTATTTTGAACAAATGGAATTTGAACCGATAAACCGCTTTACATGTTATCTGCTAGTATTTGCAAAAATACCAGCTAGATAATTCAATTGGACTTAATACTGAAGCATGTCATCCTTAAGCGGATAGCTACAGCACCAACAAAAGCAGGCTTCTCTGGTCTTCATGTAGAACAATTTCTTACTGGTTATTTGTGCACTGGTAATGATTAATGAATACAGAAATTTTCTAAAGATGCACATGTTTAAGAAACGCGATTCCTCGTAATCACACAATTTTGCAACTTTGATGATTGATTTTCGTACACTTAAATAATTTGTAGTTGGTGCCTTGTAATTCAAAAGGAAGCTAATGTTGTGTTTGGTTCATGCACAGGTAGCAGGCTTGACTATGGCTACAAAATTTCTTTTTTTGAAAGACTGAATTTAGTGTTCAAGGCAAACGCAATACTATTGTTCACATGTCGATATATATGGCTACAACACGTATGCGTACAAAGCACATCAAGCAAACAAACTTCACATGTGCATGTCACTTAGTTTCGTAAACCAATTACTGAATTTCCCCTCTAATGTAATTTTGCACTTGATTTTTTAGGAGCGTGTAAAGTATGTTGGAATGTAATACTACATTAAAGCTATGTTCAATCTATTTTTCCTGTGAATAAATCGATGTTCAGCCAAACAAAGAAAATCTAATAGTACACATTATTTCAATCCTCGTAGCATGCCAACTTAAATCAGGCCATCGATTCTGAACTATGTAATTTGAGAACCTAACATATAGCAAAACAAATCTATGAATGCAGACAATAGAGATGCAGATATGAACTAATAATAAATCTCGTAAATAGGGGACTACATGGCAGATTCGGCAAAGAGCTACACCTAATTATTCAAATAACCATGGATCCAACTCCAATTAATCATATCGTGTGCATATGAACAGCACATCGACTATGCACACTAGAAGAAATTGCAGATGGATGCACGTACAGAAGACGGTGTTCGTGGGGTTCATTGCGACCTGGTTCTTGGCGACCTCGCCGATGAGGGGCTCGGTGTCGATGAAGGCGACGTACGAGGGCAGCGCTCTCTCCGGCGCGTGCTCTCCTGATGAACGCAGAACCGCACTCCTGCCGGAGCCCGCGCCTGGGTTCGGTGGATCAGAGTTGGGCGCCGGTGTTGGCTGTCGGAGTCGTGCCCCGGTGAGGTGGTGCCCGCCCGTGTAATGCCCAATGGACCACGCCCGTCGTGTCGCACCTCGCGCCCTCCTCCTGGCTGGAAGCGATGCGCGTACCTTGCATGTTTCTGTTGCGTGCCGTCCACGGAGGAGAAGGCGGGGAGGACCAGAAGCTCGGGATCCCAGCGCGACCTTGGCGGATCCGGCTGCTGAATCGGCGGATCCACGGAGGAGAAGGCGAGGAGGACCAGAAGCTCGGGATCCCAGCGCGACCTTGGCGGATCCGGCTGCTGAATCAGCGGATCCACGGAGGAGAAGGCGGGGAGGACCAGAAGCTCGGGATCCCAGCGCGACCTTGGCGGATCCGGCTGCTGAATCGGCGGATCCAGCCTTTGGATCAGCCGGATCCGGCGAGGCGGTGGGCACCGCCTTTTCTCGACCAGATCAACGGAGCACGGGTTAGCCCGGGGAGGGAGCGGAGTTGGGCCTGGCGTTGCTTGTCTTGATGCAGCCTCCGGAAGCCTCGACCTGCAGATGAATCAGGCGGAGTGGGGACGGCGGAGATCACAGGAGATGGGGGGAAGACGGAGCACAGGGAAGAGACTGATGGACTTCGATCCTCTCTGTCGAAGAGCAGCCGGTGACTCGGGGTGGAGGAAGAAAGGAGACAGAGGGGCAAGTGTGCCTACCGTTGGATCGAGGGGGATGGACGGTGCTTATGCGCGATCCGTGGGAGGGTTGTATCAACCAATCAGAAAGCAGCTTTCGCACCACGCAGGATTGATGGAAGTAGGGCAAATCAGCAGGAGCCGTTTGTGACGGTCTGGGTGATTTTATATATTAAAAAAATAGCCCTTTCTAGGCCCAGCTGGTAGATCCGTGACGGATTCTGAGATCGTCATCAGAAATCTGTCATGAATTAACAGGTTTCTTGTAGTGTCCTAGTTTATTCCTAGTAGCTCCCAGCCAATGTAGTGTGTGAACAAGTACTGAATGTTTTGTTTAGGCTTGGTTCTTATGTGATTTTTTCTTCAGAAAACTACCCCGTGGGCGTTCATCTTCAAGTGATTATCCATCTAACATGCTTGTTGTGACCACTTCGGTGAGTTTCTCCACCCCATGTACCGAGGCCCTCATTATGTGTGGATGTCATGAATGTATACAATCCCTTTTCACACTTTGGATTTTCCTTAAACACATCTCATGCATGTTGATTACTGACGTAGATTACTTTAGTATTGCAAGTGTTTTCACCTACATGTGACATCTGAACTAGCAGTTTTGTGTAGTACAGTCTCTATTTTAAAGCTTTGAAATTTCCATTACAGCCATCAAAGCCTGTTCACCCTGCGATTTAACTAGTAGATATTTCTCATGGTAACCATAGTCCAATTATCTAATAGCAATTCCTATCTCAAATCAGCCAATACAATATGCTGATTATTTTTGCATATCTTTCTGCTATCTTTCAGGAGGATTGGCTACTACATATGATTTGTGGAACTCCCAATTATGTTGCTCCCGAGGTTCTTAATTTGCATCCATGCCTTGAATTAGCTATGTACTTATTTTCACCCAAGTGAATATTTTGTTCAATTTTTCAGTAGTTTCTTGATGTACAAGTTAAAAATAACAAGGGTTCTGATGGTGCCAAGGCGGATCCGTGGTCCCTCGGGTGTCGCCATGGTCTTCCTCACGCGGTTGCCAACCGGCAGCGAGGAAGAGAACATTGACATTCAAATCGCTCCCATCATGAGGTTTGAGGAGGTTGCCATCACCACTAACGAAGAGGTCGAGGACCTCCTCGATATGTAAGTCGTCATTATTTCTGTTGATCTGACCCAATCGGTTGTACATTCAAAATGAAATGTATCTGTTGAAGGGGGTGAGGTATGTCCCATGTTTAGTCATACACATAACCTGTCTTGAACTTCATGGTGGCAATACATTATTTGATGTTATCTACTGCTTATTAATATTCTGAATATTGTATTGGTTCTGGTTATTTCTATTATTAGAAAGTACATATAGCAAAGGTTTTTGGCTATAGCAAGCAGTAAATGAAGTAGCATACCTCTGCTGCCTGTATATGATAATATCAAGTCCAAACTGTAATTGCTGCATTCAGTACTTTGTTTGTTAAATCCTTTTCAGGTTAGTGAACTGAGATCATACAGTTCAGTCATAAGAATTCATTTTTCCTAGCACAAATTTGTCGCAAATAATCATTAGTTAAATTAGGTTGCTCTTCTGACAAATCAGCAAGAAAGAAACCCCATGTTTCCCACGGCATGTGAGAGACGAACAATAACAGGACGGAGGAAAGTAACATATGACAGGAACACAATTTCAGAGTTAATATAATAATCTGAATTAGAAGAAAGATGCTACATCAATCAAACCATAAAAAGCATGCCGCTCAACCCCTCTTGGTTTCTTTGGCGGTGGCATTGAACATTGTTTTGGTTTTAGAAATGGAACATGTGTGTACCACTAATTTGATCATGTCCTTTAGCCAATGTTAAATGTTGTGAATTTCTGGTTCTAGACCATCCAAGAAGAAAGACTTATATTTGGGAACAGACGGAGTAGTATTATATGTCTTATCTCTCCAGTACTTGCAAGCATTTTGACGTTCAGGGCTTTTGGTTCCCTTTTAGATATGTGAAAGGCAACCCATGCAACAAATTTCACTTTGGGAAAAATTACAGTCTCGACAAAGTTACAGATGCTTTGTTTAACTTGATGATCCATAAACAAGATATAAATCTGCAGCTCACTAGAATTCAACTTTTTTTTTTGCCTGCTTATTCTCCATGGCATTTTATGGTTGCATTAGCATGTTCGTAACTGGTTTGACCATCTCATTTATGGTTGTATGCAGTATGTGTATGATTGGTGTGCCAGAAATCACATGCATGATAGTATAACACAGATCCATTTGAACTAAGATCGGTGTACCCGGTGAAGCGGCGATCAGGTTAGGGTATAAATAAATATGTTTCTTTTCTTTCCTTGTGCTGTTTTTTCCTTATCATCTTGCTATGTTTGTCCATCTAGAGAATCATGAGGTTTTTCATGTCCAATGGAACACAAGCCTTTTTTAAATACATGTTACTTCAGGCACTGCGTTTCAGATCGACACGGCTTTACGCATGTGTTGGGTTGCCAGTTTTGAGCCACTTAATTTACGGGTTGCATTTGTTGCCACTGTTGTTTAATACAAATTATATTATTTGGCTGGCTAGATTTTTATTTGTGTTTGTATCACAGGCTGCAAACAATTTTGTAGTTGCGATGGCGGCGGCTTCATTTTGTGCTTTGAGGGGCACCTACTACAAATACAACATTTTGGATCAGGTATGTATCATATGGCTGCTTGTCTCCCAGCACACATGAACTATAGCCTTAATCCTGTGTAGTAACCTGTTATGTCCCATTTTGGCGCTGTCATCATCGTCGCACCATCGCGCGTGACGTCGGAGACACGCATTTAGGTCGAGCAGTCTGTGCCTTCGTGCTCTTCCCTCGGCGTGTGGAGCTGAGGATACGGACGAGGAGACCAAGTAATCTGTGGCATCTTCATCGTCGTCCTCTTGGTGCGCGACGTCCTCTTGGTGCACGATGCTGGAGAGACGGACAAGGAGGCCAAGAGCTGGAAGTGAGGCTATATATGCAGTGCTTTGTTTGATGGGGAACTATCTTAGTGTGCCAGTATACGCTGTAGTGGTTTGTATTGATAATTCAATGCTAAATTTCTACTCAGTACCAAATGAAACTTGCTACTATTGGTAACATGTGTTGGATACATATGTGTTCATGACTATTGGTAATATGTGTTGAATATGCTATATTGGTCATATAAATATATTTGTGTTTGATTTCTGTGAAAATGAGTTGATATAAGAAAAAACAAAATTAAATGGGGCAATATAGTCACTTTGCCATCAGCTGGTAGATGGCAAAGAGCTTTGCCATTAGCTGGCAGATGGCAAAGAAGCCACGTGTCATCTACATGTAAAATTTGGGCTGGCCTATTTAGGCTCTTTGCCATCTGCCAGCAGATGGCAAACTGTTTGCCATCTGCTGGCAGACGGCAAAGCATGCAGCCTTCTAACGGGGCTAACCCCGTTAAGAGGCTTTGCCATCTGCCAGCTGATGGCAAATCCATAGGCTCTTTGCCATCAGCCAGCAGACGGCAAATAAGCCTTTATCGGCAGGGTTTCAGACAAACTGTTTGCCATCTGCTGGCAGATGGCAGCAAAGTGCCAGATTCCAGTAGTGTCATCTGCAGGATGATCAACCCAAAGCAAATGAATGGGTCCTTGATAGTGGATGTACAAATCACATGACTGGTGACAAGAACCTATTGATGGATGCTCCCTTATCACCGTCACATCTGAAGCATATCATCTTCGCTGACAAAGGCAAAAGTCAGGTATTGGGTCTTGGTAAGGTTGCGATCTCTAAGGACATACACATGGACAAAGTCATGCTTGTTGAGTCCTTAGGATACAACCTCATGTCAGTCTCAATGCTTTGTGATCTTGATATGGTTGTTTTATTTGGCAAGTATCATTGTGTTGTGACCATGGAAGCTGACAATTCCAAAGTCTTCGAAGGCTTCAGGAGAGGAGACTTGTATATTGTTGATTTCTCTACAGGACCACAACCAGATGTGTGCCTACTTGCAAAAGCTTCAGAAGGATGGCTATGGCATCGACGACTTGGTCACGCAGGATGAGGAATTTGCACACGCTTGCGAAGAAGAAGCATGTCATTGGCATTGAGAATGTCAAATTCCTCAAGGATCACTTGTGTGGAGCCTGCGAATCTGGAAAAATGACCAAGGCCAAGCATCCAGCGAAGACTATCATGACCACTACTCGTCCATTCGAATTGCTTCACATGGACCTCTTTGGTCCTAATCATTACTCAGCAGTCACTAATGATGCATCTCTATATGGCTTTGTTATTGTTGATGATTACTCTCGTTATACATGGGTACACATTGTTACTTACAAACATGAAGTGCGGGAAGTCTTCAAACGATTTTCCTCGAGGGCTTCAACCAACTTTGGTGTGAAGATCAGGCACATCAGGAGTGACAATGGAACTGAGTTCAAGAATTCCTGTCTTGATGACTATCTTGATGAACTTGGTATTACTCATGAGTTATCTGCTCCCTATACTCCTCAGCAAAATGGCGTCGTGGAGCGCAAGAACAGACCTCTTGTTGAGATGGCTCGCACTATGCTTGATGAATACAAAACGCCTCTTCGTTTTTGGATTGATGCAATTGATACCGCATGCCACATCATCAACAAAGTATATCTTCACAAATTCTTCAAGAAGACTGCCTATGAACTCCTCACTGACAAGAAACCCAATGTGAGTTATTTCAAAGTCTTCGGTGCTAAATGCTGGATTAGAGATCCTCATCACAATGCTAAATTTGCACCGAAAGCACATGAAGGTTTTATGCTTGGTTACGGAAATGACTCTCACACCTACAGAGTCTTCAACATCGCTCTACACAAGATTGTTGAAACTGTAGATGTGCGGTTCGATGAAACTAATGGCTCGCAAAGAGAGCACCTACCTTCTGTGATAGATGAACCAGCACCTGAGGAATCTATCAAGTTCAAGGCTACTGAGGATGTAATTCCTACTGAAGAATCTGCTGAAGAATTCATTCCTGAACGCGAAGAACGTCGAGCTGATGCACCTGAAGATAATGCTGAAGAAAATGGTGCTGAAGAAAATGCTGATCAAATTCCTCGACGACAACCAGCCCATCCTCGTGTTGCAAAAGAAGTGCAAGTTGACAAGATCATCGATGACATTGAAGCACCAGGTCCTCTCACACGCTCAAAAGCTTCACATTTATCTAACTTTTGTGGGCACTATGCTTTTGTCTCTATCACAGAGCCCACTAAGGTAGATGAAACATTTCTGGAGCCTGAGTGGATTCAGGCTATGCAAGAAGAATTACATCGATTCGAGCTCAACAACGTCACAGGAACTGGTCAAACGTCCGAGATCCTCGCAAGCATAATATCATTGGCACAAAGCGGATCTACCGCAACAAGCAAGATGAAAATGGCCTTACGGTGAGGAATAAGGCACGACTTGTAGCTCAAGGCTACACACGAGTTGAAGGAATTGATTTCGGTGAAACTTTTGCACTGTTGCTAGACTTGAGGCTATTCGCATATTACTTGCTTATGCTAACCATCATAATATCACTTTATATCAAATGGATGTGAAAAGTGCATTCCTCAATGGTAAGCTTGAGGAAGAAGTATATGTTGCTCAACCCCCAGGTCTTGAAGATCCAAAGAATCACGACAAAGTCTGCAGACTCAACAAGGCCCGTTATGGCCTCAAATAGGCCCCACGGGCGTGGTCTTCAAATTCGTCAACAACACAATGGCATATTCATATCTCAGGACAAATACCTCAAAGATGTTCTGAAGAAATTCGGTATGCAAGATTGCAAAGGCGTCAAAATTCTTATGCCCACAAATGGCCACCTATGCACTGATGAAAATGGTATTGACTTCGATCACAAGGTATACCGCTCCATGATTGGTTCCTTATTGTACTTATGTGCATCTAGGCCAGATATAATGCTTAGTGTTTGCATGTGTTCCCGATTTCAAGCTACACCGAAGGAATCACACCATAAGGCGTGAAGCATATTCTTCGATATCTAGCTCACACACCAACACTAGGATTATGGTACCCCGAGGGCTCTACTTTTGATTTCATTGGATATTCTGACTCCGACTATGCTGGTGATCGTGTGGACCGCAAGTCAACATCTGGTACTTGTCATTTCCTCGGACGATCTTTGGTCTGTTGGTCCTCGAAGAAACAGAATCATGCGTATAACTGCTTCATCGCGGAAGCTGAGTACATTGTCTTTGGTTCTTGCTGTGCTCAATTGTTGTGGATGAAGCAAACTCTCAAGGACTATGGCATCAACGTGAAGAATGTGCCTCTCTCTTGTGACAATGAGAGTGCCATCAAGATTGCTCACAACCCAGTTCGGCACTTTCGAAGACAAAGCACATTCAGATTCGTCATCATTTTCTTCGTGATCATGTGTTGAAGGGCAACATCTCCATCGAGCATGTGAAGACTGAAGAACAGCTAGCCGATATCTTCACAAAGCCCTTGGATGAGAAGAGATTTAGCAACTTGCCGTGTGAACTAAATATCTTAGAATCTTCGAATGTTCTTTGAAAAGGACACACATCCTGACACTTATGCAAAATTGATGACTTAGATATGCAACACATGAAGAAATGTTTTTCTTCAATCAATGAAGAATAACACTCTAAGTGTGAAGAAATTAATGAAGGATTCAATTCTCAGAACCCTACGACAATTCTACGTGGTGTTTGAAATCATCATTCTTATACGGTGGGTCACGCCACCACCAAAGTTGAAAATCTTCAATTTGAGTCTTTCCTCAGTTTTGAAATTCTTCAGTTTTTCAAATTCTTCAACTTTGCAAAATCTTCACTGATTCCGTCGTTTTTCTTCATTGGCTATATACATATATGGGTTTATGTCCTCTACAACATTCACTTATGGCTATTTCTTCAAGTTGCTTTTTCTACTAAGTGAATGTGATCGGACCCTTCCCCCTCTATGCTATACTAAACCCAATCTATTCACAAATTCTTCAGGTGCGTTCTATTTGAAACTCATTCAAAATCTTCACTGTGTCCTTGTCAGCTGAAGAAATTGCGAACGGAACTTTTAACTTATCTTATCCAAATTTTCGGCTTTGCCGCTCAATCCGTTCCGCTTCCTACGTTAGACTTATCTATTCACCCACGATCTAACATGATCTCCACTTTTCAGTACGTGGGTGACACATGTCAAGCGAATGAGAAGGGTCAGGGGCACGTTCCTCTAAAATCTTCGGGCGAACAGTTTTTCACCGTTGCTATATATATACCCCCTCTCCCCTTCCTCACTTCCTTTACTCCGCTCGACCGCTCTCTCTCTTGCTCGAGCTTCTCAAACCCTAGTGCCGCCGCTACTCCATCGTCGCCGGTGAGGAAGAGCTTCACTGCCTCGACCTCGTGGCAGTCAGATCGCTACCGACATGAAAATCTTCACTCTGCCGCCGCCGTAGCTGTCTTCCTCCGCCGAGTTAGGGCGTGGGAGATCTGAACTGACGAACTTATAATCTACACTTCGTAGTTCGTCGTGTTCTTCAGTTCGGGTAATTAAAAGTTACTTTTATTACTCGCTTTGATTCTCAAACCTTCCTGAAAATCTTCAAAAGTGTTTATTCTACAAATCTTAACACATATGAACACCTCAAACGTAATATGCTCTTGATTCGTTTCTCTAAGCAATGATTTTTATTCAAGATTCCTCAATTGTGTGGATCCTCGATCTATACAACTCTGGAACCTAAGACAAAGATCGCTTAGTGAAATTCTTCAAGGCTCATCTGGTCAAATTCCTCAAACTTGTTCTTCTGAGAATGCATATGACCTCTCCAAATTCCTCGCAACTATACTCTATTCACAGGTACTCATGTCCATTCTTTGAATCACTAGGTTCTCATCAACTTAACTCATTTGCAGCGTTCCTCGAAGAAAAGTTGCATACTTCTTCAGAGAATTCGATTGTTCAAATACCTCAGCTGAAGAATATGGCAGAAGCAAAGAAGCCACAGAAAGGAGGAAAGAGGCCTGAGGTCATGACGGCTTTTGAAATACCTAAGGACATATACGCTGACTATTGCACACCTGATGAAGCCAAGTTTGGCAAGGAAAACAAAAATCAGCGCAAGGTGCGCATTCAGAGGATTGAAAGAAGATGGGCAAGGGAATGGGGGGAGTACAGGTATGTTACTCCAAAGTACATGAAGAAATTCGCACTGAATCCTCCATGCCCAAGAGCTCCATTGGCACTGCCCAAAGTCAATTGACCCCACCAAAGATCAAGCATGGTGAGGACTTTCTGAAGAATGGGCCAAGCGCCAAGCCAAGTTGGCGAGACAAGCCAAAGAAGAAGTGAGGAAATTCAATGAAGACTCACATCTGCTGCTGCCACTGAGGCCCATGTTCAGCCCAGAAAATCAATGGCAAAGAAGCCAGCACACAAGCCAAGTGCTTCACCAATAGTGCCCTCACGGCCAAAATCCTCAGCAATGCCCTCACGGCCAGTTCCTCATGCTGCTCCTGCTCCACCCAAATCCTCAGCTCCTCCTCCAAAGTCCTCAGCTGCTCCGACAAAGTCCTCAGCACCTGTGCATCTGGCTACATGCCAAAGAACTGCAGGCATCTCTATTGCCTCTGGTGTCTCAGCAAGTTCCTCAGCTGCACCAAATTCTTCATCAGGCCCCACTCTGCTGAAGAAAAAGGCAACTGCTGGACGAGGTCCTCGGCCAAGTCTGAAGAAGAAACAGGTTGCCTTCCAAGTGCCATCTGATGATGAAGCTGATGATGATGAACTTGCAGAAATCATCAGAGACCGACAAGTTAGGGCAGCTAGAGCCAAAGGCACACCTGTGCCACTGCTTTTGGATCCAAGGGCAATCCTCGAGTACATTGATCTCTGGCACAAGGATCCAGAGACACCTATGCCTGATTTTCATTTGACTCCTGGACAAAGTCACATGCTGACCCATTTCATCTCTGAAGAGAAATGGAAATTTGAGAAGGCTAGGCAGATCAAGAAAGCTCAATTCAGGAAAGAGAAGTTCCCGAGGAAAAACGTTGTCAGAATGACAACTGAGGAACTCCTCAAGATTCAGTCTGAAATCAAAGCCCTAAGTGATGACTTTGATGCCTATTATGCTGATTGGCAAGGAGCCAAAGTCAGATTTGTCAATCTGACAAAGAAGTTCACAAATGTTGCAGCCCAACGCCACAAGAAATTCCTCAGGATGGAGCCTCTGCTCAGCCTGCTGAAGAACATGCCAGCACCGTTGATGATTTTAAACCTGCTGAAGACAATGCTAGTTCCAGGGCTGATGACTCCATTCCAGCCGCTGATGAAATTGCCAAGGCATCCACTAGTGGTGCGCCTGAAGAAACTGAAGAAGTCAGGGCGACTGCATCAGTTGCGCCTGAGGAAATTCAAACAGATTCCTCAGCTCCTCCTGCGCCTACACCAACTCCTATCCTTCCATTTGCATCAGATGTGAAGCAGACCAAGGCTGCAGAGCAAGCTGCAGTGAAGAAAAGGAAAGCATCAGCTGCGTCAAATTCTTTGGCCCCGAAGAAAATGAAGCCAATGACCAGCTCATTTGAAAATTCAATTGATGTTGTTCCGATTTCCTCCATGCCATCAAAGGACCTTGTTCCTTTTGGTGAAGAATATGAGATCCCAAGCGGATCTGATGAAGAAAATCATTCTGCTGCTTCGTCAGAGCATATTGATGAAGAAATTGAAGTGGATGCAATCCCTTCAACACAAATCATTTCCTCGCCTATCCCTCAGTTCACAGCTGAAGAGGCTTGTGTTGAGGAAATTGAAGACGAAGACGTGGATATTGGATGCACCACGCCTGTGATGAATGATGACTTTTTGGAAAGTCAACATCCCACTTCTCCACTCTTCACCCCAATCCAACAAATTCCTCAGTCCCCTACACCAACAGTTCAAATGGGCTCTGAAGAAACTCATCCCACCTCATCCGTGCATGAAGAAATTCTAGCCACTAGTGCTGAAGAACCTGCTGCTGTTGATCCTATGAACATGCAGACTGCATATGAAGAGGAACCAGAAAATCCTCAGCCTGAAGAACCTAAGATTGCGATTTCCCGAGGTAGTGATGCAACTCACTGACACTCCACTGCCAAAGCCAAAGAATTCATTCTCAACGAAGCAAAAGTTCAAGGCTGAAGATTTCATCGGCGAGCATGTATTCTTCACTCACTACAACCCATATGACTCTGCTCGCATAAGGAAGAGGCGTTTCTGGACTGCTAGTAAAGCGAACTTCTATTCCTCTGTGTTATTCAAAAAAGACAAAGTCTTCGATCATGCACATATTCCTCACGTGGACATGGAATCTCTGCCAGGCTTCGAGCCAGTCCTCAGTGTTCTTCACGATGCTGGTTTGCTGAATTTCTGCACTGACATCTGTGATTGGAACGAAGAACTCATTCTTCAATTCTATGCGACGCTGCACATCACCGGAGATTCTAAAGACATGAACTCATGGGTACTGGACTGTGTCGGGGAGGCTGATCTATGGGACCGGCGGACCGAGCCCCTTTCGGTTCGGCGGGGGCGGAGGTCGCACGAAGAGCAGATCGAGGCGAAGCACACGAGCGGTTTACCCAGCTTCGGAGCTCTCCGGAGAGATAACACTCCTACTGCTGCATGTCCGAGTGTATTGAGTTCTTGTTCGAGCGCTGAGTGCTACAAAGACACACAAGCTGCTAACGAGACCGGCGTGAGTGTTCTCTTTTTTCCCTACGCTATGCATGGGCCTCCTTTTATATGCTCAAGGGGTCTCCGACAGGTGGCAACATAGACAAGGGTAAAATGGAAAAGGAGTGGTTGGTACAGCTACTTGTACAGTGTATCATACCTAACCCTGACGGCAGGGGACAAAGGCATTAAATGCCCATCTACGTCACCCTAACAGTGCAGAAAGGGACCGTCAGGGGCGCCACCGCTTGCCAGATCGCAATCTTGTCAGCGCCGCCTGCCACCGCGCTCCGCTGGCCGCACGGCCTCTTGCCACGCGCGCCTGGAAAGGTCCCACGACGACACGTTAGTGGATGTGCTGGAGCGCAGGTACAGAGTGGTGGTCTGCGCGGCAAGCGCCTTTGCCGCGGTTGTTCTCTTTGTCGCATCCGGAAGCTTGTCGCTCACGGGCCTTCCGGCAAGCTCCTCTTGCCGGGCCTTGTCTCCTAGGTGCCTTGGGTGGCCTTCCCGGCAAGCTCCTCTTGCCGAGGCCTTGTCTCCTTGGCTTGAATACTTTGTTCTTGAATGGCTCCAAAGGAACCACGGAGGACCTTGGCGGTCACCCGGTAAGCCTTGCCGCGGAGGGCTGCAGCTGCCTGCCGCACGAGTTCGGGATACTAGGGTACCCCTACTCTAGTACACCGGCAGGAGCCCCGCTGGGCCACACCGCAGTGCCGAGCGCTGTTGGGCCAGCCCAAAAGCAGGCTGCAGACGCACGCGGCCTGGGTCACACCGTAACTCACCCCGGACCCTGGCGCCCTGCCTGAGCAGCCGCAGCGTCGAATGCGGCGTCGTGTGAGAGATCGTGGGTGAGATCGTGGGTGGTTTCTTTATTCGGAAAAAGCGGGCGTCCGCCCCCTCCCTCTTTATAAGCAGGGGAAACAGGGGCAGTCCGCCCATCTCGCCAGTTGCTGTCCAATCTCGAAAAAAAACCCGCTGCCTCCCCCTTCTTCCCAAGGCTGAAGAGAGAGCAGCGCTCCACCCCCCATCGCCACCAGCATCACCAACGCCGTCGATCTCCCTCACCACCTCCGCCATGGCTCCGAAAGCCGACAAGGGGAAGGCCGTGAAGTCGGCCGAGGCGCAGCGGCTTGCGGCGCTGCGGAAGGAGCGGGCAATCTTTCCCCCCCAGCTCGCCGCGAAGGAGCTGAGGGAGAACTACTACCTTTTCTGGTCGACGGAGATGCGAGCGCATCCGCGCACGAAGGTACTCCCAGCTGCTGCTTCGGAACTGGCTCCGAATGGGTACCCTTTCTTCGCGTTGTTCTTCTACTGTGGGCTCTGCCCGCCTTTCTCTGAATTTTTCTGCGATATCATGAACACCTACGGGTTCCGCCTCCTTGACTTCACCCCCAATGTTGTTCTAACCATGGCAGTTTTCGCACATCTCTGCGAAAACTTTGTCGGAGTCCATCCAAACGTAGCCCTTTTCCGCCATTTCTTTATGCCCCGAGTTGAGAGAGGGGAGCCTCTTGCCGGCGGAATCGCTTGGAGCTCAAGGATTGGCAAGAAGGAAGCTTATCTGGAGGGAGAGCTCCGCAGCAAGTGGGAGGAGTGGAGGGCGGATTGGTGCTGGATTGTCGAGGAGAACCCGCAGCCATTTACCGCCCAGCGCCAAAGCCCAATAGTGCGCGGAAACAATTGGAGCAACGTGGCACCGGAAGACGCTAGACTGAAGATTGCCGTCACCCGGATCCTGCGCCTCAGGCTTGCCGGACTCACCGTAGGCACCGTTGGCACAGACTTTCTTCGCCGATGCATCGCCCCCTTGCAACAGAGGAGGAGACCCGCCTGGGAGTTCCAGAATGCGGCGGATATCATGAGGCTGCGCCCGGGCCTAAATTTCAACTTCACTGTCTTGGAACTGGACGTGATGCTCTTGGAGCTGTTCAAGCCCGATCCTGATCATCCCGAAATGTTCAGGTTGCCGAAGGGTGTCGTTCCGCTATGCAACAATTCCTCGCTCGACCGCATCCGTGCAATGATGCCGTTGTGCGACTCGCATGGAATCGTTCCAACCTGGCAAGAGCCTGCAGATGACGTCGTCTTGCAGTGTTCTTTGACAGCCGGTAGAAGTGCCGGTCCGCCCGATGAATGTAAGAGCCTCACCCACAACACCACCGAGGATGAGATGCAGCGCATCGCCATCAGGCTGGAAGAAGCGGCAGCAGCCGCTGCCGCGGGCGAGTTCGGATTCACCGTGGAGGAGGCAGAGGCAGCAGAGGCAGCAAGCCTTCTCGAGCGAAGGGAGTTTGCCGGCGAGGAGGAGCTTGCCGAGCCTGAAGCTGAGTCAAGCGAGCCCGCCGAGGGCGCCTCCTCCCCACCTTCAAACAGCTTGCGCGAGCGGAGCCCCAGCTCCACCAAGAAGGCGTCTTCGCAAGGCGGAGGCGTGGCGGGCGGCAGGCAGACCCAGCAACCGCGGCGCCAGCAGCAGCGCTCCACGCGGCAAGCCTTTGTTGCCGCGGGAGCACCTCACGCTGCTGCAGCAACTGGAGCGGGGCCCTCCCAGGCCACCGCTTCTGCACCCGCCAAGCGGCCAAGGGAACCCACTCCTCCGCCTCGTCGCACCGGAGGTGAGCCAGAATTTGATCTCTCCGCGCTCAGCTCCGACGAGGAGGAAGAAGAGTAAGATTCTTTGATGTACTTGTAGTTCTTCGGCTTGTTGCTTTGTCTTGTATCTGATTTGCTTCACTCTGAACCCTTTCCTTTTCAGGACGCTGGCCCAGAGAGCGTCGAAGAGAGCCAAGGCCCCGGTGATTGTCATCGAGGACGAACCCACCTCGTCTGGAGGTGGCGCGTCCGAGACCACCTTGCCGGACGCGGCAACTCTTCCTCAAAGCAGCCCCCAGCGTAAGTATATGGTTTACTTCATGCTTTTAGGCGTGCATGGGTGCCCTTTCTTTGCTGATATCTGACTGCTGATTTGTGTAGGAGCAGAGCAGCCTTACTAGGAGTGCCCTGAAGCCGCTCCTGACATACCTTCTGCTTCGACTACACCGCCAAGGGAGGATTCCCGGCAAGGGGCGTTCTCCGCGAGGGAGACTTCTCCGGCAAGGGGCAGTTCTCCGGCAAGGACAGCTCTCCGGCAAGGGACGGCACCAGCCGATCCCCGGCGGCGGAGACCATGACTGCAGACCCTAGCACAGGTAATCCTTTTGCTTGAAAACTTTCCTTGTGTTCTTCTTCTTCTGATTTTCTTTTTGAATATTTGCTCGACTTTTCTTCATTTTCCGGTTGTCAGATCCACCCGCCACAGAGCCAATGGAGACCGAGGCCGCCGGCAAGGAGGACGCAAAGGCACATCTTGACAACGCCCGCTGCCATCGGAGAAGAAGCTGGCCGACGAGCCCGGCCGAAGAGGCCGCCAAAGCTGCCGCCCTTGCCGGGCGAGGGTCCGCGATCGACCGACGGCCCTGAGGCCTTGAGGAGCGCCAGGCGCTACGCCGACCGCCGATCCTTCCGCCGCTGCTGCAGCGTCAGGCTCCGAAGAGCCCCAGCCCGGCGCCTATTTGAAGGCCGGCGATGGCGTCTTCATCAAGCTCCCATGGGCGTCGAGCTCCAGGGCGCCGGCCGAAGGAGAAACTTTTGATGAAGAGCTGCTCGCCTCCGCTGGACTAACGCTGGTCGACGCACCAAACAGCAGCAGCGGCGAGTCTGAGGAGGAGCAGCTGCTGCGGAAGTTGTTGTCGCTCTACCGCGCCCGACAAGCCAAGCTGGAATCCCGGGAAGCGCTTGTCGCGAAGGCGGGAGCAGACATCGAGAAGCGCTGGAGGAGCTCCGGGGCCTCAACCAGAGGCTCTCCGGTCCTTGGCGAAGGCGGGAGCGACTTCGCCGAGGCGCAAAGCCTTCCTCCTCGAGAAGGCTGAAGCCGAGGAAGCAATGACTTGCCGCCGAGAAGCTATCTGCGCAGGAAGGTGAGTTGGCAGAGGAAGGTTTATCTTGACAGCCACGAGGAGGATCTAGCCACCTTGAAAGCAAGCGTTTGGCGGGGCTCTCAAGGAAGCAAAGGATGCTGCCTTGTTGCCGAGGCCGCCAAGAAGGAGCTGGAGACGAAGGTGATGCAGCTGGAGGCCAATCTCAAGGAGAGCGGCGAGGAGCTTGCTGCACTCAAGCATGACGAGAAGGACGCCTACACTCTTGGCGAGCTGCAGGGCCGTCTCGCCGAGAGGAGCAAGGAGCTCAGCGCTGCCAAGGACTCCAACGCAGATCTTGAGTTGAAGCCGACCACCTTGACTCGGCTGGGCCAGGCGCCAAGGGAGGCGAGGCGGCCTTGAAGGAGAAGATCAAGGCCGACGAGGCGCCATGGCGAAGTCTTCTTGCCGCCTGTAATACCTTTAGGGAGAATGTGGAGCACTGGACCGAGGGTCTCGTGGATGTTGCTGCAGCCATCGACAGGGAGCTGACGTAGCTGGGGATGGCGGATCTTGGATATTCCTCCGATGAGCACCTCTGACCCAGCGCCAAGCTCAGCTTGTTCTTCAAAGGCGTGGTGACGGCCCTCCAGCGACTCCGGGAAGGAATCCCAAAGCGGCTGGCCGAGGAGTCGCGCCAGATCTGTGCGGGAGCTCTTCAAAAGGTCTTGATGAAGGTGGCCTTCCGCAATCCAGGCCTCAACCTCACCAACGTCCTCAAGTCCTTGCCGCCGGATGCTGATGTGGAAGCGCTCAAGACCTTTGTCGCACGCATTGTGGACAGGGTGAGCGGAATCAAGAGGGTTGAGGGCGATCGCGTAGATTAGGCCGCCCGCTTTCTCTTTTTCTTGCCGCTGCTGGTCATGTTATGAGAACAATCTATTAGAGCTGCGACAAGCTATCTTGTAATATAACTCTATTTCGGGTAGCAATAGCTATGTTATTTCCTTTACTTGGTTCCTTCCTTTGTATGTTTTTGCCCTACGCTTTTAGGGAACTTGTCGTATGAGGCACTGGTCATGAGCGAGCGCTGAAAAGTGAACGTCAAGACTTCTTTGGCGGTGCTGCTACCGACAAGAAACCTTGTCGCAGCTAGTCGCAGCTCACTTAAGTTGTTGAGCGGACTCGAAACAAAGTAAAGGCGCAACTAGCTACGAGTTGGTTCCTCCGCGCAGGTTTTCCATACAAAATGCACGGTCGTTCGAGGAAGATAACTTAAAAATTTTAAAACTGATTGCTCAAACTTTAGCAACTTAGCTTTTACGTCGTTTGCTTCCTGGTAAGGCTAGACTTCCTTGAGCGATGCTTGGTCCACACCATTATCTTCTCCTTTCCCCGGCAAACTTGTGGGCGAGGGAACCTTCCTTTCTTTGAGAAAGAGAAAGAAGAGAAAATAAAGATATGGAGCCTTATGGCTCGTTATTGCTACCGGGGTAGGTGCTGCACAAAGTGTCGGATAACGCATGCAAAATAGAAGTAGAAAGCATGAAATTGACAAGATGTGCGGCACATTAGCTTTACTTATGCACGGGTCTGCGCCCGGCTTTGTACAAAGGATTACATGCGACATCGGCAAGACTTGTACAAAAGGTGGTTGCTTTGGAACAGGTTCCGCAACCGCGCTTCTGAGTAAAACTTACGAAGATGCTCAATGTTCCGTGAGTTGCTCACCGAATGCCATCTTCGGTCTCAAAGCGAACAGCGCCGAGCCTAGTGACTCGTTTCACCCGGTAAGGGCCTACCCACTTCAAGGCCAACTTGTTGGAATTCTTGGCGGACTGAGCGGCGAAGAACAAGGTCGCCTTCCTCGAGACTTCGGCATTAACTTTGCAGCTATGGTAGCGGCGCAAAGCTTGCTGGTATCGAGCAGCTCGTCTGACAGCTGAAGACGATCCTCCTCAAGGAGCAGCGCGTCATCTTGTCGCAGCTGCTCTTGCTCAAGCTCATCATAAGCGAGCACTCGAGGTGATCCGTATCCGAGTTCCATGGGGAGAACTGCCTCTGCTCCATAGACTAGAGCAAAAGGTGTATGGCCAATGGCTCGATTTTGCGTCATCCTGATCGACCAAAGAACCACCGGCAGTTCCTCAATCCAGTTCTTTCCGCACTTGTGCAGCCTGTCGAAAGTTCTGGTCTTGAGCCCGCGCAGCACTTCAGCATTTTCCCTCCCCGCTTGACCGTTGCTTCTCGGATGAGCAACAGAAGCGAAGCAGACCTTGGCGCCAAGATCTTGGACGATCTTGACAAGGCCTGCTGCTTCCAATTTCTTGATTTCTTCTGCGATGAATTCTTGGCGCTCCACTGCCTGCTTCCTGACTTTCTGCTTGACGGGCCGCGCATGAGGACAAATGGCAAGATGGTGCTCAATTACTTTCCTGGGAACACCGGGGATGTCAGACGGTTGCCACGCAAACACGTCGACGTTCGCCCGCAGGAAAGCAACGAGCGCGCCTTCCTATTTAGGGTCGAGAGTGGCACTGATGGTGAAGGTACCACCAGCGCCGTCCTCCTTGGCGGACACCTTCTTGGTTCTGGTGGAGCTGCCATCATCTTCTTACACTTGCCGGTGGAGCTCGATGGTGCATCCTCAATGGTAGCGCACCACTCCGAAGAGGTGCACTTGCCGGAGTGGGCATCAGAGCTCTTGCCGGACTTGGTCTTCTTCTTCGCCCCGGGAGCTTCAGCGGCAAGTGGCTTGCAATCTGCTGCAGCTTCTGCTTCCCGGTAGATCTTGTCGGCGCAGATAAGAGCATCCTTCTTGTCGCCAGGGACAGAGATGACACTTATCGGGCCTGGCATCTTCAGCATGTTGTATGCATAGTGAGAGGTTGCCATGAATTTGGCGAGTCTTTGGGCGGCCAAGTATCCCATTGTAAGGCAACGGAAAGTCAAGAACGTCAAAAGTGACCCTCTCAGTCCTGAAGTTCAACTTCGCTGCCAAATGTCACCGGCAACGTGATCTTTCCCTTGACTTGCTCCTTCCCGGATTGATTCCTTGGAATGTGCCGGTCTCTTCGAGCTCGCCATTAGGGATCTGGAGTTTCTGGAGCACCGCGGAGGAGATCAGGTTCAAGCCGGCCCCGCTGTCAACTAGCATCTTAGTGATCTTGAGGTTGCGGATAGTTGGTGAAACCAACATCGGCAAGCACCCGACCGCAGTTACGCGATCAGGGTGGTCCTCAATATCAAAGATGATAGGCATGCTAGACCATTTCAGAGGCCTGCGTGACTCGACGGATGGTTCTGCCGCATTGACTTCCCGCATCCACTGCTTGAGCTGGCGGTGTGAAGTACGTAGAGAAGCACCGCCGTCAATGCACAGGACCTCTGTGGCTTTCTGGAACTCCTGCTCATCGGTCTCGTCATCATCCATGTCTTCACCATCGTTGTCGTCTTCATCCTTGTCGCGGCCGCGGGGAGGTCTGTCTCCTTGCCGCTGCTTGGCCTTGCCGCGGCGTCCTCCCCGGCCGGGGCGTTTCTTGCTAGCTCCTCCAGCACCTTCCTGGGCCTTCTCCTTGTCGCGTCGTTCGTATTCAGCCTTCTGCTGCTCGACAAGCTGCTTGACCTTTTTGCAGCTCTGGAGGTCATGGCCCTTGGTGCGGTGGATCTTGCAGTACTGTTTGTTGGAGCCGTCCTGCTTGTCGGCGACCGCCACTGGCGATTGGTGCCAGCGGCAACCTCCTTGCCGGAGCAACCAGCTTTGGCTTTCTTGGCGCCGCCTCCGTTGTCGGACTGCTCAACAACTAGCACATCTTTGCCTTTCTTCTTCCTGTTGTTCCGCCGCCGGTTTTTCTTTGTCGGGGCGGTCTCCTCACTATCAGCTCCTCCTGCTTCAGTATTCTCTCCGGGAGTCTCCTCCTTCCTCAAAGACATGCACACTTGTCGGCGGGGCATATAGCTCACTGACGTCTCTGATCATGCACCTCGCCATCTCCTCCCGCAGCCTGCGGTTTCGCATGTTCTGATGGAACGCGCTGATCAACGTGGCAGGGTGGACATCTGGGATGTTGTCTTTGTCTGTGGCTGAATCTCTGAATGTACTTGCGCGGGCTCTCCTTCCTTCGGGCGGCGAGATGAAGGTCGCTTTCTTAGCCATGGGGCTTGTGGCCGCTGTAAAGCGCCGACAAACTGATGGCATAGATCTGCCCAAGAGGATATGGAGTTGTCCGGCAAGTGCATGAGCTAGGATCTGACATTGGGCTTGAGCACCAGAGGGAAGTAGTTGGCCAGGATCTTGTCGTCTCGCCCCCCGGCAGCTTGCACCGCGATGGTGTAGATGCTCAGGAACTCCGACGAATGCGTCTTGCCGTCGTACTTCTACGATGCGTCTAGCTTGAAATTCTTCTTCTTTGGGCCCTTTGGACTTGCCGCAGCTCACGAGTGAACGCAGGGCAACCTACCGCAGTCTGACAAGTCGCCTGGTTCCCCCAGGCGCATGCATGTCGACAGAGGGCCCAGCGCTGGTCGGATTGACGCCGCTTCTCTTGGCGCTCGATGCGAGTTCGGCGTCTTCTTGATGTCGTTCGTGAAGAACTTGGCGCTGATTGCGGCGAGCTCGTGGATCCGATGATGAGGTGGAGTCAGTCGAGGGGATCCGCGAAGTCGGCGATCTTGGCCTTGAGCGGAGAGTGCATGGTGGTTGCACCCCCACGGTTTCGTCGCCACCGGCTCGTGTTTGGCAGTCCTGCGCGGCAGCGATGCACTTTCGGCTGCCGCGGGCGTCGCCGTTAGCAAAGCCGATGAGACTACGAATGGTGGCCCTCCATTCATCGACCTTGTCGGCTGTTGGAGGTAATCCAGAGGCAGTTGAGCTCTCGCCAAAGCTTCTTTGAGTGGTGGGTGGCAATGGCGAACGGCGCGAGGCGGGATATGCCGGACTTCTAACTATGTTAGAAGAAGCGATATCCCGTCCAGCGACCGTGCCTCGCTTCGCGCGCCAAAGATGTTGGCGTGCATGCTGGTCTTGAGCATCCCGATATCCACCAGCTCGATCTTGGTCCAACGAGCGTATGGCGTTGTGAATACCATGACGCTGTCGGTCCCGCGCCTCGAGAGGCAGGCGCGGTGCATGTACGGACGCCGAGGTTCCGCAGCCTTGTCCTTGGACTTGGCAGCACCGTGGGCTCCCCGATCGACGTCCATTCTTCCGCGGCGTCTACCCCACCACCCGTTTGCTCCGGTGGTGGTGGGTTCGACACGCACGGAACATCTGCCGCCGAAGCCTTCTTCTTCGGTGGCATGTTGATGAAGATGATGAAGATCTAGCTCGTGTGGACGCTGGATCAGGTTCACACAATCTCGACTTTCCCCTACCTGGCGCGCCAAAGATGTCGGGGAGGCTGATCTGGCCCACGAACACCTATGGGACCGGCGGACCGAGCCCCTTCGGTTCAAGGGGGCGGAGGTCGCACGAAGAGCAGATCAAGGCGAAGCACACGAGCGATTTACCCAGCTTTGGAGCTCTCCGGAGAGATAACACTCCTACTGCTGCATGTCTGAGTGTATTGAGTTCTTGTTCGGGAGCGCTGAGTGCTACAGTACACACAAGCTGCTAACGAGACCGAGCGTGAGTGTTCTCTTTTTTTTCCCTACGTTGCGCATGGGCCTCCTTTTATATGCTAAAGGGGTCTCCGACAGGTGGCAACGTAGACAAGGGTAAAAATGGAAAAGGAGTGGTTGGTACAGCATCTTTGATGCGTATCATACCTAACCCCGACGGCGGGGACAAAGGCATTAAATGCCCATCTACGCCGCCCTAACAAAGGCGTAAAGGGACCGTCGGGCGCCACCGCTTGCCGGATGGCAATCTTGTCGCGCCGCTTGCCACAGCTCACCGCAAGACGGCTCTTGCCACGCTGTACCAGAAGGTCCTGTGGCGACATGTTAGTGGATGTCTTTGGAGCGCAGTACAGAGTGGTGGTCTGCGGCAAGCGCCTTTGCCGCGGTTGTTGTCTTGTCGCGTCCGGAAGCTTGTCGCTCATCGGGCCTTCCCTCAAGCTCCTCTTGCCGGGCCTTGTCTCCTAGGTGCCTTGGGTGGCCTTCCCGGCAAGCTCCTCTTGCCGGGCCTTGTCTCCTTGGCTTGAATACTTTGTTCTTGAATGGCTCCAAAGGAACCACGGAGGACCTTGGCGGTCACCCGGTAAGCCTTGCCGCGAGGGCTGCAATCGCATGCACGAGTTCGGGATACTAGGGTACCCCTACTCTAGTACACCGGCTGCATCGGATGACGGAAAATACTCACTACAAGGCACCAAAGAACTGAATTGCTTCGCGCCCTCCCACTCGGCCGTCCCCTTGATGGTGCTCGTTGCATCTACAACGAACCTGAAGCTTTCAAATCATTACATGCAAGTTCTCGATGAAGCCTTTGAAGCTGTGGCAGGCCCCACGAACCAAATTCTTCGTCAAGGAATTATCAGATGTGCCTCGGACTGTCTATCGTGATTCTCGACGAAGACAATGAGTCGTATCAAAGGCCACGACTCAAATGATGAAGAAGTCGTTGGCATCATGAAGAATATGCTTTTCAATATCATTCATGGCGTTCCCATCAACTTCCATGATTTCTTCATGAGGACTCTAGAAAACATTGCTATGCCACCTTTTGAGCTGAAGCCTTATGCACCATGGATTATGAGGTTCATCAGGACAAGATCTTCACTCAATTACAAAGGCTGATACTCTGAACCACTACAGCTACTTGCCTCCAATTGAAGTCCTCAAACGGACATTTTCCTCAGCTGATGACAAATGCAAGGCAACTGCTGTGATAGATGAAGGCATTCGTCCATTGGATGGTCAATTTCACAAAGCTGCATCCTACTCCACCAATGATGACTCTACCACACATGACTCTGCCGCCAATACCTCAGCCAAGCAAAATCCTCAAGCCACAGCACCCAGGGAGATGACTGATCGTGAGTTACTCCTCAGTCTTCATCAAAAAGTTGATCGCAATCACAAATGGGTCAAGCGTCAGTTTGGTTCGATTCTTCACAACATGACCTCAACACACAATGCAGTGAAGAAAAACCAATACTACCTCCATGAAACCTTCAACTGCATTCTGGCTGTTCTATCTCATCTCTACAGCCAAGTAAGATCTCAAGAACATGGGTCTCAAGGAAGAATTTGACTGCTCGCACCTCCAATCAAGAAATTCAAGAAGGTCAAGGTTCCTTCCTTGGTGGCCAGCTCCTATTCTTCATCGCGTGACACTGATGAAAATGAAGACTTGGACGACACTGCGGCAGGCCCTACTACGACAACCAACCCCGACAACGCAGGCGCTCCTCCATCAACTTGATATTCTTCAGGGGTGTTAGTCCTCAGTTTCGATCCTTTTGGTCATCTGATGACAAAGGGGGAGAAATTTGAGTTAGTCTTCAAGTGGGTCTACTATATGGGTGTTTTTTTTGCTAAGTTACAACTCTCGTTCTTCTAAAACTTTATTGGATCGAGTTGTAATGTTAAACCCGATGGTGCTCTGATACTTTTGATGTGTTCCTCTGCATGCCTATTCCTTGTTATGTGTTAATACACGCATGCTGAATTACATCAGTCACCATATTTCATCATGCATTTCAAATTCTTCATATTATATGTCAAATGCATGTATGAATTACAAGATATAGGGGGAGATCTCCATGATTCAACTCTTCAAATGTGCAATGCCTCAAAAGCAAATTCCTCACTATGCACATCTTGGGGAGTTCTTCTATATCTTGCAATCAAATTCCTCAATATCAGTACTTACACTTCATATGTTTATCCCCGTTGAAAACTTAACCTATATTGTCATCAATCATCAAAAAGGGGGAGATTGTAAGTGCATCTAGTGCCCCTTAGTGATTTTGGTGTATTGGAGACATATAGGTTAAGGGACTAATGTGTTTATGAGTGTACACAGGTCTATAAGTCTATGAGGAGTTTGATATTCTGAGAGAAAGTCGACCCCTAAAAATGAAGTTCTTCGATCAAGACTTTGATATTCTGAAGACTTTCTGAAGACTTTGAAAGTGAAGAAATTGGTGTGACCTTGAAGACTTGGTATTCATTTGAGGAACATGAAGCGTGAAGACTTTTGTTTTCGTAGTTTCGTTCTCTCTTTCTTGAGTCATTGGGAACACCGTACTGTTAAAGGGGGTCGAGGAAATACTAAGGAAAAATTTCCATGTGATGCTCAACTCAAAATCCTACACCTACCAATCCCTTCGAGTGAAGCCTTTGGAAATCTCATACAGTTCAGTCAATTTCTTGATGTGAGAGATGAAGTTCTTCCGTCACCGAGGAATTTGTTCTCGACCGAGGAGTTAGGAATTCGCCAAAGGCGGATTGCCTACACAAAGTGAGGAACATGATAGCCCTGAGCAATTTGAGAGTCAAATTTCCGACCGTTGCTGTGCTACGCGCCAGCTGTTCCAAAATATCTTATCCACCTAACGGTCATATCATTGAAGGACATTTATGTCTTATCATGTCGGGCTGCTCCCTAGGCTATAAATAGCCGCCCCTACAACCACTAGCTGGTTGGCTGCTCCGAGAGAACTTGACACTTGTCATTTGAGAGCAACCCATCCTCTGAGGACTTTGAGCGAAAATCATCGAGTGAAGAAAAACCCAAAAACCAAACCCCCTACAAACCCAAAGTGATTGAGCATCACTGAAGAGATTGATCCTGCATGGATCCGACGCTTGTTACCTTTGAAGACTGTGCTTCTTCCAGACGGTTAGACGTCATGGTCTAGAGCATCCAAGAGGAATTGCGGATCGCCGAGTGACCAAGTCTGTGAAGGTTTGGAAGTCGCCTGAAGACTTACCACGAGTGATTGGACGAGGTCCTGTGACCTTAGTTCAAGGAGAATACGGTGAGGACTTGGTGTCTGAGCTGCGTGCTCAGCGATCGGGTGTCCGGACTGTGTGTCCTCGAGTTTAAATTCTCAGCCGCTCCAACCAGACGTACAACCGAGACAGCAGCTTGAACTGGTCTACCAAATCATTGTCTTCACCTACCTTCGGGTTCTATTTCCTCAACTCTTTCATTTCCTCATTATCGTGTTGAGTGTTTGTTCATATCTGTGTTTGAAGACTTTGGCTGAAGACTTTCTCAATTTCCTCAGTTCAATTTCTTCAGTCTGTTTGTCTTCATCTTGTGTTATCCTGTGATTACGCTTTCTGTACTCTGTGATTGTCTTCATTTCATCATGATGACCATGCCCGCATTCTGTTATGCTTACTTCTGAGTACTTATTCCGCTGCAAGTAGTTCTTCACTTAGGAATTTCCTCACCAGCAAATTCCTCAGTGAAGAATTCATAAAAATCGCCTGTTCACCCCCCCTCTAGTCGATATAACGCACTTTCACGGACTCCAATTTTCACAAGTCCTAATGGACGGCGGCAGTGATCTAAACCTGCTATATCAGGACACAATCTGCAATATGGGGACAGACCCGACCAAATTTCGCCATAGCAACACTTCCTTTCAAGGGGTAATGACAGGTCCATATGCCCATTGTACGGGCTCTCTACTGCTAGAAGTTGTGTTCGGCTCACCCGACAACTTCCGCCGCGAAAATTTAACCTTCCACCTCGCCCCATTTACAAGTAGCTATCAAGCACTATTGGGATGTGAAGCTTTCGCCCGCTTTAATGCAATACCGCATTATGCATCTCTTACACTTAAAATGCCCGGTCCACGCTACATCATCTCATTAAAGGGAAACATCGAGGGTTCCTCGAGTCCGGAAAATTGTGCGGATGCCTTGACAGCCCATAAACCGGCTTCACCAATATAAGCACTTAGACAGGTCGTCCAGACCCCGGACACGGCTGGACAAGTCCGGCGTAAACATACAAGGGCTCGCTAGACGCATACCCCCATACAAGGGGCTCCGCGCATCCACAACAAGAGACAATAAAGCTCAATTTTTTTCATTCTTTGAATTGTATTTTGTTTATTTAGTATAACGTACATTTTCGCATGATCTTTTTCAACTAAGGATTTTCGCATGATCTTTTTCAACTAAGTTCCTCTCTTTTACAGATGAACACCGTGCTACACCCGTCCAGGATACGGCTGCAGAGACACGGGCAAAGCGTGCGGAGGGACCCGTTGCAAGGATTCTTTTCAGATTAAGACCTGCGTAAACCTTTTTCACTGTCTCTTGTTGATACACATCCCCCAGCTTCTTGCTATAACCGAGGAGGAGGTCTGGCGTTTTGGCATAGGCCACGCCGAATTTCGCGCTGCACGGACACCAGGGGCTTTTTACCAAGGGCGATTGTTCGACCCGTTTTCATAAAGAACGAATACCTTAGAGAGTGTTCGGCGTCTCGAGTTAGGCCTTATATGCATCAGCTCCGAATCATGTCTTTGGTCAAATGTTGGGTTTGCCCGGCTCCTGTGTTTTGCTGCCTTACGTTCCGCTCTATCGGCTAAGGCGGCACCAGGAGAACTACTACGATTGTGCCCCGGTTCGGCCAGGCGAGCACCTCAGTAGAGAAAGCCGAAAACTAACTGTCATGATATAGCGTGAGACTGGTCAACCACTCGATGACCCTCTGGAATCTTTAGAATTCCTCCGCATTGACGAAGGGCCGTTTCCCGGCCAGGCACATACGCGCCCCGAATTCGGGTGAGCGCGGTGCCCCCAGGGGCTATATAGTAGCCCCACTGTCGAACTCCTATGGCTAAGTGAAAGTGATAAAGCATTATAGTCCAGTTGCCTAGTTTGCTGCGCTATCACCTCCTTTGTAGGACCAAGACGTTGGATCAAGTGTGAAAATGTGTTTTCTGCAAACACCCTCGCATTATATGTGTGGGGGCTGAAGCCAAAGACTGCCATCTTTCAGGTTATATAGACATATACATTAATGGCCGCACAGGAGGTATTTTTAATTCTTGAAGGCACAAGTATAAAAAGATTTTATATTCCATCGGAAAATTGTTTCACAATAATACATGTTATTCGAACGTAATATCCTTCGAGCACTGCGTCTCTATTAAACGAGCGCCCTGCAGAACTTCCTGAAAATAGTGCTCGACAGGTACTCGGCTTCCGTCCGAATCTTGGGATGCAATATCGGTGGCCTCCATCTCCGCCCAGTATGTCTTGACACAGGCAAGAGCCATCCTCGCACCCTCTATGCATGCTGACCGCCTCATTGCCTTGATATGCGGCACCGCACCAAGGAACTGCTGCACCAAGCCAAAATAACTCTTCGGCTCGGGCCTTTTCGGCCACAAATGAGTCACGATATTCTTCATGGCAAGTCCGGACAACCTATTCAGCTCCGCCCATTCGGCCAAACGATTGGTTAATGGAAGTGGACGCTCTGGATTACGGAATTGCGACCAAAAAAGCTCTTCCATCTCGTGATCTTTTTGATCTCCAAAGTGTTCGGCCGCGTCCGCGGCACTCGCCGCCAAGTCCAGATAAGCATCCTCACTACTCCACAGCCGGTCCAACTGAGCATATTTAGGATTCGTGAACTTCCTCTGCAACAGAAAAGGCTTTCCAGCCGTGATATCTCCGGCCTGACGTAGCTCCTCCTTCATAGCTCTCATCGCAGAGCGAGCATCCTTGGCCTCGGTGGTGGCCTTCTTCAGTTCCTCTTGCTCCGCTCGACCTTCTTTTTCAAGAAACTCACAACGGTCGGTAGCATTCTTCAACTTCACGACCATTTCGGCCATTTCCTTTTTGCTTCGGCAGTGAGCGGCCTGTTTCGCTTTTAGCTCTTCGGCCGCCTTTAAGGCAGCCGCATCACTTTTTCTGGCCTGCTCCTTGGCTCGGGCAAGCTCCGCCCGAAGATTCTCCATGGCAGCGACACCATCTGCATCAAGCATACATGTTGTAAGGCACGGGCATCAAGCTCCCTTACTAGGTGTCCGCGGAGGAACTGCATACCTTGTGACTCGTCCAGCCGCTTATTAACAAGCGCGATGTCGGCATCCGCCACGTCAAGTTGCCGCTTTAGTTCGGCAAATTCATCAGTCCGGCTAGCCACCGGACGATCCGCCACCTACATAGGAAGGGCGACATATTATAGCTGGGATTATGATCCTCGCACGCCGTCATTTTGACAACGCACCGAGTCTCGTGGGCTACTATCTACACAGGCGCATCTTATATATGTGGAACCATCAAAAGGTACATCATTGCATCGTACCACAAAACCCGTCGATAAACTCCTGGCGGCTTACAACCCGCTTTCATGGACGAAATCTTTTCAATCACCGTACCCATCAATGCACGGTGATCCTCTCGAGATAGACACTTTCGCCCGAGCAGACCCTTCAACTCCTCCGACCGTGCACCAGGAGGTGCCGGACTCGTCTGATGGCCTTTTTCGAAGGCCGAACACGGAGGGCTCTGGGGGGCCCTACGACCGCCCTCCACCCCTGCCGGATTCGGGGAAACCCTCCACGACGATGCCTCAGGATTGTCCGCCTCGCTAGGTGGTACAGCAGGGGGAGGCGTTCCGCTCTCCATCATCTCCGGACGAAGATCCCCCAAAGACGAGCTCTGCTGAGAAGGGCTGAGATCCGAACTACAAGGTAAAATTTCGGTCATCTTCAGAGATAAAATAGGGATGTCTCTTATTTTAGGAAAAACTCCCCTCTCTACTTACGGCTCGCTGGAGGGCTGATCTCCTTGGGGAAATAATGCGGCGGGGCATCTTCCCGCAGGACCCTCCGGTGAGGATTTCTTCCCGCTTTGAGGCCTTGGTCTCCTGACCTTGAGGCGGTCCTCTTCTCCCCTTGGATGGAGGGATTCTCGATCCCTCCTTGCTTGATAACCTCCTTCATGAGACAGTAGCTTCCTTGTTCCCCCTTCGCCTTCTTCTAAAGGCGCAACCTCCAAAGATCTTGGTTAACACGGGATCCGGTGTGGTCTCGTGGAGGCGGCGGACACTGATCGGTTTTGCTTTCGCTATCCACTCCTGTTTAGGGGACAACTCTTTTAAGGGCAAGTTTATGATAAATATACGGATAGCGTGTCCGGGTACGGGACTACTTACCTGAGCATCCGCGCGATTGCAGCTCAGACTTGCGTCCTCGGTCAAGTCCGGACACATTGCTTGTGATCCAAAGAACAGTTTGTACATCTCCACGGGCATTGCGCCCATAAAATGTTGGAGAGCTCGTGGTCCCTCCGGATTGAACTCCCACAGGCGGAGGGGGCGACGTTTGCAGGCAGGATGCGATTTAATCAGCATGACTTGCGCTACTACGACCAGATTGATCTCTCTCTCTCTAGGAGGTCTCGAATACGGCCCTGCAACAAGGGCATGTCCTTGGACGGCCCCCCAGTCAAGCCCTTTATTGACCCATGACGCTAGCCGCGGTGGAGGACCCGAGCGAAAGGTAGGTGGCGCCACCCATTTGGTGCCCCAGGGAGCTGTGATATAAAACCACTCTTGTTGCCATAGGCTGAGCTCCTCTTGAAAAGAGCCCTCGGGCCATGGACCGTCTGCTTTCTTGATTATAACAGCCCCTCCACTTTTCTGCTGTTGCCCCTTGATCATCTTCGGCTCCACCTTGAAGGTCTTGAGCCATAATCCGAAGTGAGGGGTAATGCGGAGGAAGGCTTCACACACGACGATGAACGATGAGTTGTGGAGGATGGACTCCGGATCCAAGTCGTGAAATTCCAGCCCGTAATAAAACATGAACCCCCTCACGAAGGGGTCCGTCGGGAAACTTGGCCCCTGAAGGAAGTGAGACGCAAACACCATGCTTTCACCGGGCTTGGGAGTGGGAATAACCTGCCCTTGAGCAGGCAGCCTATGCGAGATTTTGCCGGTTAGATACCTGGCATCTCTTAGCTTTAGGACGTCTTCTTCCGTGACGGAGGAAGGCATCCACCGCCTTGGAGGTCGGAGTCGGACATCATCGAAGGTCCGGGCGCTGAATCTGGAGCTTTGGGTGTTGGAACTCGAAGCGAGGCGGATTCGATGGAGATTGAGAAAAGGAGCGGGGCCTTGGTCTCTTTATAAAGAGGTTGAATACCGTGAGCCCTCCCGTGACCGCTCGGGACTCGCCTTTGATAGAGGAGGCGTGCCAGCAGCACGATTGGGTTACCCACGCCCGTATTGATGAGAATCCCGGAATAAGGGGACACGATCTCTGCTTTGACAAGACGTGCCAAGGAAACCGCCTCGCTAAATGCGCTGAGGTGGGACAGTAAAAACGATTCGAATAAAGGCTTGGCCGTGGTGTGATGTCACGCTGCGGAATACGTCAGCAGATTGAACTCGTGTAAATATTATTCTCTCTACGGTGGTATGTGGAACTTATTTTTCAGAGCCGGACAATATCCTTGTGTTCAAAATATTCTATGAAATATTCGGAGGAGGAACCCTCCTTGCAATGCCGAAGACAATATGCGTGCCGGACTCGTTGTCATTGAAGCCTGGTTCAGGGGCTACTGAGGGAGTCCTGGATTAGGGGGTGTCCGGATAGCCGGACTATAGCCTTTGGCCGGACTCAATGACTATGAAGATACAAGATTGAAGACTTCGTCCGTGTCCGGATGGGACTTTCCTTGGCGTGGAAGGCAAGCTTGGCAGTACGGATATGTAGATCTCCTACCATTGTAACCGACTCTGTGTAACCCTAACCCTATTTGGTGCCTATATAAACCGGAGGGTTTTAGTCCGTAGGACGAACTACCATAGGCTAGCTTCTAGGGTTTAGCCTCTCTGATCTCATGGTAGATCTACTCTTGTACTACCCATATCATCAATATTAATCAAGCAGGAGTAGGGTTTTACCTCCATCGAGAGGGCCCGAACCTGGGTAAAAACATCGTGTCCCTTTGTCTCCTGTTACCATCCGCCTAGACGCACAGTTCGGGACCCCCTACCCGAGATCCGCTGGTTTTGACACCGACAATGGGCATCGGAGGGCCACCTGGGGGCCCACGAGGTAGGGGGCGCGCCCTAGGAGTGGGGGTGCGGCCCCCACCCTCGTGGACAGGGTGTAGGCCCCCTGGCCTTCATCTTTGGCGAGGATTTTTTATTATTTATTGTAAGATATTCCGTGGAGTTTCGTGACTTTTGGAGTTGTGCAAATAGGTCTCTAATATTTGCTCCTTTTCCAAATTTCAATTCCAGCTGCATTCTCCCTCCTTATGTAAACCTTGTAAAATAAGAGAGGATAGGCATAAGTATTGTGACATAACGTGTAATAACAGCCCATAATGCAATAAATATCGATATAAAAGCATGATGCAAAATGGACATATCACCGACCACCACAATGACCGTGCTCATCAACAACTACGTTTCAACCGTCAAGGTATGGCACGAGGTCAACACAGGTATGATGTTAGATATTATGAACACCCTGGTGCTAAAATTAAATTTACTATGCCTGCTTTTAATGGTAAATATAATCCAGATGTTTATCTTGACTGGGAACTTTCTGTTGAACAAAAATTTGCATGTCATGATATTCCTGAGAACTAAAGAGTTAGGGCAGCCACTAGTGAATTTACATACTTTGCTTCTATGTGGTGGAGTGAGTATTGCCGTGTTAATGTGAACAATATATCTGCTACTTGGGATGCTTTAAAACGAGCTATGCGACAATGTTATGTTCCTTCATATTATACTCGTGATAAACTGAATGAATTGCAACGTTTAAAACAAGGTAGTAGTTCTGTAGAATATTATTATCAATAATTGCAAGCTGGCTTAATGCGATGTGGTTTAGTTGAAACCGAAGATGCTATGATGGCTAGATTTTTAGGTGGTTTGAATCGTGATATTCAGGATATATTGGTCTATAAGGAATACAATTCTGTTACTCGTTTGTTTCATTTTGCTTGTAAAGCTGAAAGACAAGTACAGGGATGACACAACATGGGACGAGGTAACTTTTCTGCAGGTCGCCGCTCATCATGGACATCCTCTCCTACTGTTCCGTCCACTACCGGCAACACCACCTATCTTGAACAATGGTGCACACCCTTCAAGTTCAAAATCAGCTCCACAATCATTCGAGGCTTCGAAAACAATGTATCTAGCACCAACCACTTCCTCTGGACGCACAAGGGACATGAAGTTTCATATATGCAAAGGTGGCGGGCACTTGATGAAGGACTGCCCAAATAAACGTACTTTCATTGTTCGAGAAGATGGTGGGTGCTACCTCTTGAGCACTGTGTTCAATTTCCCCGAAGAGGAGAGGATGATGCAGCAAAATAGCGTAAGTATTTCCCTCAGTTTTTGAGAACCAAGGTATCAATCCAGTAGGAGGCCACGCACAAGTACATCATACCTGCACAAAACAATAGCTCCTCGCAACCAACGCGATTAGGGGTTGTCAATCCCTTCACGGTCACTTACGAGAGTGAGATCAGATAGAGATGATAAATAATATTTTTGGTATTTTTGGTATAGATATGCAAAGTGAAAAGTAAAAGGCAAAGTAAAAACAAAGCAAGTATTAAAGTAATGGAGATTGATATGATGAGAATAGACCCGAGGGCCATAGGTTTCACTAGTGGCTTCTCTCAAGAGCATAAGTATTCTACGGTGGGTGAAGAAATTACTGTTGAGCAATTGACAGGATTGAGCATAGTTATGAGAATATCTAGGTATGATCATGTATATAGGCATCACGTCCGAGACAAGTATACCGACTCCTGCCTGCATCTACTACTATTACTCCACTCATCGACCGCTATCCAAAGATGCATCTAGAGTATTAAGTTAAAAACAGAGTAACGCCTTAAGCAAGATGCCATGATGTAGAGGGATAAATTCATGCAATATGATAAAAACCCCATCTTGTTATCCTCGATGGCAACAATACAATACGTGCCTTGTTGCCCTTTCTGTCACTGGGAAAGTACACCGTAAGATTGAACCCAAAGCTAAGCACTTCTCCCATTGCAAGAACTACCAATCTAGTTGGCCAAACCAAACGGATAATTCGAAGAGACTTGCAAAGATAACCAATCATACATAAAAGAATTCAGAGAAGATTCAAATATTGTTCATAGATAATCTTGATCATAACCCACAATTCATCGGTCTCAACAAACACACCGCAAAAAGAAGATTACATCGAATAGATCTCCACGAGAGAGGGGGAGAACATTGTATTGAGATCCAAAAAGAGAGAAAAAGCCACCTAGCTACTAGCTATGGACCCGAAGATCTGAACTAAACTACTCACACTTCATCGGAGGGGCTATGGTGATGATGTAGAAGCCCTCCGTGGTGGATGCCCCCTCCGGCGGAGCTCCGGAACAGGCCCCAAGATGGGATCTCGTGGATACAGAAAGTTTCAAGGTGGAATTAGGTTTTGGCTCCTGTTACGATCGTTTGGGGTACGTAGGTATATATAGGAGGAAGGAGTATGTCGGTGGAGCAACAGGGGCCTGACGAGGCAGGGGCGCACCCTAGGGGCGCCCACCCTCGTGACCGCCTCATATTTCTTGGAGTAGGGTCCAAGTCTCCGGATCACGCTCGTGAGAAAATCACTTTCCGAAGGTTTCATTCCGTTTGGACTCCATTTGATATTCCTTTTCTTCGAAACACTGAAATAGGCAAAAAAAACAGCAATTCTGGGCTGGGCCTCCGGTTAATAGGTTAGTCCCAAAAATAATATAAAACTGGAAAATAAAGCTCAATATAGTCCCAAACAGTAGATAAAGTAGCATGGAGCAATCAAAAATTATAGATACGTTGGAGACGTATCAGGCATCCCCAAGCTTAATTCCTGCTCGTCCTCGAGTAGGTAAATGATAAAAGAGAATTTTTGATGCGGAGTGATACTTTGGCATAATTTCAATGTAAATCTTCTTAATTGTGGTATGAATATTCAGATCCGAAAGATTCAAGACAAAAGTTCATATTGATATAAAAATAATAATACTTCAAGCATACTAACTAAGCAATTATGTCTTCTCAAAATAACATGGCCAAAGAAAGTTATCCCTACAAAAGCATATAGTCTGGCTATGCTCCATCTTCCCCACACAAAATATTTAAATCATGCACAACCCCGATGACAAGTGATGTCTACTACACAACCTTCTTCTTGTAGACGTTGTTGGGCCTGCAAGTGCACAGGTTTGTAGGACAGTAGCAAATTTCCCTCAAGTGGATGACCTAAGGTTTATCAATCTGTGGGAGGCGTAAGATGAAGATGGTCTCTCTCAAACAACCCTGCAACCAAATAACAAAGAGTCTCTTGTGTCCCCAACACACCCAATACAATGGCAAATTGTATAGGTGCACTAGTTCGCGAAGAGATGGTGATACAAGTGCAATATGGATATTAGATATAGGTTTTTGTAATCTGAAAATATAAAAACAGCAAGGTAACTAATGGTAAAAGTGAGCGTAAACGGTATTGCAATGATAGGAAACAAGGCCTAGGGTTCATACTTTCACTAGTGCAAGTTCTCTCAACAATAATAACATAGATAGATCATATAACAAGCCCTCAACATGCAACAAAGAGTCACTCCAAAGCCACTAATAGTGGAGAACAAACGTAGAGATTATGGTAGGGTACGAAACCACCTCAAAGCTATTCTTTCGAATCAATCTATAAAAGAGTTCATACTAGAATAACACCTTAAGACACAAATCAACCAAAACCCTAATGTCACCTAGATACTCCATTGTCACCTCAAGTATCCGTGGGCATGATTATACGATATGCATCACACAATCTCATATTCATCCAACCAACACAAAGTACCTCAAAGATTGCCCCAAAGTTTCTACCGGAGAGTCAAGAACGTGTGCCAACCCCTATGCATAGGTTCATGGGCGGAACCCGCAAGTTGGTCACCAAAACATACATCAAGTGGCACATGATATCCCATTGTCACCACAGATAAACATGGCAAGACATACATCAAGTGTTCTCATAAAAGACTCAATCCGATAAGAAAACTTCAAAGGGGAAACTCAATTCATCACAAGAGAGTAGAGGGGGAGAAACATCATAAGATCCAACTACAATAGCAAATCTCGTGATATATAAAGATCGTGCAATAGCGTTAACATGAGAGAGAACCCGAGAGAGAGAGATCAAACACATAGCTACTGGTACATACCCTCAGCCCCGAGGGTCAACTACTCCCTCCTCGTCATGGAGAGCGCCGGGATGATGAAGATGGCCACCGGTGATGGGTTCCCCCTTCGGCAGGGTGCCGGAACAGACTCCCGAGAGGTTTTTGGTGGCAACAGAGGCTTCCGGCAGCGGAACTCCCGATCTAATCTCTGTTCTGGAAGTTTTACGATACGTAGGTATATATGGGTGTAGGGGGTACGTCGATGGAGCTTCGGGGGCCCCACGAGGCAGGGGGCGCGCCCCCCACCTTCGTGGCCAGCTCCCGTATCTTCTGACGTAGAGTCCAAGTCTATCCGGTGGCTTTCCTTCCAAAAATAACTTCTCCAGTTGATTTCGTTTCGTTTTGACTCTGTCTGATATTCCTTTTCCTCGAAACACTGAAATAGGCATAAAACAGCAAATCTGGGCTGGGCCTCCGGTTAATAGGTTAGTCCCAAAAGTAATATAAAAGTGGGGAATAAAGCCCAATATTGCCCAAAACAGTAGGTAATATAACATGGAGCAATCAAAAATTATAGATACGTTGGAGACGTATCAAGCATCCCCAAGCTTAATTCCTGCTCATCCTCGAGTAGGTAAATGATAAAAAGCTAATTTTTGATGTGGAGTGCTACTTGGCATAATTTCAATGTAATTCTTCTTACTTGTGATATGAATATTCAGATTCGAAAGATTCAAGACAAAAGTTCATATTGACATAAAATAATAATACTTCAAGCATACTAACAAAGCAATTATGTCTACTCAAAATAACATGGCCAAATAAAGTTATCCCTACAAAATCATATAGTCTGCTATGCTCTATCTTCACCACACAAAGTATTTAAATCATGCACAACCCTGATGACAAGCCAAGCAATTGTTTCATACTTTTGACATTCTCAAAACTTTTTCAATCTTCACGCAATACATGAGCGTGAGCCATGGATATAGCACTATAGGTGGAATAGAATGGTGGCTGTGGAGAAGACAAAAAGAGGGGAAGATAGTCTCACATCAACTAGGCGCATCAAGAGCTATGGAGATGCCCATCAATAGATATCAATGTGAGTGAGTAGGGATTGCCATGCAACGGATGCACTAGAGCTATAAGTATATGAAAGCTCAACAAAAAAACTAAGTGGGTGTGCATCCAACTCGCTTGCTCACGGAGACCTAGGGCATTTTGAGGAAGCCCATCATTGGAACATACAAGCCAAGTTCTATAATGAAAAATGCCCACTAGTATATGAAAGTGACAACATAGGAGACTCTCTATCATGAAGATCATGGTGCTACTTTGAAGCACAAGTGTGGTAAAAGGATAGTAACATTGTCCCTTCTCTCTTTTTCTCTCATTTTTTTATTTGGGCCTTTTCTCTTTTTTTATGGCCTCTTTTTTTATTTTTTTATTTTTTTTATTTTTTTCGTCCGGAGTCTCATCCCGACTTGTGGGGGAATCATAGTCTCCATCATACTTTCCTCACTTAGGACAACGCTCTAAAGAATGATGATCATCACACTTTTATTTTTCTTACAACTCAACAATTACAACTCGATACTTAGAACAAAATATGACTCTATATGAATGCCTCCGGCGGTGTACTGGATATGCAATGACTCATGAGTGACATGTATGAAAGAATTATGAATGGTGGCTTTGCCACAAATACGATGTCAACTACATGATCATGCAAAGCAATATGACAATGATGGAGCGTGTCATGGTAAACGGAACGGTGGAAAGTTGCATGGCAATATATCTAGGAATGGCTATGGAAATGCCATAAATAGGTAGCTATGGTGGCTGTTTTGAGGAAGGTATATGGTGGGTGTATGATATCGGCAAAAGGTGTGCGGTATTAGAGAGGCTAGCAATGGTGGAAGGAAGAAAAGTGTGTATAATCCATGGACTCAACATTAGTCAAAAAGAACGCATATACTTATTGCAAAAATCTACAAGTTATCAAAGCAAAGTATTACGCGCATGCTCCTAGGGGGATAAATTGGTAGGAAAATACAATCGCTCGTCCCCGACCGCCACTCATAAGGAAGACAATCAATAAATAAATCATGCTCCGACTTCATCACATAACGGTTCACCATACGTGCATGCTACGGGAATCACAAACTTTAACACAAGTATTTCTCAAATTCACAACTACTCAACTAGCATGACTCTAATACCACCATCTTCATATCTCAAAACAATCATCAAGCATCAAACTTCTCTTAGTATTCAACACACTCATAAGAATTCTTACAAATCTTGTATGCTTAGCATATTATGATTATTTAAGCAAATTACCATGCTATTTAAGACTCTCAAAATAATCTAAGTGAAGCATGAGAGTTCATCTATTTCTTCAAAATAAAACTACCATCGTGCTCTAAAAGATATAAGTGAAGCACTAGAGCAAACGGCAAACTACTCCGAAAGATATAAGTGAAGATGAATGAGTAGTCGAATAATTGTGCAACTATGTGAAGACTCTTTAAAATTAAGGAGTTTCAGATCTTGGTATTGTATTCAAACAGAAAGCAAAACAAGATAAAATGACATTGCAAGGATAGCACAACTCATGTGAAGAAGCAAAAACTTAGGCTCAACCGATACTAACCGATAGTTGTTGAAGAAGAAAGGTGGGATGCCTACTGGGCATCCCCAAGCTTAGATGCTTGAGAATTCTTGAAATATTATCTTGGGGTGCCTTGGGCATCCCCAAGCTTGAACTTCTGTGTCTCCTTAATTCCTCTCATATCATGGTTTCTCTTTTTATCAAAAGCTTCATTCACAACAAACTCAACAAGAACTCGTGAGATAGGTTAGTATAAACCAATGCAAAACCTTATCATTTCCTACTGTAACAAATCACTAAAATTATTATTCAACATTACATACTTAATGCCTCTGCATACTTAATACTTCTATCCTCAAATAGAATCATTAAACAAGCAAACATATGCAAACAATGCAAACATAACAGCAATCTGCCAAAACAGTACAGTCTGTAAAGAATGCAAGATTCATCATACTTTCCTAACTCCAAAAATTATGAACTAAAATTCCCACTGTAATAAATTTATCAGATCGCAATATGAAAAAATATTCAACATTATACCACTCTCTGACTTTTCTAGGGAATTTTTGCAACATCGGTAAACTTTCTGTTTTCAAACAGCAATATGTATACTAGCAAAATAAGCATGGCAAAGGCTATCCTTGACTTTTTTATTGAAACTAAACATGCAAAACATTATTCTAAATAACAGCAAGCAAATACTAGCAAAATAAATTGACGCTCCAAGCAAAACACATATCATGTGGTGAATAAAAATATAGCTCCAACTAAAGTTACCGATGAACGAAGACGAAAGAGGGAATGCCTTCCGGGGCATCCCCAACCTTAGGCTCTTGGTTGTCCTTGAATATTACCTTGGGGTGCCTTGGGAATCCCCAAGCTTATGCTCTTGCCACTCCTAATTCCAAAGTCCATCGAATCTTTACCCAAAACTTGAAAACTTCACAACACAAAACTTAACAGAAAAACTCGTGAGCTCCGTTAGCGAAAGAAAACAAAACACCACTTCAAGGTACTGTAACGAACTCATTATTTATTTATATTAGTGTTAAATATACTGTATTCCAACTTCTCTATGGTTTATAAACTATTTTACTAGCCATAGATTCATCAAAATAAGCAAACAACACAATGAAAACAGAATCTGTCAAAAACAGAACAGTCTGTAGTAATCTGTAAACAACGAAAACTTCAAATTATAAAATAAATTGGTGGACCTGAGGAATTTGTCTAGTAATCATCTGCAAAAAGAATCAACTAAATAGCACTCTCCATTAAAAAGTTGAAGCAAATATCGTGAGCGCTAAAGTTTCAGTTTTTTACAGCATGATCATAAAGACTTCACCCAAGTCTTCCCAAAGGTTCTACTTGGCACAAACACTAATTAAAACATAAAACCACATATAAACAGAAGCTAGATGGATTATCTATTCCTAAACAGAACCAAAAATCAAGAAACTAAAATAAAATTGGGTTGCCTCCCAACAAGTGCTAACGTTTAAAGCCCCTAGCTAGGCATGATGATTTCAATGATGCTCACATAAAAGATAAGAATAGAAACATAAAGAGATCATCATGAAGAATATGAATAGAACATTTAAGTATAACCCACTTCCTATGCATGGGGATTTTGTGAGCAAACAACTTATGGGAACAATAATCAACAAGCATAGGAAGACAAAACAAGCATAACTTCAAAAATTTAAGCACATAGAGAGGAAACTTGATATTATTGCAATTCCTACAAGCATATATTCCTCCCTCATAATAATTTTCAGTAGCATCATGAATGAATTCAACGATATAACCAGCACCTAAAGCATTCTTTTCATGATCTACTTGCATAGAAATTTTACTACTCTCCACATAAGCAAAATTCTTCTCATGAATAATAGTGGGAGCAAACTCAACAAAATAGCTATCATGTGATTGAAAATTAAGATCAAGATGACAAGTTTCATGGTTATCATTATTCTTTAAAGCATATGTGTCATCACAATAATAATCATAGATAGGAGGCATGCTTTCATCATAGTAAATTTGCTCATCAAAGCTTGGGGGACAAAAAAATATCATCCTCGTCAAACAAAGCTTCCCAAGCTTGTGGCTTTGCATATCATTAGCATCATGGATATTCAAGGAATTCATACTAACAACATTGCAATCATGCTCATCATACAAAGATTTAGTGCCAACTATTTTAATGCATTCTTCTTCTAACACTTTGGCACAATTTTCCTTCCCATCATACTCATGAAAGATATTAAAAAGATGAAGCGTATGAGACAAACTCAATTCCATTTTATTGTAATTTTCTTTTATAAACTAACTAGTGCTAAAACAAGAAACAAAAAGATTCGATTGCAAGATCTAAAGATATACCTTCACTTACCTCCCCGGCAACGGCGCCAGAAAAGAGCTTGATGTCTACTACACAACCTTCTTCTTGTAGACGTTGTTGGGCCTTCAAGTGCACAGGTTTGTAGGACAGTAGCAAATTTCCCTCAAGTGGATGACCTAAGGTTTATCAATCTGTGGGAGGCGTAGGATGAAGATGGTCTCTCTCAAACAACCCTGCAACCAAATAACAAAGAGTCTCTTGTGTCCCCAACACACCCAATACAATGGCAAATTGTATAGGTGCACTAGTTCGGCGAAGAGATGGTGATACAAGTGCAATATGGATAGTAGATATAGGTTTTTGTAATCTGAAAATATAAAAACAGCAAGGTAACTAATGGTAAAAGTGAGCGTAAACGGTATTGCAATGATAGGAAACAAGGCCTAGGGTTCATACTTTCACTAGTGCAAGTTCTCTCAACAATAATAACATAGATAGATCATATAGCAAGCGCTCGACATGCAACAAAGAGTCACTCCAAAGCCACTAATAGCGGAGAACAAACATAGAGATTATGGTAGGGTACGAAACCACCTCAAAGCTATTCTTTCGGATCAATCTATTAAAGAGTTCATACTAGAATAACACCTTAAGACACAAATCAACCAAAACCCTAATGTCACCTAGATACTCCATTGTCACCTCAAGTATCCGTGGGCATGATTATACGATATGCATCACACAATCTCAGATTCATCCAACCAACACAAAGTACTTCAAAGAGTGCCCCAAAGTTTCTACCGGAGAGTCAAGAACGTGTGCCAACCCCTATGCATAGGTTCATGGGTGGAACCCGCAAGTTGGTCACCAAAACATACATCAAGTGGCACATGATATCCCATTGTCACCACAGATAAACACGGCAAGACATACATCAAGTGTTCTCATAAAATACTCAATCCGATAAGATAAGTTCAAAGGGGAAACTCAATTCATCAGAAGAGAGTAGAGGGGGAGAAACATCATAAGATCCAACTACAATAGCAAAGCTCGGGATACATCAAGATCGTGCCATAGAGGGAACACGAGAGAGAACACGAGAGAGAGAGATCAAACACATAGCTACTGGTACATACCCTCAGCCCCGAGGGTCAACTACTCCCTCCTCGTCATGGAGAGCGCCGGGATGATGAAGATGGCCACCGGTGATGGGTTCCCCCTCCGGCAGGGTGCCGGAACGGACTCCCGAGTGGTTTTTGGTGGCTACAGAGGCTTGCGGCGGCGGAACTCCCGATCTAATCTCTGTTCTGGAAGTTTTACGATACGTAGGTATATATGGGTGCAGGGGGTACGTCGGTGGAGCTTCGGGGGCCCCACGAGGCAGGGGGGCGCGCCCTAGGGGGTGGGCGCGCCCCCACCCTCGTGGCCAGCTCCCGTATCTTCTGACGTAGATTCCAAGTCTATCCGGTGGCTTTCCTTCCAAAAATAACTTCTCCACTTGATTCGTTCCGTTTCGACTCCGTTTGATATTCCTTTTCCTCGAAACACTGAAATAGGCATAAAACAACAAATCTGGGTTGGGCCTCCAGTTAATAGGTTAGTCCCAAAAGTAATATAAAAGTGGATAATAAAGCCCAATATTGCCCAAAACAGTAGATATTATAGCATGGAGCAATCAAAAATTATAGATACGTTGGAGACGTATCAACAAGCCAAGCAATTGTTTCATACTTTAACATTTTCAAAACTTTTTCAATCTTCACACAATACATGAGCATGAGCCATGGATATAGCACTATATGTGGAATAGGATGGTGGTTGTGGAGAAGACAAAAAGGGAAAAGATAGTCTCACATCAACTAGGCGTATCAACGGGCTATGGAGATGCCCGTCAATAGATATCAATGTGAGTGAGTAGGGATTGCCATGCAACGGATGCACTAGAGCTATAAGTATATGAAAGCTCAACAAAAGAAACTAAGTGGGTGTGCATCTAACTACTTTGCTCACGAAGACCTAGGGCATTTGAGGAAGCCCATGATTGGAATATACAAGCCAAGTTCTATAATAAAAAATTCCCACTAGTATATGAAAGTGACAAAATTAGAGACTCTCTATCATGAAGATCTTGGTGCTACTTTGAAGAACAAGTGTGGTAAAAGGATAGTAGCGTTGTCCCTTCTCTCTTTTTCTCTCATTTTTTTATTTGGGCCTTTTCTCTTTTTTTATGGCCTCTTTTTTCATTTTTCTTTTTTTTGTCCGGAGTCTCATCCCGACTTGTGGGGGAATCATGGTCTCCATCATCCTTTCCTCACATGGGACAATGCTCTAAAGAATGATGATCATCACAATTTTATTTTTCTTACAACTCAACAATTACAACTCGATTCTTAGAACAAAGTATGAATCTATATGAATGCCTCCGGCGTGATGTCTTTGGGATATGCAATGAAACAAGAGTGACACGTATGAAAGAATTATGAAAGGTGGCTTTGCCACAAATACGATGTCAACTACATGATCATGCTAGCAATATGACAATGATGGAGCGTGTCATAATAAACGGAACTATGGAAAGTTGCATGGCAATATATCTCGGAATGGCTAGGGAAATGTCATGATAGGTAGGTATGGTGGCTGTTTTGAGGAAGATATATGGTGGGTGTATGATACCGTGAAAAGTGTCTTGCGGTATTAGAGAGGCTAGCAATGGTGGAAGGATGGGAAAAAGTGTGTATAATCCATGGACTCAACATTAGTCATAAAGAACTCATATACTTATTGCAAAAATCTAGAAGTTATCAAAGCAAAGTATTACGCGCATGCTCCTAGGAGGATAGATTGGTAGGAAAAGACCATCGCTCGTCCCCGACCGCCACTCATAAGGAAGACAATCAATAAATAAATCATGCTCCGAGTTCATCACATAACGGTTCACCATAAGTGCATGCTACGGGAATCACAAACTTCAACACAAGTATTCTCTAAATTCACAACTACTCAACTAGCATGACTTTAATATCACCATCTTCATATCTCAAAACAATTATCAAGGATCAAACTTTTCTTAGTATTCAACACACTCAAAAGAAAGTTTCACATATCTTGAATACCAAGTATATTAATATTAAGAAAATTACCATGCTATTAACGACTCTCAAAATAATCTAAGTGAAGCATGAGAGATCAATAGTTTCTTTAAAAAAATCCACCACCGTGCTCTAAAATATCTAAGTGAAGCACTAGAGCAAAAATTATCACGCTCAAAACATATAAGTGAAGCACTATGAGCAAAACTATCAAGCTCAAAAGATATAAGTGAAGCACATAGAGTATTCTATCAAATTCCAATTCATGTATAGCTCTCTCAAAAGTTGTGTACAGCAAGGATGATTGTGGTAAACTAACAATCAAAGACTCAAATAATACAAGACTCTCCAAGCAAAACACAGATCATGTGGTGAATAAAAATATAGCTCCAAGTAAATTACCGATGGAAGTAGACGAAAGAGGGGATGCCTTCCGGGGCATCCCCAAGCTTTGACTTTTTGGTGTCCTTGGTTTATTTTGGGGGTGCCATGGGCATCCCCTAGCTTAGGCTCTTGCCACTCCTTGTTCCATAATCCATCAAAAGAATTTACCCAAAACTTGAAAACTTCACAACACAAAACTCAATAGAAATCTCGTGAGCTCCTTTAGAGAAAGAAAACAAAAGAATACTTTAAGATACTGTAATGAACTCATTCTTTATTTATATTGGTGTTAAACCTACTGTATTCCAACTTCTCTATGGATTATAAACTATTTTACTAGCCATAGATTCATCAAAATAAGCAAACAACACACGAAAAAAAGAATCTGTCAAAAACAGAACAGTCTGTAGTAATCTGTAACTAACGCAAACTTATGGAACTCCAAAATTCTACCAAACTAGGAAGACCTAGACAATTTGTTTATTGATCAGCAGCAATTGGAGTCAGTATTTTATCATTTTCTGGTGATTTTTAACAATTGTTTTCGTGAACAGAAAGATTCTGGAAATTACAGCAAGATCAAATAACTGTCATCCAAGAAGATCCTATAGGTCTAACTTGGCACAAACACTAATTAAAACATAAAACCACATATAAACAGAGTCTAGATGGATTATTTATTCCTAAACAGAAGCAAAAGCAAAAAAACTAAAAATAAAATTGGGTTGCCTCCCAACAAGCGCTATCGTTTAACGCCCCTAGCTAGGCATAAAAGCAAGGATAGATCTAGGTATTGCCATCTTTGGTAGGCAATCCATAGGTGGCTCTCATGATAGATTCATATGGTAATTTTATTTTCTTTCTAGGAAAGTGTTCCATGCCCTTATTTAAGGGAAATTGGAATCTAATATTCCCTTCCTTCATATCAATAATTGCACCAATCGTTCTAAGGAAAGGTCTACCAAGAATAATAGGGCAAGAAGGATTGCAATCTATATCAAGAACGATAAAATCTCCGGGCACATATTTCATATTTGCAATAATAAGAACATCATTAATTCTTCCCATAGGCTTTTTAATAGTGGAATCCGCAAGATGCAAGTTTAGAGAGCAATCATCAAAGTCACGGAAATCTAGCAAATCACACAAGGTTTTGGGGCATGAAACTTATAATTTTTAATTTTAATTTTAATAGTAGGTTCCCACTCATCATAGAGCTTTCTAGGGATAGAGACCTTCAACTCAAGTTTTTCTTCATAAGATTGCATCAAGGCATCAACAATGTGTTCGGTAAAGGCCTTATTTTGACTATAAGCATGAGGAGAAGTTAGCACGGATTGCAACAAGGAAATACAATCAATTAAAGAGCAATTTTCATAATTAAATTCCTTGACACTAATATAGTGGGTTTAGCAACATCTAGGTTTTTATTTCTTTCAATCCCACATTTATCAATTTCATCATCAAGATCTAAAAACTCTGAATTCTTAGAACGCCTTCTAGGTAAAGGAAGACCATATTCAGTTTCATCAAGATTCATATTGCAAAACAAAAGATTTAATGGGGACACATCAATAACTTTTATATCTTCATCTTGATTTTCATAGGAATTCGGTTTAGCGGCCATCTTATTGACTAAGGTAGCTTGCATATCCAAAATTTCAGCGGTCAACTTTTCAAGGCGAAATTTGGGATCTTATACCATCAAATTCTTTAGACATATCATCGAGCTCTTTATTCATATAACTCATAAAACCTTTTTGTTCCTTAAGCTCATTTCTAAAGAAATTATTATGCTCAAATTGCAGAACCATAAACTTCCTGACATTGGTTTCGATATCCTCCAACCTTTTAAGGTGAAGATCACCAAATCTAGGTAGAGCCATTGCGACAAACAAGCAATCCAACACACGAGCAAACAAAAGGCAAGCGGGGAAAAAGAGGAGGAGATTGGGAAAGAGAGGCGAATAAAACGGCAAGGGTGAAGTGGGGGAGAGGAAAACGAGAGGCAAATGGAAAATAATGTAATGCGGGAGATAGGGATTGTGATGGGTACTTGGTATGTAGACTTTAACGGTGCCACAAGTGGCTTGTTGTTAGGAGTCCAAGTCTTGACTTGCTCTTGCGTAAACCTCCCCGGCAACGGTGCCAGAAATTCTTCTTGCTACCTCTTGAGCACTGCGTTGGATTTCCCCGAAGAGGAGAGGATGATGCAGCAAAGTAGCGTAAGTATTTCCCTCAGTTTTTGAGAACCAAGGTATCATTCCAGTAGGAGGCTACGCACAAGTCCCTCGTACCTGCACAAAACAATAGCTCCTCGCAACCAACGCGATTAGGGGTTGTCAATCCCTTCACGGTCACTTACGAGAGTGAGATCTGATAGAGATGATAAATAATATTTTTGGTATTTTTGGTATAGAGATGCAAAGTGAAAAGTAAAATGCAAAGTAAAAACAAAGCAAGTATTAAAGTAATGGAGATTGATATGATGAGAATAGACCCGGGGGCCATAGGTTTTACTAGTGGCTTCTCTCAAGAGCATAAGTATTCTACGGTAGGTGAACAAATTACTGTTCAGCAATTGACAGAATTGAGCATAGTTATGAGAATATCTAGGTATGATCATGTATATAGGCATCACGTCCGAGACAAGTAGACCGACTCCTGCCTGCATCTACTATTATTACTCCACTCATCGACCGCTATCCAGCATGCATCTAGAGTATTAAGTTAAAAACAGAGTAACGCCTTAAGCAAGATGACATGATGTAGAGGTATAATTCATGCAATATGATAAAACCCCATCTTGTTATCCTCGATGGCAACAATACAATACGTGCCTTGCTGCCCTTCACATCCTTTGGGAAAGGACACCGTAAGATTGAACCCAAAGCTAAGCACTTCTCCCATTGCAAGAACTACCAATCTAGTTGGCCAAACCAAGCGGATAATTCAAGAGACTTGCAAAGATAACCAATCATACATAAAAGAATTCAGAGAAGATTCAAATATTGTTCATAGATAATCTTGATCATAAACCCACAATTCATCGATCTCAACAAACACACCACAAAAATAAGATTACATCGAATAGATCTCCACAAGAGAGGGGGAGAACATTGTATTGAGATCCAACAAGAGAGAAGAAGCCATATAGCTACTAGCTATGGACTCGAAGGTCTGAAGTAAACTACTCACACTTCATCGGAGGGGCTATGGTGATGATGTAGAAGCCCTCCGTGGTGGATGCCCCTCCGTGAGCTCCTAACAGGCCCCAAGATGGGATCTCGTGGATACGAGAAAGTTGCGGTGGTGGAATTAGGTTTTTGGCTCATGTTACGATCGTTTGAAGTGCGTAGGTATATATAGGAGGAAGGAGTACGTCGGTGGAGCAACAGGGGACCCACGAGGCAGGGGGCGTGCCCCCCTAGGGCGCGCCCCCACCCTCGTGACCGCCTCTGTTACTTCTTGGAGTAGGGTCCAAGTCTCCTGGATCACGTTCGGTGAGAAAATCACGTTCCCGAAGGTTTCATTCCATTTGGACTCCGTTTGATATTCCGTTTCTTCGAAACACTGAAATAGGCAAAAAAACAGCAATTCTGGGCTGGGCCTCCGGTTAATAGGTTAGTCCCAAAAATAATATAAAAGTGGAAAATAAAGCCCAATATAGTCCAAAACAGTAGATAAAGTAGCATGGAGCAATCAAAAATTATATATACGTTGGAGACGTATCAGTGGGTACTCCTCCGCTAGTGATTTGGATGAAGATACATATGCTATGCTATGCTTGCCACTAATAATGCAGGTGACACTAAGGAGAATGACACGGAGGCAATACATGTTAATGCTGCAATGGCACATCAATTCCCTAGCCTTGTAACCATGCGAGTACTTAGTGCCCGGGTTGGGCATCTTGAGATGCCTCAATGCCATAATCTTTTTCAAACTAAGTTTGTTGTCAAAGGGCATTCTGTTCGTGTGATAATCGATGGTGGAAGCTGCAATAATTTGGCAGGTATAGAGATGGTAGAGAAGCTTGGCCTCACCACTACAAGACATCCCCATCCTTATAACATACAGTGGTTCAACGATTGTGGTAAGTTGAAGGTAACACGTCGTGTGAGAGTACACTTTACACTTGGTTCATATCACGATTACGTTGACTGTGATGTCGTGCCTATGCAAGCTTGTTCTTTATTGATAGGTCGACCTTGGCAATATGATAATAGTGTTACCCATCATGGTAGAACAAATTCGTATACTCTTGTGTTTAACGAAAAAATCATTACCTTGCTTCCTATGACCCCCGATGAGATAATAAATGGTGAGAAAGCTAAATCAATGGATTGTACTATGCACAATATGCTTGATATCAATTCTGAAATTTCTCCGTTGACTGTCCCAACTTCTGAGAAGGACATATTGTGTGCCCATATAGTTAGTTTTCCTCCCCATAATTCATACATAGACTCTGTGTGGGATCAAACTTTTCATGATATTCCTAATGGTTCTATTACAAATTTATTTCACCCTCATGAGCTAACGCCTTCGGAACGGCCTATATATGTTGCATCTATTTCTGTGTTGCTCTATGATCTGTTTTAGATAAATACAAGCCGAGGACGGCTTTGTTTTCAAGAAGGGGAGGACGATACGGACATGACTACCTCAGATACTACACAAATTACAAGAATATATATTTGCCAGGTGATTTCAAATAATAAGAATAATTTATATTATTTTGTTACTCAAGAAGAAAGTGCAACACTTTGTTTTATTATATGCGGAATCATCCAATATTTTTATAAGCCACGTGTGAAGATGAGAAGTATATGCAACGTTTCATCGATCATCCAGAAGAAAAGCATGCACATCTTCTAGTGTGCACATGGGCCAAGGGGATTTTCTTTTGAGTTAATGGATCAAGACATGGGCCATAGGATTTTGGGCTGCACCCAAGTGCTTCACCTCAAGCGTACGAGACCTGGAATTCTACACGTACTCGCCCACATGATTGTTCTGCCGACGTACTCAGCCGCATAAACTCTTAATAAGTAGTAGTCATCCATTAGGGTTTAGACTCGGGTTTTGTTTTAGAGAAGTTTAGCTATTGCTACTTTTATTTGTCTTCGCTCGTAGCGGCTAGTGCGACAGTCAAGATATCCTATCGGAACCCCAATTTGTTAGATTTATTCATCTAGCATATTTGCAATTTCAGATTGCTTGGCTATTATTTTCTTGCATGTTCTTTGATTTGCTTGCAGGAAAAATTCTTTGTGGATAGGTCGATCACGCCGTTGGCTCGGTCGATAACACCGTGGAGTTGGTTCAGCAATTGCCATGGATATCAGTCGTGTACGGTTCTCCCTGTAAGGTTGGTAGCCGGATCGTGAGGGTCAAGTCCCACCCAAAAATCATAGTTATCTCTCTCTCTCATCGAAAGATCGGGCTCTAGTTCACATCAATTCAAGTTCAAACAATCGATGCATGAAAGGGTCCACAAGAACGTCCTAGAAAACCATGCTCGTGCCATTTATTAAATTCTCATGCCTTTTACAAGGAATGGTCTGATATTTCGATGAAATGTGTGGCAATAGTCAACCACAAATGTTTGTTTGTTGGGTTTTCAAGTATAGAAAAAATAAATAAATGCTTAAAAAACATGACGCCTGGCATGGTGCCATGGTATGACCTCACAATTCCCTGGTAAAAATTGAGAAGGTTTGGCTTATGTTGTCATGCACGCCCTTCATAAATCGAACCATCACCGAGGAAGTTCCATGCTTTCGAGAGGGAAAATCCCCAAGATTGAAGGGGAATCCTAATTTCTGTCCTAGTTTGTCATTCAGTTTTTTTCCAACGATCAACATACCGCCTCAAATACAACGTGTTCAAATTTGACATTTTCCTGGGCTCATTTACAATATTTAGGGGATTATGTGCATTTTCTAGGCATTAATGGACATAATTCAAATTCGAACAATCGGTGCATGAAAAGGTGCACAAGAACGGTCGGGAAAACCATGCTCGTGTTGTTTAGCACATTCTCATGCCTTTTACAAGGAATGGGCAGATAATTCAAGGAAATGTGTGGCAATAGTCAACCATAAATGCGTCGTTTACTCGGTTAACAACTATTAAAAAATGAAACACATGGTTGGAAAACAGGACGCTTGGTGCCATGGTATGGCCTCACCATGCCCTGGTAAAAATTGGAGAATGTTTTCCTTTATGTCATGATGCGCGGCTTTCATAAATCGAACCATCACCGAGGAAGTTCCATGGTTTCAAGGCGGAAATCACCAAGATTGAAGGGGGGGTCCAAATTTCCTTTGTCCTTTGTCCACGAGTTCTTTTCTATGATGAACATACAACCTGCAAATCATCGTGTTCATTTGCCATATTTAGGGGATTATGTGCATTTCCTAGGCATTAATGCGCATAATTCAAGTTCAAACAATCGATGCATTAAAGGGTCCACAAGAACGGCCTAGAAAACCATGCTCATGCCATTTAGTAAACTATCATGCCTTTTACAAGGAATGGACAGATATTTCGATGAAATGTCTCACAATAGTCAACCACCAATGTTTGTTTGTTTGGTTTTCAACTATAAAAAATGAAATAAATACTTAAAAAACATGACGCCTCGCATGGTGCCATGGTATGACCTCACCATGCCTTGGTAAAAATTTGAGAAGGTTTGGCTTATGTTGTCATGCACGCCCTTCGTAAATCGAACCATCACTGAGGAAGTTCCTTGCTTTCGAAAGGGAAATCCTCAAGATTGAAGGGGAATCCAAATTTTCTTTGTTCTTTGCCCTGGAGTTTTTTTCCATGACAAACATACACCATGCAAATCACCGTGTTCAAATTTGGCATTTTTCGGGCTCATTTACCATATTTAGGGGATTATGTGCATTTTCTAGGCATTTAGCGCATATAAATCCAATCCAGCTACAGGTGCACGGCTGTGATGTGAGGGACGTGGATTGTCGTTTGATCGTGGTGCATCCAACGGTGCACACGCGCGATCCACGTGGCTGCGGTTCCGGCCAATCATAACGCAACACACAATAGGCTCAGCGCACACTGTTTCCGGAAGCGACGGAGATGAACCATGTGCGATAATTCACGAGCAAAATTGTAAGGGAAGCCAAATTACTGTTGTCATTTGTGGTTGAGCTCTTGAATACCACCGCACTATACGGCTGCCCGGCCCCTCCGTCTCAGAGCTCTCTCCAGGCGTCTTCCATGGCACCGCGGCGCATAGTAACTGGTAAGGAAGCGATGGCATCCCACCCGCGTTCCTCGCCGCCCGTGACCGCGCACATGTTAAGGAAGCGATGGCATCTCGCCGCGCCGAGTTCATCACCGCAGGCGGCTAGATAGTTACATGGGCGGACTTTGAGGCTGCCATGGCGAATGGGTGGTGGATCTAGAGGCGGCCAAAGCCGCCTGAAGAAGGCGGAAAAAGCGGCGATCAAGAAAAGAGAGTCCCGCCGCCGCAAGAAAAAAGAGGCCGCACGCTGTGGTGAGGAGAGCTTGGCGGAGATCGAAGCACGGTGGGCTGCCGCCTACAAGGCCGGGAAGGAGAACGCCGGCGTCTGGCCAGCATGCCCTGATGGCAGCATGTGAGAAGTAGTTTAAGTTTGTAGTATTAGAGCAAATTACCAGTAGTACTTTAAGTTTGTAGTATTAACGTACAATGTCGGTAAGAGCATCCTTTGAGGGCTTTGAGCGTTGATTAGCATGTGTGCCCATGTGCTTTTTTTTGTGTTAATCATTAGAAGATCACAAAACACACGGTTTCTATGCCGTACCCGTCTGCGTTTTTTGCGTTAATGACCCATAAGTCAGTTACCTGTGTGATATTTCCTAATAAACCAGGCGTACCATTAACCAAAAACAATCAAGCACACATGTACATTTTTTTGGAGACGGGATCTGCCAACTTTCTTTTTTCTCGCACATGAGTATTTTACGCGCTTCGTCTGCGTTGTGTGTTTCCCCCGCCCAAGTTTCAAATTTCGCACCGAAATTTTCATTAGGCACGCGATTTCCGAATTTGTTCCTCCAACCACATCCCCTTCCCCTCAGTATCCCCCTCCCTCGCGCCTCCCCCTACCGGCATCTCAAACCGCCGCCGCCGCAACCACAGCTTCAACCACATCTATGTTCTGCTCACATCCAGTCAGGTAACCCAGGACTTAACAGGTAAGATCTGACCAGCTAAATCTTACCAATACCACTTTCAACGGCTATGATTTGTACGATTGATGTACTAAGCATGTTCGTGCCTTGTTTATTTCAGTACTACACACTGTGTGATGTTCAAATATTACCGGCCCAGCTCAATTTCACCAATACCAGCAACAAACTTACAATACATGACTCAAGATATCACTAGAGATGCTGCCCATTTGCTATTTTTAGTGGATGCTAACCCTGTTGCACTTAACATGCATGTCCATGTACTTACGCGGGGTCATAACGGCCGATGCTTTTGTTTGCCGTCGAGGTGAGCTGCATCCCATGTCTTCTGATATTTCACATAATTTGTGCAATTGCGGTTTAACTTCTACCCATTTCTTTGGTCGCTTTGTAGGTACACATGTCGGTGACACCGATCCACGCTTGACCGGAGGAACAGCTACGCCTCGTAAATCGTGACTTTGGGTGAGCTCTGGCCAAGATGAAGTGCCCCAGCAACTACCTCTCAGGACTTACCAAGTATGTACTCTCCAGTTCAACCTTACCAATACCAGTTGCAATTAATGGCTATGTTCTGTATGGTCGATGTATTAAGAATGTTCTAGTAAACAGACCTAACACATTTTTGCTACTATCCCTACCTTTTTATAGACATTTGGGCCATTCTCTGCTCTGGCAGCACCTGCCTTGTGATGTTTAACTATGCCAATTGCATTTTTATCAGTACCGGTTTCAATGTCTATTAAGCCTATTGCAATTAACAGTTGAATCCATTTTTTAAAAGTTGCATTTCAATGGCTAAAAACTTACAAAACATGAATTAGGATGTTGTTAAGCCTGTTGCAATTAACAGTTCTATCCATTTTTTAATCTGTCCATTTGCTACCATGCTACTCTCCGCAATGAAGATATACTAGAGATGTTGCCCCATTTGCTATTTTTGGTGGATGCTAACCCTGTTGTACTTAAGATGCTTGTCCATGTACTTACGCAGGTCATAACGGTCGATGTTGTTGTTTGCCGTCAAGGTTAGCTGCATCCCATGTCTTACAAGATTTCACATCATTTGTGCAATTGCGGTTTAACTTCTACCATTTCTTTGGTTGCCTGTAGGTACACATGTCAGTGGCACTGATCCACGCTTCGAGCCGGAGGAACAGCTCGCCTCCGCCGCCGCTGAGTTTGGGCGGGCTCTGACCAAGATGAAGTGCCCCAGCAACTACCTTTCAGGACTTACCAAGTATGTACCCACCAGTTCAATCTTACCAACACCAGTTGCAATTAATGGCTATGTTTTGTACTGTCGATGTATTAAGAATGTTGTAGTAAACATGCCTAACACGTTTGAGCTATTTTCCCTACCTTTTAATAGACAACTGGGCCACTATCTGCTCTGGCAGCACCTGTCCTGTGATGTTTAACTCTGTCAATTGCATTTTTATCAGTACCGGTTTCAATGGCCATTAAGCCTGTTGCAATTAACAGTTGTATCCATTTTTAAAGAGTTGTATTTCACTGGCTACAAACTTACAAAACATGAATTAGGATGTTGTTAAGCACATGCAATTAACAGTTGTATCCATTTTTAATCCGTCCCTTTGCTACCGTGCTACTCTTTCGAAATGAAGAGATCACTACAGATGCTGTCGTTTTATTACCATTTGTTGATGTTAACCCTATTGTAGTTAACATTGGCTTTCCATGTACTTACACAGGGCTACAATGGGCAATGTTGTTGTTTGACGTCGAGGTTAGCTGCATCCCATGTCTTATACACCATCTATTCCTAAATATAAGTATTTTTAGGGATTCCAATATAGACTACATAAGGAGAAAAATGAGTGAATCTAGATTCTGATCTAAATATCTATAATTCTATATACTTCCGTATGTAGTTCATATTGAAATCTAAAAAAATACTTGTACTTAGGAACATAGGTAGTTGTATTTTACATCATTTGTGCAATCTCAGTTTAGCTTCTAACATTTACTGATCCACGCTTCGATACCTTTTGCGTATGGGGCAATGCGATATCCATGAACAAGCGTCAAGTGAGGAAACTAAGAAAGATTGTTAGGCGAAAGAAACGGGTGACTGGAATTAAGCTCTTTATTTACACTTTGTCAAAGACAACAGTTAACTTTAGGATGGTAATTATGTGTTGACTTTTCCCCACCTTACAACAAGTTACTCTATTAGACCTCGATGTCGATATTTTTCTTTTTTGATGGTTTCCGAAGCTATTTCTTGATGAACACCTTGCAAACTACATGACCAGAGTGGAGGCAACTAAGGTTAAAGTATACAATTCATGCTACCATGATAATGCTCTAGAAGTCTTCCTGAAGGCGGTGAAGGATGGGCGGGCGATCGTCATAAGGGGTTGGACAAAAGTGGTTCGTGCCTATGGCATGCAGGAAGGCACATTATGGGTATTCCACTTCTTCAACACCGTCGGCAGTCAAAATGATTTACACTTGTCTCTTCACCTTTACCGCCTTTAAATAATGCGGTTCATCATAGTTAATTGCTGCGTAATCCTGTAATTACTGAACATATTGTATTGGCAAATTTATTTATGGATTCGTTGTTGAACCATTGTGCTAAGAATTTGAATTGCATGTTTCTTATTTCAAAATTTCCAATAATAATAATAAATTATAGGCAAAATGAAAATAGAATAGACGGTCATGGACCTTTGCAAACGGTTCTAGCAGTAAAAGCGCTTGCGATGGATAGCCCAATGTCACACAGTTTTCTACATCAAATCGTGTGTGATGTAGTTAATGAAAGCAAATAGTTAACCAAGGCAGAGCGTGTGTGATAGTTACACCTTTCACACACGAGCGTATGTATAAAACCGTGTGGGATGTACATCCGAATGGAAACGTTTTCCCTGGATTGACTGTGTGGGATGTACATAAGAACAGAAACGTATTCCTTGGATTGACTGTGTGTGATATACATACGAACAGAAATGTTTTCTGGGATTCACCATGTGGGATGTACATACCTCACGGAAATGATTTACAGGATTCACCATGTGGGATGTACATACCTACGGAAATGATTTCTAGGATTCACCGTGTGGGATGTACATACCTACGGAAATGATTGGGTTTCGATGCCTCGCCCGATCGCACACGGCCCCAACATGGGTCCCAGGAGGGCCTATCCCCGACGATTTCTGGGTCGTGTGGGAAGGACACCTTATTGCACATACTCACTTGGCGACGGTTCCAAATGCCGTCGCGGAAAGGGGTTAAAAACCGTTTGTTTAGGACCGACACGCACTAGTGATCTCTTCGCCGAACTAGTGCACCTATACAATTTGCCATTGTATTGGGTGTGTCGGGGACACAAGAGACTTTTTATTATTTGGCTGCAGGGTTGTTTGAGAGAGACCATCTTCATCCTATGACTCCCACGGATTGATAAACCTTAGGTCGTCCACTTGAGGGAAAATTACTACTGTCCTACAAAACTCTGCGCTTGGAGGCCCAACACGAGTCTACAAGAATAAAGTTGCGTAGTAGACATGAGGAGGTGATAAAGAGTTCGTCGTAAAGAGTTCCATCGATGCAAGCTTTCACACCAATCCAGATGACTCTGAATCTCAATCTGGATACATATTGAAGGTGGGAGCAATTAGCTAGAGTAGCTTCTATGCAGAGCATTGTAGACATAGAAATTTGTGAAATACATACGAATCTGAATGTGGCAGACCCGTTGACTAAACCTCTCTCACAAGCAAAACATGATCCACCTTAGTACTCTTTGGGAGTTAACCACATAGCGATGTGAACTAGATTATTGACTCTAGTAAACTCTTTGGGTATTGGTCACATGGCAATGTGAAGTATGTGTGTTAATCACATGACGATGTGAACTAGATTATTGTCTCTAGTGCAAGTGGGAGACTGAAGGAAATATGCCGTAGAGGCAATAATAAAGTTGTTATTTTATATTTCCTTATTCATGATAAAGGTTTGTTATTCATGCTAGAATTGTATTGATCGGAAACTTAAATACATGTGTAAATACATAAACAAATACCGTGTCCCTAGTAAGCCTCTACTAGACTAGCTTGTTGATCAAAGATGGTTAAGGTTTCCTAACCATGGACATGAGTTGTCATTTGATAACGGGATCACATCATTAGGAGAATGATGTGATGGACAAAAGCCATTCGTTAGCTTAGCATAACGATCGTTTAGTTTTATTGCTATTGCTTTCTTCATGTCAAATACATATTCCTTCGACTATGAGATTATGCAACTCCCGGATACCAGAGGAATGCCTTGTGTGCTACCAAATGTCACAACATAACTGGGTGATTATAAAGATGCTCTCTGGTATCTCTGAAGGTGTTTGTTGAGTTGGCATAGATCGAGATTAGGATTTGTCACTCCGAGTATCGGAGAGGTATCTCTGGGCCCTCTCGATAATACACAGCATAAGCTTGCAAGCAAACGACTAAGGAGTTAGTCACGAGGTGATGTATTACGGAATGAGTAAAGAGACTTGCCGGTAACGAGATTGAACTAGGTATGAAGATACCGACGATCGAATCTCGGGCAAGTAACATACAGATAGACAAAGGGAATAACGTATGTTGTCATAAAGGTTCGACCGATAAAGATCTTCGTAGAATATGTAGGAGCCAATATGAGCATCCATATTCTGCTATTGGTTATTGACCGGAGAGGTGTCTCGGTCATGTCTACATAGTTCTCGAACCCGTAGGGTCCGCACGCTTAACGTTCGATGACGATTTAGTATTATATGCGTTATGTGATTTGGTGATCGAATGTTGTTCGGAGTCCTGGATGAGATCACAGACATGATGAGGAGTCTCAAAATGGTCGATAGGTAAAGATTGATATATAGGAAGATAGTATCCGGACACCGGAAGTGTTCTGGAATGTATCGGGTATTTATCAGCGTACTGGAGGGGTTACCGGAACCCCCGGGGAGAATATATCGGCCATATGGGCCATGAGAGGAGAGCACACCAGCCCACAAGGGGTGGCGCTCCCTCCCCCCCTATGGTAGGAGGCCGAGTGGGAGAAGGAAAAGAGGGGGTTCGCCCCCCTTCCTTCTCTCTTCCCCCTTCCCTTTTCTTCTCGAGTGAAATAAGGCAGGGGGTGCAACTTGGGGAAACCCATAGTAGGATTTGGATCCTACTTGGAGCGCCCCCTGGCTCCTCCATCCTCCCCCTACCTATATATATGTGGGAGGGGGGCACCTAGAACACACAACATCAATTGTTAGCCGTGTGCGGCGCCCCCCTCCACAGTTTACACCCCCGATCATATTCTAGCGGTGCTTAGGCGAAGCCGTGCGAGGATCACTTCACTATCACTGTCACGACGCCATCATGCTAAGGAACTCGTCTACTTCCTTGACGTATTGCTAGATCAAGAATATGAGGGGCGTCATGGACCTGAATGTGTGTAGAACTCAGAGGTGTCGTACGTTCGGTACTCGATCGATGGAGCGCGAAGAAAGTTCGACTACATCAACCGTGTTGTAAAACACTTCCGCTTACGGTCTACGAGGGTACGTATACAGACTCTTACGGTCTACATGAAATTTTTATTTTCCATGCAACGTTTCCCAACAGACTCCTCCTCGCCTAGGGCGGCGCACCAGGAGGAGTCATCCTCCATGAGGTGGCGCCCCTCCCTCTCCCCCTACAACCATATACTAGAGGATTTTGCCCCTTGAGACACACAAGTTTTGGAGCCTCCTCTAGTTCTAATTCTCTAATTTAGAGTTGATCTAGATTAGAGCTAGACCTAATTCTCTATAACCCTCATAATAGAGAAGCCACATGCGATTCTCTTCTTCTCCCTTTAATTTTTGGGGATGATTAGCTCAGGCGTGGCGCTGCGGATCATGAAGCCCAAATGCCTGCAATCCATAGACCTGTTGTGCTTTCGGTCTTGGTTCAAGGGATCATTCGTGAACGGTTCGTGGGACTTCATCAATGATCTACACCAACTCTTCTTCTGCTGCAACTCGAAGTTGGCAATGATCCGATCTAAACCTCTAATGCATCTTCATAGTGTTCCTAGGATCATGATCGTATGGCGATTTTTTTCCTCCTATGTTTTCCAACAAAGACGTTTTCGCATGCTAACATATCTTGCAAAAATATGTTATATTGTGGGATGGAGGGTGTCGGTGTCAAAACCGGCGGATCTCGGGTAGGGGGTCCCGAACTGTGCGTCTAGGCAGATGGTAATAGGAGACAAGGGACACTATGTTTTTACCCAGGTTCGGGCCCTCTCGATGGAGGTAAAACCCTACTCCTGCTTGATTAATATTGATGATATGGGTAGTACAAGAGTAGATCTACCACGAGATCAGAGAGGCTAAACCCTAGAAGCTAGCCTATGGTATGATTGGTGTTCGTCCTATGGACTAAAACCCTCCGATTTATATAGGCACCGAATAGGGTTAAGGTTACACAGAGTCGGTTACAATGGTAGGAGATCTACATATCCGTATCGCCAAGCTTGTCTTGGCGCCAAGGAAAGTCCCATCCGGACACGGGACGAAGTCTTCAATCTTGTATCTTCATAGTCCAGGAGTCTGGCCAAAGGTCATAGTCCGGCTATCCGGACACCCCCTAATCCAGGACTCCCTCAATAGCCCCTGAACCAGGCTTCAATGACGACGAGTCCGGCGCGCATATTGTCTTCGGCATTGCAAGGCGGGTTCCTCCTCCGAATACTTCATAGAAGATTTTGAACACAAGGATAGTGTCCGGCTCTGCAAAACAAGTTCCACATACCACCGTAGAGAGAATAACATTTACACAAGTTCAATCTGTTGACGTATTCCACAGCGTGACATCACACCACGGCCAAGCCTTTATTCGAATCATTTTCACTGTCCCACCTCGGTAGCGTTTAGCGAGGCGGTTTCCTTGGCACGTCTTGTCAAAGCAGATCGTGTCCCCTTATTCCGGGATTCTCATCAATACGGGCATGGGTAACCCAACGCGCCATTGATTACGGCGCTTGGGAGATAAGCGAGTTTTATCGGGCGGTGGGGACGCATAGCTTTGTCCGTCCATATAAGGGGATAAGGATCCGCTTTTTCACACACGCCTTCTTCCTCTTTTGCTTATCCATTTCACAAGACTCGAGCTCCAGCGCCCAAGTCCGCACATCCCACCTCAACCTTCTCCAACTATGTCCGGAGCAGGAGGCAAGTGGATGGCCTCCTCCGTCACGGAGGGGCACATCAAAAAGCTGCGGAAGGCCGGATACTTGTCCGGCAACATCACACATAGGCTCCCTAACGAGGGGCAGCTCATCCCCACCCCCAGGCCCCATGAGAGGGTGGTGTTCCTCCCCCACTTCCTTCGCGGACTAGGGTTTCCACTTCACCCATTCGTCCGGGGGCTCATGTTCTACTACGGCCTAGATTTCCATGATCTGGCCCCGAATTTCATCCTCAACATCTCGGCGTTTATCGTCGTGTGCGAGGCCTTACTCTGCATCCATCCCCACTTTGGCTTATGGATGAAGACCTTCAATGTCAAGCCGAAGGTAGTGGGCGGCCGCCAAGCGGAGTGCGGAGGTGCCATGGTGGGCAGGATGGCCAACGTCCTATGGCTCGAGGGCTCCTTTGTGGAGACCATAAAGGGGTGGCAATCGGGGTGGTTCTATATCACCGAGCCGCGCGACTCTCAATGGGCGGCGGCCCCCGAATTCCGATCTGGCTTCCCCACACGGCTCACCTCATGGAAAGAGACGGGCTTGACGTGGGGTAATTCGGAAGAGCTGGCCGGACTCCAAACCTGCGTCCGAAACCTGGTGGACAAGAATCTCAAGCTTGTCAACGTAATCCAGGTGATGTTCATCCACCGGATTCTCCCATGACAGCAACGGGCCTTCAACTTGTGGGAGTTTGATCCGGCACAGCACCGAACCTTGAGCCCGCTCTTCGACACTATGTACGAAGATGCCTGGAAGGTGTTGTTCAAAGGCGCTGAAGCTCCCGCATCCGCTATCAAGATCGCGGATTCAGCTCGCAGCATCAAGCCAGCGAGGTAAGTTATTTTACCCTTTTCGGGACTCTTTTTTCATAGTTTGACTCTATGCAGGATCTAAAACTCCCTCACCTTTGACAGGACTGGCTGAAGACGTCCGGACAGATCGACTGTCCGGCTCCCTTGCCAGAAGACCCAGCGGACGCCCGATTGACGGGGCTGCTGGTTCCGGCACCTCACGTGGTGCCGGAAAAGAAGGCCAAGAAGAAGGCCACGGGAACTCGAAGGAGTTCTCGGCGCCAGGTGTTGTCGGACTCATCGTTCGATGACGCTGAGGCGGACTCCTCCCACGAAGACGAGGAGGAGGAAAAAGAGGCCTCTCCCCCAGCGGGGGAAGAGAAGAAAAGGAAGGCCGCCCCAACTGGGGAGGCCGAAGTGTCCAAGAAGGGAAGGACCCTTCCTCCGGACTACACCGCCAATGCCGATGACGGCGAAGAGGGGTGGGCTCCAAGGACCAAGCCCCTGGCAAAATCGTAAGTGTCCGGACACCAGAATAACTCATGGCGTTTCATTTGTCGCACAACATCTTATAATGCCGGATATAACCATGCAGCCCGCCCAAGGATGGGCTCGACGATTCATCGAGCGGCTCCCTGGATTCGTCGGAGGTGAATAGCACCTCACTTCCGACCGCCTCGTCTCCTCCCGCCGCGGATGACGCTGGGGTGGAGTCCCAAAGGGGCCCAGCCAGGAGGAGGTGGCTATGGAGGCGCCGCAAGGCGACCTCCCGGAATCCGGGCTCAAAGGGATAAAACCCGAAGGGCTTCAAGTCCGCCTGTGCGGACTCCGTCGAACCTTCAGTGGTTCCAGAGTCCGACAGCGACCCCTTCGTAAGAAGGGCAAGATCATGACAGCTGGTGACCTCCGTCAACCGGAGGCACTGGATGATTTGATGGAGGCGCTTAACGGCACTTCCATCGACGGGAGCACCGCCTTTGTTATGAGTGCGGTGATCCGAAAAGTTCGATCCACCAAGAGCGGGCTGGTGAAAGCTGTGCCAGCCTTCTAACAGGCTTTGAGGTATGTGTTTAAGGTATGTAAAAATATTACCGCATAGACAGTAGCCCCTGATGCTCAGTTTGGTGTTCGGAAAGAAATAGCCGAACTGAGGATCTAAAAAGATATACGCAGGAGTCTAACATAAGTATGTCAATATGGGAATGCAGGTTGCGCTGCTGATCTCTGCCCTTGACCTGCGGAGGTTGATGCATAAAGCGAGCCTCGAGCGGTCCGAGAATGAGCTCGGACTTGCCAAAAAGCAGCTCGAGGACAAGGAAGGTAAGTAATACCTTATGGGAGTATTTAAAAGATGTGTTTGCAAAAAATGACAGGAATAACGTGAATATTGCAGGGGCCATGAACAAGGTGGCGACCCTGAAGGAGGCGGTGTCCAAGGCCGAAAGCAATGCGGCCGCGGAGCGCACCGAGTGAGAAAAGCAGGAGGCGCGGGTGGCGGAGGTGCGGCAAGAGCTCCGGGCTCTCGTGGAAAAACATGAGAGTTTGGAGCGTGACTCAAAGACTCGGGAGTCCGAGCTCGCCACGGCCCTTGAGAGTGCCAAGGCCGCTAAGGCCGAAGCCCAAAAAGCCCTCTAGGAGACTGAGGCGATGAAGAAGATAGCGGCGGGTAAGGCATTCTATATGCAAAGCAAGCATGTGAAAGTGAATTGTCTGTTACTTACCCGAATCCTGAGCTCTCCAGGAGCATTCGCAGATCTGCCCTGCAGTGTGGCTGATGCTGCCGCATTCTACCGAGCCGAGGAGGGAAGCTTGACGGAGAAGGTATTCTGGTCTCAGTATGCTGAGGCCGGACACCCGGTGCCCTTAAGCGACCAGTTGAAGCAGATGGTCGAGCTCCATAAGGTGGCCGAACAGGCCATGAAGGGCATCATAGTTCGGTTGTGGCCTAATGAAGCCATGCCTGGGAGCTACTTCGGGCTGGTGAGGCGGCTGGTGGGCGCCTGTCCATGGGTTGAAGTCATCAAGCGCTCTGTCTGCATCGAAGGTGCCCATAGGGCCCTTGCCCTTGCTAAGGTGCACTGGGGCAAGATGGATGCTGAGAAGCTTGTGAAGGACAGACCATCACCGAAGAAGGAGCATAGCAAGCCTGAAATGTATTATGAAGGCGTCCTGAAGGGTGCCTGCCTTATAGCGGATGAATGCTCCAAAGATGTAATTTTTTAGTAGACTCGCATTTGTTATCCTGTACGCTGAAAACTTGTTCATATGCGCTAAGCAACACTGCTGAATTTAAAATATTACCTTATGTGCGGTCGTGTATTAAATTTGAGAGATGGCGAGTCGTCGGCTTCAGCCCCCATGCCACGAGTCTTTGGGGTGTTGGGATGAACTTGAGCGCTCTTGTTCCCATTCTTGGGTCCTTCGAGGCAGGCGCTCAACGCAACGAACAAGGCAACCGGACTATAATGCTTGAACACTCTCACTTAGCCATAGAATTCTATAATTTTAAATTTCGGCGAAGCCCCTGGTATTCAGAAGACCGAGTTCGGGGCGCTATCCACGCCTAGGCCGGACAATGCCAACTCCTCGCTCGAAGCGGCATAAGTCTTTAGGGACTCAAAAACCTCTCGAACAGCGACCGGCTCTCGCCCTATCATGACGGTCATTAGCTTTCTCCAGCGAGGTGCTTAACCCAGCTCAACCGGGCACAATCGCGGTGGTTCTCCCAGCTACCTTAGCCGATATAGCGGGCGTAAGGTGCCAAAACATGGGAGCCGGGCAAACCCAACTATTGACCCAAGACATGATTTGGAGCCGATGCATATAATTCTATAAGTTCGGGGTGCCGCACTTGTGAAAGTATTCAGACTTATCACACCATATTGTGGGGTACTCAAGCCCCTGGTGTATTGCCCGTACCAAAGTGTACGGTTGCACAATGTCATAAGTGAACATATATATCGAAAAAGGGAATTCAATAATAGGCAGAAGTTATATATTGTTTATTCAAAAGGACTGCAGTAAGAGCAGAACAATAAAAATAGTGTGATAAGCAAGGGACGGGACTTTTTAACATGTCTCTCTCCAGGGGTAAGCCGCGGGATGGTGTGTAAAACAGATATATTGCTCGTAATAGAGACCACCTGGACACTCGGCGTAGCTTTACGCTTCCTGGTTGTTGCATCGTGTGTTCGGCGATTCTAATGCGGACGAGGGCTTCGTGGAGAATGGAGTCACGAAAGTAAAAAGAAAGAAAAAGGAATGACACAATCGGGAGCCCTGGTGCGGTTGAGTCGCGTGCAGGCATGCCGTGGTCGTGCCCCTTCCCCTATGCCCATGGTATTTCCAGAGCGTAATTATGTACGCGTAATACTGGTTTCGCAATTTCATTAGGGCTGGGGCTTGGGCCGCATTGCTATGCGTGCTCGGAACGTGCCAGCCGGTCTTGTTGTAGGTTACTCCGGGCGCGCTTGACGGTGTCCGGACGTTTAATAGCCGGACTCGAGAATTGCCTTAAGAGGCTGCTTTGTACTTCGGCCGCGAGGGCCGCCGTATGCTCCTCCGTTCGGAGAGAGCGTTCGGTGATTCCATTGACCGTAATGACTCCTCGAGGACCTGGCATCTTGACCTTGAGATATGCGTAGTGCGGCACCGCATTGAACTTTGCAAATGCGGTTCGTCCGAGCAGTGCATGATAGCCGCTGCGAAACGGAACTATGTCGAAGATTAACTCCTCGCTCCGGAAGTTATTCGGGGATCCGAAGACCACTTCAAGTGTAACTGAGCCTATACAGTTGGCCTCTACACCTGGTATGACGCCTTTGAAGGTCGTCTTCGTGGGTTTAATCCTTGATGGGTCTATGCCTTTTTTGCGCACTGTATCCTGATAAAGCAGGTTCAGGCTGCTGCCGCCGTCCACTAGGACTCTAGTGAGGTGAAATCCGTCAATGATTGGGTCTAGAACTAATGCGGCGAATCCGCCATGGCGGATGCTAGTGAGGTGGTCCCTTCGATCAAAAGTGATCAGGAAGGAAGACCACGGGTTGAACTTTGGGGCGACTGGCTCCATCGCATATACGTCCCTTAGTGCATGCTTCCGCTCCCTTTTGGGTATGTGGGTTGCGTATATCATGTTCACCGTCCGCACTTATGCGGAAGCCCTTCGTCCTCTATTGTTCGTGGCGGGGCTCCTCCTCGTCATCGCTATGCAGCCCCTTGTCATTGCTTTTCGGCGTTTAACTTGCTCTGCACTGCTTGAACACCCAACAATCCCTGTTGGTGTGATTGGTAACATTTGAAGTGCCATGTATCCGACACGGCGATCGAGTATTTGGTCCAAATTAGACGGGCCGGAGTATTTCTTTTAAATGGCTTTTTTCGACCGGGTTTAGAGCCTCTAAATCCGGCATTGATTACCGTATCCTCGGCATTATCGCCCGTTAATGCGGCGCTTGTGCTTGTTGTGACGCAACACCGCCACTTCGTCCTTGGTATCCGAATTACGGCTCTTGGTCATGTTGTTACTACGAGCTAGCCAGCTGTCCTCTCCAGCATAAAAGCGGGTCATGAGTGTTGTGAGGGCTGCCATGGATTTCGCTTTTCTGTCCTAGGTGCCGGGCAAGCCACTCGTCGCGGATGTTGTGTTTGAAGGCTGCAAGGGCCTCGGCATCCGGACAATCGACGATCTGATTTTTCTTGGTTAGGAACCGTGTCCAGAATTGCCTGGCCGATTCCTCTGGCTGCTGAATTATGTGGTTTAGGTCATCGGCGTCTGGCGGTCGCACATATGTGCCCTAGAAATTGTCGAGGAATGCGGCTTCCAGGTCTTCCCAATAACCAATTGACTCTGGCGGCAAGCTGTTAAGCCAATGTCGGGCTGGTCCTTTAAGCTTGAGTGGGAGGTATTTGATGGCGTGTAGATCATCAGCAACGGCCATGAGGATGAGAAGGAGATAGTCCTCGATCCAAACCGCTGGATCTGTTGTGCCGTCGTATGATTCATTGTTTGCGGGTTTGAAACCCTCGAGGATTTGATGATCCATCACTTCATCTGTGAAGCATAGTGGGTGTGCGGCGCCTCTGTATTGGGCTATATCCCGACGCAGCTCAAATGAGCTTTGTCTGCTGTGTTTGGCCCGGCCAGAGTTTCCATATCCGGCGTGAGGTTATCGTCACGTGTCGTGAGGCGCCCACACGATCCATAGATCGATCTTGTCTGCCTTGCCTTGTCCTCCAATATATCTCGCAGGTCTGGCGCATTTCCCCGTGCCTTTGTATTTTTTGAGCGGCGACGGGGTGCGGCTTGAATTGAGGGCCGAGAGGCCTCTCTGTCATGGCCACGAGGTGGCCGGTCAGCCATATCATGCACTGGTGATGTAGGTTTAGGTGCTTCCTCCTCTAATCAGGGTAGCAGCCTGCGTCTTGGGTAGCTCTTGGAGGGGCAAGGACTTCAGTCCATCTGTCAGCTAGCAAATCTTGGTCAGCTCTAAGCTGTTGCTGTTTTTCTTGAGGCTGCTTGCCGTGGCCATGAGCCTGCGTTTGAAACGCTCTTGTTCGGCGGGATCCTCGGGCACGACGAGTCCGTCGTCGTTGAGGCTTGCCTCATCTTCGAAGGGAGGCATGTAATTATCGTCCTCTACCTCTTTTTCTGCCGCTCTCTCATGAGGGCTGGCTTCTCCATCCTCATGCGCTGAATCTTGCTGGAGGGGGTTGTCTTTGGCACTGTCCGGGGTGTTATTATCTCCCGTGCCGGAATCACCATTTTGGCTGTGGCGGGATTTAGAACGGCGCCGCTGACGCCGGTGCTTAGGCTGTTTCTTGGAGGGGTCATCCTCCGCTGTTCCATCGCCATTCCCATCTTTTGGGATTCCATCATGTATATGTCATATGACGAGGTGGCCTTCCGATTGCCACATGGGCGCTGGTTCTTGGTCGTCTCTGCATCATTGTCCATACCGTCGATGTCTTGGTCGAAGTCGAGCATGTCGGTTAAATCATCGGCAATTAGCTACGAAGTGGGTGGTGGGTGGGCTTTGATTTTCTTCGTCGTCCGCATCCCAACCTTCCCGACCATAATCCGGCCAGGCTCTCCGATAAAGAGAGAGACTTTAGTGAATTCAGAATGTCGCCAAAGGGCGAGTGCTGAAAGATGTCCGCGGCGGTGAATTCCAGGATCGGCGCCCAATCGGATTCGATTGGCAGGGGCACGGTAGGCTCGGAGTCCAGAGAGGAGTCCGTTGCCTTGGAGTCACGAGCTTCGCAAAGGACGGGGTAGGTGTATGGCTCAATCGCCGTAGAGATCGTAGCCCCCGAGGCGGTGTCCAGCCACCCGTCCTCGATTGGCGCAGTCGGCTCCAAGCTAAAGGTCGGAGCGGACTCTGGTGCGGCCTCCAGGACCTTTGTTGGCGGCGAGCTAGATCATGCCCTCGTGACGGTCTGGCGGCGCTTGGCTGTGGCTCGAACCCGTCGAAGATCAAGTCTCCGCGGATGTCAGCCGTGTAGTTCAAACTTCCAAATCTGACCTGATGGCCAGGGGCGTAGCTTTCGATCTGCTCCAAATGGCCAAGCGAATTGGCCCGCAGTGCAAAGCCGCCGAATACGAAGATCTGTCCGGGGAGAAAAGTCTCACACTGGAGCGCATCATTGTTGATGATCGGAGGAGCCATTGGGCCTAAAGATGACGACACAGAGGAACTCTCAATGAAAGCACCAATGTCGGTGTCAAAACCGCGGATCTCGGGTAGGGGTCCCGAATCGTGCGTCTAGGCGGATGGTAACAGGAGACAAGGGACACGATGTTTTACCCAGGTTCGGGCCCTCTCGATGGAGGTAAAACCCTACTCCTACTTGATTAATATTGATGATATGGGTAGTACAAGAGTAGATCTACCACGAGATCAGAGAGGCTAAACCCTAGAAGCTAGCCTATGGTATGATTGTTGTTCGTCCTACGTACTAAAACCCTCCGGTCTATATAGGCACCGAATAGGGTTAGGGTTACACAGAGTCGGTTACAATGGTAGGAGATCTACATATCTGTATCGCCAAGCTTGCCTTCCACGCTAAGGAAAGTCCCATCCGGACACGGGACGAAGTCTTCAATCTTGTATCTTCATAGTCCAGGAATCCGGCCAAAGGTTATAGTCCGGCTATCCGGACACCCCCTAATCCAGGACTCCCTCAGAGGGAGTACTACATAGTAGTGTTAGCTGAATTGATAAAAGTGGGGCTTCAATCCCATGAGCCCCTGTGTAACTGTGCATTCTATACATGTGTGGGATACAGGCCTGCCTACCTATTGTGACATTTCCATAGCTATTCCGAGATATATTTCCTTGCAACTTCCATTTTTTTACTTTACATGACTTATGTTTTCATTGTCATTTGCTTTACATGATCATATATAGCTGACATGATATTTGTGACTTGACCATTGTTCATCATTGTTTTACATGTTACACTAGATCATTTGTTATGTTCGGATGCCTCCCGTTGGGTCTTGGTGTCACTGTCCATCTAGGCTCTAGGGTGAGCCTTCCCATCATTTGACGGTGCACTGCCCTTCGAGCCATGGCGAGGGAGCAGAGGGGGTCCCTTCAGCGATGGAACTGGATGGTGATATTGTGCCGGATGCCCAGGTGATGGCAAAGGCATGGCCTCCATTGATTGCTAGTATCCTCCCCGAGTTGGCCTCCTTCTTGCGTCGGTCCTCCGATCATGTTGGAAGGGCTCAGTGACTCTTTGTTTTTGTATTTTAGGATTTGTTGTTGCTCCTGAGCACCCTTATATCATGTCAATCTTTTTCTTTCTTTACTGCGATAGTGTTGTGTTGTACTGTTAGTTGTAAGGGCTTCTTTAATTTAAAGCTGGGCGCATACATTTTTTTTCGAGAATATTAGTTATTCTCCTTCGCTAGATACTTCCTCTCTTCCAAATAATTAATGTTCTAGGTTTGTCTTAAGTCATTTTATTTAGGTTTGACCAAGTCTATAAAAGAATATACCAACATATACAACCCAAATTACTTTCACATTACATTCATCATAAATTATATATTCATACTATATGTATTTGATGTTGTGGATATTAGTATGTTTTTCTACAAACTTGATCAAAGCAAACATAGTGTGGCTTAGGATAAGTCTAAAATTCATTTTTTCGAAAGGAGGATGTATTAACAACGAAATATGCACTTGTATTCAAGGTTTCTAAAAAGAAATAATTTTAAGTAATAATGTATGATACCTCTGTAAATATTGGGGCATCTCACGAATCATTTTCCTTCTCCCCACGAGAGACTCTAGCAACTATGGTCTCCACACCTCCCGACGGTGTTGTCGCCGATCTTCCTTGCTCCCTCCAGCCTTACGACCATGGAGGCGCGGTGGTCATTGGATCCCAACCCTCACTAGTGGGAGGGCTCCAGCTTTGTTTTTAGGTGTTTTTCCTGAGTATGTTTGGGGTTTATGTCCTGCTTTCGAAGCCGGTGGTGGGGGCTCCCTGAAGATGGAATAAGGTTTTCCCCGCCTAGCCCTTGCCCGACGATGCGTTTATCGTCGTCGGAGGGCTTATGGAGGTGTGCCTCCAGCGGATCTCGCGGGACTTGGCCGGTGTTTGTCTTCGGTGGGTCTAAATGGATTCCGTATTCGTTCGTTTGTGCTTGTGTGTCTACAGGTTGGGTCCTTTCAAAGTACACTTCTCATCATCAGTGATGGTTGCTATTCGTACTCGATGTTGATTTGGGGTCTTAGCACGACGACTTTCCGACTATTTACTACAACATACATCAAGAATTGCCCGGCTTCGGTGAGGGAGGGGCGATGACAGCGATGCGTGTTCGACTTGCTCCAGTGCTTGTGGTCGTCGCTAGATGATTTATGAGCCTTGTGTAATTTTGGTTACTTTCATTGTTTTTTGTACTACCATGATGTTTGATGAATAGATTAATTTTTTTTCTAAAGAAAATAGTGGGGCATATATGAGTTACCTAAAAATGAACCGTTGCTTTGATCACCACACAATCGTTTATCCATGTGGGGAGAGCAGCTCCTCCATGGTGGCCGACGAGCACATTACAGGCGTCTGTATGCCTCTTTCCTCGAACTGATCCGAAGCTCGAGGTGGCAAGCCGGAGAGTCAGAAATTCAGAGATCCCAATTCAAAACACATCAGCGCCAGCGAGGGCGTGCATAGGGTTATTTGGCCAAGATATTCGCACATTCCAGTGCGATAAATTATTGGCGTGTTGGTGTGCGAGCAGTAGAACGCGCTGCCTTTTTGACATTGACACAGCCACAACACACTGGCCGAGGAACAGTCTCCCCTTAACGGCCTAAGCATCCGGTTCTCACCAACTCCACTATGCTGTCGTACTGCTGCCCGACGATGAGGGAAGCTCGCTGTTCGTTTACAGCGCAAGTAATCTGTTCTTTGGCACGATGCTGCTCATCTTAATTAGATGTTACAAGTGTGCATGGGACAGATGACAGCAAGTCGAAATGGCATGCTCTTAGAGCTACTACAGGCTTGCAAAATTCATGAAAAGGACTCGGAATCCGGCTCTATCTGAGCTCAACCAGCAGCCAAAGCACTTGCGCCCGGACAAATTTCAAAACATGTCGGCTACCGCATGGCATCGTATCATTCCACGTCAACTGTTGGCAAGCGCTGAAGCCACAGCACCGAGGATTGAATTCACAGGGCCACCCGCCGGGGTCCCTTCCCCGTCGTCCTTCCACCACATCACCAAAAGGCAGATGGGTTCGAATGCTACTGCTGGTCGCCATTGACGTCCTTACAATGATTGGCCCCTCTCGACACTCCACAGTGGCGTATCACGCAACAGAGGACGCTGCACGGCGAGGGGGCGACACACGAGCCCCATCCTCGGTTTCCTTTTCGGGACCGGACTGCGGGCTGCCCCAGCCGCACTGCACACCGGTCAACCGCGTGGGGCGCGAGCTCCGCATTGACGCCAAAGGCGATCGACGGCGACGGTGCAGCTACAGTGGTGGTAGTACAACGCACGCACCTTGCCGCCGCGGCTGCCGGCTGCTGCCGGATGGCGATCGGCAAGGTGAGATTGTGCGCGGTTCACCTGTCAGCTTGTCTTGCGCGGGCGGACGATCGCGGTGAAAACCGAGCCTGCAAGCGAAGCGGCTTCTGCATGCGGACTGAGCCTTGGCACGTGCGAGTGCGAGGCTGGTGGGAGTCGTGGAACAGAACAGACACCAGACGGAGTCGCGATGCATGGCCATGGCGAATCGATCGATTTGGCGCGAAGATTCAAACGCGATGGACACGTGTTGACGAAAAGCATGGCGTCCGAGCTGAGCTTTGGAGCCTGAACCCGGCTGTTTGCTCCCGCCGTTCAAATCTAACGGGGCTTTTAGAGTAACTCCAACGCGTCGACCTAAACGGATGGCGATTTTGTTCGCTTTTTATTCATTTGAATTGGCCACCCGTTCGGTATTCGTCCAGTTTTTTTTTTGGTCGGCCCTGCACCCAAAGCAAGCGACCCATTTCATGTCCGTGTGCAAATTTAAAAGGCCGGCAGCCATAGATCATTGCCAGCGGCCATACCGTCGTCCAAAGTTCATGCCGACATCATGCCAGCGGCCGGCATACAATGCCAACCTCCAAAAAAACCATCACACAGTCTTGCTGGTGCTTTTGCCAGCGATCGGCACATATGCCAATGCCAGCACACAAAAAAGATCGAGAGTTCGACCACACCATCTCGGTCATGGTCATGCCATTGCCAGCACACTTGCTGGCATACAAAAAAAGATGGCGCATGCCGCCATAGATCACTCGTCGTCGAACTTGAACATGTCGTCATGCATCTTCTTGAACCATGGCATCTTCCTCAGCGGCACGGTGTTGAGGTCCACCTTCATGATCTCCACCCCCGTCATCTTCAACCCTAGGTAGATCAGGGCCTCCCTTGTTGCCGCCGCGACGCGGGGTGTCCTCCTGCTGCGCGGCGCCGGCCGCCGCTGCTTCGTCCCTTGCGTCCGCCACGTGCCTCCGGCCCTTTCTCTTGGCCGACTGCACCACCCGCTCCTCCGGCGTCAGTTGCTTCTTCTTGGGCGGCGCGGCAGTCTTGCAAGGGGTGTCGTGGTTCTAAGCCTGACAGTAGAATGGGGGGTAGGTATGGAGAGGCAAGATCCTAGCTATGGAGTAGTTGTATACGCAAGATGTTTACGAGTTCAGGCCCTTCTCGGAGGAAGTAACAGCCCTACGTCTCGGAGCCGGAGGCGGTCGGGGTATTATGTGCGTATGAGTTACGAAGTGCGAACCCTTGACACTTTGAGGAGGGGTGGCTTATATAGAGTTCGACCCCTCCGGCCCTCAGTTATGCAGGGTTAAAGATACATTAAGATAGGAGGTTACTGGTAACGCCCACATAAAGTGCTATGATAACCATAAAAGCTACTTAATGATCGACCGTTTGGGTGCAGACTGGCTTTAGATCTTCTGGTGGTCGAGTGGTTGGCTTCATGGTCGAGTGTCTTCCAGTTGGTCGAGTGGAACTCTTAAAGGTCGACTGAAAGGTAGTTTCTTCTAGAGATGTCCTTGGGGAGGGTGTCTTAGACAAGTCCATGACCCTACCCTAGGTATATGACTTCATCATTAGCCCCCGAATGGATCGAGGTTTGAGTGGGGAAGGAGTTGAACATACTCCCGACTCATTCTTGTGCTGCAATTGTGTCTTGTCTTGGATCAAATGGACTTAAGTGACGACATCAACTTCTTTTCCAGTCGTCTTGATCCATTCTCTGTATCCGTCGAGTGCGTTTTCTGTACTTGGCGATTTCCGAATGATGAGACGGAGGAAATCTTTTGTCGACGATTTGCTTTCTGCGGTAGCAGATTTAGCGGGATTTGAATCTTGAGAAAGCGAGCGGGACAGAGAGAGCCGCAGATGTCCGGACGGGATAAGGCAAGGACGCCTCAATCTCCGTGCCACCTTTTTCGCCACGTATCGCGCGGGCGACTGTTGCGGGATTCGACAGGATCGCCTGGGCGTACCGGTCTGTCACTCGGAAGCAACCTCATATAAGGCCCAGGACTGGGGTTTTTGAATAGTGCGTTCCCCTTTCCTCCTTCCTTCCTCAGATTCATCCGCCGCGCCTGCCTCCACCTCCGAACTGCTGCTCCACGCGCGTTCCGCCGGCGACAATGGTGAAAGAAAAGACGGCGGCTTTGGAACGGGTGAAGAAGGCGACGGCGAAGGCGAAGGGGAGGGCGACCAGTTGGGGCGGATCCTCGTCGCGGGACGGTTTGCCGCAGGGCTGGATCGAGCGATCGATTCGCTCGACCATCCGCCAAAAAGATCTTGACGACCTGGCCAATGAGGGACTGGTCCCTCATGGATCAGCGAGGCTTCCGGGGATGGAGTGGCAGCCGCAGCCTCAGGAGGGTGAGTGCGTCCTCTTAGCCACTCACGTCGACTGCGGGTTCTCTTTGCCGCCCCACCCTTTCTTTCGAGGATTTCTGAACTTTTTTGGGGCACAACTCCACCACTTCACACCCAACTATATCGTGTATCTCACCGCTTTCGTGTCTTTGTGTGAGAATTTTCTGGGTTGTCGGCCGCATTGGGGCCTCTTCAAACACATTTTCACCTGTCGCTCTCAGACGGTGAAAAAGGCCAATCCGAGGTACGAGAGAAACCCAAGTGATCCAGATGTGTGGGGGTCTTGGGGTCCAAATGAGAGGTAAGAGCTCTTTTCCAGCCATGATCCTTCCTGAGTCGGTTCGAGGGTGGCAGTCGACCTGGTTCTACTGCCAAGACCAGCCGACGCCTTGAGCGATCGGACCGACTCCCTCCTTTCTCCATGGACCGAGTGAGCAATCCGTCCTCTCTGAAGGTGGTCCCGGAGGAGAAGGCTCAGGTCAAAGTTTTGGTCGAGCGTGTAGTCCATCTCATCCGTGACGGGGTGACTGGTATGGATCTTCTAGAGGTTTTTCTTCGATGGCGCATCCAGCCACTTGATGTCGAGACCATCCAATGTGGATGTATTCGCACCGATGACACCACTTGGGTCCACCGGAGGAGGTCGAGGATGCCACCTTTGGACAGATGGATGACCGCCATCACCGGGAACAAAGATAACCCCGAGGAGCCAGGAGGATCCCTCCACTCGACCAATCGTCTGAGCGGACAAGGTTCAATCCCGTATCTTTGACTCGACTCTGCTTACTCCATCTTGTTTGCTTAAATCGGTCGACTGACTTTCATCTTGTTTGTCTTCTTCTAGATCACCACTGAGATGTACTCGATGCCCAACGGGGCGCAAGAACCAGTTGAGGAGGAGGAAGGGAGCGGAGGTGAAAGCCAAGAGGAATGGTAGTCTGACGGTAGGGGGGGGGGGCGAAGATGACGACAGCTCGGACGAAGAGGAGGAGGAGGAAGAGGAGGAAGTCGACCCTCCCCGCATGGAAAGGCGGTCCAAGCTCGCCCATGACCCCGTGGTCGAGCGTGGCAAGGTTATCGCGCTTGTCGGGCAGTCGACGAAACGTCCTCGGACGACCTCTCCGGCGCCGACTGAAAAAGCGCCGAAGCAACCCGGCGGCGCCCGTCGAAGCCGACAAAGGTTTTGCCCAAGATGAAGATGGCTATCCCCACTATTTCCGGGTACAGCAGAACTTGAGCTTTTTTGTTTAGCGCGAACATATTTTTGGTCGACTTGTTGACTGATCAACTAATTTCTGAAATCTGCAGCGCTGCCACCTCTGAGACCTCAGTCAGGAACGAAGACCAGGAGATGGAAGATGCTGCTACCTCTAACCTTGGTATGATCGCTGTATTTTGGTCGATTGGATTTCCGTTTTTAACTTTGAATCTTTCCTGTAGTCCCTCCTCATGTCATTGATCTCCCTGATGATGATGATGAGGCGTCGTTGAGGCGGAGGAGAACTAAGAAGGCACCTGCCGGCAAGACTGCTCAGGTTGCATCGATGCCTGAGGCGCTAGTTCATGAAGGTGGCAACACCACTCGGACTTCTGTGTCTTTCGCTGTGCCGCTGACGAGTATCCGGCCTTCAACGTCGACTGCTGATCCGTCTTCCCTTTTCGCCACGCACCACGTCTCGGAGGACCAAGTGGGTGCTGCTAAGGAGGCTATACGCCAAGCGGGGCTCATGATGAAGCAGATGAAGGTGGTCCGGGAAGCCAGCCAAGCTGCCTATGATGCCAGCTCAGCTCTTCAGAGTAACGTCCAGGTTAGTTGATCACCACTTGTTCTGTTAGGATATGCTACCTGAAAAACTCTTCTTTCTGAAGATCTTCGCATCTGTACACCCACTGGGTGTGTCGATTGAATTTTCGGACTGGTGGGGGCACGCTGAGTGCACCCAGGTGTAGTCCCGAGACTATGGTGGATCGCTGGCGATCGACCGTAGTCTTTATACTTTGTATCTCTTTGATAACTTCTTTACTTGGTCTGGTGGGACCATGTCGAATGGAATCTTAAAACCGGTGGGGCACGCTGAGTGCACCCATCGGTGTAGTCCCCGAGACTATGGTGGATGTGGCGATCGACCGTAGTCTGAAGAACTCCTTTCTCCCTTTTTTTTGTCTCTTTCGGTCGACTGATCGAACCGAGTCGGTAGGATCAGTGGGGGCACGCTAAGTGCACCCACTGGGTGTAGTCCCCGAGACTATTGTCGGATATTTTGATTCGGTTGTAGTCTTAGAAACGCAATGATTTTTCTTAGTCACTCGGAAGTAACCTATACGTGGCGTGCATCGGTGATTCTTTGCAGAAATCTTGCGAGCTTGTGGCTCGATACACTGAATTGGAGAACAAACAGATCCAGCTCAACCTTGACTTGAAGCTTGCACAGAGAACTTGCGGAAGGCGAGGCGAAGCAAAAGGTATGGCTGGTGAGATCTTGACGAATGTTTTATTTTCCGTCTCTTCCTAATTACGACCTCACTGTTATTTTGCAGACAAAATGGAGGAGGCTCTGAAGAAGAAGGATCATGACCTTGCCGAGGCGCAACAAACGGCTTTGAACAAAACCAAGCTCTTGGAAGAGAAGCTGTCTTCAGCCGGAAAACTTGAAGAAGAGAATGCCAATCTGAAAGCTGCTCTCGATGCGGCCAACAAGGAGATTAGCCGACTGAAGAACGACAAGATAGCTCTGAGCAACAAGGCTGGCGAACTGGTAGGGAAGAGGAATGATCTAGAGGCTTATCTGGGAGGGCTCGCCAAGAAGCTATTCCTCATGCTTGAAGATAATTCCTCTTACCCGACTGACTTGTTATCACCGACTCATCATAGAACCATTAGCATGAACTCGAGTTGTGTTTGCAGAATTCTGTCAGAACTTTGAGGAAGAGACTAGTCGAGTGGAGACAAGTCTGGACCCCATTAACTCCCCCGTGAAGGATGAAGCTGCCATGAATGTGCTCCGGCTGGAGTCTCGTGTTGCTGCTGTGGTGGACTACCTCGCTCGACTGAAGGTAGCGGTGTCGCAGATCGACTCAACACTCTGACCAGGCGAAACACTTCAAAATGACCTCGAGTCTTTACTGACTTGATTGAATGACGTTCCAAGTCGAGTGTAGGAATGGAAGAAGTCTTTTGCCAGATGTGGAGCTGATGTTGCTCTGTCCCTGGTCCGCGTTCATTGCAAGGAGGCGCGAGAGGAAAGGTTGGCGTCCATCAAAGTTGCCAATACCAAGAAGTACGACTTCCAATCTTTCATGGAGACTTTCATTGGTGCTGCCACCCGAATCGCTGATGGGATCGACTGGACCGATTAAATCGCGCCTTCCAGTCCTCCACCTGAGGAGTAAAAAAACTTCTATGATTCGTCTTAAATTTGCCTCGGAATGCCGAGTGATCCTGTAACCGATAAACTTTAATAGGCTTGAGGCCTGGGTACTTCTGCATCCTTAGGATGTTATCCGAACTTTACTTATCGTCGAAATATGCTTTTGTTTGCCTTCGAGTGAACTTTTTTCTTCACTCGGATTATGCTTCAATGCTTGAGATGTAGCTCTGAAGTGGATCCAATCGACCTACACTTCGCTGTTCTTGCAGGCGCAGGAGAAGGTAACAGTCGACATGCACCTCGTCGTCCTTGCGGATCGGGATGGAGCGCACGTTGTACTTAGGTGAGTACTGGACTGCAGCTAAGCCTCCGAGTGGGAGGGTTGCTCTCCACTCGGTAGGATTTTTCAAACTTAGGCGAGTACTAGACTGCTGCTAAGCCCCCGAGTGGGAGGTTTGCTCTCCACTCGGTAGGATTTTTTAAACTTAGGCGAGTACTGGACTGCAGCTAAGCCCCCGAGGTGGAGGTTTGCGCTCCACTCGGTAGGATTTTAATCACTTAGGCGTAGTCTTGGACTGCAGCTAAGCCCCGAGTGGGAGGTTTGCTCTCCACTCGGTAGGATTTTTCAAACTTAGGCGAGTCTTGGACTCTTTGCTAAGCCCCACAGTGGGAGGTTTGCTCTCCACTCGGTGGGATTTTAAACTTAGGCGAGTCTTGGACTGCAGCTAAGCCCTCGAGTGGGAGGTTTGCTCTCCACTCGGTAGTATTTTTTTTAAACTTAGGCGAGTACTGGACTGCAGCTAAGCCCCCGAATGGGAGGTTTGCTCTCCACTCGGTATGATTTTTCAAACTTAGGCGAGTACTGGACTGCTGCTAAGCCTCCAAGTGGGAGGTTTGCTCTACACTTGGTAGGATTTTTCAAACTTAGGCGAGTACCGGACTGCAGCTAAGCCTCCAAGGAGGATTTTTGTGTCGTAGCTCTGAAGGGGTAGGCAACAGTTGACCTGTACCTCGTCGTCCTTGCAAAGCGCACATTGTATTAAATACTTAGGCGAGTACTTGGACTGCAGCTAAGCCCCCGAGTGGGAGGCTGGCTCCTCACTCGGTAGGATTTTTAAACTTAGGCGAGTACTTGGACTGCAGCTAAGCCCCCGAGTGGGAAGCTGGCTCCTCACTCGGTAGGATTTTTAAACTTAGGCGAGTACTTGGACTGCAGCTAAGCCCACGAGTAGGAGGCTAGCTCCTCACTCGGTAGGATTTTTAAACTTAGGCGAGTACTTGGACTGCAGCTAAGCCTACGAGTGGGAGGCTGGCTCCTCACTCGGTAGGATTTTCAAACTTAGGCGAGTACTTGGACTGCAGCTAAGCCTCCGAGTGGGAGGCTGGCTCGCCTACTCGGTAGGATTTTCAGATACTTAGGCGAAACGGATTCACAGCTAAGCCCCCGAGTGGGAGGCTGGCTCTCCACTCGGCAGGGATTTTTTTTACAAACTTAGGCGAAATAGGTTCGCGGCTAAGCCACCCACTGGGGGAAATTTCTTATGTAAACAAAAAGTAATAACAATCACTGGGAAAATTATAACATTCTTGTCTTTGATAAACAAACTACAGAGGTACTTTTATTACATCTCACCCGAGTGAGTTCTTAAGTGTAAAAGGGGCGGAGAAGCTCCGCATTCCAGGCTCGGGGCTCATCAATCTGGCGTTCGACGTTGTAAATATGGTAAGCTCCATTGTGGAGAACTCTGGTGACGATGAAGGGACCTTCCCAAGTGGGAGCGAGCTTGTGCGGTTTCTGTTGATCCACTCGGAGGACCAAGTCCCCTTCTTGAAAGGCTCGGCTCTTCACATTTCTAGCATGGAATCGACGCAAGTCCTTCTGATAGATGGTCGAGCGGATGAGGGCCATCTCTCTCTCCTCTTCAAGGAGGTCGGCGCATCTTGCCGGGCTTGCTCGCTTGACTTCATAGTAGAGTTCGACTCGGGCGCATTGTGAAGCAGGTCACTTGGCGAAGCTGCTTCAGCTCCATAGACCATAAAGAATGGAGTTCTCCCGATCGACCGATTAGGAGTGGTCCTTAATCCCCAAAGAACCGACGGAAGTTCGTCGACCCACGCTCTGTTGCATGCTTGAGATCACGCATCGATCGAGGTTTCAGTCCTTTGAGAATTAAACCATTTGCTCGTTACCTTGGCCATTATTTGGGGTGAGCGACTGAAGCATAGTCGACTCGCGTGCCCTGAGAGGCGCAAAAGGCTTTGAACTTGTCGGAATCGAAGTTTGACCCATCGTCAGTGATGATGCTGTGCGGAACTCCATATCTGAATATCAACTCTCTGAAGAAAGCGATAGCGATTACGCATCAAGGTTCTTGATAGGTTTAGCTTCGATCCACTTCAGTAAACTTGTCGACTGCCACAAGCAAATGAGTGAAACCGCTCCTGCCAGTTCTCAGAGGTCCAATCATATCCAACCCCCAAACAGCGAAAGGCCAGACGAGTGGAATGGTCTTCAATGCTGAGGCGGGTTTATGTGACATATTGGAGTAGAACTGACATCCTTCACACTTGTCGACTATTTCCTTTGCCATTTCATTCGCTTTTGGCCAGTAAAATCCCGCTTGGTATGCTTTAGCCACGATGGTCCGAGAGGACGCATGGTGACCGCAGGTCCCCGAGTGGATATCATCAAGGATTATCTGACCTTCTTCTGGCGTTATGCACTTCTGGCTGACTCCACTCACGCTTTCTCTGAATAACTGTCCCTTGATCACAGTAAAGGCCTTGGATCGGCGGACGATATGTCGAGCCTCTTCTTCGTTCTCCAAGAGCTCTTTCCTTAGGATATACGTGATGTACGGTATTGTCCAGTCGGGAGTGATGACCACGACTTCCATGATCCCGGTCGACCCGGTATTTGGGACCTCAACTTGATCGGATCGGTGGCACTTTTTGGCTGTGGAGCTTCTTGATGAAAGGATCCTCTTGAATCGACGGTGTGCGGATGTGCTCCAAAAACACGTCACTGGGAATGGCTTCCCTCTTGGACCCTATTTTCGCCAAATCGTCAGCAGCTTGATTTTTCAATCGGGGTATATGATGAAGCTCTAACCCCTCGAACTTCTTCTCTAGCTTCCTCCGCATTATAGTAACCGGTCATGGCCATTTGGACTTACGACGTCCCCACTCCTTCATCACGATTAACCACTAGATCTGAGTCGCCATAAACCATGAGGCGACGGACGCCGAAAGTGAAATGGCCATACGCAACCCATACAACAGTGCTTCAGATTACGCTTCATTGTTGGAAGAATCAAAGTGAATCTGGAGCACATATCTGAGCTTATCTCCTCGGGGAAACCAATACTACCTCAAAGACCGAACCATTCAGCATCTTGGAACCATCAAAGAACATAGTCCGATTGCTCCGAGTGAACTTGAGTCAGAATCGTTGTTCAATCCACTTTCGGCGATGAAATCTGCTATTGCTTGGGACTTGATGGCTTTCTTTGCCTCAAACTTGATATCAAGGGGAAGAAGTTCAATCGCCCATTTCGCCACTCGACGATTGCATCTTTGTTGTGCAAAATCTACGATAATGGGGCGTCGGCGATTGTAATGGAATGATCGAGAAGTAATGAGCAACCTTCTTGGCGGTCATATAAATCCCATACACAAGCTTCTCGATAATGAGGGTATCTTTGCTTTGTGAGGTTAATACTTCAAAGATAATATCTTTGGCGCTGAACTTTGAAGGCCTTTCCTTCCTCTTCCCGCTCGACCGTAAATCAGTCTTGACCACTTGTCCTGTGGCTGCAATGTAAAGCGACAACGGGTCCTTCTTGATTGAGGCAGCAAGCACCGGCTGGAGTGGAGAGCGAGCTTTGAGCTCGCAAATGCCTGATCGCCTTCGAGTCCACTCGAACTTGTCGACTTCTTAATCGATCGGTAAAGAGGCAATGCCTTTTCACCGAGGCGAGAGATGAATCGACTTAAAGCGGCCAAGCATCCAAAGAAGCTTCTAGACATCGTGCACACGCATGCAGGCGTTTCATTCGGAGTATAGTGCCAACTTTTTACGGGTTAGCGTCGATTCCTCGTTCGTAAACGAGAAAACCGAGTAACTTTCCGCCAGAACTCCGAATGTGCACTTTGATGGATTAAGCTTGATATCATACCTCCGAGATTGGCAAATGTTTCAGCAAGGTCGGTCAACAGGTCGGAACCTTTCCGTGACTTGACCACAATGTCATCCATGTATGCTTCCACATTACGGTGATTTGAGTGAGTAAACACTTCTGAATCATCCTCATGAACGTGGCTCCGGCATTCTTGAGGCCGAATGGCATGGTGACATAACAGAAGCACTCGAATGGAGTGATGAAAGCTGTTTTGATCTCGTCGGGTCCATACAGACGGATTTGATGGTACCCAGAATATGCGTCTAAGAAAGACAACCGCTCACATCCCGCAGTCGAGTCGACTATTTGGTTGATGCGGGGGAGAGGAAAATGATCTTTCGGGCAGGCCCGATTGATATGTTTGAAGTCGATGCACATGTGCAGTGAATTGTCCTTCTTAGGGACCATGACAACATTGGCGAGCCACTCGGAGTGGTAAATCTCTGATAAACTCTGCTGCTAAGAGCCGAGCCACCTCCTCGCCAATGGCCTTTCTCTTCGGGCCGGCGGACGCGAAGATGTTCTTTGACAGGTTTAACTTTTGAGTCGACTTCGTGAAGCGATGCTCGTGATCCCACAGGAACACCGGCATGTCGTGAGGCTTCCATGCAAAGATGTCCCAGTTCTCACGGAGGAACTGGATGGCGCTTCTTCCTATTTGGAGTCGAGTGTTGTTGAGATGTGAGTCGGAGCAGCATTGGGATCAGTCGGATGAATATGAATCAGTTTCGTCTCCCCGGACGACTGAAATGCCGACTCCGTGGCGGGCTTCTTGGCTTGCAACAAATCACTTGGGTCTGCAGTTTTCTGGTACTCTTGCAGCTCGACCATCGCCATCGAGCATCGGCGATCTTAGAGCCTTCTGGAAACACTCTTACGCCTTTTTCCGATTGCGGTGATGGTGATCACACCTTTGGGACCTGGCATCTTCGGTTTGAGGTACACATAACATGGTCGAGCCATGAAAGCGCGCATATGCCGCCTCCCGAGGATAGCGTGATAAGCGCTTTGGAAATCCACGACCTCAAAGGTCAACTTTTCCTTACGAAAATTCTTGTAGTCACCAAAACCACATCGAGAGCAATTTGGCGAGTGACTCAGCCTTCTTTCCGTGAATGACTCCATGGAAGCTCATGTTGCTGGTCTTTGAGTCTGGACATCGGAATGCCCATCCCTTTCAACGTCTCGCATATAATATGTTCAAAGCATCGCCACCATCCATCAAAACCTTAGTTAGTCGAGTGCCTTCGACGACTGGGTCGACCACCAACGCTTGCCTCCCAGGGGTGGCTATGTGCGTTGGGTGATCAGACTGGTCGAACGTGATGGCGGTCTGCGACCATTTCAGGTAACTGGGTGTCGCTGGAGCGACCATATTCACTTCGCGGTTGATAACTTTCAATCGACTTTTCCTTTCAACGTCAGCAAAAATCATCAGAGTGGAATTGACCTGAGGGTATCCATCGTCACTATATTCCTTGTCCTCAACTTTGTCCGACTCCTTTTCCTTGTCCTTGGGTTGCTTCCCCTAGAACTGCTGAATCAAGAGCCGGCACTGTCGAGTGGTATGCTTTGGGTAAATAAGTTTACCCTCTTCATATTTCTTCGTGTGAATGTGACATGGCAAGTCCAACACATCATTTCCATCTTGGTCTTTCACTTTCTTGGGGTTCCAAGGCCCCTTGGGTTTCCTTGAACTTTCCCCGGAGTCACGGCCAAGGCTTCTCCAGAGCAGCTGGCTCAGCTTTCCGCTTCGCTTCCATTGGAGTTCCCTCCCGGTTTCATTAGCGGCTGACTTGTACTTGCCACTCCGGAGCCGATCCTCTTCTTCACCATTGGCGTGCTTGGTGGCAATATTCGCCATCCGACTTCGTGGTCATGTCTCCTGTCCGGCCGAATTTCAGACTCAACTCTCTGTTCTTAACACCTTCCTTGAAGGCACTGGTCGACCGATGATCGGATACATTCTCTCTTGCGGTGCAAAGTGATCCATCTCTGGATGTAATCCCTCGAGTTTCATTCGACTTACGCACACATGATCTGCAACTCTGTCAACCTGCTGGCCGCTTGCAAGTTCCTTCAAATGTCTGACAAACACTCGGGCAAGATCTTCCCAAGTGTAAATCTTTGCTGGGTGCTAACCGATTCAGCCATGCTCGCCGATCCCTCCAACATAAGTGGCAGGTGTTTCATGGCCACTTCATCGTTGCGCCGCCCGATCTGAACAACCACTCAAGAGTCCTCAAGCCAAGTATCCGCTTAGACTCACCGATGAACTTATCGACTCGATCGCCAACTTTGAAGTTGGGAGGAATCACCGCGACTCTGATAGCTCTGCTAAAACACTCTGGTCCTGAGACATGTACTCTGCTGTTGATGGGCGCATTTCTGTCATGGCCTTCTCAGTTAGCTCTGTTCCCGTCGACCAGACCTTGTACGATGACGGATCTCGCATCAAAGCCTGGTTCCCTGGGGTCGACTGGAATCCTTCGCCCAACACTGTGCTGGCGTTTGTCGTCTTGCTGTCGAGGCGCATATGACCCACCCCTTGGGGGAGGAGTGGGCACTCGACGTCGATCATCACGGTCGAATTGGTCCTCATACTGCTCACGCCGGCCTCCATGCCCCTCACGCCTCAGAGGCGATCTTGGGCTATGTGCCGACTGGACTGTATTCGCAGGGACGGATCTGCTGTGAATCATGTTCCGCGACTGCGACACAGCTGAATTTTGATCTCCTGTTGCCCGAAGCAAATCTCTGATCTGGAGTAAGCCCTGCCGACCTCCATTGGGAAGGCTGAATGGACTCTGCTATACGGGGTGCAGCTGCTAGATTCTGAATGGGAGTTCGGTATACCTGAGTTGGTTGTGAAAAGAGTTGACGTCGACTGGACAACGGGACCCGTTGTTTCGCTCGTTCGTCGAGCACTCGCTGAAGATTTTCCAGTCGAGTGCGTTCAGCCAAGTTGGCCAAACGCGCATCTTCTAAGGCATGGGCCTCGGGGGTTTCTCCAACGATAGGAGTATGAAGCGCATCCATGTTCCGGTGGCGGAGCTCCTCCCTCTGCAGCGAAGTGAGGGGCTCGGGTTGGTACTCTTCGTGAGCCTGTGCCGGCTCGCCTCCGCCAACGCCTCCGTCGGTGCGGGGGAAACCAGGAGGACTGCGTGGTCCATCGACCATCAGAACCTCCGCCGCTGGATCGCTGCTGTCGCACTCGGATGCACGATCTCTGCGGAGCCATTCGGCGAATCGAACAGTAGTAGAGAGATTCGCCGGGCTCGATTACGCGACTTGGGAGTGGCCGATCGGCGGGCCACCGCGTGCCTCACCCACCGCTGAAGCCTCGATCGACCGGGCGCTTGCGTAGCGAGACCGGGAGGGAGGACGGCACAGGAGCCGACCGATACTGGGTCGACGGCTGCCGCAAGAGGACGCCGTGGACGCACGCGTGAAAGTGCGTCGCCCCGCGGACGGGGAGTGCGTCAACGTCGAGTGGAGCCTCCTGCAACCAAGCGGAGTCGTCAGCGATAAACGTGAGCGCGCCGAGACGGATCTCGCGGCCCTCAACCAAAACTCCGCCTGAAACCATGATGAATGGGATCGGAAAAATGTAACTTCTCCAACAAGTCGCTAAGACACCTGCCCCACGGTGGGCGCCAACTGTCGTGGTTCTAAGCTTAACAGTAGAATGGGGGGTAGGTATGGAGAGGCAAGATCCTAGCTATGGAGTAGTTGTATACGCAAGATGTTTACGAGTTCAGGCCCTTCTCGGAGGAAGTAACAGCCCCTCGCCCTGAGCCCGAGGCGGTCGATCAGTATTATGTGCGTATGAGTTACGGGTGCGAACCCTTGACACCGAGGGAGGGTGGCTTATACAGAGTTCGCCAGCCCTCCGCCCTCGATTATGCAGGTTAAAGATACATTAAGATAGGAGGTTACTGGTAACGCCCACATAAAGTGCTATGATGACCATAAAAGCTACTTAATGACCGACCGTTTGGGTGCAGATTGGCTTTAGATCTTCTGGTGGTCGAGTGGTTGGCTTCATGGTCGAGTGTCTTCCAGTTGGTCGAGTGGAACTCTTTCAGGTTGACTGAAAGGTAGTTTCTTCTAGAGATGTCCTTGGGGAGGGTGTCTTAGACAGGTCCATGACCCTATCCTAGGTATATGACTTCATCAAGGGGCGCGGGGCTTGCCTTTGCCGGAGGGGGCGGAGGTGAGGCCAGACGAGGCGAGGGAGGCGAGGCCAGCGGCGGCATCGAGGGCATCGTCCATGGCAAGCAGCCGGGGGCGCGCGCGGGCTGGAGGGTTTTTGTGAAAGTGAAGGGAATTGTGGATGTTTTGCCACCGACTGGTGGGCCAGGGGAAGTAGTTGTTGCACGGCGCGCGGGTTCGTCTCGTGTACGCGCCGACGCAAATCTGGCTAAAAAATAGGCCCGCGAATGGGTCGACAGGCGGACGAAAACGGGCGCGCGTCCGTTTGGGTCGGCGCATTGGGCCAATTTTTCTGTCCGCCGCGACCCAAACGGACGCGCGCAGACAAAATGGGTCGGCACGTTGGAGTTGCTCTTACCCCACAGACATGGTAGATACTTCTTGCCATGGGTTGGCGACTTCTTTTCGTAAAGCATGGAATAGACAAATTGTTTGTGGGTGTAGCTAAATCTTAGTCGACCAAGTCTAAATCAATTGACATAATATGTAAAAAAGAAAAAACTATTTTTTTAGAAGAATCTCCATGTAAGATCCCACGAAATAGCATGGACTGAGACTTGCTTATGTCTCGAACGACCGAGACTTAGCAATTCCGTTGTTTGTAGATCCCTAGAAATTCTTGAAAATAAGCACGGAGGGGCATCTCTCTTCTGGACTCTGCTTCCGCAGTCTTCTTTTCTCTCTCGCTCCTCCCTCTCTCTCTCTCTCTCTCTCTCTCTCTCTCTCTCTCTCTCTCTCTCTCTCTCCCTCCCTCCCTTCTTTGCTCCGTGCCAACAGCGATGTGTGACGCTGAGCCACCGCACATTTGGTTGCAGTGCAGTCGTGCGCGCAGCCAACCCTGTCTCCCCCAACGCCCCATTGGACGCCGAAGCAAGGAGGGGAAGGGATACAAAAGTAAGATTGTAGTCGTAGCTCCGACGAGCACGGCAAGCCGCGGACCACGCCACCGTTTGTTGCAACCGGCATCAAGGCATGCTGGCACCAGAGTCTCGACTAAGCTTGATTTTGAAAAAAATTGCAACTGTTTGAACTAAATTTGAAGATTTCTCTTTTGCCTCTCTCCAAATTCAGGAAAAGTGAGGAAGCCAAAACTCAAAATGAGCCTTGTGATGAGATGCGGACATTCCTCATGTTGCGGTTCCCTCCAGTCCATTCCCGGGTTGGGTTAGGGGAAGATCCGAGCGATTGCCTTCGCGGATCCAAACGCTAACATAACAGAAAAGCTGGAAAAACTCTTTGCTTTGGATCTAGTTATACTTTTCGGGTGCTTGAATCTACAAAGGGTGTGATGCGTTTTTGAGTGAAGGATTAGGTATAGTTGACCGATACATCGGACCTTTCTTGGCCCATATCTCGGGCTATTCACGAAGGAGAGTTCCAAAACCATCTCTCTATTTTTGGGATTTATTAACTCTTATCATCTCTTTTGAGTTAGTGGATCCGAAGGGAGGCATTGAAGGGCCAAGGCCCCCATTCCGTCCCAGTCGGACTCAGAGCGAAGCATCTCCGATAGACTCACATCTCTTACAACCCACACAATCTTCGGTTCTCGGCGCGGAAGCAATTTGCTTGGATGCTTATTCATCTATGGCACTGCCGCACAACCGACCGGATTCAAGCCCTAGCCCCTCAACTTGGACGGACTATCCAAATACCAAATACGCTCGGTGTGTGATCCATAGAAAGAAAGAGTTGTTTTGGTGAACATCAAAGAAAAAACTTGCTCTCCTTCCTAAAAAATTCTTCTAAAAATACCAACCCATTCGTTGCATAAAAGTTCATACCATGCTTTCATGTTAACGAGCTAAAGTTCTAGCGCATGAAAGTCTAAGTAAGTCTTGATAGCCTTTCGTATAATCTCTTCATCAATCCTAGAGGCAAAAAAGGAATGTCCTTTAGGGACCTTTGGATACCAAGATTTCTGGTTTATGATTCGAAAAAGTTTGCAAATTTGAAAAAGTTCATGAATTTAAATAAATTCATGAAATAATTTCTTTATTAATGTAAAAAATATATATTATACTAAAGAAACAATGCAAAATCTTGAATACAATTTTTTTAAACATGTTTTTTTAATTCCTGAACATTTCTGGAATTTGTGAACAATTTCTAGAAAATGAAATATTTTCATGAAATTTCCAACACTTTTTTTTGGAAAATGTGAACATTTTGTTAAAATTTCCTGAACAATGTGCACAAAATTTTGAAAATGAGAACGTTTTTTTTTCAAATTTGGAACAAGATTTGAAAAAATATTTTTTTAATTCACCAAACATTTTTTGAAAATGCAATAATTTTTAATGTGCATTTTTTAAAAAAATTGAACAATTGTTTAAATGAAATTCTTATATGTGACAATTTTTGAAAAGTAAGAATACTTTTTTTGTCAAATTAGGAACACTTTTCTGAAATCCCTCTCAATATGTGAACAAAATCCAGAAATGCTTTTTTATTTGCGACTTTCTGAAAAAAGGGAGAGAGAAAAAAGGAAAAAACAGGAAAAGAAAAAAACAGTTGAGGAACTTCTAGAATATTGCTAAAACTGGCCAGAAACCTTCTCTAAGCTTCCTAAAACTAGTTGTCACGCTTGCATGCTTCGGTTATAATATTCTGGCCCATCTTCCTACCGTATTGCGCGATCGCAGCCTTAACGCCCGCATTGAGCAGTACACAGTATTTGTGCTAGTGAGCGGATGGGGAAGTGCCCTCTTACGACGGATTCTATTTATTGTATGGGTCGGTGGATAGTCAGCTAATACGCGCTCTCTCCCGGCTGTTTCCTGTGTGTTTCTCAGGGGTTTGCGGAATCATCTATAATCTTCCAAGAACCATTTTTTCGGTTTATGCGTTTTTCTGTTGGTTTTCTTCAGGTTTTTCTTATGGGATTTTCTTCTTTCTTCCTGTTTATTTTTCATTTTTCATTTTCAATTTTGCAAACATTCCTACAAAATCATGAACATCCTTTTAATAAGAGAATATTTCTTTAATATCATTTTTAATACTCGAATATATTTTTAAAAACAGTGAACAATTTTTGAGTTCATGAACAGTTTTTGAATTAACGAACTATTTTTGAATACACCAATATTCATTTTCAATATCACAAAAAATTGAATATTGCAAGTTTTTTTCAACATAATGAACATTTGTTTGAATTTGTGAACATTTTTTTGAATTTACGAACACTTTCTTCAATATAAAGAACATAGTTTTTGAATTGAGAACATTTGCAAGCTTCATGAACATTTTTCTGAATACTTGAATTTTAAAAATTGCAATCATTTTTGAAATTTATGAACATTTATGATTTCCTAAACATTTTTAAATTCATGAATATTTCTTTCAGTTTCTTGATTTTTTTAAATGCGCAAACATTATTTTAATCAACAAACTTTTTATGATTGAAACATTTTGGAAAAATTGTGAACATCTTTTGGAAATCGGAATATTTTTTTTAAATCCTTGAATAATTTTCAAGTTCATGAACTTTTTTTAGTTCGTAGAGCAATTTTCAATTCTTGAAATCGGCCTTTTTAAAATGCATAACATCTTAAGTTAAAAAGAATAAAAAGAAACAAAAATCAGGAAAAGAAATAAAAATCCAAAACAAAACCTTGGTCCCGATGCATCCCACATGGGTGGGGCGAAATCTTGCGTGGGAGGAGGTGAGGAGTTGTGTGTTTGTTGGTTGTGCCCCGTGCATGTCGCCAAGTAAGGAAAGCAATTAACCAAGGGGTACCCCATGTGGGTGCCGCGCGAGGGTCACTTGTGATGGGTTGACAACGCATCAGTTGGCGCGTTCTCAGTCGTCGCTACGTTTCGCGTGCTGACACTCCCTCGGGATATTTTCTATGTACCTGTTTTTCGGTTTTAGATGATTTCTTTTTTGGCTTTTACCTGGTTTTCCCTTGGTTTTGGAAAAAAATATTTTTTGCATGTAAAAACGGTTTTTTCTTCCGCGAGAGGCACATATTTGCTTCTCATGGAGTCATACCTTTGCTTCCGCGAGAGACACATCTCGAACTGAAAAACACACACATTTGTTTTGCTTCCGCGAGAGGCATAGATTTGCTTCTCATGTAGGCATAGGATTGCTTTCACATGACGCATAACCGTGCCTCTTAGAAATGGAAAAAATGCGTTTATTTGCTTCCTCGAGATGCACAGATTTGCGTCAAGTGGAGGCACATATTTGTTTTGCGAGAGGCGCAGTTGTGCCTCTTTGGAAAGGGAAAAAAGTGGTGCTCCCAGCTCAATTTTTTCTGTCCTATTTTTCTCTATTTTTTCATAATTTTCTTTGGTAAAAAAGTATTAACATGGGATCTTTTCAAAGATCTCAATGTGAGAAATTAAAAGGTGAAAACGATTCAGGATTTGGGCATATGGTTTAAGAGATAAAACGTTTTAAAGAAAAGAATCTACCAAAAAAAGAAAATTTCTCAGATTGTAACAAGTGGTGCACTTGTCGCAATCTGGGAAGATAAGAGTGACAGTTGCATGGGGTACCCCTCAATTAGTTTCTTTTAGGGGAACTCCTCAGTTAGTGATTTCGCCAAACAAGAGGACTCACAGTTTGGTCTTCCAGCCGTCCGGGTACACATTTACTTATGGGCCTTCCACCTTAACGGATGACACGGATCAACATGATGATCCTATAGTTTTTGCCCGATCTTTCACCGCAAGACAATTAGATAGCAAACCTTCTAATCACAAAATTAATCCACGTAACCCGAAGATGAGGAAACGAATCCAGCAAACAACGTGAAGATGAACAACACGCCTCTGACCTTGGCACGATAATCCTTGATCACACAAGAACCTTCATACAATCATCACTCTATTTGATAAACACCAGCGCCGTTCTCAGAGGGACGATTCACCACGTGGACACAATGTTCAAAACTCCATCTAAAAATTTGACCCCCCTCTAAACCTAGCCACCGGCCTCCTTATATAGGCATATAGAAAACTAGTCAGTTGGACAGGCCCACACCGAAACACACACAAATAAAAATCCTAAGTGGGCCATAACATGACCTGGAAATAAAAATAGATAAAAGTAGAACCGACCTAGTACATGGTTCGGTCACCCCCTTTGGCACACCTCTAACTTGGAGGTGTCCTGAAGTTGGGCTTCACCTCCTCCTTCATGAGAACAACATGAGGTACTGGGATGCCCTCATCACCCTCCCCCTTGAAAAGGCATTGTCCTCAACGCTGGAGGGTCTTCTCTAATGAGTGGCATCAAATCTGCAACAATGGCACGCTTCGCCGCCATCTGCAAGTCTCGCTGACCTGCATCACCACCTCCTCCCTCTCGTCTAGCTATACTTGTCACAACGGGTGGCACCACCTTCCGTTGCCACATGAGCTTGGACTTAGGCACCAGCAGCTTCTTCTTCTCCACTGTCGATGGAGCTTGTTATCGCTGAACGTAAAACTTCTTTGTACAACCCTGCAAAATAGGAGCAATGCCTGGGCCACAAAATTGACGAACACATCCATCTTTGCCTGTGTTCATATGCATAGCTTATCCAACAAATCTCCGCCCAACTGGTTCAACAAACATGCGGTCTACTACCCGCTCCTCCATAAGCACCGAGACACGAGCAGCACAACTATCATCTGTCTGAACACCTTGGCCGACACAAATTGGAAGTGTAGGACTAGCTGCAATCTTTGTCATCTCACCATTAAGAGGCTTCACATCAACCGACTTGTCACCAATAGGCACAACTGGCTTTTCATTGACATGCACGGCTGAAACAATATCATTACTGACACTCCTCCCATCATGCTCCTCCTTCGGAAGCTCAATTATCCTCTGTTGTGGCTTGGCCTTGTGCACTTTCTCCTTGCGCACCACCAACACCACATCAGACTTGATATGATCATCTGTCATAGGCTTCAACATCCGTTGTTTGCCGTCATACAAAAATGTATATGTATTTGCTCTCCCAGCATGGATAGCATTATGATCATACTGCCATGGACGGCCAAGTAACAATCCACACACCTCCAATGGCAATACATCGCATTCCACCTCATCAGCATACTCACCAACTGTAAATGGCACACGCGCCTTATGTGTAACCATTAGCATACCGCAGCTATTCAACCACTCTAAATGCTTAGGTTCAGGAATACGCCAAGTGTACAACCCCAAAGATGCCACCATTGCCTTGCTTATGCCATTGGTACAGCTGCCACCGTCAATTATCAACTTGGACGCCTTGCCCTTGATCATGCACTGCGTCTGAAATAAATTCCAATGATGGCCTCTATCAATTGTCATGCAAGCATCACCATGTACCCGCTTGAGTTGCACATTAAGCCCAATCAATGGTACAACGCCGTCCATCAAAATCGTGTCAACATCAGCCTTGTCCTCCTTAGAATCAGTCTGCATTGCCGCTGCCTCGGTGACATCATCTATCTGAACCACAGACGTGTCCTTGGAAATTACCTTCGCAGAAGGCTGCACAGTATGTGCGGGAAAAATCGTAATGGGCTTTCTTAATTCCGCTTGCATCTCTTTAATGATCTTTTGTATATCGGCGATCTCAGTTCGAACCAGCTCCTTAGACTTCTCATCCAACCAAGAAAACCATGTGGAAGGCATCTTCCAATTTGCAAAGAGAACATAAAATCACTGTTTTTTTCTTCTGTTAATTAGACTCACGTACAAGGGAACCAACTTGAGTTGGTAGAGAATTTCTGATCTACTAATACGTACGTGTGTGCAACTAACCAGCTTAATCCAAATGCCAACCGGCGCCTGTGGCTTTTCTTTCTTCCGCCTGAAGAAAGAAAAGGCGACCTTGCCGCTAGAACTCTCCCACATCGCCGCCCTCCGGCGGCCTCGGTCGCCGCTGGTGAGGGGGGTCGCCGGATCCACACGTGTGGATCGTTTTTTACTCTCGTAGTTTTAGATTTTTAGGTTATTCATTGTCTTGGCTTTGGCGGCGGCGATGACAGCACTCAATAAAGTTTCTTCAGATCCTACTCCGACGAGGCGATCGGTCCTATGGTTGGGGATGGATTTGGAAATCAGTCTATTCAAACAAGGATGGCGTGGCGGTGGCATCCTTGTGGTGGACTTGTGTCCTCGGGCTCCGCCGTTACGACGGCGTTTGCTCCAGCTGTCGGTGTCAAAACCGGCGGATCTCGGGTAGGGGGTCCCTATCTGTGCGTCAAGGCTGATGGTAACATGAAGCAAGAGACACAGATGTTTACCCAGGTTCGGGCCCTCTCGATGGAGGTAAAACCCTACTTCCTGCTTGATTAATATTGATGATATGGGTAGTACAAGAGTAGATCTACCACGAGATCGTAGAGGCTAAACCCTAAGAGCTAGCCTATGATGGTATGATTGTGATTGTGATCGGCCTTCTAAGGACCAACCTCTCCGGTTTATATAGGCACCAGAGAGGGCTAGGGTTTACATGGAGTCGGTTACAAGGAAGGAAATATAATATCCGGATCGCCAAGCTTGCCTTCCACGCCAAGGAAAGTCCCATCTGGACGCGGCCGAAGTCTTGAGTCTTGTATCTTCACGCTTCAATAGTCCGGACGCTGTACACAGTCCGATAGTCCGGATACCCCCTAATCCAGGACTCCCTCAAGAGCCCTGAACCAGGCTTCAATGACGATCAGTCCGGCCGCAGATATCATCTTCGCATTGCAGGCGGGTTCCTTCTCCGAATACTCCAAGGTAATTATCGAACACTCAAACCGTGTCCGGATCCACAAGATGATCTTCGTATGCCACCGTAGAGATAATGATGTTTCACAAATGCAATCTGCTGACAACTTTTTAGGCAACGCGACGTGTCACTACGGTCAGGTCATTATTCGAACCGTCTTTCCACAACCAGCCACAGCGCATATTGCGAGGCGGTTTCCTTGACACGTCTTGTCAAAGCAGAGATCGTGCCCCCTCATTATGGGATTCTCATCAATACGGGTACGGGTAATCCCACCACATCATTAATCGTGGCGCTTGGGAAGCAAGCGATTCCCAACGGGCAAGTGGGAGGCGCACCGCTGTCGCCTCTATAAAGGGATAAGATTTCCTCATTTTTACCCACGCCTCCTTCGTTCTCTGCCCATTCTTGCCTCCTCGAGCTCCAGCGCCCAAGCCCAAGTCTCCTTCGCACAGCTAGACATGTCCGGAGCAGGAGGCAAGTGGATGGCTTCCACAGTCGAGGAGAAGCACACCACAGATCTTCGGGCGGCCGGATACTTGGCCGCATACATAGCGCCCCGGCTACCGGACGCTGGGCAGGTCATTCCGACCCTGTGACCCCACGAGAGGGTCGTGTTCATCGCCCACTTCGTCCGTGGACTGGGATTTCCACTCCATCCCTTCGTCCGCGGGCTCATGTTCTACTATGGGCTAGATTTCCACGATCTAGCCCTGAATTTCATCCTCAACATCCCGGCGTTCATCGTCGTTTGCGAGGCTTTCCTCTGCATCCGGCCTCACTTCGGCCTGTGGCTGCAAATCTTCTGCGTGAAGCCCAAGATTGTACGCGGCCAACAAGCGGAGTGTGGAGGGGCCATGGTGGGCAAGATGCCTAACGTCACCTGGCTGGACGGCTCCTTTGCGGAGACCACAAAAGGATGGCAATCGGGGTGGTTCTACATCACCGAGCCGCGCGGTGCCAACTGGGCGGCGGCCCCCGAGTTCCGCTCCGGAATCCCCATGCGGCTCACCTCCTGGGAAAAGAAGGGCCTGTCCTGGAGCGATTCCACGGAGCTAGTCGGACTCAAGACATGCATAAAAAGCATGAAGGACAAGAACATCAAGCTTGTCAATGTGATCCAGGTCATGCTCGTTCGCCGGATCCTGCCCTGCCAAAGGCGGGCAGTAAATCTGTGGGAGTTCGTCCCGACCGAACACCAGACGCTCCGGAAGCTCTACGGCATGACGCACAAAGGCGCATGGAAAGTGTTTTTCAAGGCCTCCGAAGTACCTCCTCCCACATCCGAGGACCGCAGACTTCATGCAGCGCGGCCCCCGAATCCGGTGAGTTTTGGGACCACCACCGGGTTTAGTTTTTTCCCAATACATTCATGGGGTAGTTTTAAGTATTTATATATATATATATGCCTCAGGATTATGTGAACACAGCGGAGCAGATTGAATTTCCGGCTCCGTTGCCGGAAGATCCAGCGGATGCTCTCCTGACGGAGATGCTAGTCCCGACACCATACAAGGTGCCGGAGAAGAAGGCCGAGAAGAAGGCCCCGGGGACCAGGAAGGGTCTCCGGCGTAAGGTTGCATCCGAAGCCTCGTCCGAAGACGACGAGGCGGACTCCTCCCACGAAGGGGAGGAGGAAGAAGAAGAAGACGCCCCATCCGAGAAGGATGAGGGGCCCGGCGAAGCGGGCCAGGGGGCCGGAAAAGGCCATCGGCGCAAGGCCGTTATTCCTCTGTCGTCCGATGACGACGAGACACATTCCTCTCGCGGAGGCGGGGGGAATCAAGAAGAAATTCCACCTCCCCGCACTAGGGGGGAGAAGAGGAAAACCGCCCCGGAGGGGGAGGCTGGGGCGTCCAAGAAGGGGAAGGTAACCCTTCCGGACTATTCCGCCACGGCCACTTACAGCGAGGAGGGGTGGCTGCCCCGGGGGAAGCCCCGATGCGATCGTAAGTACCCACATCCTATCGTGGTTGTACTTCATAGTTTTTGCACTTATAGTGCCGAACATATATGCAGTCTGGCCAGGACTCACCCCGAGGAATCCTCCTCCGGGTCCCTGAGTGATTCGGCGATAAATTCGCTCCCGACGGCCACTACCCCTCCACACGCGGATGACACAGAGGTGTTTTCCCGAAGGCTCTCAGAGCAGGGGGAGGTGACTCAGGAGACGCCCTGTCGTGGAATTGTCACGACAGATGTCCTTAGTGTCAGGACTTAGTCGTGAGGCCAACGCATCTATGTGGTAGCTTGAGAGGGGTTGAGTGGAACGAGAGACGCAGGGCGGATCGACACACAAGACAAGGGTTTAGACAGCTTCGGGTCCCGGGAAACATCATCCGGTAAAAACCCTACATGCTGTTTGAGGCTAGGTCTCATTATCATCACGAGGAAGTCGCCGTAAACCGGCTCTCCTCTTTGTGTCTAGCCTTAAGATTGTTTCTTCTTGCCTGTAGCTTGTCCCTTGTTGGGGAGCCCTGCCCCTCCTTATATATGTTGAAGGGGCGGGTTACATGTGGAGTCCTATTAGGATTAGGACTAGTCTATCTCTAATACAAACCGGATACAAGTCCGTGTCTTAACTCCTTGTAAGACAAATATTCCCTATGCCTTTCCTCTTAAACCGCCCACCATAGTATGAACCGGCCTTCATGAACCGCCCGTTGGGCCACCAGTCTTGTCGCTCCTCACACCCGCTTTGCGGATTACCAATGAGTCGTGAACCGCCAGGTCCAAACGGGTCGCCGGTGAACCGCCAGGTGTCAGCGGGGTCTCAAATAAACCGCCTAGTCCGGCCGGGTTAACTTCCGGCCGGTTTACACCGCGGGGTATATCCCCGACATTAGCCCCCAAGTTTAGCTTGGATTTATCCATGGTAAACTTATGCTGCAAAATAAACACCGTAACAATTTTGGCAGGTTGTGCTCCAGTTAAGAACTCTTGTAGACCGCACTGACCGTCCTTAAGTCCTTTGTCATTTCCTCCTTCTAGAAAATCCGGGTCAATAACCAGCTTCATACTCAAATTGCTGATGTTGGCTTCTTATAGAAAAATATTGTGAAGAATAATCCACTTGAGTCGTCTTCCAAAGCGCCGGTTTAGGAAATATTGGTCTTGAAATACTCATCCGATATTCAACGGTTTGAAGATGCGTAACTTGCCGGTTTTATCATTGCCAAAGACTGTCGGGTTATAAAAACTTGATGATTTCGAGTCATGATTGTTGCAGACACCGGTTCATGATTGTTGCCAACGCCGGTTCATGATTATTAATGACGCCGGGTTGCAGCCAGCCACAGGGTCATAATGATTGGTGACGCCGGGTCAACCTAGTTGGCTCAATCAGAGAATTTGAAAATATTTCTTCGATAATAATATAATACCTGTAGCCCCCAAGTCTTTGAGCATAACAAAGTGGTGGCTTAAAACTTTGCTTCAATATAAATACTGCCACTTTCAAAGAAATCCATGTTGTTCATCCCAGTGACTAGTAAAAACTGAATACTCCATACTATGTAGCCCCCAAGTACCGGGTTGTCATGCTTGCAGCAACTCAGACTTGTAATTGTCTTATACTCATAAAAACTTCAACCTTGTAGCCCCCAAGGGCGGGTCATTATGCAATAATGAGCAGGGACTTTGTAGGTATAATCATGTAGATTTGAGCAATGATGTGTAGCCCCAAGGGCCGGCTCAGTAAGATAATATTGAGCCGGGACTTAATATATACTTCAATGAAAATAACATCATATGATGTAACCCCCATCATGGGACTTGAATCCACGTCCACAAGGTTAAGAGCCTTGTGCTTTTACCAACCGAAGCAAAGGACCCTTCAATATAATGAATAAAAAGCTTTGTACCTTCAACTGTTGACAGGAGCAATTGGTAGCCCCCAAGGGCCGACTCATTATAGTGTGATGAGTCGGGTCTTCAATAATATGAGCAAAAAATTACTTTGCATTTGCCCCCAAGTGTCATGGTGCATGCTTGCAGCGATATGAGACTTGCACATTTGATGTAATCTCAATTTAAATAATGTAGCCCCCAAGTATCGGGTCGTAAGCCTGCAGCGACTCGGGACTATTCCTTCAATTGTAGAATAAATCATATCCATTAATAATATGATAACCATTGCGCTAAAAGCGACTTTGAAAACCTCAATTATAATATTGGTTATTGATAACCATAATAAAAATCCAGCCGTGTTGGCTATTAAAGATAACATAATCTGGTATGAAAAACCTTATTCATTCAATACCATGATGAAAATTCAGCCAAGTTTGGCTATTTGAATAATATAACCCAATGATTTATAAGCGCATGATTCCAATGACGCAATCTAAATAGGTACTGGCGACTTATAGTCCAAAGCCAGGCCGGGTTAACAAACACCGGATAATTTCTCATCATATCTTTGGCGACTTATCATCTTAAAGCCAGGCCGGTTTAATAAACACCGGATAATTTATCATCATGCTTTATTCAACCTGTCTCTGCATACAACAAGTTTAAAGTGTCCGACGGTTTATCACGGACGGGTCATAATGCCCAACATATAACCCAGGTTTATAACCAAGGCTGCACTTAAGAATAATCAATGAAATATATCATACCGTGACATTGAATCACATCATTGGTTTACCAACTTTTTGTAGTAAGGGTGATAACCCCAATCTTGAGTAATGATAACTCCTTTCGTCGTGTCGGTTTATGATAAAACCGTGCGGGTTGTGATAAACACCGGTTTAACCATATATAATACTGGCGACTCGTAGTCAAACCAGACCGGGCGGATAGTCTCCGGATTATGATTTGATCATGTACTGAAAATTTTTAATTGAAAGTCAAGCCGGGTTAATGAACACCGGTTTACTCCATAATAAGATGGCAACATAAAATCAAACCGGGCAGATAGTCTCCGGATTAGGATTTGACCGTGTTCCGCCAATTTATAATTGACAGTTTGAAACGGATTAACAATGTCAGTTTAAAAACGCAACAAAAATCAAATAACAGATATGAAAAAATATGGAAGCAAAGGCAATGATAAGACCGTTTGCAAAAAGAGGCTTTACTGAGCCGATCAGATGGTGTTACCATGGTCGGACACGACCAAGCTCCCAATAAGGTGTAGCTATGGTTCAAGTCAGCCAGGTCCCCAACTGAAACCGTGGCATTATGCCGATCAAGTGGCGTGGCATGGTTCAGGTTCGACCAAGCCCCCAAGTGACTCTATGGCCTTAGGCTGATCAAGAGGCGTGACTGGTTCAGACTTGACTATGTCCCCAAGTGATCTGGTGGCTTTCGCCTATCAAAAGGTGTTGCATTGGTTCGGACACGACCAAGCCCCCAAGTGATGTTGTGGCACTAGGCCGATCAAGAGGCGTGGCTATGGTTCGAATACGACCAAGCCCCCAAGTGACCAATAATATGATAAGCCAATAAGGCATGATACCCATGTTTGGACCGCGCACCATGGCAGCAGGTCCTCTTTGGCACCCTTTAACTTTTTGCAAGAAATAAATCCTTCTTGAACCGGAATTTTGAACCAGATATTGAGAGCTTCAAAGCTTTGTGGGAGACATCTTTCCCTTGAACTGGATTGTAACCGGAATCTTCATTTTCAGCCGGAAATTTTCTGATGGCCTTTCAACTCGAACTTGCGAGAAGTTAATTCCTTTTTGAACCGGACATTTTTAAACCGGATTTGAGCGCTTGAGAGCTTTGTGGGAGAATATATTTCCCTTAAACCGGATTTATCCTTTCTGATGATCCGGAACTTCTTTATTGAGCCGGGATTTTGTAAATGTCATATACTTACTAAGCCGGAAATTTTCTGACGGCCTTCAAATAACAGTAGCCTCCGGGACCGGGTTATCTTTCCCTCCATCGTCCCCGGGTTCTTAAATTTGCTGAAATGGCAAGATTTGCTTAGTCATGTCATCGTAGCCCCCGAGTCTCAAGGTGTCTCGAGGAGTTGGCTTTAAACTCTCCATATTTGACCGTGATATAAACCGGCATAACTTGTATATCATTGGTGTCGATAACATGATGTGAATCCACAGAAGGTTGTGATGACTGGGCGGGTTATAAATGATCCCGTATGAGCCGTGTCAGCAACTCGGCCAATGGTTACTTCCAACTGGCGATTTGAAGTTAACCAAACTGTAGTGACGGCGACTTGTGCGCCTGCCCATTGAGCCATCCGGTGTAGATGGCGGTTGATAGTATATGATAATTTGCCTCCATTTTGAAAGAAAACCGGGCTACCCAAGCTGTGACTTGCTCATTCAGACAGGTGCGGCCTGGTATGTTGATGTAGACCAGGCCGCACTAAATGGACGGTAGAGACGTCCACAGTATTAGAGGTGGCTTGGACAGATGAACCGGCCACGGTGTTGTAAACCGGTTCGGACGGGCGAGTCAAAAGCAAGCACGGTCCCGACAAGCTGATGTAAACCGGGCCGTATGGGCGACGTCTTGCACGCGTCCATTCACCGTGTAATGTGGCACGGACGAACACCGGGCAGGACGTTGCCAGCGCGTGCTTCGTACCCATGGTATAAACCACGTTTATAATGAATAATTGCCCTGCATACAATATTGCAGACCAAGGCAAAGATAAACTGCTCTTTGACAAAAATAATATGCACTAATAAAATATATTTTAGATGGATATCACCTGATGTGTTAGGCCAGAAATTATCCGCCATGGAATTGATGATCACTAGGTGAAGTTGAAGTTGAAATCGCTCACGGGTGAACCGGCCGCGGCATGGTAAACCGGTGCGGACGGGTGAGTCGGCCGCGACGTTTGTAAGCCGGGCGCGACAGCAAGTGGGCCACGACATTGTAAGTTGGCACGGACACGTGAACTGCCGCGAGGGCGCAGGCGAGTCGTCTGGCGTTGGAAGGCGGTGCGGACGGGCGAGTCGGTCGCGGCGTTTTGTAAGCCGGCTGGCACATTGATGTAGACCGGACCACAGGGGCGACGGCTGTATATAACAACACTATAGTGCAGAGTGGTTGTTTTCAAAAAAATTAATAAGTACTGAAAAAAGTAAACTGGATGGATATCACCTGATGATCTGTGTGCCACCGTTTGTCAGATGTCCATTGGACAGATGATCCATATACAGACTGTGGTAGCACTTTTCACGTGAGATGCCTTAAAAAATCAATGGTTGTTGGGGGTGTCGCTAGTGGATGTCCCATGCGTGGCTGTTTATTCTGTCTCTCTCTTATCCTATTTCTTCTCAATGATGGACAAGGCTGTAACAACACCAGTGTGAGGCCGCGGGTTGTAACTACTGTGGCGGACAGGCGACTTGGCGACTGTGGTTGTGGCGACCCGCCTGCGTTGGCAGAGTGAAGTGGCACCAGCCTGGCAGGCGAGTCTGCAGCGGACTCTTCCCTTGAAGCCTTCACGTGGACTCTTCCCCTCAGGCTTTCAGAACTACACGCGATTTGTACTGATGGATCTCCACACGAGCATGTGCTGCTGCGTGCCCTGGCGGCCTGGCCATCCTCCGCGCGTAACCTCCTGTCACGTGTCCTGTCTTTGTTCAGCTTGGACGAACGAGCGGAGAGCTTTCAAGCGCGGTTACGTGTGCGTGCGCTGGCTATACGGCCTGTACGTGTGCGACGTGAGTGCGTCCTCCACCTGACAACTTTTGGTGGTATTACCACTAGCAATTGATGCGTTGTATTCTTTGTCTTCCATCCAGAGTAGTTTTTCATTATTCCTAGGGACTCGTGACATGCAATGATGCTTGTTTCTTTATTTCTTTACCCTCTCGTCTAAAAAAGTAATAGCGGTAACAATTTGGTGGATTTGACATGCGCCACTAGCTTTGAATTTGCTGCCATAATTTATCCTTGGGAGTAAATTGCAATGGGTCAGCAACTTGATGCAACGTCTTGATTTAACACCACAGAGGAAAGTAGATTTCTGAATTGGGTTTGGATACGGACGACAGAGCCATCAAAACCTGTCGGTCTCGGCGACTCAGACGATTGATTTCGGTCGTAGGCATCTTCGGAAATTGTACATCTGCCTCTTCCTTTCTTAAACGCTTTCCTTGTCTTTTTTCATACCGAAGCGTTTTTCCAGGCTGCCGACTTTGCTTTTGGTAATCTCATCGTCCTCCAACTCGACGGATCTGGAAACATAACCACAACTCGGCCGATTGCCACGAACAACTGCAGAGAAAATTTCCGGTCTGTCTTGGTGCAACCTTCAACTGATGGTGCAACCTTCGACTGCGACTCTTTTCTCAGACTTGGCGGGTTACCACAGCGCGTCTGAACACGCAACCCTAACCCTAAATTTCGCAGATCATAAACTGAACCAATGAAAATAAATCTGATGCGGACCTTTCAAACCAGGTGCTTCTCCATCCGGAAAATTACGAGCTTCTTGATGCCTGTGAAAAAAATCCCTCCAAGAACTCATCAGCACCGTGCGCCCCACGGTGGGCGCCAACTGTCGTGGAATTGTCACGGCAGATGTCCTTAGTGTCAGGACTTAGTCGTGAGGCCAACGCATCTATGTGGTAGCTTGAGAGGGGTTGAGTGGAACGAGAGACGCAGGGCGGATCGACACACAAGACAAGGGTTTAGACAGCTTCGGGTCCCGGGAAACATCATCCGGTAAAAACCCTACATGCTGTTTGAGGCTAGGTCTCATTATCATCACGAGGAAGTCGCCGTAAACCGGCTCTCCTCTTTGTGTCTAGCCTTAAGATTGTTTTTTCTTGCCTGTAGCTTGTCCCTTGTTGGGGAGCCCTGCCCCTCCTTATATATGTTGAAGGGGCGGGTTACATGTGGAGTCCTATTAGGATTAGGACTAGTCTATCTCTAATACAAACCGGATACAAGTCCAGGTCTTAACTCCTTGTAAGACAAATATTCCTTATGCCTTTCCTCTTAAACCGCCCACCATAGTATGAACTGCCTTCATGAACCGCCTGGGGCCACCAGGTCTTGTCGCTCCTCGCACCCGCCTGCCAGATTACCAATGAGTCGTGAACCGCCAGGTCCAAACGGGTCGCCGGTGAACCGCCAGGTGTCAGCGGGGTCTCAAATAAACCGCCTAGTCCGGCCGGGTTAACTTCCGGCCGGTTTACACCGTGGGGTATATCCCCGACACGCCCCACGGCGGGATTCCAGATGTCGGGCATGCGGGGTTCAAGATCCCCGCGGATCGCATCGACGAGAGCCGCAACAAGGCGGACTCCCGACCGAACACTGCCCCGGAACCTCCAACGGTTCCGGACTTGGGCAGGTAGCCCCTCGTTAGGGAGGGCGAGCCGCCTGCGTTAAGGACTTCCGTCGCATCAATGGCGCCGGATAGTCCGTGTAAGCGCTTCGAGGCGCTTCCATGGAAGAGGAGCACCGTACTCTTATGAGTGCGGTGATTCAAAAGGTCGTGTCTGCCAAAAGCGGACTAACCGAAGCCTGCACAAGCCTCCTGACGGGCTTTGAGGTAAGTGATAAAAATGTATAAAATTACCACCCGATAGGTAGTAGCCCCTGATACTGCTTTGGTGTTCGAGAGAAAAGCCAAACGGAGGGTCAATTATAATCCGCAGGAGTCTAATAATAAGTATTGTTGTGAATAAGCAGGCTGTCTTTGCTTCTTTGCTGCCCGTGCATTTCCGAGGTTGCCGACTGAAACGGCACTGAGCAAGCGCCGGGAGAGCTCGTCCTCACGAAGAGGCAGCTCGAAGAGAACAAGGGTAAGTAATTCCCGCTCTTATGCGTTTAAGGATAGGCAGAATTGATGAGTCTAACACCTAAGTATCGTGACCGTGTAACAGGGGCCACCGCCTAATTGGCGTCCCTGAAGAAGGCGCTGTCCGAGGCCGAAAACAAGGCGACCTCGGAGTGTAAGGAGCGCAAAAAGCAAAGTGCTAGAGTGGGCGAGGTACAGCAGGAGTTCCAGGACCTCGGCAAGAAGTGCGAGTCCGTGGAGCATGAGCTGAAGGCGAAGGAGGCCGAGCTTGCGAAGGCCCTTGTGAATTTGAAAGATGCCAGGCCAAAGCCGAGAAAGCACAGCAGGAGATCCAGGAGGCCAAAAAGATAGCAGCGAGTAAGAAATTCGTTATGCAAAGCAAACATGTGGAGGAGGCGTTTCTTTTACTTACTCGAATCACGGAGCTCTCCAGGCATTTGCAGATCCGCAGCAGCGCCTCGAACGCTGCGGAGTTCTACCGTGCCTGTGGAGGGAGCTCAACGGAGAAGCTGTTCTCGTCCCAAGATGTCAGGCCGATCATCCGATGCCTCCGAGCGACCAACTGAAGCAGTTGATCGAACTCCACAGAGCGGCCGAACTGGCTATGAAGGACTTCATAGTCCGGATGTGGCCTGGTGAGCTCCTGCCCAGTAGCTACTTTGGCTTGATCAAGCGGATGGTGGGTGCCTGCACGCGGCTTGAAGTGATCAGGCGATCTGTTTGCATCGAAGGTGCCCATCAAGCTCTTGCCCGCGTCAAGGTGCATTGGGGCAAGCTGGATGCGGAGAAGCTGGTCAAGGACGGGCCGTCGGAGGGTAAAACGCATCGCCATCCCGAAATGTACTACGATGGCATGATGAAGGGTGCTCGTCTCGTTGCCAATGAGTGTACCAAGGACGCCATATTTGAATGAATTCACTTCTGTCATGTTTGTAATTAAAGACAAAGTTACTTGCGCTATGTAGCGCTTTTGTTATTTAAAATATTACCTTCTGTGTGGCTGTTTATAAAATCCTGAAAGTAGGCCAGTCGTCGGCTTCTGCCCCCACGTGACTAGCATTGGGGTGTTCGTGGAAAACCCGGACACTCTTTACCCAAATGTTTGGTCCCTTAAGGAGGTGTCCGGCGCAGCGAACAAGGCAATCGGACTATGCGGCTTTATAACTTTCACTTAGCCATAGAAGTCTACAATTTAAAATTTTGGCGAAGCCCCTAGAATTAAGCCGAATTGGGGCGCTATACACGCCTAGATCGGACAAAGCCGATTTATCGCCTAAAGCGGAAATTTTTTAAGGATTTCAAAACCTCTCGAACAGCGACCAGCTCTCGCCACATCATGCCGGTCAGTTTGACTTTCTCTCGAGGTGCTCGTCCGGAAGAACCGGGACACAATCGCAGAGTTCTCCCTGCGCTACCTTAGCCGATATAACGGAACGTAAGGCGCCAAAACAAGGGAGCCGGGCTATCCCAATCAGACCCAAGAGATGATTCGAGCTGATGCATATAGTGCTATAAGTTCGGGTGCCGCACTATTGAAAGTGTTCGACTTTAGTTGTCGAGATAGCGGGCGCCATAAGAAGCCCCTCGGCAAACCGCCGCACTAAGGTGTACGGATGCAAAAATAAAAATGCTCAAATAAGAAAAATAAGCTGACGCTTATATATAATCTCCCATTGACAAAAAATACGTTTAAGCGTACATTTACAATGGAGTGCGTTAAGCGAAGATAAAATAGGACTATTTGACATGTCCTATCCAGGCAGGCTGTGTTCGTAGATAAAGCAGGTATAATGATCGTAAATAGATTCCACCTGGTATTTCCTTCCGTACACAACGCCTATTGCCTCCTTGGATGTCTCTTCCCTATAAGTCCGCAATTCGGCTCTTTTGAGGATGATGCGCCAACACGGTGTCCTGAAAGGTAAGAGGGAAAGAGTATGAAAGTATTTGGCGGTTACCCGCACTATTGATTAAGTTGTTGCTGCGCCTCCGCCTATGCCCGTGGTATTTTAAGTGCGTAATTATGTGCACGTGGCATGAATCCTGCTTTGATGGGGCTTAAGCGGAGGCCGGACTGCTAGTCGCGCTCTTGGCGTGCCTGATGATCCTGTTGCGGGGTGCTCCGGACTCGCTTGACTGTGCTTGAAGTTGTTGTCGCCGGATTGGTTTGTTGGAGAAGGCCGCATTGTACTTCCATCGCAAGGGCTGCAGTATGTTCTTCTGTTCATAGGGAGCGGTCCATATTTCCGTTCACCGTTATGACCCCGCGCGGTCCTGGCATCTTGAGCTTGAGATATGCGTAGTGTGGTACCGCATTGAATATGGCGAATGCGGTTCGTCCGAGCAGTGCATGATAACCATTGCGGAAGGGGACGATATCGAAGATTAACTCTTCGCTTCAAGTTATCCGTAGATCCAAGACCACTTCCAATGTTATAGAGCCCGTCTGGCGGGCCTCTACTCCGTGAATTACACCTTTAAAGGTGGTTTTAGTGGGCTTGATCCTTGAAGGGTCAATGCCCATTTTGCGCACTGTGTCCTGGTAAAGCAGGTTCGCGCTGCTGCCGCCGTCCATAAGGACGCGCGTGAGGTGGAATCCGTTAATGATTGGGTCTAGGACCAATGCGGCCGAGCCACCATGGCGGATGCTAGTAGGGTGATCCCTACGATCGAAAGTGATCGGACAAGCTGACCATGGGTTGAATTTGGGGGCGACTGGCTCCATCGCATAGACGTCCCCTAGTGCTCGCTTTCTTTCCCGCTTGGGGATGTGTGGCGTAGATCATGTTGACCGTTTTCACCTGGGGGGAAATTTCTTCTGTCCCCTCGTGTTGGACGTCGGGGCTCCTCATAAATCGTTCTTTGTCGGCCCCTTCTCCTTATCTTCGGCGTTTATCTTGCCGGCATGTTTGAATACCCAGCAATCTCTATTGGTGTGGTTGGCTGGTTTGTCCGAGGTGCCATGAATTTGGCACGAGCGCTCCAGTATGCGGTCTAGACTGGACGGTCCCTGATTATTGCTTTTGAACGGCTTCTTACACTGACCGGGCTTGGACCCACTGAATCTGGCGTTGACTGTCGTGTCTTCAGTGCTGTCGCCGTTGTTTCGTCGCTTGTGTCTGTTACGCCGTGGCTTGTCGTTATTGTCGCTGCCATCCAAATTGCCAGACTGTGGCGTAGTGCTGCTGCGAGCCAACCAACTGTCCTCGCCCGTGCAAAAGCGGGTCATTATAATGTTGTGAGAGCTGCCATGGACTTGGGTTTTTCCTGGCCGAGGTGTCGAGCGAGCCACTCGTCACGGATATTATGCTTGAAACCCGCTAGGGCTTCAGCGTCCGGACAGTCAACTATTTGGTTCTTTTTGGTTAGGAACCGAGTCCAAAATTTCTTGGCTGACTCTCCGGGCTGTTGAGTGATGTGGCTCAAGTCATCGGCGTCAGGTGGTCGCACATATGTGCCCTGAAAGTTGTCGAGGAATGCGTCCTCCAGGTTTTCTCAACTGCCAATGGAATTTTCTGGCAGGCTGTTTAGCCAGTGTCGGGCTGGTCCTTTGAGCTTAAGTGGAAGATACTTGATGGTGTGTAGATCGTCTCCGCGGGCCATGTGAATGTGGAGAAGGAAACCTTCGATCCATACTGCGGGGTCTGTTGTGCCATCGTATGATTCGATGTTTACGGGTTTAAACCCTTCTAGGAATTCATGATCCATTACTTCATCAGTGAAGCAGAGGGGGTGCGCAGCGCCTCTGTGCCGGGCTATGTGGCTATGCAGGTCGAATTGCTCTGGATGGCTATATTCGGCCCGGCCGGACTTGTTTAAGGTGTGTCCAGTGTGACGGTCCTCGTCGCATACCGAGGTGCGCCCCCGTGATCCGTAGATCGATCTTGGTTGTCCCATTTTGTTGCCCCAGGCCGTAGTATGTTGGCGTGGAGGTGTTGGCCGGTATGAGGACTGGTATGCCGTTTTATCCCGGCCACGAGGTGGCCGGTCAGCCGTATGGTGCTCGAGTCCGTATTCCTCGGCTGCCAGGACTTCCGTCCATCTTTTTGTGAGCAGATCTTGATCAGCTTGGAGTTGCTGTTGTTTCTTTTTCAGACTCCTCGCAGTGGCTATAAGCCGACGCTGGAAGCGCTCCTGCTCTACGGGACCCTCAGGCACGCCGAACTCGTCGTCGCCGAGGCTAATCTCGTCTTCGGAGGGGGGCATGTAGCTGTCCTCATCCGCGTATTCGTCTGTCGCCTGTTCTTCTAGGCTGACTTGCTCATCCTCCTGTTCGGCCTGCTCGAAGGCGGGCTGATCAGGGTTGTATTCTTCTTTGGCACCATTCGGATTGTTTTCGTCTCCTGGGCCGGTGTTGGTGTGGCGGGGCTTGGAGTGGCGCCGACGGCGTCCATTCTTTGCTTTTTTCCCCGAGGTTTTATCCTTCGTTGCCCCGTCGCCATTTGTTTCCTTTGGAGTATCCACCATATATATCATAAGAAGAGGTGGCTGTCCACCGCCCAGTGTACGGTGGTTCATGTTCTTCTCCTGCATCGTCGTCCATACCGTCGATGTCTTCGGAGTCGAAGTTCAGTACCTTGGTTAAGTCATCGACTGTGGCAATGAAGTGGGTGGTGGGTGGGCAAAGAATTCCTTCATCGCATGCTTCCCACTCGAGCCGGACGTAGTTCGGCCAAGAGCCTCCTGACAAAGAGAGGAATTTTAATGAGTTGAGCATGTCGCCGAAGGGTGAGTGCTGGAAGATATCCGCAGCGGTGAACTCCATTACCGGAGACCAACCTGGCTCGACTAGATCGGGAGTGTGCGGACCGGAACCAACGTCCGGATACAAATCCGGGGGTCCGGATTCACAGGCCACTACAGGGGTAAGGCCCGTGTTCGGCTCTACCGCCGATGAGTGCGCGACCGGCGGGGCGGGGTCCATCCATCCGTCCTTAGACGGCATGGCCTGCTCCGGATCTAGGTCCGGAGATACTACGGGGGCGATACCCCGAGCTTCGTCCGATGGCAGGTCTAAGCCGTGCTCGTCGCGACTGTCCGGTGCTCCTGGCACAGGCCCAAATCCATCGAAGATCAAGTCTCCGCGGATGTCCGCCGTGTAGTTCAGGTTTCCGAACCTGACCTGGTGGCCAGGGGCGTAGCTGTCGATCTGCTCCAGATGGCCAAGCGAGTTGGCCTACAGCACGAAGCCACCGAACATGAAGACTGTCCGGGGAGGAAAATCTTGCCCTGGACTGCGTCGTTGATGATGATCAAAGGAGCCATCGAGCCTGACGGTGACGATACAGAGGAACTCTCAATGAAAGCACCAACGTCGGTGTCAAAACCGGCGGATCTCGGGTAGGGGGTCCCGATCTGTGCGTCAAGGCTGATGGTAACAGGAAGCAAGGGACACAGATGTTTACCTGTGTTCGGCCCTCTCGATGGAGGTAAAACCCTACTTCCTGCTTGATTAATATTGATGATATGGGTAGTACAAGAGTAGATCTACCACGAGATCGTAGAGGCTAAACCCTAAGAGCTAGCCTATGATGGTATGATTGTGATTGTGATTCTAAGGACCAACCTCTCCGGTTTATATAGGCACCGGAGAGGGCTAGGGTTTACATGGAGTCGGTTACAAGGAAGGAAATATAATATCCGGATCGCCAAGCTTGCCTTCCACGCCAAGGAAAGTCCCATCCGGACACGGGCCGAAGTCTTGAGTCTTGTATCTTGATACGTCTCCGTCGTATCTACTTTTCCAAACACTTTTGCCCTTGTTTTGGACTCTAACTTGTATGATTTGAATGGAACTAACCCGGACTGACGCTGTTTTCAACAGAATTGCCATGGTGTTGTTTTATGTGCAGAAAATAAAAGTTCTCGGAATGACCTGAAACTCCACGGAACACCTTAATAAAATAATAAAAAATCCTTGCCAAAGATGAAGACCAGGGGGCCCACACCCTGCTCACGAGGTGAGGCGCGCCTCCCCCAGGCGCGCCCCTACCTCGTGGGCCCCCTGGTGGCCCTCCGACGCCAACTCCAACTCCATATATTGGCTTTCGGGGAGAGAAAAATCAGAGAGAAAGTTTCATCGCGTTTTACGATACGGAGCCGCCGCCAAGCCCTAATCTCTCTCGGGAGGGCTGATCTGGAGTCTGTTCGGGGCTCCGGAGAGGGGGATTCGTCGCCGTCGTCATCATCAACCATCCTCCATCACCAATTTGATGATGCTCACCGCCCGTCGTGAGTAATTCCATCATAGGCTTGTTGGACGGTGATGGGTTGGATGAGATTTATCATGTAATCGAGTTAGCTTTGTTAGGGTTTGATCCCTAGTATCCACTATGTTCGAGATTGATGTTGCTATGACTTTGCTATGCTTAATGCTTGTCACTAGGGCCCGAGTGCCATGATTTCAGATCTGAATCTATTATGTTTTCATGAATATATGTGTGTTCTTGATCCTATCTTGCAAGTCTATAGTCACCTACTATGTGTTATGATCCGACAACCCCGAAGTGATAATAATCGGGATACTTCTCGGTGATGACCATAGTTTGAGGAGTTCATGTATTCACTGTGTGTTAATGCTTTGTTCCGGTTCTCTATTAAAAGGAGGCCTTAATATCCCTTAGTTTCCAATAGGACCCCGCTGCCACGGGAGGGTAGGACAAAAGATGTCATGCAAGTTCTTTTCTATAAGCACGTATGACTATATTCGAATACATGCCTACATTACATTGATGAATTGGAGCTAGTTACGTAATCGCCCTATGTTATGACTGGTACATGACGAACCGCATCCGGCATAATTATCCATCACTGATCCGGTGCCTACGAGTTTTCCATATATTGGTTTATGCTTATTTACTTTTCCATTGCTACTCTTACAATCACTACAAAATACCAAAAACATTACTTTTATTGTCTTTACTTTTGTTACTGCTACCACCACTATCATATTACTTTGCTACTAAACACCTTGCTGCAGATACTACGTTTCCAGGTGTGGTTGGATTAACAACTCAGCTGCTAATACTTGAGAATATTCTTTGGCTCCCCTTGTGTCGAATCAATAAATTTGGGTTGAATACTCTACCCTCGAAAACTGTTGCGATCCCCTATACTTGTGGGTTATCAGGACCTTTTTCTGGCGCCGTTGCCGGGGAGCATAGCTCTATTCTTTGAGTCACTTGGGATTTATATCTGCTGGACACTATGAAGAACTTGAAAGACGCTAAGACAACAATTTATCCCTCAACTACGCGGGGAGGTAAGGAACTGACATCTAGCTCTGCACTTGATTCACCTTCTGTTATGAGTAAGCTAGCGACACCTAAACCTGCTTCTTATATTTGTTCCGATATGTCGCATGTTATTGATGATGGCACTTCTGCTATGCATGATACTTATGATGAAACTACTTCTATGCTTGATACTCATCGTGCCTTGGTGAATTTCTAGATGAACAAATTGCTAAGTCTAGAGAAAGAGAAATTATTGAACCTGAATACGATGATGTTAGTGATGATGAAAATATGCCTGCTATTCCTGAGGGTTATCTTTTTGATGCTGAATCTTCTCCAGCTATTCTTGCTTGCCAGGATATACTTGAACTTAAGAGGTTGCTAGTTAAATGGAGTAAAGAATCTTTTAGAGATAGAATGAGACCCGACCCTGCTTTTGCTACTTCACCTATTTGTGTTCCCGATAAGGATTATTATGAATTCTCTGTTGATCCCTGATATAATTACTCCGTTGAATCTGATCCTTTTTATGGCTATGAATCTGAAACTGTTGTGGCACATCTTACTAAGTTAAATGATATAGTTGCCCTGTTTACTAATAATGAGAGATCGCGCTACCTTTATTTACTCAAAATATTTCCGTTCTCATTAAAGGGTGATGCTAAGAAATGGTTTAATTCTCTTGATCCTGGTTGTGTGCATAGTCCCCAGGATATGATTTATTACTTCTCTGCTAAATATTTCGCTGCTCATAAGAAACAAGCCGCTTTGAGGGATATATTTTTTTTTTGCAAATTGAAGAAGAGAGTCTCCCACAAGCTTGGGGCAGCCTTCTCAAGTTACTTAATGCTTTGCCTAATCATCCTCTTAAGAAACCTGAAATACTTGATATCTTTTATAATGGACTAACCGATGCTTCCAGAGATTACCTGGATAGTTGTGCTGGTTCTCTTTTCAGGGAAAGAACACCGGATGACGCTGAAATTCTATTGAATAATATGTTGGCAAATGAAAATAATTGGGCACCTCCCGAGCCACCTCCCGAGCCAGCTCCTGAGCCAATTACTGAGCCTATTCCTAAACCAACTCCGAAGAAGAGGTGTTCTATTTCTCAGTGAAGATATGCAAGAGGCAAAGAAATCTATGAAAGAAAAAGGTATTAAAGTGAAGATGTTAAGAATTTACCTCCTATTGAAGAAATACATGGTCTTAATCTACCGCTGTTGAAGAAGTATATGATCTCAATTACTTATTCTTGAAGAACCTCCCGATATCCGGACACAGGTAGTAAAGGTAAATTCTCTCTATAGATATGATAAAGCTGAAGTCCCTCCTACTAAAATTTCTAGTCATTGCTTGGATGAGTTTGATAACTTTATGTTTAAGCAAGATGACTTTAATGCTTATTTTGGTAGACAATTAAAACATAATACCTTCATGATTAAACGCTTGAGTGATTATATGGCTAATATTAGAGGTGAACTTAAACTTGTTAGCAAACATGCTTCTATGGTTACCACTCAAGTAGAACAAGTACTTAAAGCTCGTAAAGAAGTGCTTGATGAAATGAATAGTAAGAAAAATGATTATGCTTTGTTAGAGTGGCTACTAGAACTGGTAGAATGACTCAGGAACCTTTGTATCCTGAAGGCCACCCTAAGAGAATCGAGCAAGATTCTCAGAGAAATGATATTGATATGCCTAGTTCTTCTAAAAGGAAGAAAAAGAAAAATGATAGAACTATGCAAACTTCTAGTGAACCTATTGCTGAACCACCTGAGAATCCAAATAATATCTCTATGTCTGATGCTGAAACACAATCTGGTAATGAACATGAACCTAGTGAAAATGTTAATGATGATGCTCATGATGATGCTCAACCTAATAATGATAATGATGTAGAAGTTGAACCTGCTGTTGATCTTGATAACCCACAATCAAAGAATCAACGTTATGATAAAAGAGACTTCGTTGCTAGGAAACACAGTAAAGAAAGAGAACCATGGGTTCAGAAACCCATGCCTTTCCCTCCGAAACCATCCAAGAAAAGGATGATGAGGATTTTGGTAGCTTTCTTTGAAATGATTAGGCCCATCTTTTTTGCGTATGTGATTGGTGATATGCTCAAAATGAATCCTTATGCTAAATATATGAAAGATATTGTTACAAATAAAAGAAAGATACCAAGCTGAAATTTCCACCATGCTTACTAATTACACTTTTAAGGGTGGAATACCAAAGAAACTTGGAGATCCGAGAGTACCGACTATACCATGCTCCATTAAAAGAAATTATGTTAAAACTGCTTTATGTGATCTTGGAGCCGGTGTTAGTGTTATGCCTCTCTCTTTATATCGTAGACTTGACTTGAATAAGTTGACACCTACTGAAATATCTTTGCAAATGGCTGATAAATCAACTGCTATACCTGTCAGTATTTGTGAGGATGTGCATGTTGTGGTTGCAAACGTTACTATTTAACGGACTTTGTTATTCTTGATATTCCCGAGGATGATAGTATGTCTATTATTCTTGGAAGACATTTACTTAATAAGGCAGGGGCTGTTTTTGATTGCAACAAAGGCAATGTCACTTTTCATGTTAATGGTAATGAGCATACGGTACACTTTCCGTGGAAACAACCTCAAGTTCATAGTATCAACTCTATTGGAAAAATTCCATCGATTATATTTGGAGGTTTTGAATTTCCTCTCCCTCTTGTCAAGAAGAAATATGATATACTTATTATTGGGGATGTCCATATCCCCGTTGAGGTAACATAGTGTTATTCAAATTTCTCCGGTTCCATGATTATCGGAATGAGTTTGTTAACAAGACTTGATCAACCTTGTTAGTGGATTCTTTTTGATGAGCATGAGATGGATGAAACTAGAAGCACAACCTTCTCGTACCCTCTTTATATTCTCATTATTTAGTAGAAATAAAGTAAGATAGTATTTTTACATGCTTCTGATTTATCATGCAATATAAAAATATCCCAAAATAGAAGTCTTCAGAATGCCATGCCAATTTAATATGATTTTTTCAGGAATATTTGAGGATTTTAGTGCAAAAATTACTGCTGGGAGCTGCCACTGCCAAGAGGGTGGAGGGCGCGCCCTACCCCCCTGGGCGCGCCCCCTGCCTCATGGGCCCATGGTGGCCCTCCTCCACTTATCCCTGCACCCATCTCCTTCCTCTGCCTCACACAAACCCGAAAAATTAACTCAAGCTCGTGTTCCAGCCGCTTTTGCTGTGATTTTCGATCTCCTTGCTCAAAGCACCTCTCGCAAAACTGCTTGGGAAGATTGTTCCTTGGTATGTGACTCCTCCATTGGTCCAATTAGTTTTTGTTCTAGTGCTTTATTCATTGCAAATTTGTGCTGCATAGGTGACCATGTTCTTGAGCTTGCATGCCAAATTTATATGGTTCCAAGTAGTTCTAATGCTTGATATATGCTCTAGGCACTTGTATGAGTAGTTGCTATCAGTTTTATTGAAGTTGGTTCACTTTTGTTTGAAGTTACTAAAAAATTCAGAATTATTTTTCAGAGAAAACAATATGCTTAGGAAGATGTTCCAAGGTGGTTCTTCAAGGAAGCAAGGTCCCAGGCTTGCAATGCGTGATGCTGACGAGGAACCACCAAGAGACGCTCTTGTGAGGCCCTGTGAATGGCCTTCTGAAAATTTTATGGATTGAGCGGGAATCAAAGAAGAATTTAACGCATATTTGCGTGCTGGTCTTGTGGACTTCGAGGCAGACAAATGCCCACAGTATCGTGATCTCACAAGTTCATTTGTGGGGAGGTTTGAGTTTTCATCTTCGCGTAATTCTCCTTCAGTCATGTTTGACCTTTATGACAAATCTTATACCATGGACTTAGAGGATTTCACTTTTGCATGCAAACTTCCATCTTGGGGTAGTATCAGGGACCCCCCTAAATCTGAATATAGAGATTTTCTTGCTAGAATAACTGCGGGGGAATCTAGAGATATAACGCAGGCCACTATAAGGAGCATTCACTTTCCTGCTATACATTATTTTGCTCTCTTCATTGGTAGATGCATAAATGCTAAGGATGAAGCATGTCACATGTGTGCCCCTGATCTCAGCATTCTCAGAAGTGTTGTTTTAGGGGACCAATCTTATCATATGGGAGCCATTGTAGCTCGTAGGTTGAATCTTAATAGACATAACGGAGATTTCTTTGGAGGAATTTATGCAACCCGCTTAGCTAATTTTCTTGATATAGACATTCGTGAGGGTGATATGGAGTTGCCCCCTACTTATTTAGATTTTGATTCTATGGTTTCCCACCAGTTTGTTGAGAGGACTGGACCACCTCTCCAGTATCGACTAATCTTTAACAAACGGCATGTTGTCCATGTTACTCTTCCTGCTCCTGCCTTCTTTGATTTTTAGACGAAAGGAAGATATATTATTACCAGAGAGGAGGCAGATGAGTATGAGAGGAGAGTGGAGGCAGCTCGACGCCACGCTGCAATTCAGGAGGCGGTAGCCGCTACATCACAGTATGACTCCAGCTACACCTATTGGTATCCGCCAGGCTATCCCTGGCAATAGACCAACTTAGGCCAAAAGCCTAAGCTTGGGGGAGTACGTATTTCTCACCGACATTACATTTATGCTCACACACACTCATTGCTAGATGTCGGTGCTCATACTCTTTCACTGTAATATCCATGTTAGTTTAAATTTCTTTTTCTAGCTTTCTTCTTGTGTGTTTGATAAACCTTGAGAAAAAACAAAAAAATTAGTTAGTCTACTTTCCATGCTTGTAGTAGAATTAAAAATAAAACCCTCCCGTTCTTCTTTTTACTTGTTGGGAGCTTTCCCGTGTAAATAGTTTTTATTTTTCTTTTCCTTTCTTTGGGGGTCGAGAAGACCATATTGAAAATGCTTAGTGGATCTCATATGCATGATCGTTTATTTAACTTAGAGCCCATATTACATGTCTTCTCTCTTGAGTTGAATGCTTGCAGATTCCAGCTTAGTCCAATGCACGTGCACTCTTATTATTATACACACCGTTCGGTCGTGCAAGTGAAAGGCAATAATGATGATATATGATGGACTTAGTGGGATGAGAAAAGTTGGTATGAACTCGACCTTTCTTGTTTTTGTAAATATGATGATTCATCATTCCTGATTCAGCTATTATGAAGTAAACATATTTGCAATGACATTTAGAGATTATAGTTGCTTGTGTCATGCTTGATTAGCTATGAGTTATAATGGTTTACCTTGCGTGCCAACATGCTATTAGAAAGATTATGATATGGTATGATGGGATGTTATCCTCCTTTAAATGAATTGAGTGACTCGACTTGGCACATGTTTACGCATGTACTTGAATCAAATCAACATAGCCTTCATGATATTTATGTTCATGGTGGATTATATCCTACTCATGCTTGTATTCGGTGTAAATTAATTTTAATGCATGTTTACGACTGTTGTCGCTCTCTCAGTTGGTCGCTTCCCAGTCTTTTGCTAGCCTTCACTTGTACTAAGTGGGAATACTGCTTGTGCATCCAAACTCCTTAAACCCCAAAGTTGTTCCATATGAGTCCACTATACGTTCCTATATGCGGTATTTATCTGCCGTTCCAAGTAAATTTGTATGTGCCAAACTCTAAACCTTCAAATAAACATTCTGCTTTGCATGCTCGAATAGCTCATATGTCAACTAGAGCTGCCCTTATCTTCCGTGTTAGGCGGGTTATTCTCAAGAGGAGTGGACTCCGCTCCTCATTCACGAGAAAATGGCTGGTATCCGGGATGCCCAGTCCCATGCTTTATGCAAACTAAATCAAAATAATTGCAAATAAAACTCCCCTTGGGACCCGTTGAATGTTGGAGGCACTCGTTGTTTCGAGCAAGCCATGAATTGATGCTTGTGGAGGAAGGGGAGTATAAACTTTACCATTCTGTTTGGAAACCGCCTATAAGCTGTTTAGCATGGGAGATATCGTCATCTTTTAGTTGTTATGTTGACAATGAAAGTATGCCGCTCAAAATATAATTAATCTCTATTTCAAAATCGAGCTCTAGCACCTCTACAAATTCCTGCTTCCCTCTGCGAAGGGCCTATCTATTTACTTTTATGTTGAGTCATCACCCTCTTATTAAAAAGCACCCGCTGGAGAGCACACTGTCGTTTGCATTCATTATAATTGGTTCATATTGGGTATGACTTGACTGGATCTCTTTTACCATCAATTACAATGTTTAGTCAGTCCTTGATCTTTAAAGGTGCTCTGCATTTATGTTTTGCGGTCTCAGAAAGGGCTAGCGAGATACCATTTTGTTATATCATGTTATGATTATTTTGAGAAAGTGATGTCATCCGATTTTTATTATTATAGCTCGCTAGCTGAGTATGCTATTGATATGAGTAATTGTGAGACCTACCTGTTATTGTGAGTATGGTTAGTTCATAATATTTGCTGAAACTTGAATGCTGGCTTTTCATGTTTACAACAACAAGAGAAAACAAAGTTTGTAAAAGTTTTTCTTTTTCTCTTTCAGTTTGTCAACTGAATTGCTTGAGGACAAGCAAGGGTTTAAGCTTGGGGGAGTTGATACGTCTCCGTCGTATCTATTTTTCCAAACACTTTTGCCCTTGTTTTGGACTCTAACTTGTATGATTTGAATGGAACTAACCCGGACTGACGCTGTTTTCAGCAGAATTGCCATGGTGTTGTTTTATGTGCAGAAAATAAAAGTTCTCGTAATGACTCAAGCTCCATGGAACACCTTAGAAAAAATAAAGAAAAATCCTCGCAAAAGATGAAGACCAGGGGCCCACACCCTGCTCACGAGGGTGGGGGCGCCCCCCCTGGGCGCGCCCCCTACCTCGTGGGCCCCCTGGTGGCCCTCCGACGCCAACTCCAACTCCATATATTGGCTTTCGGGGAGAAAAAAATCAGAGAAAAAGTTTCATCGCGTTTACGACACGGAGCCGCCGCCAAGACCTAATCTCTCTCGGGAGGCTGATCTGGAGTCCGTTCGGGGCTCAAGAGGGGATTCGTCGCCGTCGTCATCATCAACCATCCTCCATCATCAATTTCATGATGCTCACCGCCCGTCGTGAGTAATTCCATCGTAGGCTTGCTGGACAGTGATGGGTTGGATGAGATTTATCATGTAATCGAGTTAGCTTTGTTAGGGTTTGATCCCTAGTATCCACTATGTTCTGTGATTGATGTTGCTATGACTTTGTTATGCTTAATGCTTGTCACTAGGGCCCGAGTGCCATGATTTCAGATCTGAACCTATTATGTTTTCATGAATATATGTGTGTTCTTGATCCTATCTTGCAAGTCTATAGTCACCTATTATGTGTTATATCCGACAACTCCGAAGTGACAATAATCGGGATACTTCTCGGTGATGACCATAGTTTGAGGAGTTCATGTATTCACTATGTGTTAATGCTTTGTTCCAGTTCTTTATTAAAAGGAGGCCTTAATATCCCTTAGTTTCCAATAGGACCCGCTACCACGGGAGGGTAGGACAAAAGATGTCATGCAAGTTCTTTTCTATAAGCACATATGACTATATTCGGAATACATGCCTACATTACATTGATGAATTGGAGCTAGTTCTGTGTCACCCTATGTTATGACTGTTACATGACGAACCGCATCTGGCATAATTATCCATCACTAATCCGGTGCCTACGAGTTTTCCATATACTGGTTTACGCTTATTTACTTTTTCGTTGCTACTCTTACAATCACTACAAAATATCAAAAACATTACTTTTGTTGTCTTTACTTTTGTTACTGCTACCACCACTATCATATTACTTTGCTACTAAACACCTTGCTGCAGATACTAAGTTTCCAGTTATGGTTGAATTGACAACTCAGCTGCTAATACTTGAGAATATTCTTTGGCTCCCCTTGTGTTGAATCAATAAATTTGGGTTGAATACTCTACCCTCGAAAACTGTTGCGATCCCCTATACTTGTGGGTTATCATATCTTCACGCTTCAATAGTCCGGACATTGTACACAGTCCTGCTGTCCGGATACCCCCTAATCCAGGACTCCCTCACCAGCGCCGGCGCGGAGCTTGGGAGGTAGTCCAGGAGCGGATGCAGATTGTGGTCTGCATCGGCGGCATCTGGAAGATGATGGAACATGTGCTGGGTTTGTGGTTCGTGGATGGCAGGTGTGGTTTTCTCCTCCGATGTCTTAGTCGTGTGGGGATGCCAGATCTGGAATTCGATGGCGTGTCCGGGGTGTTGCCCCGGTCTGATTTGTTCAATGGTAATGGTTTCACTTTTGGTGAGCCACCTTGAAGGTCCGCAAAGCTGCATATCAGCGATGGAACCGCTTCGAGCTCGGGTGTGAAGGTGATCCGTCATTTTTTTCTTTGGTGGCTACTGTGGTGGTTCCAGAGGCCTGTAACGGGCGTTGATGTCAAGTTCAGAGGTTTCTTCGGTCTTGATTGTAATTTTACTTCTTGGCTGTTGTTCCTTTGTGCAAAAGCTAGCGTTTTGCTATCTTTTCAATTTTGTCAGGTCGATTTGTACGTGGCTTGTACTATGGTCTTTATGATAAAAATGAGACACGTATTATCATGCAAAAAACGCTAACCGGCTGCTTCTCTCCTTGCTGATCGTTCTCTCTCTTGATCTGTTCCTTTTTTTTATTTCTCACACGAAAAGCTCCACCAAAAGCATTGATCTGAAGCAAACTCCTTTTTTTTCTATTACGGAACAGACTTTCCCACGTACATACGCTAACCACCGATTCCTATCCAGCAATGAAACAAACAAACCGATCTCACCAAAAAAACTGATCAGATCCATGCGCAAACCCAGCTGCTCCGTTCCTTTCCTATTTTTTTTCGAATCTTTTCCTCGCTTGATCCTGGACTGCACGCACGAGAGAAACGGATCCAATCTGATCGATCGGAAAAATAAGTTCGGCGCCTGTATGTATTCCGAGAGCAGAGGAAATCGATCCTGTCGCAAGTGAAACGGAAATCAATTAGATCCAATCTTCAATCTACGTGCAAACTCCTCCTCGGCGGCACCAACAACAATCCACAACAGATCTTCAAAGCCTCAGCAATCTACGAGTGCTAGAGCAAACACCAACAGATCGATTTCAACAGGACAAACTCGCGGTAACAAACCCAGTAGTCTGATACCACATGATACGGATCAATGTGATGATCCTATAGTTTTTTGCCTGATCTTTCACCGCAAGACAATTAGATAACAAACCTTCTAATCACGGAATTGAACCACACAACCTGAAAATGAGGAAACAAATCCAGCAAGCAACATGAAGATAAACAACACGCCTCTAACCTTGGCATGATAATCATTGATCACACAAGAACCTTCATGCAATCATCACTCTATTTGATAAACATCAGCGCCATCCACAGCGGGATGATTTACCACGTGGACACAATGTTCAAAACTCCATCTAAAAATTTGACCCCCCCCCCCCTCCCCCCTTCTAAACCTAGCCACCGGCCTCCTTATATAGGCATCTAAAAAACTAGTCGGTTGGACGGACCCACACACACACACACAAATAAAAATCCTAAGTGGCCCATAACATGATCTGAAAATAAAAATAGATAAAACTAGAACCGACCTAATACATGGTTCGGTCATCCCCTTTGGCACACCTCTAACTTGGAGGAGTCCTGAAGTTGGGCTTCACCTCCTTCTTGATGAGAACAACATGAGGAACTGGGATGCCCTCATCAACGGGGCAGCAGGAGGAGCTTCATGTGCCATAAATAATACGCCACCCATACACGATTCTGCAATCCCTCTATGGCTCAGAAAGTCAAGGCGATGCTAAAGTAAGTCCTAATGTCTTGGCCCAATTCCCCATGAAATTTTTATTTTTACTTATTTTTCATTTGAAAAAATGTTCTAAATTCCATAATGTGTTCAAGATTCAAAAGAAAACGTTCGTGAATTAAAACTACACTACGATAGTCAAAATTGTTCCAAAATTCAGAAAACTGTTCTCATATTTGAAAAAATGTTTCAGATTTAAAAAAAAATTCCTAATTATAAATAATGTTTGGAACTGCCTATTTGACGCGCTCTGCATAAAATAGGGTGTGATTCACATAGCAGACAACAATCTGGACCGACCCATTTAGCAGCTCCAACTACTCCGGTTTTAGGGACATTCTAGGTCTTTTTCTAGTTCTTTTCTCTGCTAGTTTGTTCTAGTTTTCCTTTTTTTTTCATGTTGATTTTCTTTTTCATTTTATCGTTTTTATTTATAATTTCTTTCGGTTTTTTTTTCATCTTACATTTTTCTCGCTTCATGTCTAAAATCATTTAATTCAAGAAAGTTCAACATATACAAAAAATGTAAATAAATTTTAAGATTTATTAAATGCTCCAAATTTCAATTTTTTTGTATTCATAAGTTGTTTAATTTACTAAAAATTATTCATGTTTCAGAAAATGTTCAAACATTTCCTAAAATCAGGTTTCATTAAAAAAATTCATGATTTAAAAAAATGTCCACAAATTACAACATATAGAAGGCCCCCTCTCTAACATGCAACGATATTACTGTTTGCTTTTTCGGAGCAAGCGGGCGCGCGTTTACTTATGGACCTTCTCCTAAACGAAGCCGCAGCACGAGTTTGATGCGGCACAAATAATAGGCCAACCCTCCATGATTCCGTAATTAATGCCCTCTATGGGTCGAAAAATCAAGGCGAAGCGGCCGGCCCAACTTATCAATGAGTTTGTTGTTTCTTTTTTCCTTTTTCTGTTTATTTTCTATTTCGGAAAAATGTTTAGTATTTTCAAAACGTGTTTTCAAAAAAATCTTCCGGAAATGTTAAAACATACTTGATTTGTTTTTTAAAATTCAAAAAAAAATTGAAGAAATGTTTGAGACTTCAAATTTTTTCGGATATCAAGAAATATTAACAAATTTGAAAAAGTACTTAGTTTATACCAAAAAATATTTTCATCATATAATTAAAAAATTCGCTACTTATTAGTAACGTTGTTTAGTGTGTAGAAAAAAATGTTCATCGTATAATAACAAAAGTTCAGTATATACTTGAAAAAAGTTCAGTGTGATTCGAAAAACATCACTGTATATTACAAATGTGTACATCATGTATTCAAAAAAATGTCCTTTGTTTATTAAATAATTATTCATTGAGTATTAAAAAATAAGTATCAACATAAAAAAATGCTAACATTTTTGAAAACGTAAATTTTTATGAATAATCCTGGATATGTTTTTTAAAAGGCACATATTTTAATTTGTGACCAAATCTTGAAAGCGGGGACATTTGTTTTATTTCTGAATAATTCCTGTTTTTAATTCTGAACAAAAATTGAAACATCAACATTATATTAATTTTCTGCATATTGTTTGAAACACCAATTTATTAAAAAATAAGAAAAAAGTAATTTCCAAACATTATATAAAAGAGGGAACTTTTTTTTGGAAAAGTTACAAAAAAAACCAAGAGAAAAACCTAATCAGAAGAAAAAAAAATTAAGGAAGAAAGAAATGTAAATTGAATGCACATTAGGAAAAAAACTAAGAACAAAAAAACCTACAACATCGATCGGTAGCTGAGCCTGCCCAAGTCGCTCGTCTATGGGCGTGGCAACCGCTAGTTGACACCAACTATGATTTTTTTGCTCGAATCCTTCTTAGGAAATTCAAAGGTCACGTTAAGAAGATGGAATTTAAAGGTTCTAACCAAAAGAATGAAAAACGGAATCTTTATGATATTTGTTGGACAATGGGGAGGAGCTCTACCTTTTCAATAAGTGGAAAAAAAACCGTTGGGTAAATAAGTAAAAGCCAAGTTAGATCCGTATGCAAAGGTCACGAACATACACCCAAAACTCGTAGACTAGTGAGACTCAACAAACACAGAAGCCCCAACCGAAACCATTGCCGAAGAAGACCTCTTCTGTACCGTGCCAACCCACTGGACAATCCAAAATTGATATATCCACTGGGAGGCAAAAATACCTCAACAAGCTCTTGAAAGTATCATACGAGATGACTCAATGAAAGCACAAACAGAAAGAAAATTTTACCAAAGTTCAAACCAGCAACACCACCAGTCCACAGACACCGCCACCGCCACTAGTACATAGAGACCAAAACTACTAAGAGAAGGGCAATCCTGGTTAACCCCAAATTGGTGAAGGTAAAGGCGTGCCTCCAAATTCCGTGCCATCAGTGACATCAAAGACTCAAACTGAGGCCACCGCTCCGGCATCCACTGCACTACATTAAACTTCTAACGCTCAGTCAATAAAAAAACCGGACATCACGTGCCAAATCCAAGATAGACACCTCGCAAACAACCTAGCCGACCTGACTATCACCGCCACAACAAGTTTCTGTTGGGAAACGTAATAGAAAACAAAAAAAATTCACACCTACGATCACCAAAGATCAATATGAAGATGCAAAATAGATTGGGACCACGATCGTTACCGTCACCGAGTGGCAGCGGAAGAAGGACGTGTTAGTGTAGATCGTACTTGGAGTCCCCCGAACCGCCGATGAACAATCCGACGAACCGCCCACGAACAGTCCCTCGAACCGAAGACCGCAAGCACGACCTCTCTACTTGGTTGCAAGCGTGCAGCGTTCATGATCTAGCAGCGCTTCGCCGTTCAGAGCTAATCATCGTCGGAGAATTAGAGGGAGGAGATTAGAACCACAAGGAGCTTCTAATTACGTGGACAAGAGGATCAGCCTAGTTCTAGTTGTCAACTAGGACCAACTAGAACTAGAACTAGAAAAACTAGAGGAGGCTCCAAAACGTGTATATTAAAAGAGCACAAATCCTCATGTATATATAGGATAGAGGGGAGAGGGGGGCTGCCATCAAAGGGGAAAGAGCCATCTTTGGTGCGCCGGCCAGGGAGGAGGAGTCTGACTCCTCCCCCTCTCCCAATTCGGCCTCCTTCCTTAGGGAAGTAGGCACTTTCCCACTTGGGACTTTTTGGCCCAAGTTGTCTTTCACCTCTTGTCCTTTTTAGGTCCATTTATATTAAATTAAATATATATATATATATATATGTTCTAAATACTTTCAGACCATTTTATATATAATTTAACATCCCCGGAAACATTTTCCACCTATATATAATTTATCGGTAATACCTGGTAACCGAAACCCTTCTGGTGACCCCGAAACGCTTCCGGATCATCTCAGAACTATTCTAAATATTAATGAAACAAGTCCACAAATATCTCAGAACTATTCTCATTACTCATGTCCTACTAACACTCAGAAGATCGTGATTGCCTTAGCCTTGTGACCCCGTAGGTTCGGTAACTCATAGACATGAACGAAACCGTTCGTTCAATGACCGACGGCGGAACCATGGACGTCCATATCGATACCTATGAGCACACGAATGATATTCGAGTAAACCTTTGATTATCATGTTGATGTGGACATAGCCTCCACCGATGAGATCAAAAATATTATCCTCATGTACAATAATCAGGTGATTTCTATTAATAATTATATAAATTATAATTTTGTTACTCGGAGTAGAAATACAACACGTTATTTTATTGTATGCAGAATACCAGAATATTTTTACAAGGGCCGTGTGAAAATGAGGAGCAGTTCATATGCATGGAACACATACACATGCATGTACTCCCTCCGTTCCTAAATATAAGTCTTTGTAGGCATTCCACTAGGTGGACTACATACGGAGCAAAATGAATGAATCTGCACTTAAAATGCATCTATATACATCCGTATGCAGTTCATAATAAAATCTTTACAAAGACTTATATTTAGGAACGGAGGGAGTACATGCCATGCATGCACCATCGAACCATCCATGATCCATCACAACCATCATTTGATGTTACGTGCACAAGGACAGAGGGCACCAGGACCGAAGCACTTGGATTAGGAATCAGAACGTGGACTCACAGTCTGGCCCTGGAACGCTGCGGCCTCTACACGTCGGCCGTGCACGTACGCCGGAAGCAGAGTCCGGATGGGACACAGCAAACCGACTCGACCGCATGTCTGCTTCTTATAAATAGCTACCCTAGATTCGGAAATTGGCAATGGCTCCTAGGTGCATATGCATCTATTATTTAAATACACATTTTCAAAAGATAAAAAATTCCAAAAAAATAGCGTGTGTATATCCAAATATTCTATGTGCACACACAAAGTTTTCGGTGAAAAACAAGGTTTTTTGTGGCTTGTGTAAAAAAGACAATTTCTGATGCTTCATTACAACTATTTATTTTGTATTTTTTTATTTTTTTACACAAGCCACAAAAAACGTTATTTTTCACTGAAACTTTGTGCATGCACATAGAATGTCCGGATATACCCGCGGGATTTTTGTTCCGAATTTCTTAACTTTTCAAAATGTATATTTAGACAATGGATACATATGCACCTAGGAACCAAAACACCACTTTCAGTTTTATTAGGTTAGATTGTTTTTCAGTCCTACAACCTACAGAAAAGCCAAAAAAATTAGATTAGTTCATCCGCTGCACCTATCTTTTTAGCCTTTAGCAATTTGCATCTAGTATTTGCTTTGTTAAATTTTTGGTTGCATTCATCCTACAATTAGTTCTGGTTTATATTAATTTGGAAGAAAATCATCTATTAGATCAAACTGTTTTTGTCTACTTTCCCTAATCTGTCCGCCGTCGCGCACCGCGCAAGTCATCTGTCAAGTTACCTGTGCCATCACATCACCGCACGTCCCCCTGTTTACTTTTTCTTTGCCTCCTACACCGTTCTTATATTCTCTCTGGTCACGTGTGTATAGTAGGCAGCAGCATCATCATTCAATAAACAGGGAGCATCCTCACACGGGTTGTTCTTTGTTTTATCCATTTGCACAAGTTCCACGATTGTCTCTTCGTTACTGTTAGTGTTACATCTGTGTACGTGACTTTTGATAGTAATCGGCCGGGAAAAAAAGAGAAAACAAAAGAGAGAGAGAGAAAAAAAAGCTAAAAGAAAGAAAAAAAAGGGAGAAGAAAAACAGAGAAAAAAGAGCAGAAAAAGAGAGAGAAAAAAGAGAAAAAAAAGAAAGAAAGGAAAAGTGCAAAGTTGAGGCCGCGTAGCATTTTTGCTGTCCAGGACTTCTTCTCCGTATGAGCGACAGTTTATACCTCACTTATATCTAGCTATTTAGAGCTAACATATTTACATCGCTTTTCACACTTATTTGATTCAGTATCTGGGCTTAGATTGTTTTCTCTCTTTCTTGTCAATTGCCAGCACTAGATAGGGGTTTGAATAATTATTCAACTTGCATTGCTTTTTGCTTAATTGTACCACTGATATTGTAAGTTGAGAAGCCTTTGCCAAGCCACACTCTTTCCTAACAATAAATACAGGTCCCGGTTCTACTGATTCCTGGTTATTGCTCCATCCAATTTTCATCGGTCGTTTGAAGCCAACACCAACGCGTCGATCACCACCTGTTGCATTGGTAAGAACAAGTAAGAATTTGATACTAAGCTTGAGTGTGAGCGATTTTTTTCTCCACCACATCCTATTAGTTGATAGGGATTATACATTGTGTGTGTTTTTTTCTCTTTCGCTAACAATGGCACAGGAATAACCCACACTTGAGGGCCTCACCGTGGATGTGAAAGTCACCAACGAGTGTCTCGCCCAACTTGAGGATGCTCAGATTGTGGCCGAAGAGAGGTTCAAGGCCATCGAGGATGCACAGGGTGTTGCGAACACACAACTAAAGGACATCTTGTCACGTCTGGACGAGTTGCGTACTGCACCCCCCGTCAACAACAACGTTGATCCTCGCAACTCCACGGGAGTTGCCGCTATTTCATGCGCTCGGCGTGTGCCCATGGGTCATCCACAACACCCAGCTACTGCCACGGATGCTGCCACCATAAACCAGCACCAACAAATTCCTCCCTGCGTCACCGACGAACACGGGGACAATTACAAGGATTATTCTGGTGACACCGAGGACGACCACCACAATGACCGTGCTCATCAGCAACTGCGTTTTAACCGTCAAGGTATGGCACGAGGTCTGCATAGGTATGATGTTCGAGATTACGACCACTCAAGTGCTATAACTAAATTTACTATGCCTGCTGATGTCTACTACGCAACCTTTTTCTTGTAGACGTAGTTGGGCCTGCAAGTGCACATGTTTGTAGGACAGTAGCAAATTTCCCTCAAGTGGATGACCTAAGGTTTATCAATCCGTAGGAAGCGTAGGATGAAGATGGTCTCTCTCAAGCAACCCTGCAACCAAATAACAAAGAGTCTCTTGTGTCCCCAACACACCCAATACAATGGTACATTGTATAGGTGCACTAGTTCTGCGAAGAGATGGTGATACAAGTGCAATATGGATGGTATATATAGGTATTTGTAATCTGAAATAATAAAAACAGCAAGGTAACTAATGATAAAAGTGAGCACAAATGGTATTGCAATGATAGGAAACAAGGGCTAGGGTTCATACTTTCACTAGTGCAAGTTCTCTCAACAATAATAACATAGATAGATCATATAACAATCCCTCAACATTCAACAAAGAGTCACTCCAAAGCCACTAATAGCGGAGAACAAAAGTAGAGATTATGGTAGGGTACGAAACCACCTCAAAGCTATTCTTTCGAATCAATCTATAAAAGAGTTCGTACTAGAATAACACCTTAAGACACAAATCAACCAAAACCCTAATGTCACCTAGATACTCCATTGTCACCTCAAGTATCCGTGGGCATGATTATACGATATGCATCACACAATCTCAGATTCATCCAACCAACATAAAAGTACTTCAAAGAGTGTCCCAAAGTATCTACCGGAGAGTCAAGAACGTGTGCCAACCCCTATGCATAGGTTCATGGGTGGAACCCGCAAGTTGATCACCAAAACATACATCAAGTGGCACGTGATATCCCATTGTCACCACAGATAAACACGGCAAGACATACATCAAGTGTTCTCATAAAAGACTCAATCCGATAAGATAACTTCAAAGGGGAAACTCAATTCATCACAAGAGAATAGAGGGAAGAAACATCATAAGATCCAACTACAATAGAAAAGCTCGGATACATCAAGATCGTGCCATAGAGGGAACACGAGAGAGAACACGAGAGAGAGAGAGAGAGATCAAACACATAGCTACTGGTACATACCCTCAGCCCCGAAGGTGAACTACTCCCTCCTCGTCATGGAGAGCGCCGGATGATGAAGATGGCCACGGTGATGGGTTCCCCCTCCGTGAGTGCCGAACGGGCTCCGAGAGGTTTTGGTGGCTACAGCGGCTTGCGGCGGCGGAACTCCCGATCTATCTTCTGTTCTGGAAGTTTTACGATACGTAGGTATATATGGGTGAAAGAAGTACGTCGGTGGTCCGAAGGGGGGGCCACGAGGCAGGGGGGCACGCTCCAGGGGGGTGGGCGCGCCCCCCACCCTCGTGAGCACCTCCCTTCTTTCCTGACGTGCACTCCAAGTCCATTAGGTGGCTTTCCTTCCAAAATTAACTTCTCCAGTTGATTTCGTTCCGTTTCGACTCCGTCTGATATTCCTTTTCCTCGAAACACTGAAATAGGCATAAAACAGCAAATCTGGGCTGGGCCTCCTGTTAATAGGTTAGTCCCAAAAATAATATAGAAGTGGATAATAAAGCCCAATATTGCACAAAACAGTAGATAATATAGCATGGAGCAATCAAAAATTATAGATATATTGGAGACGTATCACCTGGTTTCATTGGTAAATATAATCCAGATGTTTATCTTGACTGGGAACTTTCCGTTGAACAAAAATTTGCATGTCATGATATTCGTGAGAACCAAAGAGTTAGGGCAGCTACTAGTGAATTTACAAACTTTGCTTCTATGTGGTGGAGTGAATATTGTCGTATTAATGCAAACAATATACCTGCTACTTGGGATGCTTTAAAATGAGCTATGGGACAACGTTATGTTCCTTCCTATTATGCTCGTGATAAACTGAATGAATTGCAACGTTTAAAACAAGGTAGCAGTTCTGTAGAGGATTATTACCAAGAATTGCAAATTGTCTTAGTGCGATGTGGATTAGTTGAAACAGAAGATGCTATGATGGCTATATTTTTAGGTGGTTTGAATCATGATATTCAAGATATATTGGACTATAAGAAGTACAATTCTATTACTCGTTTGTTTCATTTCGCTTATAAAGCTGAAAGGGAAGTACAGGGACGACACAACAAGGGACGAAGTAACTTTTCTGCAGGTCGCCGCTCATCATGGACACCCTCTCCTACTGTTTCATCCACTACTGAGTCTACACCATCTATCTTGAACAATGGTGCACACCCATCAAGTTCAAAATCAGCTCCACAATCATCTGAGGCTTCGAAAGCAATGTCTCTAGCACCCACCACTTCATCTGGACGCACAAGAGACATGAAGTGTCATATATGCAAAGGTGGCGGGCACCTGATGAAGGACTGCCCAAATAAACGTGCATTCATTGTGCGGGAAGATGGTGAGTACTCCTCTTCTAGTGATTTGGATGAAGATACGTGTGCTATGCTTGCCACTAATAATGCAGGTGACACCAAGGAGAATGACACGGAGGAGATACACATTAATGCTGACATGGCCGATCAATACCCAAGCCTTGTAACCATGCGGGTACTTAGTGCCCAGGTGGGGCATGCTGAGATGCCTCAACGCCATAATCTTTTTCAAACTAAGTTTGTTGTCAAAGGACATTCCATTCGTGTGATCATTGATGGTGGAAGCTGCAATAATTTGGCGAGTATAGGGATGGTCGAGAAACTTTGCCTCACCACTACGAGACACCCCCATCCATATTACATCCAGTGGTTCAACGACTGTGGTAAGTTAAAGGTAACACGTCGTGTGCGAGTACAATTTACACTTGGTTCATATCGTGATTACGTTGACTGTGATGTTGTATCTATGCAAGCTTGTTCTTTATTGTTAGGTCGACCTTGGAAATATGATAATAATGTTACTCATCATGGTAGAACAAATTCGTATACTCTTGTGTTTGAAGGAAAAACCATCAACTTGCTTCCTATGACCCATATTAAAATAGTAAATGATGGGGAATCTAAATCAACGGATCGTGATATGCACACTATGCTTGCTATCAATTCTGAAATGTTTCCGTTGAGTGTCCCAACTTGTGATTCGGATATACAGTGTACCCATATTGTTAGTTTGCATCCCCATAATTCATACATAAACTTTGTGTGGGATCAAACTTTTCATGATATTCCTAATGATGCTATAGCAAATTTATTTCATCCTCATGAGTTAGTTAATGCCTTCGGAACGGCCTATATATGTTGCTTTTATTTTTGCGTTGCTCTATGATGTGTTTCAGATAAATGAAAGCCGAGGACGGCTTTGTTTTCAAGAAGAGGAGGATGATGTGGACATAACCTCCACCGATGAGACCAAACATATTATCCTCATGTACAATAATCAAGTGATTTCTATTAATAATTGTATAAATTATAATTTTGTTACTCGGAGTAGAAATACAACATGTTCTTTTATTGTATGCAGAATACTAGAATATTTTTACAAGAGCCGTGTGAAAATGGGGAGCAGTTCATATGCATGGAACACATACACATGCATGTACATGCCATGCATGCACCATCAAACCATCCATGATCCATCACAACCATCATTTGATGTTACGTGCACAAGGACAGAGGGCACCAGGACCGAAGCACTTGAATTAGGAATCAGAACGTGGACTCGCAGTCTGGCCCTGGAACGCTGCGGCCTCTACACGTCGGCCCGGCCCTGGAACGCTGCGGCCTCTACACGTCGGCCCGTGCACGTACGATCGAAGCAGAGTCCGGATGGGACACAGCGAACTGACTCGACCACACGTCTGCCTCTTATAAATAACTACCCTAGATTATGTTTTAGACTCAGGTTTTGTTTAGAGAGGTTTAGCTATATTGCTATTTTTATTTCTCTTCGCTCGTAGCGGCTAGTGCGACCGTCAAGACATCCTATCGGAACTCCATCTTGTGAGATTAATCCCATCTAGCATATTCACAGTTTTGAGATTGCTTTGGCTATTATTTTCTTGCATGTTCTTCGATTTGCTTGCAGGAAAAATCCTTCGTGGATAGGTCGATCGCGCCGTTGGCTCGGTCGATAACGCCGTGGAGTTGGTTCAGCGATTTCCGTGGATATCAGTCGTGTACGGTTCTCCCTGTGCGGTTGGTAGCCGGATCGTGAGGGTCAAGTCCCACCCAAAATCGTAGTTATCCTCTCTCATCGAAAGATCGGGTCCCCAGTTCGCATCACATGTGATGTTCTCTTTGCTTTGTGATACTTTAAAAAACCCGGGATGGATTGGTATCCTCCTAAGTCATCACATGCTTACTATACCGAAATCCTCGTTATTGATTTTGTTCTTCTTTCTCGTTATTGTGTTCCGGCATCCCTATGACGTTGTCACCTATGTCTGGCCAGACGATGATGAATGTCGTCACACTAAGAGGGCCCTAAGTATATCTCTCCATTGTTGGAGGAGCAAATTGCACTCCTGAGTTATCTAGTCCCTTGTCAAACTTTCCGATGAGCCTGTAAGTTGTCATTATAATCACCGTGTTATAAGTGACATTTGAGCAACCCCAAAGTCCACCATACGGTAAGAAGTGACTACGATACTCTCATGGTCTAATGAGCAAAATCACATGTTAACACTCTGTGTTATTACAATTGATTACAGACGATATTATCTCAATTCATAATAGACAAGTTTGGGTGGATTCAATATGATCATTCTTCCAATGTCATAATCTCAATGTTATTTAGGACTATCATTAGATTTAACGATATCTTAAGATCCGGAAAACGTGATTATCAACAACACTTGAGCTAGTATTAGAGGCGAGACTAGGGACCTTTATTATATCCGTTTATTATTTCACACGTGCATCCGAGTTTTCCACTGAATCGCATATTTCAGGATCATAGCAGTTATAACATGAAATATAAACACTTAATTATGATATGAAAATATAATAGGGCCATTTGCATTTCTATCCCTAACTCGAACCACCTAATCAGATATACCCCTAATTCGAAAGCCTGCTCAAATTTGCATCTCCGCCATTAGGTGCCCTTACAGAAATGCCCTTCTACGCCGTTACCGTCCGGTCAAACAGCTTTGACTGTCCTAAAAAAATAGCAAAAAAATCTAAAAAATCTAAAATTTTGTGAGATCGAAGATACTCATGTGCGTAAGGCGTGTGCAAATTTTCGTGCTATTTGGACATTCCAGGAGCTCGTGGCGAGGAAAAATAGTTTATCTGCACGCTTGTGAACAGTAAATTTGAAATAAAATAGCAAGAAAATTCAAAAACAATATGATTTTTTTGGCATCAAAGAGGCCTGGGTGCACAAGGTGCTTGCAAGTTTTTGTGATCAAATGACATGCGAGGTGTCAACACTCATTGAGGACCCTTTCCTCCTCCACAAGAAACGTCTCCTTCCTCCTCCCGTCGGCGCCGCCGCGGATCCGCCCCGCCTCCGATGGCCTTTGGCCTATGGAGGTGCGAAGGATCTCGGCCCCCCACCGGTGGGAGGGACCCCGTTCTTGTTTTTGCTAGGTTGAACGTCTTGGTTGGGGCTGTGTGGCGGCGGCGATGTCTCTCCGTAGTAATAATGTCTCCAACGTCCTATCTCCGCACCGATGGTGCGAATAGCGTTGTTGGAGGATGTGTGGAGGTGTGTCTCCGTCGGATATCATGGGATTCGATCGGTGCTGGTCTTCGGCAGATCTCTTTGGATCCAGTTTTTGTCCGTCTTCGTTCGTGTGGTTCCAGGTTTAGTCTTTCCAATCTACAACTCTTTTCATTGGCGATGGTTGCTGCTCTGGTGTGTTGGTCCTTTGGGGCCTTAGCACGACGATTTCCCGACTGTCTACTACAACAAGGTTTGCCCGACTCTGGTGATGGAGGGGCGATGACGGCGGCGCGCCTTCGGCTCGCTCCAGTGCTTATAGCCGTCGCTAGGTGGTCCATAGACCTAGTTGTAATTTTTATTACCACTTGTGCTCTCTGTACCGCCATGATTGATGAATAGATTGGAAATTTCTCTCAAAAAAAATGACATGCGAGGTGCTCTAGCAAGAAAAAACAAAATAGTCATTTTTTCCCAAGCCAAATTTTGTCTTTTTCTCCACAAGCCCCTCCAATGTCCAAACGCAACAAAATTTGCACGCAGCTTGCAGACCCGAGCCTCTTTGATGCCAAAAAATTCATATTTTTTTTGAATTTTCTTGCTATTTTTTTGAATTTACTGTTCACATGCTTACATATTTATTGTTTTTTCCTTTGACACGAGCTCCTGGAATGTTCAAACAGCACGAAAATTTGCACGCACCTTGCGAATCTGAGTATCTTTGATCCCACAAATTTTCAGATTTTTCAGATTTTTTTTGCTATTTTTTTCAGGACGGTCAAAGCCCTTTGACCGGCTTTGACCTGCTTTGACCGGACGGTAACGGCACATAAGGGCATTTCTGTAAGTGCACCTAACGGCGGAGGGGCAAATTTGAGTAGGCTTTGAAATTAGGGGTAAATCTAAGGGAGGGCGCAAATTAGGGGCATAAATGTAAATGTCCCAATATAATAATACTCCCTCCGTTTCTTTTTAGTTCGCATATAAGAATTGGTCAAAGTCAAACTTTACAAAGTTTGACTAGCTTTGTAGGAAAATATATCAACATTCACACTATGAAATTAACAATATTAGATGAATGATGAAATTAATTTTCATAACATATGACTTTAGTATTGTAGATGATGATATTTTTTTGGTATAAAGTTAGTCAAACTTTGTAAAGTTTGACTTTGATCAAATCTTATATGCAGACTAAAAAACGGAAGAAGTACAATATTGTTGCCTCTAGGGCATATTTTCAATAGTTTCTGTCATTTCCACTCCCACGAGGGGCCATATCCGCTCATATGGGTGCTAGGGGGCTGTTTGGAATACAGCCGACGAGCGCCCTACCAATTTTCGGCGTTGACTAGCACCCCGGGCGGCCGTTTGGATTGGAACCAACGTTTCGCAACCACGCCAAAATTTTGGCAGCTTCGTTCAGTTTTTGCGCCCGCGAGTTGGTAAAACCGTGGGGACGGATTCCTTCGCCAATTTTTTGGTGAGCCCACTATTGGCGGGGCGGACTGGGGCGTGATCCAAACAGCCCCTAGATCCGCTCACCCAGCTTAAGCAATGGCCCGACAACCATCCAACGCCGTAAGTGAAGCCCCGACAAGATTTGATGCGAGGGCTGCCATCACCGAGCTAGTGGTTGTGCTTCTGAATATTTTTAATCATGTATAAATCAAGTTGAAGTGCCATTAATTAATTTGTTTGTTCTTATTGTTTTGTTTTTACAATTCTATGAATCAAACAATCCTTAAAGGAGAACTACAAGGAGCTAGATGACCTTCCGCATGAGCATATTGCTCCTTATGTTCAGATGAAGCTTAAGAAACATTTCTTCGTCTATCATGGGATTCATTTGCTATTCAATGCTGGCACTCAGTAGTCAGGGTGGACCCGGTCCGGGCCGGTCCAGTCCTTCACCGAGCTGCCATTTGGACCGGCGGCTGGCGGTCCGGACCGGACCGGACCGACCAGCCTCGCGGTCCTGTTTTCAGGGACCGGACCGGCGGCAGCGAAGCTCGGGCCGGACCGAGTGGACCGACCAACCATCACCGGCGGCGACTTGCACGGGTGCAGAGAGGAGGTGGGCGACGTGCGCAGGTGCTGTGGCGAGGTGGCAGACGTGCGCGAGAGCCGGCGGCGAGAGGTAGACGACGTGCCATTGGAAGTGCTGTTAGCCATGAACGTGCGCATGTTTATCTCTTAGCAGTTTTCTTTGTTGCATGCAAGCAATCTATGGCGCGCATGGACCCATGATTATGCATGTCTGGCCTTGCTGTGGATGAGTAGATAAAATTGGACGTGGAGTTAATTGCGGGATTGCGCCATAATTATCGGATCGTAGCTGTTTCTCCCGTTAATTAGTTGCGAATAAAAGGAAAGAGGAGCGTGGAGTAAGTCGTGGGATTGTCACGACCGTGCTAGCCTGCTATGGTAACTACTTTTACGGGAGTACGTGAAAATAAGGGGAGAATGGATTGAAGAATCCTGGGCAGTTATTCCCATATAGGTATAGCAACAAATTATCGTGTGATTGCTCCGTGATTATTGGATCACCCCTTTTCTCTCGGTCTCCTTCGGTCCGAGCGAGCGGACCGGGCTTTAACCGGACCGGACCGACGAATTTTCGGTCCATATTTCACGGACCGGACCGGCTATTTTTTTGAGCGGGCCAGGACCGAGCTGGGCGGGACCGAGCGGGCCACGAGCGGGCCAAAAGCCCGCTCGTGTCGTCCACCCTGACTCAGTAGTACCACTTAAAGAAGATGTATTTCCTTTTCTGATGGAGTTTTATTCAGTTGCTACCTAAGGACGTTTCTATGGATATCATCATAACGGGATGCTGGAATACTTGGATATAAAAAGTAGACAAGATATTTATAAACACACCAACTTATGTTCAAAGCAGAAGGTATAATTTTCAAGAAGCCCACACAATAGTGACATACAGATTAAAGCAGAGTAAAGCTGACTCTTTGAACAAATGGATAATCACTAAGCTATAGGTAGATAACGAAAAATCATCAAGATACATGCATGATCAACAGATTCCTTGATTTAAGGGGAGGTAGTCTCGCTTTACATAACCCTGTTAACTTTTATCATGTCAGGAAAATAGGAATCAGATAGATCTTTTATTTCTCCTTTTGTAATCTTGTAGCTTGTTTCTACATGTTTTATCTTTATTAACTGAAAATTACCATATAATGATTGTTTCGTCAAAGGAGAATAAAAATAGAGCAAACCTTCCACAAAAGCACTGCAGAAGCAGAGGAGTTTCATGATGCTCCCGAGAACTCCGTTGCGCCTTAGCGACTTGCTAGGTTTCTTCGTCTTCTAGTCGTTGTAGCGGCTCCCTTTCTTCATGAAGAGGCTATCAATAATTCAATATCACTGAAACAAAGGGCTAGATTGACCGAGAGGAGTTGAACAGGGCAACAAGTGACACCCATACGCTTTGATTAGATTCTGAAAACAGACGAGTGTAACATATTACTCCCTCCGTCTTAAAATAAATGTCTCAAACTTAGTACAACTTAGTACTAGAGCTAATACAAAGTTAACATTTATTTTGGGACGGAGGGAGTATAAAGAGTACAATGTATGATAACTGATGATTGGGCTCGACTAATCATGTTGACGATCGAGGAACATGGGGTCTGTTTGGATGTGCGACGGGAGCTACCATGCAAAATTTTGTAGTTGACCACCAAACTTTGAAGGGGTTTGGATTGGTATCGGCTTTTCTTTCCGATGTCAATTTTTTGATCACTAGTTTACAACCTATTCAGTCTTTATGCCCATGCGTTGGCTCGCCTGCGGCCGCAAACCTGATTTGGCACGGTTGCCCTGGGCACTAACCAAACAACCCACTGCTCACGTGGTCGACATCGACGCACAGGCATTTAGGGTCCTTGAGACCGGAGAGTGGAATATATACGGAAAGTTTCTCTTGCTCTTTTTTATCTTTTCATGTCCGTCTGGCAACAAAAATAGGTCGAATCAGGGGTGGCGGTTGGCCATTGATGGACACGATTGGTCAACGTTACAGGTGCCATGGCTATAGACTGGTCGACTGGCTCATAATTCATTGGTTTAACTAAAAAGCCTGAATCTAGTAGCCTGATTGTGGGCCAGCTCAGATCAAAAAAAAAATTTGCGGGTAAAATAAATTATGTTAATGAATGATTTGGCCATAGAGGCTTAGAGCAACTCCAACGGGGCGACCCATTTCGTCCGACGATGTCCGTTTGGATCGGCGCGGACACAAAAGTCGGTCCAACGCGCCGACCCAAACGGACGCACGTCCGCTTTTCGTCCGCGGGCGATCCATTCTCGGCCCATTTTTCAGCCGGATTTACGTCGGCGCGGACACGAGACGGACGTGCGCGTGCTCGCCTTCTCCTTCCCCGGACCCACTGGTCGGTGGCACATTGGCCTCCCCCCATCCAACAGCAAACCCTAGCCCCGCCTCTTTCGCCGCCGCCGCCCACTTTTTCCGGTGATTCTGCCAGCTGCCGGCGCCGCAACATCCGCTCTGCAACGCCGCCACCTCCCACGTCGCCCGCCGGCGCCGTGTTGCCGCCGGGGAACCGATAGCTTCCCACGCCAGCTCCCCCAGACATAGGCGCGACCGCGACCAAGAAGCCGCCTCACCGCCCCGGCCAGATCCTTATCGGCACGCTCGTTGGACGCCGGCAGGGCAGCTAGGTGGTCCGTGCGCGCCGCGACTCCCTTCGCGGGCCGTCTCCTTCGTCGACGCCCGCAAGCTGTTCGGCAGTTTACCAAGGTACAAAATGGACTCCGCCGACGAGTTCTTTTTTCACAATTTCCTTTGCGACTCCGATGATTCGTCGTCCGATAACAAGGAGGAGATATTGGCTGCCGTGTTGGTCCATCACCACCTCAATAGCTAGCAACCGTTGTTCCGTGGCTCCATTCTGGGCCACCTCCCGGCGTTGAATCGCAACCGAGAGAGCAGGCATTTTCTTCTTTGGAATGACTACTTTGATACAACAAATCCGTTGTTCAAACATCAGAAATTACTCCGTCGTTTCCGTATGAGTAGGCATCTTTTCAACCGTATTAGAGAGGGGGTGGTCGGCTATGATGACTATTTCGAGTGCAAAGAGGATGCCGTTGGAAAGATTGGTTTCTCCTCTTATCAGGAATGCACTGCCGCCATCCAAATGCTTGTATACAGAGTGCCCAGTGATCTCATTGATGAGTATGTCTGTATGAGTGAGTCTACATGGCTAGACTCCCTGTATAAGTTCTGCAAGGCTGTTATTGCTGTGTTTGGCCCTGGGTACTTGAGAGAGCCGACTCCTGAAGATACAACCCGTTTGTTGGCGATGAATGCCAGCAGGGGCTTCCCAGGGATGCTTGGCAGCATAGGCTGCATGCACTGGGAGTGAAAGAACTGCCCTGCTGCTTGGCAAGGGTAGTATAAGGGCCATGTCAGGGTTTGCATTGTCATACTAGAGGCTGTGGCGTCTCAAGATCTCTGGATCTGGCACTCTTTCTTTGGCATGGCCTGATCACACAATGATATCAACGTGCTTCAGCGCTCGCCGATGTTTGCTAGGCTTGCCGAAGGCAAAAGCCCACCGGTGAACTTTACTATCAACGGCCACAACTACGACAAATGATACTACCTGGGTGACGGTATCTATCCTCAGTGGACCACTATTGTGAAGACAATCCCCAAACCTATCGGAGAGAAGAGGAAAAGATTTTCCCAAGAGCAAGAGAGTGCTAGGAAGGACGTCGAGCATGCCTTTGGTGTTTTGCAATCTCGATGGGGCATCGCTCAGTATCCTGCTAATACTTGGAGCACGCAGAAACTATGGGAGGTGATGGCTGCTTGTGTGATCATGCACAATATGATCATAGAAGATGAGCGCCCGGAACGTCTGTACGATCAAGGGTTTCAGTTTCAAGGTGAGAATGTTGTGCCTGAGCATGAAGGAGCGGCAACGTTTGAACAGTTCACCCAATTTCATCATGACATGAGTGATTGGGAAACTCACGTACAACTGCAAAATGATTTGTTTGAGCATATGTGGGCTCATGTTGGCAACCAATAGATGTATCTTCTTTATTCGGCTTGCAAAATTATATGAGACATTTTTATTTTTGTTCGGCTTGTAAAACTACGCTATTTTATTCGGTTGAAACTATGTTATTTGACTATATGTTTGAATGTAAAAGTTGTGTGTGAAACAATGCAAAAATGAGCTATTTATTAAAATAAGGCGGCCAGCCGGCCACGCCGGCACATATGGGTCGGTGCGTTGGGCGCACTACCGATCCAAATCTAAAATAGTGCGAACGCCGGGCGGGCAGCCGACCCAAACGGACAAAAAGCGGACAAAAGCGTCGTTCGTTTGGGTCGCCCCGTTGAAGTTGCTCTTACAATCTCATCAGGACCTGAGCGCAACCAGACAGCTGCATGTAGAGAAGTACGCCCCAACTGGGCAAGTATATGGCTAACAATGTTTCAATCACGAGAAATAGCAACAATTTTAAACTCTCTATCACCTTGGAGCAAACGTTTGATTTCACTGATCAAAGCCTCCACAGGTGATCTATTAGTACCATTCTCTTGTATCATTATCGTTGCAACTGACCAGTTTAGATCAATTGTTTGCTAAATAGAGTGAACAGCAACATAAGCACAACTATAGGTTATGAAAAATATACATTACCAATGCTTTTTGGTTTACATGTGTGACAATAACAACAACAACAACAACAACAACAACAACAACAACAACAACAACAACAACAACAGAAGAAGAAGAAGAAAGAAGAAAGAATAAGAGTAACAACAACAAAGAAGAAGACCAAAGAAGAAGAATAATAGCGACAACGGCAAAGAAGAACGGCAGAAGAATAAAGAATAAAGAATAAAGAACAACAAAGAAGCAAAGAATAACAACAACAACAACAACAACAACAACAACAACAACAACAACAACAACAACAACAACAACAACAACAACAACAACAACAACAACAACAACAACAACAACAACAACAACAACAACAACAACAACAACAACAACAACAACAACAACAACAACAACAACAACAACAACAACAACAACAACAACAACAACAACAACAACAACAACAACAACAACAACAACAACAACAACAACAACAGCAACAACAACAGCAACAGCAGCAACAACAACAACTACTACTACTACTACAACAACAACAACAACAACAACAACAACAACGACGACAACAACAACAACAACAACAACAACAACAACAACAACAACAACAACAACAACAACAACAACAACAACAACAACAACAACAACAACAACAACAACAACAACAACAACAACAACAACAACAAAACAACAACAACAACAACAACAACAACAACAACAACAACAACAACAACAACAACAACAACAACAACAACAAATCCTTTAGTCCCAAACAAGTTGGGGTAGACAAGAGGTGACACCCATAAGATCTCGCGACCAACTCATGGTTCTGACACATGGATAAGCTTCCACGCACCTCTGTCCATAGCTAGTTCTTTGGTGATACTCCAATCCTTCATATTCGAACGCAGTGACAACCCAACATAACAACTTTTTTTAAAGGGGAAGCCCATCATAACAGTAGCAGCACCAAATGTAATCCATAGTCCCCGACAAGAATAACTTTTCTTAAGGTACACCGAAAACAATAACTGATGCACACACAAGTTTCGACAGAAAAGAAGCCCACATACAGACATACACATACCCTGAAACACACACACACACACACACACACAGAGAGAGAGAGAGAGAGAGAGAGAGAGAGAGAGAACCATTATGTTATACGCGCCAGCTTAAGCAGCTCCAAGGTCTTCTAACATTCCGCAGGAGTGCCGCAAAAGCAGAGGAGTTTGGCGATGCTCCTCATGACTCCGCCACGCCTCGGCGGCGGCTTGCTCTGCTTCATCGTCCTTTCTTCAGCGCCGCGCTCCTTCTCCATGGACAGAGCTAGCCAAGAAATGGTATTACTGATGTCTACTACGCAACGTTCTTCTTGTAGACGTTGTTGGGCCTCCAAGTGCAGAGGTTTGTAGGACAGTAGTGATATGTCTCCAACGTATCTATATTTTTGATTGCTCCATGCTACTTTATCCACTGTTTTGGACTATATTGGGCTTTATTTTCCACTTTTATATTGTTTTTGGGACTAACCTATTAACCGGAGGCCCAACCCAGAATTGCTGTCTTTTGCCTATTTCAGTGTTTCGAAGAAACGGAATATCAAACGGAGTCCAAACGGAATGAAACCTTCGGGAACGTGATTTTCTCATCGAACGTGATCCAGGAGACTTGGACCCTACTCCAAGAAGTAATAGGCGGTCACGACGGTGGGGCGCCCCTAGGGCGCCCGCCTCGTGGGCCCCTGTTGCTCCACCGACGTACTCCTTCCTCCTAGATATACCTCGTGCACTTCAAACGATAAGAAGAGGAGCCAAAACCTAATTCCGCCAAGCAACATCCTCAGTATCCATGAGATCCCATCTTGGGGCCTGTTAGGAGCTCACGGGAGGGCATCCACCACGGAAGGCTTCTACATCAACACCATAGCCCCTCCGATGAAGTGTGAGTAGTTTACTTGCACCTTCGGGTCCATTGCTAGTAGCTAGATGGCTTCTTCTCTCTTTTTGGATCTCAATACAATGTTCTCCCCCTCTCTCGTGGAGATCTATTCGATGTAATCTTCTTTCTACGGTGTGTTTGTTGAGACCAATGAATTGTGGGTTTATGACCCAGCTTATCTATGAATAATATTTGAATCTTCTCTAAATTCTTTAATGTATGATTGGTTATCTTTGCAAGTCTCTCTGAATTATCCGTTTGGTTTGGCCAACTAGATTGGTAGTTCTTGCAATGGGAGAAGTGCATAGCTTTGGGTTCAATCTTGCGGTGTCCTTACCCAGTGATAGAAAGGGTTGCAAGGCATGTATTGTATTGTTTCCATCGAGGATAACAAGATGGGGTATTTATCATATTGCATGAATTTATTCCTCTACATCATGTCATCTTGCTTAAGGCATTACTCTGTTTAACTTAATACTCTAGATGCATGCTGAATAGCGGTCGATGAGTGGAGTAATAGTAGTAGATGCAGAATCGTTTCGGTCTACTTGTCTCGGACGTGATGCCTATATACATGATCATACCTAGATATACTCATAACTATGCTCAATTCATCAATTGCTCAACAAGAATTCGCTCACCCGCCGTAAAATACCTATGCTCTTGAGAGAAGCCACTAGTGAAATCTATGGCCCCCGGTTCTATTTTCATCATATTAATCTTCCTACGCTTTATTATTGCTTTGCTCTTTACTTTGCTTTTTATTTTACTTTGCATCTTTATACCAAAAATACCAAAAATATTATCTATCATCTCTATTAGATATCACTCTCGCAAGTGACCGTGAAGGGATTTGTTGGGGAACGTTGCAATACGGTTTCACCAAGATCCATCTATGAGTTCATCTAAGCAATGAGTCATGGGAGAGAGATTGCATCTACATACCACTTGTAGATCGCGTGCGGAAGCGTTCAAGGGAATGGTGATGATGGAGTCGTACTCGCCGTGATTCAGATCACCGATGACCAAGTGCCGAACGGACACCACCTCCGTGTTCAACACACGTACGAAACAGATGACGTCTCCTCCTTCTTGATCCAGCAAGGGGGAAGGAGAGGTTGAGGAAGAAGGCTCCAACAGCAGCACAACGGCGTGGTGGTGATGGAGTGATGGGGCCCCACAGGCTTCGCCAAGCACACACGGAGGAGGAGAGGTGTTGGGGAGGGAGGGGCTGCGCCTTGGAAGTATGTTGCAGCCCTCCCTCACCCCTCTATTTATAGGGAAGGGGCAAGGGGGCGGACCCTCTAGATGAGATCTAGAGGGGCGGCGACCAGGAGGGGCTTGGCCCCAAGCAAAGGGGCGCCCCACTAGGGTCCCCCCCCAACCCTAGGCGCATGGGCCCAAGGTGTGGGCGCCCAGCCCTCCAGGGGCTGGTTCCCTGCCCCTTGTGGCCCATGAGGCCCTCCGAGAGGGGTGTCCCCTCCCGGTGGACCCCCAGAACCTCTCCGGTGGCCCCGGTACAATACCGATATGACCCTGAAACTTTCCGGTGTCCGTTTGACAACTTCCCATATATAAATCTTTACCTCCGGACCATACCGAACTCCTCGTGACGTCCGGGATCTCATCCGGACTCGAACAACATTCTGTAATCACATACAAGTCTTCCTAATAACCCTAAGCGTCACCGAACCTTAAGTGTAGACCCTACGGGTTCGGGAGACATCTTGGAACATGACCGAGACGGCTCTCCGGTCAATAACCAACAGCAGGATCTGGATACCCATGTTGGCTCCTACATACTCCTCGATGATTTCATCGGATGAACCACGATGTCGAGGATTCAAGCAACCCCGTAAACTATTCCCTTTTTCAGACGGTATGTTACTTGCCCGAGATTCGATCGTCACTTTACTCGTACCATAATGCATGATCCCGTGACCAGACACTTGGTCACTTTGAGCTCATTATGATGATGCACTACCGAGTGGGCCCAGTGATACCTCTCCGTAACACGGAGTGACAAATCCAGTCTCGATCCGTGTCAACCCAATGACACTTTCGGAGATACATGTAGTGCACCTTTATAGTCACCCATTTACGTTGTGACGTTTGGTACACCCAAAGCACTCCTACGGTATCCGGGAGTTACACGATCTCATGGTCTAAGGAAGAGATACTTGACATTGGAAAAGCTCTAGCAAAACGAACTACACGATCTTGTGCTATGCTTAGGATTGAGTCTTGTCCATCACATCATTCTCCTAATGATGTGATCGCGTTATCAATGACATCCAATGTCCATAGTCAGGAAACCATGACTATCTATTGATCAACGAGCTAGTCAACTAGAGGCTCGCTAGGGACATATTGTGGTCTATGTATTCACACGTGTATTACGATTTCCGGATAATACAATTATAGCATGAATAAAAGACAATTATCATGAACAAGGAAATATAATAATAATCCTTTTATTATTGCCTCTAGGGCATATTTCCAACAGGATTGACAACCCATATTCGCGTTGGTTGCGAGGAGCTATTTGTTTTGTGTAGTCACGAGGACTCGCCGTGGCCTCCTACTGGATTGATACCTTGGTTCTCAAAAACTGAGGGAAATACTTACGCTACTCTGCTGCATCATCCTCTCCTCTTCGGGGAAAACCAACGCAAGCTCAAGACGTAGCAAGTAGCAAATTTCCCTCAAGTGGATGACCTAAGGTTTATCAATCCGTGGGAGGCGTAAGATGAAGATGGTCTCTCTCAAACAACCCTGCAACCAAATAACAAAGAGTCTCTTGTGTCCCCAACACACCCAATACAATGGTAAATTGTATAGGTGCACTAGTTCGGCGAAGAGATGGTGATACAAGTGCAATATGGATGGTAGATATAGGTTTTTGTAATCAGAAAATATAAAAACAGCAAGGTAGCAAGCGATAAAAGTGAGCACAAAAGGTATTTCAATGCATTCAAACAAGGCCTAGGGTTCATACTTTCACTAGTGCAAGTTATCTCAACAATAATAACATAATTGGATCATATAACTATCCCTCAACATGCAATAAAGAGTCACTCCAAAGTCACTAATAGCGGAGAACAAACGAAGAGATTATTGTAGGGTACGAAACCACCTCAAAGTTATTCTTTCGGATCGATCTATTCAAGAGTTCATACTAGAATAACACCTTAAGACACATATCAACCAAAACCCTAATGTCACCTAGATACTCCAATGTCACCTCAAGTATCCGTGGGTATGATTATACGATATGCATCACACAATCTCAGATTCATATATTCAACCAACACAAAGAACTTCAAAGAGTGCCCCAAAGTTTCTACCGGGGAGTCAAGACGAAAACATGTGCCAACCCCTATGCATAAGTTCACAATGTTACGGAACCCATAAGTTGATCACCAAAACATACATCAAGTAGATCACGTGAATTTCACATTGTCACCACAGATAAGCACATGCAAGACATACATCAAGTGTTCTCAAATCCTTAAAGACTCAATCCAATAAGATAACTTCAAAGGGAAAACTCAATCCATTACAAGAGAGGAGAGGGGGTGAAACATCATAAGATCTAACTATAATAGCAAAGCTCGTGATACATCAAGATCGTATCATCTCAAGAACACAAGAGAGAGAGAGATCAAACACATAGCTACTGGTACATACCCTCAGCCCCGAGGGTGAACTACTCCCTCCTCATCATGGAGAGCGCCGGGATGATGAAGATGGCCACCGGTGATGGATCCCCCTCCGGCAGGGTGCCGAAACAGGGTCCCGATTAGTTTTTGGTGGCTACAGAGGCTTGCGGCGGCGGAACTCCCGATCTCTTATGTTCCCCGAAGTTTTTAGGGTATATGGATATATATAGGCGAAAGAAGTCGGTCAGGGGAGCCACGAGGGGCCCACGAGGGTGCAGGGCGCGCCCCTGCCTTGTGCCTTCCTCGTTGCTTCCCTTACGTACACTCCAAGTCTTCTGGGTTGCTTCCGTTCCAAAAATAACTCTCTCGAAGGTTTCATTCCGTTTGGACTCCGTTTGATATTCCTTTCTACGAAACACTGAAACAAGGGAAAAAAACAGGAACTGGCACTGGGCTCTGGGTTAATAGGTTAGTCCCAAAAATAATATAAAAGTGTTTAATAAAACCCATAAACATCCTAAACAGATAATATAATAGCATGAATACTTCATAAACTATAGATATGTTGGAGAGATACTTGACATTGGAAAAGCTACTACTCAGATTGGAAAAGCTCTAGCAAAACGAACTACACGATCTTGTGCTATGCTTAGGATTGGGTCTTGTCCATCACATCATTCTCCTAATGATGTGATCGCGTTATCAATGACATCCAATGTCCATAGTCAGGAAACCATGACTATCTATTGATCAACGAGCTAGTCAACTAGAGGCTCACTAGGGACATATTGTGGTCTATGTATTCACACTTTATTGGATATGGTGCGATCTATGATGTCTCTTATCGGTTTACCACTATCATTTTGGGGTTATGCATTAGAGACAGCTGCATTCACGTTTAATAGGGCACCATCTAAATCCGTTGAGACGACACCATATGAACTATGGTTTAACAAGAAACCTAAGTCGTCGTTTCTTAAAAGTTTGGGGTTGTGATGCTTATGTGAAAAAGTTTTCACCTGATAAGCTTAAACCCAAATCGAGAAGTGCGTCTTCATAGAATACCCAAAGGTAACTATTGGGTACACATTATATCACAGATCCGAAGGCAAGTTTTTTCGTTGCTAAGATGGATCCTTTCTAGAGAAGAAGTTTCTCTCGAAAGAAGTGAGTGGGGAAAGTAGAAACTTGATGAGGTAATTGTACCTTCTCCCTTATTGGAAAGTAGTTCATCACGTAAATCAGTTCTAGTGATTCCTACACCAATTAGTGAGGAAGTTAATGATGATGATCATGAAACTTCAGATCAAGTTGCTACCAAACCTCGTAGGTCTTCCAGAGTAAGATCCGCACCAGAGTGGTACGGTAATCATGTTACGGAAGTCATGTTACTAGACCATGATGAACCTACGAACTATGAGGAAGCGATGATGAGCCCAGATTCCGAAATGGCTTGAGGCCATGAAATCTGAGATAGGATCCATGTATGAGAACAAAGTATGGACTTTGATTGACTTGCTCGATGATCGTGAAGCCATGTTAAATAAATGGATCTTCAAGAGGAAGACGGACAATCGATAGTAGTGTTACTATCTACAAAGCTCGACTTGTCACAAAAGGTTTTCGACAAGTTCAAGGTGTTGACTACAATGAGATTTTCTCAACCGTAGCGATGCTTAAGTCTGTCCGAATCATGTTAGCAATTGCCACATTTTATGAAATCTGGCAAATGGATGTCAAAACTACATTCTTTAATGGATTTATTAAAGAAGAGTTGTATATGATGCAACCAGAAGGTTTTTTCAATCCTAAAGGAACTAACAAAATGTGCAAGCTCCAGCGATCCAACTATGGACTGGTGCAAGCATCTCAGAGTTGGAATAAACGCTTTGATAGTGTGATCAAAGCATATGGTTTTATACAGACTTTTGGAGAAGCATGTATTTACAAGCAAGTGAGTGGGAGCACTACAAAGATTTCTGATAAGTATATGTGAATGACATATTGTTGATCGGAAATAATGTAGAATTATTCTGCAAAGCATAAAGGAGTATTTGAAAGGAGTTTTTCAAAGAAGGACCTCGGTGAAGCTGCGTACAAATTGAGCATCAAGATCTATTGAGATAGATCAAAACGCTTGATAAAGTTTTCAATAAGTACATACCTTGTCAAGATTTTGAAGAAGTTCAAAATGGAACAGTCAAAGAAAAGTTCTTGCACTGTGTTGCAAAGGTGTGAAATTGAGTAAGACTCAAATCCCGACCACAAGCAGAAAATAGAAAAGAGAATGAAAGTCATTCCCTATGCCTCGATCATAGGTTCTATAAAGTATGCTATGCTATGTACCGGACCTATTGTATACCTTGCTCTGAATTTGGCAAGGAGTACAATAGTGATCTAAGAGTAGATCACTTTGGACATTGGTCAAGAACATCCTTAGTGAGGACTAAGGAAATATTTCTCGATTATGGAGGTGATAAAAGAGCCCGTCAGAAAGAGTTACATCGATGCAAGCTTTTTACACAGATCCAGATGACTCTAAGTCTCAATCTGGATACATATTGTAAGTGGGAGCAATTAGCTAGAGTAGCCCGTGCGAGCATTGTAGACATAGAATATTTGCAAAATACATACGGCTCTGAATGTGACAGACCCGTTGACTAAGATTCTCTCACAAGCAAAACATGATCACACCTTAGTACTCTTTGGGTGTTAATCACATAGCGATGTGAACTAGATTACTGAATCTAGTAAACCCTTTGGGTGTTGGTCACATGGCGATGTGAACTATGGGTGTTAATCACATGATGATGTGAACTATCGATTTTAATCACATGGTGATGTGATCTAGATTATTGACTCTAGTGCAAGTGGGAGACTGAAGGAAATATGCCCTAGAGGCAATAATAAAGTTATTATTTATTTCCTTACATCATGATAAATGTTTATTATTCATGCTAGAATTGTATTAACCGGAAACATAATACATGTGTGAATATATAGACAAACAGAGTGTCACTAGTATGCCTCTACTAGACTAGCTTGTTAATCAAAGATGGTTATGTTTCCTAACCATAGACAAAGGAGTTGTCATTTGATTAACGGGATCACATCATTAGTTGAATGATCTGATTGACATGACCCATTCCGTTAGCTTAGCACCCGATCGTTTAGTATGTTGCTATTGCTTTCTTCATGACTTATACATGTTCCTGTAACTATGAGATTATGCAACTCCGTTTACCGGAGGAACACTTTGGTGCTACCAAGCGTCACAACGTAATCGGGTGATTATAAAGGAGTACTACAGGTGTCTCCAAAGGCAGATGTTGGGTTGGCGTATTTCGAGATTAGGATTTGTCACTCCGATTGTCGGAGAGGTATCTCTGAGCCCTCTCGGTAATACACATCACTAAGCCTTGCAAGCATTACAACTAATGAGTTAGCTGTGAGATGATGTATTACGGAACGAGTAAAGAGACTTGCCCGATGCTTGAGATTGAACTAGGTATTGGATACCGACGATCGAATCTCGGGCAAGTAACATACCGATGACAAAGGGAACAACGTATGTTGTTATGCGGTCCGACCGATAAAGATCTTCGTAGAATATGTAGGAGCCAATATGGGCATCCAGGTCCCGCTATTGGTTATTGACCGGAGACGTGTCTCGGTCATGTCTACATTGTTCTCGAACCGTAGGGTCCGCACGCTTAAGGTTTCGATGGCGAGCTTATATTATGAGTTTATGAGTTTTGATGTACCGAAGGAGTTGAGTCCCGGATGAGATCGGGGACATGACGAGGAGTCTCGAAATGGTCGAGACGTAAAGATCGATATATTGGACGACTATATTCGGAGTTCGGAAAGGTTCCGAGTCATTCGGTATTTTTCGGAGTACCGAGAGTTACGGGAATTCGCCGGGGAGAAGTATTGGGCCTTATTGGGCCCTGCGGGAAAGAGAGAGAGGATGCCTAGGGCAGGCTGCGCCCCCTTGCCCTAGTCCGAATTGGGCTAAGGGAGGGCCGCACCCCTCCTTCCTTCCCTTCTCTTTTCCTCTTCCTAGTCTCCTACTCCTAATACATGGAAGGATCCCTAGTTGGACTAGGAAAGGGGAATCCTACTCGGTGGGAGTAGGACTCCCCTATGGCGCGCCTCCTCCCTAGGCCGGCCTCCTCCTCCCTCCCTCCTTTATATCTGAGGCAGGGGCACCCCATGGACACACAAGTTGATCCTTGAGATCGTTCCTTAGCCGTGTGCGGTGCCCCCTCCACCATGTTCCACCTCGGTCATATCGTGGCGGTGCTTAGGCGAAGCCTGCGTCAGTGAAACATCAAGATCGTCCTGCCACGTCGAAGTGTGGAACTCCCTCTCCCGGAGCTTTGCTGGATCGGAGCCCGAGGAGCGTCATCGAGCTGAGCGTGTGCCAAGAACTCGGAGGCGCCGAATGTAACGGCCAGGATCGGCTGGATCGTGAGGAGAACGTCGACTACTTCCTCTACGTCATCATCGACTCGGAGGTGCCGAACAGCGGTCTTTGGGATCGGCAGGATCGCAAGGAGAACGTCGACTACTTCCTCTACGTTGTGATCGCTTCCGCTTCACGGTCTCACGAGTGCGTAGACAACACTCTCCCTCTCGTTGCTATGCCATCACCATGGTCCTGTGTGTGCGTGGGAAATTTTTGAAATTACTAAGTTCCCCAACGGTGGCATCCGAGCCTGGTTTTATGCGTTGATGTCATATGCACGAGTAGAACACAAGTGAGTTGTGGGCGATACAAGTCATACTACCTACCAAAGCATGTCATACTTTGGTTCAGCGGTATTGTGAGATGAAGCGGCCGGACCGACATTACGCGTGCGCTTACGCCGAGACTGGTTTCACCGTTCTGAGCATTCGTGCTTAAAGGTGACTGGCGGGTGTCTGTCTCTCTCACTTTAGTTGAACTGAGTGTGGCTCGCCCGGTCCTTGAGAAGGTTAAAAGCGGAGTCTATTTGACGAAGTATCGTTGTGGTTTTAATGCGTAGGTAAGAACGGTTCTTGCTCAGCCCGTAGCAGCCACGTAAAACTTGCAACAACAAAGTAGAGGACGTCTAACTTGTTTTTGCAGGGCATGTTGTGATGTGATATGGTCAAGACGTGATGCTATATTTTATTGTATGAGATGATCATGTTTTGTAACCGAGGGCAACTGGCAGGAGCCATATGGTTGTCGCTTTATTGTATGAAATGCAAACGCCCTGTAATTGCTTTACTTTATCACTAAGCGGTAGCGATAGTCGTAGAAGCAATAGATGGCGTAAACGACAATGATGCTACGATGGAGATCAAGGTGTCGGCGCGGTGACGATGGTGATCATGACGGTGCTTCAGAGATGGAGATCACAAGCACAAGATGATGATGGCCATATCATATCACTTATATTGATTGCATGTGATGTTTATCCTTTATGCATCTTATTTTGCTTTGATTGTGGTAGCATTTTAAGATGATCTCTCACTAAAATTATCAAGTAGTGTTCTCCTGAGTATGCACCGTTGCCAAAGTTAAATGCGTCTTGAGACACCACGTGATGATCGGGTGTGATAAGCTCTCGTCCATCTACAACGGGTGCAAGCCAGTTTTGCACACGCAGTAATACTCAGGTTATACTTGACGAGCCTAGCATATGCAGATATGGCCTCGGAACACGGAGACCGAAAGGTCGGCGTGAATCATATAGTAGATATGATCAACATAAGATGTTCACCATTGAAAACTACTCCATCTCACGTGATGATCGGTTATGGTTTAGTTGATTTGGATCACGTGATCACTTAGATGACTAGAGAGATGTCTGTCTAAGTGGGAGTTCTTAAGTAATATGATTAATTGAACTTTAATTTATCATGAACTTAGTCCTGGTAGTATTTTGCAAATTATGTTGTAGATCAATAGCTCGCGTTGTTGCTTCCCTATGTTTTTATATGTGTTCCTAGAGAAAATTGTATTGAAAAATGTTAGTAGCAATGATGCGGATTGGATCCGTGATCTGAGGTTTATCCTCATTGCTGCCTGTAAGAATTATGTCCTTAATGAACCGCTAGGTGACGGACCTATTGCAGGAGCAAATGTAGACGTTATGAGCGTTTGGCTAGCTCAATATGATGACTACTTGATAGTTTAGTGCACCATACTTAACAGCTTAGAATCGGGACTTCAAAGGCGTTTTGAACGTCATGGACCATATGAGATGTTCCAGGAATTGAAGTTAATATTTCAAGCAAATACCCGAGTTGAGAGATATGAAATCTCCAACAAGTTCTATAGCTAAAAGATGGAAGAGAATCGCTCAACTAGTGAGCATGTTCTCGATTGTCCGGGTACTTCAATCGCTTGAATCAAGTGGGAGTTAATCTTCCAGATAAGATAGTGATTGACAGAATTCTCTAGTCACCAACACTAAGTTACTAGAACTTCGTGATGAACTATAGTATGCAAGGGATGACGAAAACGATTCCCGAACTCTTCGTGATGTTGAAATCGACGAAGGTAGAAATCAAGAAAGAGCATCAAGTGTTGATGATTGACAAGACCACTAGTCTCAAGGAAAAGGGCAAAGGGAAGAAGGGAACTTCAAGAAGAACGGCAAGCAAGTTGCTGCTCGAGTGAAGAAACCCAAGTCTGGACCTAAGCCTGAGACTAAGTGCTTTTGCTGCAATGGAACTGGTCACTAGAAGCGGAACTACCCCAAGTGTTTGGCGGATAAGAAGGATGGCAAAGTGAACAAAGGTATATTTGATATACAGATTATTGATGTGTGCATTACTAGTGTTTATAGTAGCCCCTGAGTATTTGATACTTGTTCGGTTGCTAAGATTAGTAACTCGAAACAGGAGTTACAGAATAAACAGAGACTAGTTGAAGGGAAAGTGACGATGAGTGTTGGAAGTAGTTCCAAGATTGATATGATCATCATCGCACTCCCTATATTTTCGGGATTAGTGTTAAACCTAAATAAATGTTATTTGGCGTTTGCGTTGAGCATGAATATGATTTGATCATGTTTATTGCAATACGGTTATTCATTTAAAATCAGAGAATAATTGTTGTTCTGTTTACATGAATAAAACCTTCAATGGTCATACACCCAATGAAAATGGTTCATTGGATCTCGATCATAGTGATACACATATTCATAATATTGAAACCAAAAGATGCAAAGTTAATAATGATAGTGCAACTTATTTGTGGCACTACCGTTTAGGTCATATTGGTATAAAGCGCATGAAGAAAACTCCATGCTGATGGACTTTCGGAATCACTTGGTTATGAATCATTTGATGCTTGCGAACCGTGCCGTTTGGGCAAGATGACTAAAGCTCCGTTCTCCGGAACAATGGAACAAGCTACTGACTAATTGGAAATAATACATACCGATGTATGCAATCCAATGAGTGTTGATGCTCGTGGCAAGTATCGTTATTTTCTGACTTTCACAAAATGATTTGAGCAGATATGGGTATATCTACTTGATGAAACATAAGTCTGAAATAGTTGAAAGGTTCAAAGAATTTCAGAGTGAAGTGGAAAAATCATCGTAACAAGAAAATAAAGTTTCTGCGATCTGATCGCGAAGAAGAATAATTGAGATTCTGAGTTTGGTCTTCAATTAAAATAATGTGGAATAGTTTCACAGCTCACGCCACACAGAACACCACAATGTTATGGTGTGTCCGAGCGTCAGAACCGCACTTTATTGGATATGGTGCGATCTATGATGTCTCTTATCGGTTTACCACTATCATTTTGGGGTTATGCATTAGAGACAGCTGCATTCACGTTTAATAGGGCACCATCTAAATCCGTTGAGGCGACACCATATGAACTATGGTTTAACGGTAAACCTAAGTCATCGTTTCTTAAAAGTTTGGGGTTGTGATGCTTATGTGAAAAAGTTTTCACCGATAAGCTTAAACCCAAATCGGAGAATGCGTCTTCATAGAATACCCAAAGGTAACTATTGGGTACACCTTATATCACAGATCCGAAGGCAAGTTTTTTCGTTGCTAAGATGGATCCTTTCTAGAGAAGAAGTTTCTCTCGAAAGAAGTGAGTGGGGGGAAAGTAGAAACTTGATGAGGTAATTGTACCTTCTCCCTTATTGGAAAGTAGTTCATCACAGAAATCAGTTCTAGTGACTCCTACACCAATTAGTGAGGAAGTTAATGATGATGATCATGAAACTTCAGATCAAGTTGCTACCAAACCTCGTAGGTCTTCCAGAGTAAGATCCGCACCGGTGAATGCGGTAATCATGTTCTGGAAGTCATGTTACTAGACCATGATGAACCTACGAACTATGAGGAAGCGATGATGAGCCCAGATTCCGCGAAATGGCTTGAGGCCATGAAATCTGAGATAGGATCCATGTATGAGAACAAAGTATGGACTTTGATTGACTTGCTCGATGATCAGGAAGCCATGTTAAATAAATGGATCTTCAAGAGGAAGACGGACACTGATAGTAGTGTTACTATCTACAAAGCTCGACTTGTCACAAAAGGTTTTCGACAAGTTCAAGGTGTTGACTACAATGAGATTTTCTCAACCGTAGCGATGCTTAAGTCTGTCCGAATCATGTTAGCAATTGCCACATTTTATGAAATCTGGCAAATGGATGTCAAAACTACATTCTTTAATGGATTTATTAAAGAAGAGTTGTATATGATGCAACCGGAAGGTTTTTTCAATCCTAAAGGAACTAACAAAATGTGCAAGCTCAATGATCCAACTATGGACTGGTGCAAGCATCTCGGAGTTGGAATAAACGCTTTGATAGTGTGATCAAAGCATATGGTTTTATACAGACTTTTGGAGAAGCCTGTATTTACAAGCAAGTGAGTGGGAGCACTACAGCATTTCGATAAGTATATGTGAATGACATATTGTTGATCGGAAATAATGTAGAATTATTCTCGCAAAGCATAAAGGAGTATTTGAAAGGAGTTTTTCAAAGAAGGACCTCGGTGAAGCTGCGTACAAATTGAGCATCAAGATCTATTGAGATAGATGAAAAGCGCTTGATAAAGTTTTCAATAAGTACATACCTTGTCAAGATTTTGAAGAAGTTCAAAATGGAACAGTCAAAGAAAAGTTCTTGCTCGTGTTGCAAAGGTGTGAAATTGAGTAAGACTCAAATCCCGACCACAAAGCAGAAAATAGAAAAGAGAATGAAAGTCATTCCCTATGCCTCGATCATAGGTTCTATAAAGTATGCTATGCTATGTACCAGACCTATTGTATACCTTGCTCTGAATTTGGCAAGGAGTACAATAGTGATCTAAGAGTAGATCCTTTGGACATTGGTCAAGAACATCCTTAGTGAGGACTAAGGAAATATTTCTCGATTATGGAGGTGATAAAAGAGCCCGTCGTAAAGAGTTACATCGATGCAAGCTTTTTACACAGATCCAAATGACTCTAAGTCTCAATCTGGATACATATTGTAAGTGGGAGCAATTAGCTAGAGTAGCCCCGTGCAGAGCATTGTAGACATAGAATATTTGCAAAATACATACGGCTCTGAATGTGAGACCCGTTGACTAAGATTCTCTCACAAGCAAAACATGATCACACCTTAGTACTCTTTGGGTGTTAATCACATAGCGATGTGAACTAGATTACTGAATCTAGTAAACCCTTTGGGTGTTGGTCACATGGCGATGTGAACTATGGGTGTTAATCACATGATGATGTGAACTATCGATTTTAATCACATGGTGATGTGATCTAGATTATTGACTCTAGTGCAAGTGGGAGACTGAAGGAAATATGCCCTAGAGGCAATAATAAAGTTATTATTTATTTCCTTACATCATGATAAATGTTTATTATTCATGCTAGAATTGTATTAACCGGAAACATAATACATGTGTGAATATATAGACAAACAGAGTGTCACTAGTATGCCTCTACTAGACTAGCTTGTTAATCAAAGATGGTTATGTTTCCTAACCATAGACAAAGGAGTTGTCATTTGATTAACGGGATCACATCATTAGTTGAATGATCTGATTGACATGACCCATTCCGTTAGCTTAGCACCCGATCGTTTAGTATGTTGCTATTGCTTTCTTCATGACTTATACATGTTCCTGTAACTATGAGATTATGCAACTCCCGTTTACGGAGGAACACTTTGGGTGCTACCAAGCGTCACAACGTAATCGGGTGATTATAAAGGAGTACTACAGGTGTCTCCAAAGGCAGATGTTGGGTTGGCGTATTTCGAGATTAGGATTTGTCACTCCGATTGTCGGAGAGGTATCTCTGGGCCCTCTCGGTAATACACATCACTAAGCCTTGCAAGCATTACAACTAATGAGTTAGCTGTGAGATGATGTATTACGGAACGAGTAAAGAGACTTGCCAGAGATTGAACTAGGTATTGGATACCGACGATCGAATCTCGGGCAAGTAACATACCGATGACAAAGGGAACAACGTATGTTGTTATGCGGTCTGACCGATAAAGATCTTCGTAGAATATGTAGGAGCCAATATGGGCATCCAGGTCCCGCTATTGGTTATTGACCGGAGACGTGTCTCGGTCATGTCTACATTGTTCTCGAACCGTAGGGTCCGCACGCTTAAGGTTTCGATGGCGATGCTTATATTATGAGTTTATGAGTTTTGATGTACCGAAGGAGTTCGAGTCCCGGATGAGATCGGGGACATGACGAGGAGTCTCGAAATGGTCGAGACGTAAAGATCGATATATTGGACGACTATATTCGGAGTTCAGAAAGGTTCCGAGTCATTCGGGTATTTTTCGAGTACCGGAGAGTTACGGGAATTCGCCGGGAGAAGTATTGGGCCTTATTGGGCCCTGCGGGAAAGAGAGAGAGGATGCCTAGGGCAGGCTGCGCGCCCCCTTTGCCCTAGTCCGAATTGGGCTAAGGGAGGGCCGCACCTCCTTCCTTCCCTTCTCTTTTCCTCTTCCTAGTCTCCTACTCCTAATACATGGAAGGATCCCTAGTTGGACTAGGAAAGGGGAAATCCTACTCCCGGTGGGAGTAGGACTCCCCTATGGCGCGCCTCCTCCCTAGGCCGGCCTCCTCCTCCCTCCCTCCTTTATATACTGGCAGGGGCACCCCATGGACACACAAGTTGATCCTTGAGATCGTTCCTTAGCCGCAGCGGTGCCCCCTCCACCATATTCCACCTCGGTCATATCGTGGCGGTGCTTAGGCGAAGCCTGCGTCAGTGAAACATCAAGATCGTCACCACGCCGTCGTCTTGACGGAACTCCCTCTCCCGGAGCTTTGCTGGATCGGAGCCCGAGGAGCGTCATCGAGCTGAGCGTGTGCCAAGAACTTCGGAGGCGCCGAGTAACGGCGCTGGGATCGGCTGGATCGTGAGGAGAACGTCTGACTACTTCCTCTACGTCATCATCGACTCGGAGGTGCCGAACAACGGCGCTGGGATCGGCAGGATCGCAAGGAGAACGTCTGACTACTTCCTCTACGTTGTGATCGCTTCCGCTTCACGGTCTCTGAGTGCGTAGACAACACTCTCCCCTCTCGTTGGTATGCCATCACCATGGTCCTGTGTGTGCGTAGGAAATTTTTTGAAATTACTACGTTCCCCAACAACCTGGGCTCCTTGGCAAGTGCAATAGCTCCAGTGTTGTCACAGAAGAGTTTGATCGGCCCCGACGCATTGGGTATGACTCCTAGGTCGGTGATGAACTCCTTCACCCATATTGCTTCATGTGCTGCCTCCGAGGCTGCCATGTACTCCGCTTCACATGTAGATCCCGCCACGACGCTCTGCTTGCAGCTGCACCAGCTTACTGCTCCACCATTCAACATATACACGTATCCGGTTTGTGACTTAGAGTCATCCAGATCTGTGTCAAAGCTAAGCGTCGACGTAACCCTTTACGACGAGCTCTTCGTCACCTCCATAAACGAGAAACATGTCCTTTGTCCTTTTCAGGTACTTCAGGATATTCTTGACCACTGTCCAGTGTTCCTTACCGGGATTACTTTGGTACCTTCCTACCAAACTTACGGCAAGGTTTACATCAGGTCTGGTACACAGCATGGCATACATAATAGATCCTATGGCCGAGGCTTAGGGGATGACGCTCATGTTGGGGAACGTAGTAATTTCAAAAAATTTCCTACGATCACGCAAGACCATGGTGATGGCATAGCAACGAGAGGGAAGAGTGTCCGTCCACGTACCCTCGTAGACCGAAAGCGGAAGCGTTATAACAACGCGGTTGATGTAGTCGACGTCTTCACGATCCGACCGATCCAAGCACCGAACGTCACGGCACCTCCGAGTTCTCGCACTGCGTTCAGCTCGATGGCGATCCACGGACTCCGATCCGGCAAAGTGTCGGGATGAGTTCCGTCGGCACGACGGCGTGGTGACGATGTTGATGCTCCACCGACGAAGGGCTTCGCCTAAGCTCATGACGATATGACTTCTCCGGTAGCGAGGCTTCGCCTAAGCTCATGACGATATGACCGAAGTGGAATATGGTGGAAGGGGCACCGCACACGGCTAAGGAAAGATCCGTAGATCAACTTGTGTGTCATGGGGTGCCCCCTGCCTGTATATAAAGGAGCCAAGGGGGAGGTGGCCGGCCCAAGGGAGGAGGCGCACCAAGGGAGTCCTACTCCCTCCGGGAGTAGGACTCCCCCTCCAATCCTAGTTGGATTAGGATTCCCGGAGGGGAAAGAGAGAGAGGGGGGCCGGCCCACCTTTCCTAGTCCTAATAGGACTAGGGGAAGGGGGGGGCGCGCGGCCACCTAGGGCTGCCCCTTCTCCTTTCCTCCAAGGCCCACTATGGGCCCATGTAGTTCGGGGGTTCCGGTAACCTCCCGGTACTCCCTAAATTTCGATTTCACTCGGAACCTTTCCGATGTCCAAATGTAGGCTTCCAATATATCAATCTTTATGTCTCGACCATTTCGAGACTCCTCGTCATGTCCGTGATCACATCCGGGACTCGAACAAACTTCGGTGCATCAATACTTATAAACTCATAATGAGCACATCGCCGAAGCGTTAAGCGTGCGGACCCTACGGGTTCGAGAACTATGTAGACATGACCTAGAACCATTCTCGGTCAATAACCAATAGCGGAACCTGGATGCCCATATTGGTTCCTACATATTCTCTGAAGATCTTTATCGGTCAAACCGCATAACGACATACGTTGTTCCCTTTGTCATCGGTATGTTACTTACCCGAGATTCGATCGTCGGTATCCAATACCTAGTTCAATCTCGTTACGGTAAGTCTCTTTACTCGTTCCGTAATACATCATCTCACAACTAACTCATTAGTTGTAATGCTTGCAAGGCTTAAGTGATGTGTATTACCGAGAAGGCCTAGAGATACCTCTCCGAGCAATCGGAGTGACAAAACCTAATCTCGAAATACGCCAACCCAACAAGTACCTTTGGAGACACCTGTAGTACTCCTTTATAATCACCCGATTACGTTGTGACGTTTGGTAGCACCAAAGTGTTCCTCCGATGGCAGGAGTTGCATAATCTCATAGTTACAGGAACATGTATGGGTCATGAAGAAAGCATTAACAGACTAACCGATCAAGTGTTAAGCTAATGGAATGGGTCATGACAATCAGATCATTCAACCAATGATGTGACCTTGTTAATCAAATAACAACTCCTTGTTTATGGTTAGGAAACATAACCATCTTTGATTAACAAGCTAGTCAAGTAGAGGCATACTAGTGACATAATGTTTGTCTATATATTCACACATGTATTATGTTTCCGGTTAATACAATTCTAGCATGAATAATAAACATTTATCATGATATAAGGAAATAAATAATAACTTTTATTATTGCCTCTAGGGCATATTTCCTTCAGTCTCCCACTTGCACTAGAGTCAATAATCCAGATTACAAAGTAATGATCCTAACACCCATGGAGTCTTGGTGCTGATCATGTTTTGCTCGTGGAAGAGGCTTAGTCAACGGGTCTGCAACATTCAGATCCGTATGTATTTTGCAAATCTCTATGTCTCCCACTTGGACTTGGTCCCGAATGGAATTGAAGCGTCTCTTGATATGCTTGGTCCTCTTGTGAAATCTGGATTCCTTTGCCAAGGCAATTGCACCGATATTGTCACGAGAAGATCTTCATAGGTCCCGATGCACTAGGTATGACACCTAGATCGGAAATGAACTCTTTCATCCAGACTCCTTCATTTGCTGCTTCAAGCAGCTATGTACTCCGCTTCACATGTAGATCCCGCCACGGCGCTTTGTTTAGAACTGCACCAACCGACAGCTCCACCGTTTAATAAAAACACGTATCCGGTTTGCGATTTAGAATCGTCCGGATCGATGTCAAAGCTTACATCGGCGTAACCATTTACGACTAGCTCTTCGTCACCTCCATATATGAGAAACATATCCTTAGTCCTTTTCGGTATTTCAGATGTTCTTGACCGCTGTCCGATGATCCATTCCTGGATTACTTTGGTACCTTCCTGCCAAGCTTACATTAAGCATACGTCAGTGCAGTACACAGCATTGCATACATGATAGAGCCTATGGCTGAAGCATAGGAACATCTTTCATTTTCTCTCTATCTTCTGCTTTGTGGTCGGGCATTGAGTCGACTCAATCTTACACCTTGCAACACAGGTAAAAACCTTTCTTTGCACGATCCATTTTGAACTTTTTCAAAACTTTATCAAGGTATGTGCTTTGTGAAAGTCCAATTAAGCGTCTTGATCTATCTCTATAGATCTTGATGCCCAATATGTAAGCAGCTTCACCGAGGTCTTTCATTGAAAAACTTTTATTCAAGTATCCTTTTATGCTATCCAGAAATTCTATATCATTTCCAATCAATAATATATCGTCCACATATAATATCGTAAATGCTACAGAGCTCCCACTCACTTTCTTGTAAATACAGGCTTCTCCAAAAAGTCTGTACAAACCCATATGCTTTGATCACACTATCAAAGCGTTTATTCCAACTCCGAGAGGCTTGCACTGGACCATAAATTGATCTCTGGAGCTTGCACACTTTGTTAGCACCTTTTGGATCGACAAAACCTTCTGGTTGCATCATATACAACTCTTCTTCTAGAAATCCATTCAAGAATGCAGTTTTTACATCCATTTGCCAAATTTCATAATCATAAAATGCGGCAATTGCTAACATGATTCGGACAGACTTAAGCATCGCTACGGGTGAGAAAGTCTCATCGTAGTCAACCCCTTGAACTTGTCGAAAACCTTTCGCAACAAGTCGAGCTTTGTAGACAGTTATATTACCATCAGCGTCTGTCTTCTTCTTAAAGATCCATTTATTTTCAATGGCTTGCCGATCATCGGGCAAGTCAACCAAAGTCCATACTTTGTTCTCATACATGGATCCCATCTCAGATTTCATGGCTTCCAGCCATTTTATGGAATCTGGGCTCACCATCGCTTCTTCATAGTTTGTAGTTCGCCATGGTCAAGTAACATGACTTCCGAATAGGATTACCGTACCACTGCAGTGCGTATTTTACTCTGGTTGACCCTACGAGGTTCGGTAGTAACTTGATCTGAAGTTTCATGATCATCATCATTAGTTTCTTCACTAATTGGTGTAGTTGTCACAAGAACCATTTCTTGTGATGAACTACTTTCCAATAAGGGAGCAGAATCTGATTATCTCATCAAGTTCTACTTTCCTCCCACTCACTTCTTTCGAGAGAAACTCCTTCTCTAGAAAGGATCCGAATTTAGCAACGAAAATCTTGCCTTCAGATCTGTGATAGAAGGTGTACCAATCTCCTTTGGGTATCCTATGAAGACACATTTTTCCGATTTGGGTTCGAGCTTATCTGGTTGAAGTTTCTTTACATAAGCATCGCAACCCCAAACTTTAAGAAGCGACAACTTTGGTTTCTTGCCAAACCACAGTTCATAAGGCGTCGTCTCAGCAGTTTGGCGGTGTCCTATTTAACGTGAATGCGGCCGTCTCTAAAGCATAACCCCAAAGCGATAGCGGTAAATCGAAATAGACATCATAGATCGCACCATATCTAGTAAAGTCACGATTACGGCGTTCGGACACACCATTTCTCTGTGGTGTCCCGGGTGGCGTGAGTTGCAAACTATTCCACATTGTTTCAAATGTAAACCAAACTCGTAACTCAAATATTCTCCTCCACGATCAGATCGTAGAAATTTTATTTTCTTGTTACGATGATTTTCCACTTCACTCTGAAATTCTTTGAACTTTTCAAATGTTTCAGATTTGTGTTTCATTAAGTAGATATACCCATATCTGCTCAAATCATCTGTGAAGGTGAGAAAATAACTTGATACCGCGCGTGCCTCAACATTCATTGGACCACAAACATCAGTATGTATGATTTCCAACAAATCGCTTGCTCGCTCCATAGTTCCGGAGAACGGCGTTTTGGTCATCTTGCCCATGAGGCACGGTTCATAAGTACCAAGTGATTCATAATCAAGTGATTCCGAAGCCCATCGGTATGGAGTTTCTTCATGCGTTTTACACCGATATGACCTAAACGGCGATTGCCACAAATAAGTTGCACTATCATTATCAACTCTGCATCTTTTGGCTTCAACATTATGAATATGTGTATCACTACTGTCGAGATTCAACAAGAATAGACCATTCTTCAAGGGTGCATGACCATAAAAGATATTACTCATATAAATAGAACAACCATTATTCTCTCGATTTAAATGAATAACCGTCTCGCATTAAACAAGATCCAGATATAATGTTCATGCTCAACGCGGCACCAAATAACAATTATTTAGGTCTAAAACTAATCCCGAAGGTAGATGTAGAGGTAGCGTGCCGACCGCGATCACATCGACTTTGGAACCATTTCAACAACGCGCCGTCACCTCGTCCTTAGCCAATCTTCGCAATCCGTAGTTCTGTTCGAGTTGCAAATATGGGCAACAGAACCGATTATCAAATACCCGGTACTCATGCGAGTATTAGTAAGGTACACATCAATAACATGTATATCACATATACCTTTGATCACCTTGCCATCCTTTTTATCCGCCAAATACTTGGGGCAGTTCCGCTTCCAAAGTGTCAGCTTTGCTTGCGGTAAAACACTCGATTTCAGGCTTAGGTCCAGACTTGGGTTTCTTCTCCTGAGCAGCAACTTGCTTGCTGTTCTTTTGAAGTTTCCTTCTTCTTCCCTTTGCTCTTTTCTTGAAACTAGTGGTCTTGTTGACCATCAACACTTGATGCTCTTTCTTGATTTCTACCTCCATGACTTTTAGCATCGCGAAGAGCTCGAGGAATTGTCTTAGTCATCCCTTGCATATTATAGTTCATCACGAAGCTCTTGTAGCTTGGTGGCGATGATTGGAGAATTACATCAATGACACTATCATCCGGAAGATTAACTCCCAGCTGAATTAAGTGATTGTTATACCCGGACATTTTGAGTATGTGCTCCTTGTGAACTATTCTCCTCCATCTTGCAGCTATAGAACTTATTGGAGACTTCATATCTCTCAATCCGGGCATTTGCTTGAAATATTAACTTCAACTCCTGGAACATCTCATATGCTCCATGACGTTCAAAAGCGTCGTTGAAGACCCGGTTCTAAGCCGTAAAGCATGGCACACTGAACTATAGAGTAGTCATCAGCTCTGCTTTGCGGACGTTCACAACTTCCGCTCGAGCATCTGCAGCAGGCTGTCACCCAAAGTGCTTCCGGGGCGTAATTTTTACGTGCAGCAATGAGGATAATCCTCAAATTCTGGACCCGATCCGTGTAATTGCTACCATCATCTTTCAACTTTGCTTTCTCAAGGAACGCATTAAAATTCAACGGAACAACGGCCGCGAGCCATCTATCTACGATGAAACATAGACAAGCAAAATACTATCGGTACTAAGTTCATGATAAATTTAAGTTCAATTAATCATATTAAAAAACTCCCACTTAGGCGGACATCTCTCTAGTCATCTAAGTGATCACGTGATCCATATCAACTAAACCATGTCCGATCATCACGTGAGACGGAGTAGTTTCAATGGTGAACATCACTATGTTGATCATATCTACTATATGATTCACGTTCGACCTTTCGGTCTCCGTGTTCCGAGGCCATATCTGTTATATGCTAGGCTCGTCAAGTTTAACCTGAGTATTCTGCGTGCGCAACTGTTTTGCACCCGTTGTATTTGAGCGTAGAGCCTATCACACCCGATCATCACGTGGTGTCTCAAAGACGAAGAACTTTCATAGCGGTGCATACTCGTGGAGAACACTTCTTGATAATTTTAGTGAGAGATCATCTTATAATGCTACCGTCAATCAAAGCAAGATAAGATGCATAAAGGATAAACATCACATGCAATCAATATAAGTGATATGATATGGTCATCATCATCTTGTGCTTGTGATCTCCATCGCCAAGCACCGTCATGATCACCATCGTCACCGGTAGCGACACCTTGATCTCCATCGTAGCATCGTTGTCGTCTCGCCAACTATTGCTTCTCGACTATCGCTACTCCTTAGTGATAAAGTAAAGCAATTACATGGCGTTGCATTTCATACAATAAGCGACAACCATATGGCTCCTGCCGATTGCCGATAACTCGGTTACAAAACATGATCATCTCATACAATAAAATATAGCATCACGTCTTGACCACATCACATCACAACATGCCCTGCAAAAACAAGTTAGACGTCCTCTACTTTGTTGTTGCAAGTTTTACGTGGCTGCTACGGGCTGAGCAAGAACCGTTCTTACCTACGCATCAAAACCACAACGATAGTTTGTCAAATAGACTCCGTTTAACCTTCTCAAGGACCGGGCGTAGCCATACTCAGTTCAACTAAAGTGAGAGATCTGAGACACCCGCGGTCACCTTTAAGCAACGAGTGCTCGGGCGGTGAAACCAGTCTCAGCGTAAGCGTCTGGCGTAATGTCGGTCCGGGCGCTTCATCTCACAATACCGCTGAACCAAAGTATGACATCTTTGGTAGGCAAGATGACTTGTATCGCCCACAACTCACTTGTGTTCTACTCGTGCATATGACATCAACGCATAAAACCTGGCTCGGATGCCCTTTGTTGGGGAACGTAGTAATTTCAAAAATTTCCTACGATCACGCCAAGACCATGGTGATGGCATAGCAACGAGAGGGAAGAGTGTCCGCCCACGCACTCGTGAGACCGAAAGCGAAGCGTTATAACAACGCGGTTGATGTAGTAAATGCGTCTTCACGATCCGACCGATCCAAGCACCGAGCGTCACGGCACCTCCGAGTTACGCACACGTTCAGCTCGATGGCGATCCCGGACTCGATCCAGCAAAGTGTCGGATGAGTTCCGTCGACGACGGCGTGGTGGCGATGTTGATGCTCCACCGACGAAGGGCTTCGCCTAAGCTCATGACGATATGACTTCTCCAGCGCAGGGCTTCGCCTAAGCTCCGCGACGATATGACCGAAGTGGAATATGGTGGAAGGGGGCACCGCACACGGCTAAGGAAAGATCCGTAGATCAACTTGTGTGTCATGGGGTGCCCCCCTGCCCCCGTATATAAAGGAGCCAAGGGGGAGGTGGCCGGCCCAAGGGAGGAGGCGCACCAAGGGAGTCCTACTCCCTCCGGGAGTAGGACTCCCCCTCCAATCCTAGTTGGATTAGGATTCCGGGGGAAAGAGAGAGAGGGGCGGCCCACCTTTCCTAGTCCTAATAGGACTAGGGAAGGGGGCGGCCACCTAGGGCTGCCCTTCTCCTTTCCTCCAAGGCCCACTATGGGCCCATGTAGTTCGGGGGTTCGGTAACCTCCGGTACTCGATAAATTCGATTTCACTCGGAACCTTTCCGATGTCCAAATGTAGGCTTCCAATATATCAATCTTTATGTCTCGACCATTTGAGACTCCTCGTCATGTCCGTGATCACATCCGGGACTCGAACATACTTGGTGCATCAATACTTATAAACTCATAATGAACTGTCATCGAAGCGTTAAGCATGCGGACCCTACGGGTTCGAGAACTATGTAGACATGACCTAGAACCATTCTCGGTCAATAACCAATAGCGGAACCTGGATGCCCATATTGGTTCCTACATATTCTACTGAAGATCTTTATCGGTCAAACCGCATAACGACATCGTTGTTCCCTTTGTCATCGGTATGTTACTTACCGAGATTCGATCGTCGGTATCCAATACCTAGTTCAATCTCGTTACCGGTAAGTCCCTTTACTCGTTCCGTAATACATCATCTCACAACTAACTCATTAGTTGTAATGCTTGCAAGGCTTAAGTGATGTGTATTACCGAGAAGGCCTAGAGATACCTCTCCGACAATAGGAGTGACAAAACCTAATCTCGAAATACGCCAACCCAACAAGTACCTTTGGAGACACCTGTAGTACTCCTTTATAATCACCCAGTTACGTTGTGATGTTTGGTAGCACCCAAAGTGTTCCTCCGATGGCAGGAGTTGCATAATCTCATAGTTACAGGAACATGTATGGGTCATGAAGAAAGCATTAACATACTAAGCGATCAAGTGTTAAGCTAATGGAATGGGTCATGTCAATCAGATCATTCAACCAATGATGTGACCTTGTTAATCAAATAACAACTCCTTGTTTATGGTTAGGAAACATAACCATCTTTGATTAACAAGCTAGTCAAATAGAGGCATACTAGTGACATCTTTGTTTGTCTATATATTCACACATGTATTATGTTTCCGGTTAATACAATTCTAGCATGAATAATAAACATTTATCATGATATAAGGAAATAAATAATAACTTTTATTATTGCCTCTAGGGCATATTTCCTTCAGCTCATCTCTTCTTTATCTTTTGCCGTGGTCGGGCATTGGGCCGAGCTCAATCTCACACCTTGCAGTACAGGCAAGAACCCTTTCTTGGACTGATCTATTTTGAACTTCTTCAAAATCTTATCAAGGTATGTGCTTTGTGAAAGACCTATGAGGTGTCTCGATCTATCTCTATAGATATTGATGCCTAATATATAAGCAGTTTCTCCAAGGCCCTTCATTGAAAAACTTTTATTCAAGTAGGCCTTAATGATGTCCAAGAGTTCTATATCATTTCCCATCAAAAGTATGTCATCTACATATAATATGAGAAATGCTACAGAGCTCCCACTCACTTTCTTGTAAACGCAGGCTTCTCCATAAGTCTGCATAAACCCAAACGCTTTGATCATCTCATCAAAGCGAATGTTCTAACTCGAGATGCTTGCACCAGCCCATAAATGGATCGCTGGAGCTTGCATACCTTGTTAGCATTCTTAGGGTTAAACAAAACCTTCCGGCTGCATCATATACATCTCTTCCTTAAGATAACCGTTAAGGAATGCCGTTTTGACGTCCATCTGCCATATCTCATAATCATAGTATGCGGCAATTGCTAACATGATTTGGATGGACTTAAGCTTCGCTACGGGAGAGAAAGTCTCATCGTAGTCAATCCCTTGAACTTGCCGATAACCCTTAGCGACAAGTCAAGCTTTATAGATGGTGACATTACCATCCGCGTCCGTCTTCTTCTTAAAGATCCATTTGTTTTCTATCGCTCGCCGATCATCGGGCAAGTCTGTCAAAGTCCATACTTTGTTTTCATACATGGATCCTATCTCGGATTGCATGGCTTCAAGCCATTTGTTGGAATCTGGGCCCGCCATCGCTTCTTCATAGTTCAAGGATCACCGTTGTCTAACAACATGATTTCCGGGACAGGGTTGCCATACCACTCTGGTGTGGAACGTGTCCTTGTGGACCCTCTGATTCAAGAGCAACTTAATCCGAAGTACCTTGATCATCATCATTAATTTCCTCTCCAGTAGGTGTAGGCACCATAGGAACATTTTCCTGAGCTGCACTACTTTCCGGTTCAAGATGTAGTACTTCATCGAGTTCTACTTTCCTCCCACTTACTCCTTTCGAGAGAAACTCTTTTCCGTAAGGATCCGTTCTTGGCAACAAAGATCTTTCCTTCGGATCTAAGGTAGAAGGTATACCCAATGGTTTCCTTAGGGTATCCTATGAAGACGCATTTTTCCGACTTGGGTTCGAGCTTTTCAGGTTGAAGTTTCTTGACATAAGCATCGCATCCCCAAACTTTTAGAAGCGACAGCTTAGGTTTCTTCCCAAACCATAATTCATACGGAGTCGTCTCAGCGGATTTAGGCGGTGCCCTATTTAAAGTGAATGTAGATGTCTCTAGAGCGTATCCCCAAAATGATAGCGGTAAATCTGTAAGAGACATCATAGATCGCACCATATCCAATAGAGTGCGATTACGACGTTCGGACACCTTTATTACGCTGAGGTGTTCCAGGCGGCGTGAGTTGTGAAACGATTCCACATCTTCTTAAGTGTGTACCAAGTTCGTGACTTAAATATTCTCCTCCACGATCTGATCGTAAGAACTTTATTTTTCGGTCACGTTGATTCTCTACCTCATTCTGAAATTCCTTGAACTTTTCAAAGGTCTCAGACTTGTGTTTCATCAAGTAGACATACCCATATCTACTTAAGTAAATGCGTGAGAGTGAGAACATAACGATATCCTCCGCGAGCCTCAACGCTCATTGGACCGCACACATCGGTATGTATGATTTCCAATAAGTTGGTTGCTCGCTCCATTGTTCTAGAGAACGAAGTCTTGGTCATTTTGCCCATGAGGCATGGTTCGCATGTGTCAAATGATTCATAATCGAGAGACTCTAAAAGTCCATCGGAATGGAGCTTCTTCATGCGCTTGACACCAATGTGACCAAAGGCGGCGATTACCACAAGTATGTGGGACAATCATTATCAACTTTACATCTTTTGGTATTCACACTATTAATATGTGTAATATTACGCTCGAGATTCATTAAGAATAAACCATTGACCATCGGAGCATGACCATAAAACATATCTCTCATATAAATAGAACAACCATTATTCTCGGATTTAAATGAGTAGCCATATCGCATTAAACGAGATCCTGATACAATGTTCATGCTCAAACTTGGCACTAAATAATAATTATTGAGGTCCAAACTAATCCCGTAGGTAAATGTAGAGGTAGCGTGCCGACGGCGATCACATCGACCTTGGAACCATTCCCGACGCGCATCGTCACCTCGTCCTTCGTCAGTCTCCGTTTATTCCGCAGCTCCTGCTGTGAGTTACATATATGAGCAACGGCACCGGTATCAAATACCCAGGAGTTACTACGAGTCTTGGTAAGGTACACATCAATTACATGTATATCAAATATACCTTTAGTGTTGCGGCCTTCTTGTCCGCTAAGTATTTGGGGCAGTTCCGCTTCGATGGACCTTCCCTTTGCAATAAAAGCACTCTGTCTCGTGCTTGGGTCAATTCTTTGACTTCTTCCGGCAACTTGCTTGCAGGTAGCGGCAACATCTTTGCCGTCCTTCTTGAAGTTCTTCTTACCCTTGCCCTTTTTGAACTTAGTGGTTTTATTGACCATCAACACTTGATGTTCTTTCTTGATTTCAACCTCTGCTGACTTCAGCATTGAGAATACTTCAGGAATGGTCTTCACCATCCCACATATTGTAGTTCATCACAAAGCTCTTGTAGCTTGGTGGGAGCGATCAAGGATTCTGTCAATGACCGCCTCGTCCGGGAGGTTAATGTCCACTGGGACAAAGCGGTTGTGCAACCCGGACATTTTGAGTATGTGCTCACCTTGTAACTGTTTTCCTCCATCTTACAACTATAGAACTTGTCGGAGACTTCATATCTCTCGACCGGGCATGAGCTTGGAAAACCATTTCCAGCTCCTCGAACATCTCATATGCTCCGTGTTGCTCAAAAGCGCTTTTGGAGCCCGGTTCTAAGCTGTAAAGCATGCCGCCTTGAACAAGGGAGTAATCATCAAGACGAGACTGCCAAGCATTCGTAATGTCTTGGTTCTGGGATGGGTGCATCACCTAAGCGGTGCTTCTAGGACATATTGTTTCTTGGCTGCTATGAGGATGATCCTCGGGTTAGGACCCGATCCGAATAGTTGCTACGATCGTCTTTCAGCTTGGTTTTCTCTAGGAACGCGTTGAAGTTCATGGTGACATGAGCGTTGGCCATTTGATCTACAAGACATTTTGCAAAGATTTTAGACTAATGTTCATGATAATTAAGTTTATCTAATCAAATTATTTAATGAACTCCCACTCAGATTTGACATCCCTCTAGTCATCTAAGTGTTACATGATCCGAGTCGACTAGGCCGTGGTTCGATCATCACGTGAGACGGACTAGTCATCGTCGGTGAACATCTCCATGTTGATCGTATCTTCCATACGACTCATGTTCGACCTTCGGTCTCTTGTGTTCCGAGGCCATGTCGATTACATGCTAGGCTCGTCAAGTTAACCCTAAGTGTTTATGCATGTGTAAAACTGTCTTACACCCGTTGTATGTGAGCGTAAGGATCTATCACACCCGATCATCACGTGGTGCTTGAAGCAGCGAACTTTAGCAACGGTGCACAGTTAGGGGAACACTTTCTTGAAATTATTATAAGGGATCATCTTATTTACTACCGTCGTTCTAAGTAAACAAGATGCATAAACATAATGAACATCACATGCAATTATATAAAGTAGTGACATGATATGGCCAATATCATATAGCTCCTTTGATCTTCATCTTGAGGCTCCATGATCATCTTTTCACCGGCATGACACCATGATCTCCATCATCATGATCTCCATCATCGTGTCTCCGTGAAGTTGCTCGCTAACTATTACTTCTACTACTATGGCTAACACGTTTAGCAATAAAGTAAAGTAATTTACATGGCGTTGAATCAATGACTCATGGGTCATACAATAATTAAGACAACTCCTATGGCTCCTGCCGGTTGTCATACTCATCGACATGCAAGTCGTGATCCCTAATACAAGAACATGATCTCATACATCACAATATATCATTCATCATTCATCACAACTTCTGGCCATATCACATCACATGACAATTGCTGCAAAAACAAGTTAGACGTCCTCTAATTGTTGTTGCATCTTTTACGTGGCTGCAATTGGGTTCTAGCAAGAACGTTTTCTTACCTACGAATAACCACAACGTGATTTTGTCAACTTCTATTTACCCTTCATAAGGACCCTTTTCATCTAATCCGTTCCAACTAAAGTAGGAGAGACAGACACCCGCTAGCCACCTTATGCAACTAGTGCATGTCAGTCGGTGGAACCTGTCTCACGTAAGCGTACGTGTAAGGTCGGTCCGGGCCGCTTCATCCCACAATATCGCTGAAGCAAGAAAAGACTAGTAGCGGCAAGCAAGTTGACAAGATCTACGCCCACAACAAAATTGTGTTCTACTCGTGCAATAGAGAACTACGCATAGACCTAGCTCATGATGCCACTTTGTTGGGGAACGTTGCAGAAAATTAAAAATTTTCCTACGGTTTCACCAAGATCCATCTATTAGTTCATCTAAGCAACGAGTCATGGGAGAGAGATTGCATCTACATACCACTTGTAGATCGCGTGCGGAAGCGTTCAAGGGAACGGTGATGATGGAGTCGTACTCGCCATGATTCAGATCACCGATGACCAAGTGCCGAACGGACAGCACCTCCGTGTTCAACACACGTATGGAACAGACGACGTCTCCTCCTTCTTGATCCAGCAAGGGGGAAGGAGAGGTTGAGGAAGAAGGCTCCAACAGCAGCACAACGGCGTGGTGGTGATGGAGTGTGATTCTCAATGAGGCTTCGCCAAGCACACGCGGAGGAGGAGAGGTGTTGGGGAGGGAGGGCTGCGCCTTGAAGTATGTTGCAGCCCTCCCTCACCCCTCTATTTATAGGGAAGGGGAAGGGGCCGGCCCCTCTAGATGAGATCTAGAGGGGCGGCGGCCAGGAGGGCTTGCCCCCAAGCAAAGGGGCGCCCCCACTAGGTTCCCCAAACCCTAGGCGCATGGGCCCAAGGCGCGCCCAGCCCTCGAGGCTGGTTCCCTGCCTGTGGCCCATGAGGCCCTCCGAGAGGTGGCCCCTCCCGGTGGACCCCCGGAACCTCTCCGGTGGCCCCGGTACAATACCGATATGACCCCAAAACTTTCCGGTGTCCGTTTGACAACTTCCCATATATAAATCTTTACCTCCGGACCATTCCGGAACTCCTCGTGACATCCGGGATCTCATCCGGGACTCCGAACAACATTCGGTAATCACATACAAGTCTTCCTAATAACCCTAGCGTCACCGAACCTTAAGTGTGCAGACCCTACGGGTTCGGGAGACATGCGCAACATGACCGAGACGGCTCTCGGTCAATAACCAACAGCGGGATCTGGATACCCATGTTGGCTCCTACATACTCCTCGATGATTTCATCGGATGAACCACGATGTCGAGGATTCAAGCAACCCCGTAAACTATTCCCTTTGTCAGATGGTATGTTACTTGCCCGAGATTCGGTCGTCGGTATCCCAATACTTCGTTCAATCTCGTTACCGGCAAGTCACTTTACTCGTACCGTAATGCATGATCCCGTGACCATACACTTGGTCACTTTGAGCTCATTATGATGATGCACTACCGAGTGGGCCCAGTGATACCTCTCCGTAACACGGAGTGACAAATCCCAGTCTCGATCCGTGTCAATCCAACAGACACTTTCGGAGATACCTGTAGTGCACCTTTATAGTCACCCAGTTACGTTGTGACGTTTGGTACACCCAAAGCACTCCTACGGTATCCGGGAGTTACACGATCTCATGGTCTAAGGAAGAGATACTTGACATTGGAAAAGCTCTAGCAAAACGAACTACACAATCTTGTGCTATGCTTAGGATTGGGTCTTGTCCATCACATCATTCTCCTAATGATGTGATCGCATTATCAATGACATCCAATGTCCATAGTCGTGAAACCATGACTATCTATTGATCAACGAGCTAGTCAACTAGAGGCTCACTAGGGACATATTGTGGTCTATGTATTCACACGTGTATTACGATTTCCGGATAATACAATTATAGCATGAATAAAAGACAATTATCATGAACAAGGAAATATAATAATAATCCTTTTATTATTGCCTCTAGGGAATATTTCCAACAGTCTCCCACTTGAACTAGAGTCAATAATCTAGTTACATTGTGATGAATCGAACACCCATAGAATTCTGGTGTTGATCATGTTTTGCCATGGAAGAGGTTTAGTCAACGAATCTGCGACATTCAGATCCGTATGCACTTTGCAAATTTCTATGTCTCCATCTTGAACATTTTCACGGATGGAGTTGAAGCGGCAACTTGATGTGCCTGGTCTTCTTGTGAAACCTGGGCTCCTTGGCAAGTGCAATAGCTCCGGTGTTGTCCACGGAAGAGTTTGATCGGCCCGACGCATTGGGTATAACTCCTAGGTCGGCGATGAACTCCTTCACCCATATTGCTTCATGTGCTGCCTCCGAGGCTGCCATGTACTCCGCTTCACATGTAGATCCATACGGCGCTCTGCTTGCAGCTGCACCAGCTTCTTGCTCCACCATTCAACATATACACGTATCCGGTTTGTGACTTAGAGTCATCCAGATCTGTGTCGAAGCTAAGCGTCGACGTAACCCTTCTGACGAGCTCTTCGTCACCTCCATAAACGAGAAACATGTCCTTTGTCCTTTTCAGGTACTTCAGGATATTCTTGACCGCTGTCCGGTGTTCCTTGCGGGATTACTTTGGTACCTTCCTACCAAACTTACGGCAAGGTTTACATCAAGTCTGTAAACAGCATGGCATACATAATAGATCCTATGGCGAGGCATAGCGGATGGCGCTCATCTCTTCTTTATCTTTTGCCGTGGTCGGGCATTGAGCCGAGCTCAATCTCACACCTTGCGATGAGGCAAGAACCCTTTCTTGGACTGATCCATTTTGAACTTCTTCAAAATCTTATCAAGGTATGTGCTTTGTGAAAGACTTATGAGGCGTCTCGATCTATCTCTATAGATCTTGATGCCTAATATATAAGCAGCTTCTCCAAGGTCCTTCATTGAAAAACTTTTATTCAAGTAGGCCTTAGTGCTGTCCAAGAGTTCTATATCATTTCCCATCAAAAGTATGTCATCTACATATAATATGAGAAATGCTCTGAGCTCCCACTCACTTTCTTAAACGCAGGCTTCTCCATAAGTCTGCATAAACCCAAACGCTTTGATCATCTCATCAAAGCGAATGTTCCAACTCTGAGATGCTTGCACCAGCCCATAAATGGATCGCTGGAGCTTGCATACCTTTGTTAGCATTCTTAGGGTCGACAAAACCTTCCGGCTGCATCATATACAGCTCTTCCTTAAGATAACCGTTAAGGAATGCCGTTTTGACGTCCATCTGCCATATCTCATAATCATAGTATGCGGCAATTGCTAACATGATTCGGACGGACTTAAGCTTCGCTATGGGAGAGAAAGTCTCATCGTAGTCAATCCCTTGAACTTGCCGCTAACCCTTAGCGACAAGTCGAGCTTTATAGATGATGACATTACCATCCGCGTCCGTCTTCTTCTTAAAGATCCATTTGTTTTCTATCGCTCATGATCATCGGGCAAGTCTGTCAAAGTCCATACTTTGTTTTCATACATGGATCCTATCTCGGATTGCATGGCTTCAAGCCATTTGTTGGAATCTGGGCCCGCCATCGCTTCTTCATAGTTCGAAGGTTCACCGTTGTCTAACAACATGATTTCCAGGACAGGGTTGCCATACCACTCTGGTGTGGAACGTGTCCTTGTGGACCTACGAAGTTCAATAGCAACTTGATCCGAAGTACCTTGATCATCATCATTAATTTCCTCTCCAGTAGGTGTAGGCACCACAGGAACATTTTCTGAGCTGCACTACTTTCCGGTTCAAGAGGTAGTACTTCATCGAGTTCTACTTTCCTCCCACTTACTCCTTCGAGAGAAACTCTTTTCCGTAAAGGATCCGTTCTTGGCAACAAAGATCTTGCCTTCGGATCTAAGGTAGAAGGTATACCCAATGGTTTCCTTAGGGTATCCTATGAAGACACATTTTTCCGACTTGGGTTCGAGCTTTTCAGGTTGAAGTTTCTTGACATAAGCATCGCATCCCCAAACTTTTAGAAACGACAGCTTAGGTTTCTTCCCAAACCATAATTCATATGGTGTTGTCTCAACGGATTTAGACGGTGCCCTATTTAAAGTGAATGTAGCTGTCTCTAGAGCGTATCCCCAAAATGATAGCGGTAAATCTGTAAGAGACATCATAGATCGCACCATATCCAATAGAGTGCGATTCTGACGTTCGGACACACCGTTACGCTGAGGTGTTCCAGCGGCATGAGTTGTGAAACGATTCCACATTTTCTTAAGTGTGTACCAAATTCGTGACTTAAATATTCTCCTCCACGCTCTGAACAGAAGACCTTTATTTTTCGGTCACGTTGGTTCTCTACCTCATTCTGAAATTCCTTGAACTTTTCAAAGGTCTCAGACTTGTGTTTCATCAAGTAGACATACCCATATCTACTTAAGTCGTCTGTGAGAGTGAGAACATAACGATATCCTTTGTGAGCCTCAATGCTCATTGGACCGCACACATCGGTATGTATGATTTCCAATAAGTTGGTTGCTCGCTCCATTGTTCCGGAGAATGGAGTCTTGGTCATTTTGCCCATGAGGCATGGTTCGCATGTGTCAAATGATTCATAATCGAGAGACTCTAAAAGTCCATCAGAATGGAGCTTCTTCATGTGCTTGACACCAATGTGACCAAGGCGGCGATGCCACAAGTATGTGGGACTATCGTTATCAACTTTACATCTTTTGGTATTCACACTATGAATATGTGTAATATTACGCTCGAGAGTCATTAAGAATAAACCATTGACCATCGGAGCATGACCATAAAACATATCTCTCATATAAATAGAACAACCATTATTCTCGGATTTAAATGAGTAGCCATCTCGCATTAAACAAGATCCTGATACAATGTTCATGCTCAAACTTGGCACTAAATAATAATTATTGAGGTTCAAAACTAATCCCGTAGGTAAATTTAGAGGTAGCGTGCCGACGGTGATCTCATCGACCTTGGAACCATTCCCGACGCCAAGATCGTCACCTCGCCCTTCGCCAGCCTCCGTTTATTCCGCAGCTCCTGCTGTGAGTTACAAATATGAGCAACGGCACCGTATCAAATACCAGGAGTTACTACGAGTCTTGGTAAGGTACACATCAATTACATGTATATCAAATATACCTTTAGTGTTGCCGGCCTTCTTGTCTGCTAAGTATTTGGGGCAGTTCCGCTTCAAAGGGCCCTTCCCTTTGCAATAAAAGCACTGTCTCGTGCTTGGGTCCATTCTTTGACTTCTTCCGGCAACTTGCTTATCGGTAGCGGCAACATCTTTGTCGTCCTTCTTGAAGTTCTTCTTACCCTTGCCCTTTTTGAACTTAGTGGTTTTATTGACCATCAACACTTGATGTTCTTTCTTGATTTCAACCTCTCACGACTTCAGATTGAGAATACTTCAGGAATGGTCTTCACCATCCTCGCATATTGTAGTTCATCACAAAGCTCTTGTAGCTTGGTGGGAGCGATCAAGGATTTTGTCAATGACCGCCTTGTCCGGAGGTTAATGTCCAGTGGACAAAGCGGTTGTGCAACCAGACATTTTGAGTATGTGCTCACCGATGTAACTATTTTCCTCCATCTTACAACTATAGAACTTGTCGGAGACTTCATATCTCTCGACCCGGGCATGAGCTTGGAAAACCATTTCCAGCTCCTCGAACATCTCATATGCTCCGTGTTGCTCAAAACGCTTTTGGAGCCCCGGTTCTAAGCTGTAAAGCATGCCGCACTGAACAAGGGAGTAATCATCAACACGAGACTGCCAAGCATTCGTAATGTCTTGGTTCTCTGGGATGGGTGCATCACCTAGCGGTGCTTCTAGGACATATTGTTTCTTGGCTGCTATGAGGATGATCCTCAGGTTCCGGACCCAGTCCGAATAGTTGCTACGATCGTCTTTCAGCTTGGTTTTCTCTAGGAACGCGTTGAAGTTCATGGTGACATGAGCGTTGGCCATTTGATCTACAAGACATTTTGCAAAGATTTTAGACTAATGTTCATGATAATTAAGTTTATCTAATCAAATTATTTAATGAACTCCCACTCAGATTTGACATCCCTCTAGTCATCTAAGTGTTACATGATCCGAGTCGACTAGGCCGTGTCCGATCATCACGTGAGACGGACTAGTCATCGTCGGTGAACATCTCCATGTTGATCGTATCTTCCATACGACTCATGTTCGACCTTTCGGTCTCTTGTGTTCCGAGGCCATGTCGGTACATGCTAGGCTCGTCAAGTTAACCCTAAGTGTTTATGCATGTGTAAAACTGTCTTACACCCGTTGTATGTGAACGTAAGGATCTATCACACCCGATCATCACGTGGTGCTTGAAACGCATTTAACTTTAGCAACGGTGCACAGTTAGGGGGAACACTTTCTTGAAATTATTATAAGGGATCATCTTATTTACTACCGTCGTTCTAAGTAAACAAGATGCATAAACATAATGAACATCACATGCAATTATATAAAGTAGTGACATGATATGGCCAATATCATATAGCTCCTTTGATCTTCATCTTCGGGGCTCCATGATCATCTTGTCACCAACATGACACCATGATCTCCATCATCATGACCTCCATCATCGTGTCTCCATGAAGTTGCTCGCCAACTATTACTTCTACTACTATGGCTAACACGTTTAGCAATAAAGTAAAGTAATTTGCATGGCGTTGAATCAATGACTCGCAGGTCATACAATAATTAAGACAACTCCAATGGCTCCTGCCGGTTGTCATACTCATCGACATGCAAGTCGTGATTCCTATTACAAGAACATGATCTCATACATCACAATATATCATTCATCATTCATCACAACTTCTGGCCATATCACATCACATGACAATTGCTGCAAAAACAAGTTAGACGTCCTCTAATTGTTGTTGCATCTTTTACATGGCTGCAATTGGGTTCTAGCAAGAACGTTTTCTTACCTACGAATAACCACAACGTGATTTTGTCAACTTCTATTTACCCTTCATAAGGACCCTTTTCATCTAATCCGCTCCAACTAAAGTACGAGAGATGACACCCGCTAGCCACCTTATGCAACTAGTGCATGTCGATTCGGTGGAACTGTCTCACGTAAGCGTCACGTGTAAGGTCGGTCCGGGCCACTTCATCCCACAATATCGCTGAAGCAAGAAAAGACTAGTAGCGGCAAGCAAGTTGACAAGATCTACGCCCACAACAAAATTGTGTTCTACTCGTGCAATAGAGAACTACGCATATACCTAGCTCATGATGCCACTGTTGGGGAACGTTGCAGAAAATTAAAATTTTTCCTACGGTTTCACCAAGATCCATCTATGAGTTCATCTAAGCAACGAGTCATGGAGAGAGATTGCATCTACATACCACTTGTAGATCGCGTGCGGAAGCGTTCAAGGGAACGGTGATGATGGAGTCGTACTCGCCGTGATTCAGATCACCGATGACCAAGTGCCGAACGGACAGCACCTCCGTGTTCAACACACGTACGGAACAGACGACGTCTCCTCCTTCTTGATCCAGCAAGGGGGAAGGAGAGGTTGACGAAGAAGGCTCCAACAGCAGCACAACGGCGTGGTGGTGATGGAGTGACAGTTCTCCGGCAGGGCTTCGCCAAGCACACGCGGAGGAGGAGAGGTGTTGGGGAGGGGAGGGGTTGCACCTTGGAAGTATGTTGCAGCCCTCCCCTCACCCCTCTATTTATAGGGGAAGGGCAGGGGCGGCCCCTCTAGATGAGATCTAGAGGGGCGGCGTGGAGGGGCTTGCCCCCCAAGCAAAGGGGGGCGCCCCCCACTAGGGTTCCCCCAAACCCTAGGAGCATGGGCCGAAGGGGGGGGGGCGCCCAGCCCTCCAGGGGCTGGTTCCCTACCCCTTGTAGCCCATGAGGCCCTCCGAGAGGGGTGGCCCCTCCCGGTGGACCCCTGGAACCTCTTCGGTGGCCCCGGTACAATACCGATATGACCCCGAAACTTTCCGGTGTCCGTTTGACAACTTCCCATATATAAATCTTTACCTCCGGACCATTCATGAACTCCTCGTGACGTCCGGGATCTCATCCGGGACTCCGAACAACATTCGGTAATCACATACAAGTCTTCCTAATAACCCTAGCGTCACAGAACCTTAAGTGTGTAGACCCTACGGGTTCGGGAGACATGCAGACATGACCGAGACGGCTCTCCGGTCAATAACCAATAGCGGGATCTGGATACCCATGTTGGCTCCTACATACTCCTCGATGATTTCATCGGATGAACCACGATGTCGAGGATTCAAGCAACCCGTAAACTATTCCCTTTGTCGACGGTATGTTACTTGCGAGATTCGATCGTCGGTATCCCAATACCTCGTTCAATCTCGTTACCGGCAAGTCACTTTACTCGCATGCAGTAATGCATGATCCCGTGACCGGACACTTGGTCACTTTGAGCTCATTATGATGATGCACTACCGAGTGGGCCCAGTGATACCTCTCCGTAACACGGAGTGACAAATCCCAGTCTCGATCCGTGTCAACCCAACAGACACTTTCGGAGATACCTGTAGTGCACCTTTATAGTCACCCATTTACGCTGTGACGTTTGGTACACCCAAAGCACTCCTACGGTATCCGGGAATTACACGATCTCATGGTCTAAGGAAGAGATACTTGACATTGGAAAAGCTCTAGCAAAACGAACTACACGATCTTGTGCTATGCTTAGGATTGGGTCTTGTCCATCACATCATTCTCCTAATGATGTGATCGCGTTATCGATGACATCCAATGTCCATTGTCGAAACCATGACTATCTATTGATCAACGAGCTAGTCAACTAGAGGCTCGCTAGGGACATATTGTGGTCTATGTATTCACACGTGTATTACGATTTCCGGATAATACAATTATAGCATGAATAAAAGACAATTATCATGAACAAGGAAATATAATAATAATCCTTTTATTATTGCCTCTAGGGCATATTTCCAACAGGATTGACAACCCCTATTCGCGTTGGTTGCGAGGAGCTATTTGTTTTGTGTAGTCACGAGGGACTCGCTCGTGGCCTCCTACTGGATTGATACCTTGGTTCTCAAAAACTGAGGGAAATACTTACGCTACACTGCTGCATCATCCTCTCCTCTTCGGGAAAACCAACGCATAGCTCAAGACGTAGCAAGTAGCAAATTTCCTCAAGTGGATGACCTAAGGTTTATCAATCCGTGGGAGGCGTGGGATGAAGATGGTCTCTCTCAAACAACCCTGCAACCAAATAACAAAGAGTCTCTTGTGTCCCCAACACACCCAATACAATGGTAAATTGTATAGGTGCACTAGTTCGGTGAAGAGATGGTGATACAAGTGCAATATGGATGGTAGATATAGGTTTTTGTAATCAGAAAATATAAAAACAGCAAGGTAGCAAGCGATAAAAGTGAGCACAAACGGTATTGCAATGCATTCAAACAAGGCCTAGGGTTCATACTTTCACTAGTGCAAGTTATCTCAACAGTAATAACATAATTGGATCATATAACTATCCCTCAACATGCAATAAAGAGTCACTCCAAAGTCACTAATAGCGGAGAACAAACGAAGAGATTATTGTAGGTACGAAACCACCTCAAAGTTATTCTTTCGGATCGATCTATTCAAGAGTTCGTACTAGAATAACACCTTAAGACACATATCGACCAAAACCCTAATGTCACCTAGATACTCCAATGTCACCTCAAGTATCTGTGGGTATGATTATACGATATGCATCACACAATCTCAGATTCATATATTCAACCAACACAAAGAACTTCAAAGAGTGCCCCAAAGTTTCTACCGGGGAGTCAAGACGAAAACGTGTGCCAACCCCTATGCATAAGTTCACAATGTTACGGAACCCGCAAGTTGATCACCAAAACATACATCAAGTAGATCACGTGAATTTCACATTGTCACCACAGATAAGCACATGCAAGACATACATCAAGTGTTCTCAAATCCTTAAAGACTCAATCCAATAAGATAACTTCAAAGGGAAAACTCAATCCATTACAAGAGAGGAGAGGGGGTGAAACATCATAAGATCTAACTATAATAGCAAAGCTCGTGATACATCAAGATCGTATCATCTCAAGAACACGAGAGAGAGAGAGAGATCAAACACATAGCTACTGGTACATACCCTCAGCCCCGAGGGTGAACTACTCCCTCCTCATCATGGAGAGCGCCGGGATGATGAAGATGGCCACCGGTGATGGATCCCCCTCCGGCAGGGTGCCGAAACAGGGTCCCGATTAGTTTTTGGTGGCTACAGAGGCTTGCGGCGGCGGAACTCCCGATCTCTTATGTTCCCCGAAGTTTTTAGGGTATATGGATATATATAGGCGAAAGAAGTCGGTCAGGGGAGCCACGAGGGGCCCATGAGGGTGCAGGGCGCGCCCCTGCCTTGTGCCTTCCTCGTTGCTTCCCTTACGTACACTCCAAGTCTTCTGGGTTGCTTCTGTTCCAAAAATAACTCTCCCGAAGGTTTCATTCCGTTTGGACTCCGTTTGATATTCCTTTCTACGAAACACTGAAACAAGGGAAAAAAACAGGAACTGGCACTGGGCTCTGGGTTAATAGTTTAGTCCCAAAAATAATATAAAAGTGTTTAATAAAACCCATAAACATCCTAAACAGATAATATAATAGCATGAATACTTCATAAATTATAGATATGTTGGAGACGTATCAGCATCCCCAAGCTTAATTCCTGCTCGTCCTCGAGTAGGTAAATGATAAAAGAAAGAATTTATGAAGTGTAATGCTAGCAGGTGCACAAGTTTGATCAATGATAATTTCAATCACCTTTTCTAGCATCATTATATGTCATAACAGTAGCTCAACTCATAGAACTTTTCATGATCAAGTAATAAACTATTCACATGTTAAAGTATAGATCATAAACTTTCTTGAAAACTAAAAAACCGTGTTATTAGTCATCAAACACTTACAATTCATCTTATTTTCAGGAAGATTCTATGTCAGAGCTTTGATTCAGCAAACTTCACATACTCAACTATCATTTAGTCTTCCATGATTGCTACCACTCAAAGCATATTTTTAGAACAAATAGTATTCATCGAACACAGAGAAAGATAGGGGCTTAATGTCTCGCCTCCCAACCTGTTACCTCAAGGGTAATGTCAACAGTAACAATTCATGCTCAAATATATTTGAATGGCCATATATGCTTAGGTCTTTCCATCACATGATGCTTGCCAACTAAAGAGTGGGTTGGAATGAGAAGGAATACTACTGACTCTTGCATAAAAGTAAAAGATAGGCCCTTCGCAGAGGGAAGCAGGGATTTTCAAAGGTGCCAGAGCTCGAAGCAAAAATAGAGATGAAAATAATTTTGAGAGGTATGCTTTAATTGCCAACATAACAACCAGGAGTTCCCAATATCTTCCATACTAGATACATTATAGGCGTTTCCCACGCAGAAAGGTAAAGTTTTTACTCCCCCTCCACCAACATTCACACTCCACGGCTTGTCCGAAACAACGGGTGCCGTCCAACTATCAACATTCCTGGGGGAGTTTTGTTTAAATTATTTGCGAATTTTGTTTTTGATCTTTTGATCATAGGACTGGGCATCCCAGTTACCAGCCATTTTCTCGTGAATGATGAGCGGAGTTCACTCATCGTGAGAATAACCCACCTAGCATGGAAGATACTGACATCCCCTAGTTGCTACATGAGCGATTCGGGCATACAAAACAAATTATTATTTGAAGGTTTATAGTTTGGCACATGCAAATTTACTTGGAACGGCAGGTAAATACCGCATATAGGTAGATATGATGGACACTCATGATAGGAACTTGGTTCAAGGAATTTGGATGCACAAGCAGTATTCCCGCTTAGTACAGATATTTTGGCTAGCAAAGGATTCTAAATAGCAAGCACCACATGTTAGAGGATCCATAAAAATATAACTTCTACACAAATATACCCAAGCATAACTCATTATGTTGTCTTCCTTCTCCAACTTCAACTAATTTGCTCAGGTTTGAGAATAATTAACGGGGCTCACAATCATAGAAGATGTCCAAGATAGTATATTTATATGTGAAATCTCTCTTCCTTCAATATTCTTTCATGAATTGTTCAAGTGACCAATACAATGTTTTCTAACCTTCAATAAATCTACCACCTCTACTTCTTATATGTGAAGGCATTACTCCCCATGGGAAAGGCATATGAAACATATATAATTTCAGATTTATGACATTCAAATCATTCAACCATTTACTCATAGGATATAAGTGAAGCACACGAGTAAATGACAAACTACTCCAAAAAGATATAAGTGAAGATCAATGAGTAGTTAAATAATTATGTAGCTATGTGAAGACTCTCTCTCATTTAAAATTTTCATATCTAGGTATTTTATTCAAACAGCAAGCAAAGCTAAATAAAATAAAACGACGCTCCAAGGCAAACACATATCATGTGGTGAATAAAAATATAGCTCCAAGTAAAGTTACCGATGAACGAAGACGAAAGAGGGGATGCCATCCGGGGCATCCCCAAGATTAGGCTCTTGGTTGTCCTTGAATATTACCTTTGGGTGCCTTGGAAATCCCAAAGCTTAGGCTTTTGCCACTCCTTATTCCATAGTCCATCGAATCTTTACCCAAAACTTGAAAACTTCACAACACAAAACTCAACAGAAAACTCGTGAGCTCCGTTAACGAAAGAAAACAAAACACAACTTCAAGGTACTGTAATGAACTCATTATTATTTATATTGGTGTAATATATACTGTATTCCAACTTCTCTATGGTTCATACCCTCCGATACTACTCATAGATTCATTAAAATAAGCAACCAACACATAGAAAACCGAATCTGTCAAAAACAGAACAGTCTGTAGTAATCTGTAACTAACACAAACTTCTGGAACTCAGAAAAATCTACAAAAATAGTACAACCTATATAATTTGTTTATTGATCTACTTCAATTGGAATCAGTATTTTATCAAGTTCTGGTTATTTTTAACAATTGTTTTCGTGAGAAAGTTTCTGGAATTTTCAGCAAGATCAAATAACTATCATCCAAGAAGATCCTATAGGTCTTACTTGGCACAAACACTAATTAAAACTTAAAACCACATCTAACCAGAGGCTAGATAGATTATTTATTCCTAAACAGAACCAAAAAACAAGAAACTAAAATAAAGTTGGGTTGCCTCCCAACAAGCGCTAACGTTTTAACGCCCCTAGCTAGGCATGATGATTTCAATGATGCTCGCATAAAAGATAAGAATTGAAACGCAAGGAGAGCATCATGAAGAATATGACTAGCACATTTAAGTCTAACCCACTTCCTATGCATAGGGATTTTGTGAGAAAACAACTTATGGGAACAAGAATCAATTTGCATAGGAAGGTAAAACAAGCATAACTTCAAGATTTTAAGCACATAGAGAGGAAACTTGATATTATTGCAATTCCTACAATCATATATTACTCCCTCATAATAATTTTCAGTAGCATCATGAATGAATTCAACAATATAACCAGCACCTAAAGCAATCTTTTCATGATCTACTTGCATAGAAAATTTACTACTCTCCACATAAGCAAAATTCTTCTCATTCGGAATAGTGGGAGTATTATAAGAGACTTGAATACTATAAATTGTTTCCACATTAAAAGAGTAATGTTCAGAAAAGGGTAATCATAATCATGACAAATTTTATAAATATAATCATCACTACTTTTTATAGCATAAGTTTCATCACAATAATCATCATAAGTAGCAACTTTGTTCTCATCATAATCGATTGAAACCTCTTCCAAGATAGTGGAATCATTACTAAATAAAGTCATGACCTCTCCAAATCTACTTTCATAAATATTATAAGATTCAACATCCTCCAAAATAGTGGGATCATTACTTCCTAAATTTGACACTCTTCCAAACCAACTTTCATCAATATAATCATCATAGGTAGAAGGCATGCTATCATCATAACAACTTTGCATATCAAAACTTGGGAGGCTAGAAATATCATCTTCATTAAACATAGCATCCCCAAGCTTGGGAAAAACATTAATTTCAGCAAATATATTCTCAAAAACATCATCTTCATCAAACATAGCATCCCCAAGCTTGGGCCTTTTCATATCATAAGCATAATCACTCTCATCATTACTAGTATGGATAGCACCAATAGTATAGCAATTATCATCATCACAATGAGTAATAGGAGCAACATCATTTGGGAGAGATACCTTTCTACCTTTGCTTCTCCATTTTTTCTTTTTCTTCTTCACATCATGTGTGGTTCAATCCTCTTTTTGGAGCTCCTTATTAATGAGATTGGTTGAATAGAAGGCTCCTCCTCGTTACCTGATTCATCATAAGAAATAATAGGAGAATATTGGGAAGTCTCTTCCCTTTCATTAGTATTCTCTTCATCTTCTATGTGTTTCCTTTTCTTTATGTAGTTGGCAATATAAGGATTTTCAATGCAATTCACCGCACAATACATATAAATTTCTTCTAGATCAATATCAAGGAATTTCTCGAGGTTATATTCTGGAATAAACTTAGTTTGACGTTTCAATTCTTTATAACCCAAAAGCAGACTAAGTTCATTATGATGTGCAAGGGAAATCAAGTCATCACAATTTTTGGACATGATTCGATCATGAAACAATTTGCATTTGATATTTAAATGACCATGTTCATTGGAAAGTTCACATGTATGGCTAAGATATTTTAAATTTTCAGCACTAACATTTAGCCTCTCTTGCAACCATTTAGTTTCTAAGTACTTGTGCCTCTTACAAAATATATCTTCCCTTTTTGGTATGTATTTGCAAACTATATGCACTCCACAAAAATCGACATGCTTATAAGAAATATTTTCATCATGACTAGTGCAATCATCATTAGTACCATGGATATTCAAGGAGTTCATACTAACAACATTGCAATCATGCTCATCATTCAAAGATTTAGTGCCAAACATTTTAATGCATTCTTCTTCTAACACTTTGGCACAATTTTCCTTTCCATCATACTCACGAAAGATATTAAAAAGATGAAGCGTATGAGGCAAACTCAATTCCATTTTTCGTAGTTTTCTTTTATGAACTAAACTAGTGATAAAACAAGAAACTAAAAGATTCGATTGCAAGATCTAAATATATACCTTCAAGCACTCACCTCCACAGGAGCAGTACGGAAAAGAGCTTGATGTCTACTACGCAAGCTTCTTCTTATAGACGTTGTTGGGACTCCAAGTGCAGAGGTTTGTAGGACAGTAGCAAATTTCCCTCAAGTGGATGACCTAAGGTTTATCAATTCGCAGGAGGCGTAGGATGAAGATGGTCTCTCTCAAACAACCGTGCAACCAAATAACAAAGTGTCTCTTGTGTCGGCAACACACCCAATACAATGGTAATTGTATAGGTGCACTAGTTCGGCGAAGAGATGGTGATACAAGTGCAATATGGATGGTAGATATAGGTTTTTGTAATCTGAAAATATGAAAACAGCAAGGTAGCAAGCGATAAAAGTGAGCACAAAGGGTATTGCAATGCGTTGAAACAAGGCCTAGGGTTCATACTTTCACTAGTGCAAGTTCTCTCAACAATAATAACATAATTGGATCATATAACTATCCCTCAACATGCAATAAATAGTCACTCCAAAGTCACTAATAGCGGAGAACAAACGAAGAGATTATTGTAGGGTACGAAACCACCTCAAAGTTATTCTTTCGGATCGATCTATTCAAGAGTCCGTACTAGAATAACACCTTAAGACACATATCAACCAAAACCCTAATGTCACCTAGATACTCCAATGTCACCTCAAGTATCTGTGGGTATGATTATACGATATGCATCACACAATCTCAGATTCATCTATTCAACCAACACAAAGAACTTCAAAGAGTGCCCCAAAGGTTCTACCGGAGAGTCAAGACGAAAACGTGTGCCAACCCCTATGCATTAGTTCACAATGTTACGGAACCCGCAAGTTGATCACCAAAACATACATCAAGTAGATCACGTGAATATCCCATTGTCACCATAGATAAGCACATGCAAGACATACATCAAGTGTTCTCAAATCCTTAAAGACTCAATCCGATAAGATAACTTCAAAGGGAAAACTCAATCCATTACATGAGAGGAGAGGGGGAGAAACATCATAAGATCCAACTATAATAGCAAAGCCCGCGATACATCAAGATCGTATCATCACAAGAACACGAGAGAGAGAGAGAGAGAGAGATCAAACACATAGCTACTGGTACATACCCTCAGCCCCGAGGGTGAACTACTCCCTCCATGTCATGGAGAGCGCCGGGATGATGAAGATGGCCACAGGTGATGGATCCCCCCTCCGGCAGGGTGCCGGAACAGGGTCCCGATTAGTTTTTGGTGGCTACAGAGGCTTGCGGCGGCGGAACTCCCGATATCTTCGGTTTCCCAAAGTTATATGGATATATATAGGCGAAAGAAGTCGGTTAGGGGAGCCACGAGGGTGGAGGGCGCGCCCAGGGGGTGGGCGGCCCCCTGCCTCGTGCCTTCCTCGTTGCTTCCCTTGCGTACACTCCAAGTCTTCTGGGCTGCTTCTGTTCCAAAAATAACTCTCCCGAAGGTTTCATTCCGTTTGGACTCCGTTTGATATTCCTTTTCTGCGAAACACTGAAACAAGGGAAAAAGCGAGGCGGCATTGGGCTCTGGGTTAATAGGTTAGTCCCAAAAATAATATAAAAGTGTTTAATAAAGCTCATAAACATCCAAAACAGATAATATAATAGCATGAATACTTCATTATATAGATACGTTGGGGACGTATCAACTACGCACACAGAATGCTCTGTCGAGGAGAAGGATTGGTGGTGGCGTAGCCAATGAACGCTTCACAATCATAGCACCAACACTCGACAGAGGGGGGCGTATAAATACACAACACACGCGGTGAGACATTTTCACGCCATTTTCGGGGGTAAAATCAGCTAAATGCATCGGAAGTACGTACTTGTGATTGGGCGCTAGGTTCCTTCGGCTCTGTTACTTCACGCTGGTGTCCCCAGTTGCACTGTCATTGCTTTCTCTGTAAATCATTTCAGTCTTTTTCTCCAAAAACATAAGGACATGTCCCCTCGGGAAGAAAATGTCCATCCAGTTGAACGTCTGTGCATTTGCATGCCCTCTTCTAGCTCGAGCCGGGAAGAACAGTGGAACACCATCTCTCTTGAAAATAAGGCAAACGACATGGTAACAAATTATAGTTGGGCACTTGACAAGAATAGCAACGAGTATGACTATGAAGATTCATGATATAGACATTATGTTCGTGACAAGTAGACCATTAATCCAACTGCATTTACTGCTATTACTCCAGCCCAAGACCGCTATCCAGCATGCATGTCAAAGTATTATAAGTTCATAAAAGATAGATCAATGTTTTAAGCAAGATGACATAATGTAGACACGAAGAAACCTAACAATAAGATAAAACCCTGAAGTTTTCTCCTTAGTGGTAACAATACAAATATGTGTCTTGTCACCATTCTGTCACTAGGATATAGAAACCACCACGAGATTGAACTCACTACTATGCACCACTCCCTTTGAAGAACTACCAATCAATCTTGGCCAGAAAAGACAAATAGCTCGGAAAGCATACATAGCTACTTAATTATACATAAAAAATCTCAAAAGATTCAAATAGATTCAATGAACAATCTGATCATAAACTCACAATTCATCATGTCCCAACAAACACACTGCAAAATTACATCAGATTGACCCTAATCACACAAGGAAGAAGGGGAACATGATATTAAAGATCCAAAAGGGGAGAGAGAGAGAGAGAGAGACACAGACACAGAGAGAGAGACAACCATCTAGCTACTACTATGGACCCATAGGTTCTAAAGGAAATACTCACACATGGCCGTGGAGGCACCAAAGATGATGAAGAGGCCTCCTCCAATGGCTTCCCCTTCCGGTAGAACTGTGGAACAAGGCTCCAGAACGACAGATGGTTTCAGTATTTATCTTCTGAATGAACGACAGATGGTTTCAGTATTTATAAGAATTTATGGCGGTGGAATTAGGTGACGATGTGGCTCGGAGGGACACAAGCCTCGGTGGCGCGACCACCCCCTCGCCACACCAACTGGGCTTGTGGGGCCCTGGTGACTCCTCTCGATGTCTCTCGAAGCTTCCGATGTTCCTTTCAGACCATAAAAATCATTAAAATTTGCATCGTGTTTGGACCTTTGTAGGTATTGATTTTCTTTAAAACCAAAGGCAAGCAAAAAACAGAAACTGACACTGGACACTAGACTAATAGGTTAGTCCAAAAATAATATAAATTGCAATAAAAAGTATATAAAAGTGATAATATAATAGCATTTAACAATAAAAAATTATAAATATGTTTGAGATGTATAAGCCGACGAGGTTTTGTGGCATCTTCTAGAGTTGCTCTGAAAGGGTGGCACCTTTTTTTGGAAAGCTGGGGCCTCACAATCATTCTGACTATCAATGAACAAGATGTTAGATTATCACGACTCACGTTTGTGGCCGTCGACACAAGCATTTTGGCCTTGAGACCCAAGAGTCTAGGAATGTACGCTCTTTTCAGTGTTTTCATGCACAGCTGGCAACAACAATTGGTCGAATCAGCTCTGGCGGCTGGCCGTGGATGGACATGTATGGTCTGATTTAGAGCATCTCCAACAACTGCCTTATTTTAGGCACGAAAAGTTGGTGGAGAAAAAGAAATTATGCACGAGAAGGTGTTTTTTTGGGCACAAGAAGTGTCCATCTCCAACAACATTGCATATACATATTGCACACAAATAATACAAATGCATCTCAAAGAATTTCAAACAAACTACAAATTGTTGCATAGTTCAACAAATTATTACATGGCTGATCAAATCCACAACATAAATTGTTCATGAAGCTCAACAACAAAGTTTAGTAGACAAATGACAGAGACATAGAGATGCAATCTATGCTCGTTGTCGCCTGTGCCATGCCCACTACTCCTCCATCACATCTTTTCGAAGATCATCTCGAAAGTCATCTTCCACCTCAAGAAAGCGACGGAGACGGTCTTGCACAAGACACGGCAAAACCGGGATCCCCATGAAGTCATACTTGCTATAGTACAAATCTTGTCCATGCTCTTTCTCTATGATTATATTATGCAAGATCATGCAGGTTATCATGATGTATCATAGGATATCTTTATCCCAAAACCTAGCCGGTCCTCGCACAATAGCAAATTGGGCTTGCAAAATCCCAAAAGCCCTCTTCGTATCCTTTCTAGCAGCTGCTTGAGCATTGCGAAAGTAAAGTTCTTTCTTACCTAGGATTTTTGAAACTGGCTTGACGAAAGTATCCCTGTCAGTGTCAAAACCGGCGGGTCTCGGGTATGGGGTCCCGAACTGTGCGTCTAAGGTCGATGGTAACAGGAGACAGGGGACACGACGTTTACCCAGGTTCGGGCCCTCTCTATCGAGGTAATACCCTACTTCCTGCTTGATTGATCTTGATGAATATGAGTATTACAAGAGTTGATCTACCACGAGATCGTAATGGCTAAAACCCTAAAAGTCTAGCCTGTATGATTATGATTTTTCCTATGGACTAAACCCTCTGGTTTATATAGACACCCGAGGGGACTAGGGTCGTACAAAGTCGGTTACAGAGAAAGGAATCTTCATATCTGGACGCCAAGCTTGCCTTCCACGCCAAGGAGAGTCCCATCCGGACACGGGAGAGAGTCTTCTGTCTTTGTATCTTCACGACCCATCAGTCCGGCCCATGTTATGTAGTCCGGACGCCCGAGGACCCCTTAATCCAGGACTCCCTCAGTAGCCCCTGAACCAGGCTTCAATGACGAGGTGTCCGGTGCGCAGATTGTATTCAACATTGCAAGGCGGGTTCCTCCTCCAAATACTCCAAAGCATCCTTCGAACACAGAAGACGTGTTCGGCTATGCAAAACAAGTACCACACACAGCCGCAGAGAGTTTAATATTTCACGAGTCCAATCTGCTGACAACTTTTTGTAGCGTGACATCACGTCGCCGCCCGATCATTATTTCGAACCGTTTTTCAGCCTGCCACTCCATATTTCGAGATGCGGTATCATTGGCACGTCTTGTCAAAACAGAGATCGTGTCCCTTTATTGCGGGATTCTCATCAATACGGGTGTGGGTAATCCAACCATTCTGTTGGCATGATTCCTTGGAAATAGGAAAGTTTTAAGGCCTATGAGGAGGTGTTTGATATTCATTACCTTCATAAAGGGACACAGACCCGTCTTTCTCCACTACACCAACCCTTTCCTCAACCTTTCCAACCTCGAGTTCCAGCACCCAAGGTTTCAACTTAATTGCTCCGAGCTTCCCAGTCATGTCCGAACCTAGCCCTCGATGCCGGTGGGTGGCTTCCTCTGTCACAGAGGAGGATATCGCGAAGCTCCGAGCGGCAAGATACCTGACCGCTGAAATCCCCCACAGGCTTCCTACTCAAGGGCAGGCTATTCCTACTCCCAGATCTAGTGAGAGGGTCATCTTCATCTCTCACTTCCTCCGGGTGCTAGGGTTCGCTCTCCATCCCTTCGTTCACGGACTCGTGTTCTATCATGGACTAGACTTTCACGATCTAGCTCCGGACTCCTTTCTCCACATCTCGGTGTTCATCGTCATGTGCGAGGCCTTTCTCTGCATTCCCCCACACTTCGGCTTGTGGCTCAAGACCTTTAATGTGAAGCTGAAGGTAATCAATGGGAAACAAGCGGAGTGCGGCGGTGCTACGGTGAGCAAACTCACCAATACTCCTTGGCCTAAAGGCTTCTTCATAGAAACTTCCTACCTATGGCAGAGGGAGTGGTTTTACATCACCGAACCCCGTGGTACCAAGTGGGCAGCTACACATGCATTCCGATCGGGCCCTCCATTACGGCTTGCATCATGGATTAATAAGGGGCTGGACTGGGGATCAATTGACGAAGTGCAGTCGCTACAAAGCCGCATCCGGAGCCTCATCGAAAAGGACACCGGCCTCATCAACGTAATCCAAGTAATGCTAGTCCGTCGGGTCCTACCGTGCCAGCGAAGGTCTCTCCGTATGTGGGAGTTCAATCCGGAAGGACCACGGACCCTTCAATACTTATTCGACACGACGCACAGAGGAATGTGTAAGTTATTCTTCGGGACACGAAAACAGTGGCCAGATACCACCGAGGACATCGTCCTCGACTGCAATCATCCGGATACCTCGGTAAGCACTCGACTCCCGAACACAACCTAGTTAAATATCCTGTAATAATATACTGAGAAAACAATCCTCGACCAGGGCTGGATAAAGAAGGCGGAAAGAATTAGGTGTTCGGCCCCACTTCCTGAAGACTCAGCGGATCCTGTGTTAACAAGGATGCTGGCTCCGGCGCCATATCAAGTGCCGGCGAAGGAGGACAAGGAGGAGAGCAAGGAGGCCAAAGGTGGCCTTCATTCGAAAGGTACACCAGACACTATGTCCGGGGAGATTAGAACTCCCTCTTCCGAAGAAAAAAGAGAAGGGGAACCTGACATCCCTCCTCCCCATGGGAAGAAGAGGACCGCCTCCGAAGATTTGGAGGTAAAGTCCCCTAAGCGAGGGAAGGTGTCCCCGTCAGGTGGTTCGGGTTCGGAAGACGATGCTGTTGCGCAGTTCCTCCGTAAGGACAAGCCCTCAGCCGAATCGTAAGTGAATAGGAGTGTCCTAAACATATCCCGTTCTTTTCCGGTTACAAGGGTAATATCTAAAACATATGTTTGCAGTCCGGCACGCAGTCTTCCTCAACAGTCCTCCTCCTCGGGGGATCTTCTTCCGGAGATGATGGAAAGCAAGACGCCTCCACAGACCTCCCCGCCCAATAGGGCAGACGATTCCGAGGTGTCATCCCGGAGGATCTCTCCCGATCAACAAGTGGTGCGAGGGACAATGAAGACTACGCCCGAAGGTGATACTTCGGCCGCCCAGTGTCCGGGGCGTGCGGCCCCTACGGAGACCAACAATAAAGGCCTCAGACTATCCGGTTTACAGTCGAGGACGACTCTAGAGTCGAGTAAACATACTCCCACGGCCGCTCCCAGGAATCCGGAGGAGCCGGATACGATGATGGGCATGTTACAACATGCGTCCGTCTTAGAGGAACATCGTGCCTTAATGGGTATGGTAGTTGAGAGGATTCTGTCCGCGAGAAGCGGATTGAATGAAGCCTTCATGGGCCTACTAAGAGGCTTCGAGGTATGCAATGTAATATCTTCAATTGAACTTCTATGTGGAAAATGCACCTGTGTATAGATAGTAGCCCCTGAGACTTTGGTTGGCATCCAAAGGGAGGCGATCAGAGGATAAAAAAAAGATATGCCCAGGAAATAATCTGATTAATTGGAACACGGCCTGTTACATCCATGGCGAATGCCCAAGCTACAGAGGTTGCAGATCTGCAGCAGAAACTTGATGTGATGGATGATGATATCACACTTATTAACAGGTGGCTCGACGAGGCGCAAGGTATGTCTTGGGGCAGTCAGTATATGTAAGTACGATAATATGAGCATGACACTGAGAATTGTATATTGAGATATGCATAACTGTAGATAGTGCTACCGCAGTTGAGACCCTTCGGGCTGAACTTGCCCGGGCCAAGGAGCAAGCTATGATAAGTAATGCGACTGCCGAGAAGGAAGCTGCTGGGTTAAAGGCCGAACAGGCTGCTCGGCACCAGTGCGAGGAGACAATATCTACCATGGCGCTCGAGCTAAAGGATGCCACTATCCGATGCGAATTTCTCGAGAAGGATAACAAATCCAGAACGGCCGATCTCGACAAGTCCTTACAAGAGGCGAGAGAAGCACGGTCCGAGTCTAGAGCGGCTCGGGAGGAGATCCGGCAAGCTGGGGAGATCGCGGCCGGTAAGCCCTTCTTATTGCAAACTAAATTCGGCGATCCGAAGTATGCCCCGCTTAATCAAATGTGGAGTTCTCGGGCGCATTTTTGGACTTGCCGAAGAGTGTCTCTGATGCGACGCAGTTTTTCCAAGCGCAAGAAGGACATGCAACGGAAAAGCTTTTCTGGTCGCAATTTAGCATGCCAAAGCGTCCGCTGTTGCTGAACGAACAGATGGCCTAGTGGGCCGAGCTCCACAAGATACCCGGATCCGCCATGAAGGACATCGTGGTCCGGCTGTGGCCGGCTGAGCCAATTCTGAATAGTTATTTCGGCTTGGTGCAACGTCTTGTTGATGCGGTGTCGCGTATCAACGTCGTTAAGCGGTCAACGTACATTGAAGGTGCACGGATGGCCTTTGCCCGCGTTAAGACGTACTGGGCGAAGATGAAGGCCACCGACATTGCAGCAAAGAGTCCACCCAAGGGCAAGGACCATCACACGCCAGAGCATTATTTTGAGGATGTCCTAGAGGGTGCCCGCTTGATAGAAGGCCAGTGCTCGAAGGATATGATGTTCGAGTGAATGTACCGAAAATTGTAAAAGACAATATTATGATATATTAAGGCTATGTTTTTTATACTTTTGCCTGAAAGTTTTTGGTTCCTCATGTGTGGCCGTTTTTTGTATAATCTGAAAGTTTACCAGTCGTCGGCTTCGGCCCCCTTGCATATAATACGGGGGTGTTCAAAAAAGCACTTGATCACTCTTGACCCAACGTCTTGGCCCGTGAAGGAGGTGTCAATGCGGCGAACTAGGTAATCGGACTACAGGGCTTTAACACTTTCACTTAGCTATAGGAGTTTGACGGTGGGTCTACGATATAGCCCCTGGTATGTGCGCAGTTATCTGAATACGGTGCATTACATAGGTGACCGGAAGAACGGTCCTTCATGTAATAGAGAAGGTATCGCGAAGATTCCGATGAGTCAGTGAGTGGTTGACCAGCTCTCGCCACATCATGACAGTCAGTTTTCGGCTTTCTCTACTGAGGTGCTCATCCGGACAAACCAGGACACAATCGCAGTAGTTCTCCCTTTATTACCCTAGCCGATAGAGCGGAACGTAAGGTAGTAAGCACAAGAGCCGGGCAACTCAACTATTGACCAAAGACATGATTCGGAGCTGATGCATATAAGGCCAAACTCGTGACGCCGAAGTGTGCTATAAAGCTGTTCGGACTTGTCGGCAACTCATATGTTGCCGTATCGAGCCCCTGGCAATATATGCCGAGGTGCGTGCGTGAAATAACCACAGAAGCAAAATTCAGTTCTTTGAGAAAAGCGAATACTGAATACGGGTTATGTTGACTGTAATCTGATTGATACGTCAAACGCAATCTTACAGATTATAACGTCACTACCCAGGCTATTTACAGGTTTGAAATAAGAGTGCGGTCTACAAAAAGCATTTGGACCTCCTGTTGCACGTCTGCGCTGCCTTGCCTTGGTTAAAGGACTTCTCAGCAAGAATAGCCTTTGGCTATTTATACGAAGACGAACTCATAAAGAGTCCGTAACATGACCAGGCTTTGAGTCACATGTGGTAAAAGATAAAAAGAAAGTTAGAAAAAGGAAAAGAGTATGAGAGTGCAGACTGTATTGTAGGTCTGTCCGTATTGTGCCTCCGCCAATCACCAGGGTATTTTAAGTGCATAATTATGTATGCGCGGTACAAACATCACGGCTATATGGGGCGGACAATGGAGGCCGAGCTACTAATCCAGCTCTGATATTGATCGGTCCTGATCAATAGAGACTGGCGGCTTGATGGCCGACGAGATGCGCGGCTCGATAAGGCCGCTTTGTACTTCGTCCGCAGTAGCCATAGTATGTTCCTTTGTATGGAGGGAGCATTTCGTATTTTCGTTTATCGTGATGACGCCGCGTGGACCGGGCATCTTAAGCTGGAGATAGGGGTAATGTGGGACCGCATTAAAATGAGAAAAAGCGGCACGTCCCAGTAGTGCATGATAGCTACTATGGAATGGAACGATATCGAAGGTCAAGCCTTCGCTTCGAAAATTGTTCGGCGAGCCAAAAACGACTTCCAATGTAAATGAGCCCGTGCAGTGAGCTTCTACGCCGGGTACTGCCCCCTTGAAGGTAGTTGTGGTGGGCTTGATTCTTGAAGGATCAATTCCCATTTTGCGGACAGTGTCTTGATAGAGTAGATTAAGGCTACTGCCGCTGTCCATAAGGACGTTCGTGAGATGGAACCCATCGATAATTGGATCGAGGATCAGAGCTGCCGAACCCTCGTGACGGATACTGGCTGGGTGGTCCTTGCGATCAAAAGTGATCGGGCAGGCCGCCCATTGGCTTAATTTTGGGGCAACTGGCTCTATGGCGTCGGCGTCCCGTAGTGCGCGCTTGCGCCCCCCTATAGGGATGTGCGTCACGTATACCATGTTCACTGTGTTTACTTCGGGGGGAAATTGCCTCTAACCCCCGGTGTTCGGTTGGCGAGTCTCTTCGTCATCGCTGTCACTGGGCGGCCCCTTCACCTTGTGTTCGGCATTAAGTTTGCCGACTTGTTTAAAGACCCAGCAAATTCTGTTGGTGTGATTGGCTGGTTTAACGGGGGTGCCATGAATCTGGCAGGGCCGATCCAGTATCTTGTCTAAATTGGATAGTCCGTCTCGGTTTGCCTTGAATGGCTTTTTCCGTTGACCGGGATTGGAACCACTGAATCCGGCGTTGACCGCCGTGTCTTGCGTTCCTTCATTATTATTGCGATGCTTGTGTTTATTATGTCGTGGCTTGCCGTTGCCGTCTCGAACTTCGGAAGTGCACGGATAAGTGGTGTTGTTGCTTCGACGAGCGAGCCAGCTGTCTTCTCCCGCGCAAAAGCGGGTCATCAGAGCGGTAAGGGAAGCCATGGATTTTGGTTTTTCTTGACCGAGGTGGCAGGCCACTCATCTCGGACGCTATGTTTAAAGGCCGCGAGGGCTTTGGCGTCCGAACAATCGACAATTTGGTTCTTTTTAATTAAGATCCTAGTCCAGAGCTTCCTGGCTGACTCCCCACGTTGCTGGACGATGTGACTTAGATCATCGGCGTCCGGGGGCCAGACATATGTATCTTGGAAGTTATTGCGGAAGGCGTCTTCCAAGTCTTCCCAGCTGCCAATGGAATTCTCTGGGAGGCTGTTTAGCCAGTGCCGCGCTGGTCCCTTTAGTTTTAGTGGGAGGTATTTGATGGCGTGAAGGCCATCACCGCGGGCCATGTGGATATGGAGAAGGAAATCTTCAATCCATACCGTGGGGTCTGTTGTTCCATCATATGATTCGATATTCATGGGTTTAAACCCTTCTGGGAATTCGTGTTCCATTACCTCGTCAGTGAAGCAAAGGGGGTGTGCGGCGCCTCTATATCAGGCCACGTCGCGACGTAGCTCGGATGGAGTCCGTCTGCGGTTCTCGGCCTGGGCGTGATTATGATTGTTGCGTCCGGCTAGGCAGCCGTTGTCGCGTGTTGGGGCGCGCCCCCGTGATCCATAGATCGATCTGTTCCGACCTGCTCTACTGTCTAGGTCCTGCCACAGGTCATATGTATGACCCCGAGCTGTCATGTCTCTGCCCTTACAGCGAGGTGGTACGGGCTGGTGTTCGGCTTGAGTTGCCGCTTTGTCCAGGCCACGCGGTGGTCGGTCAGCCGCATTATGCGCTGATGGTACAGGCTCAGGTGCCTCGTCGTTGAATTGAGGTAGCAATTTACGCTTTGGGTAAATTTTGGTTGGGCGCTCGAGGCCGTATTCCTCGGCTGCCAGGACATTTGTCCATCTATCGTTGAGCAGATCTTGATCAGCTTGAAGCTGCCGCTGCTTCTTTTTCAGGATCCTTGCAGTGGCTATTAGCTGGAGCTTAAAGCGCTCCTGCTCGAGAGGTTCCTCATGCACGATAAAATCCTCGTTGCTGAGGCTCACCTCATCCTCGGAGAGCGGAAGGTAGTTACTATCCTCCGAGTCTTCGTTTACGGCCTGTTCATCAGGGGTTACTCGCCCATCTTCCCATTCGTCCTATTCGGAGGTTGGCTTAACGGGGTCTTCGTTGTCTTCGGCATCGTTGAGGGTATTGTTTTCTCCTGTGCCGGTATTGCTGTCTTTTGCGCGGTGTGGCTTAGAGCGGCGCCGCTGACGCCAGTGCTTTGGCTGTATCTCAGGAGGTTTGTCCTCGACTGGATTTTCCTTGTCATCGCCGCTATTCTTTTTGGGTGTATCCACCATGTACACGTCGTACGAAGAGGTGGCCGTCCAGCGTCCGGTAAACGATGGGTTTTGGGCCTGTTCTTCTCCGGCATCATCGTCCATACCGTCGATGTCTTTGGAGTCGTAATCGAGCACGTCGGTTAGGTCCTCGACATTGGCTATAAAATGGGTGGTGGGTGGGACATAAAATTCCCTGCTCTCAGCCCCTAGTCTGGGCTGGGCATAGTTCGGACGTTGCTCCTTTGTAATGACAAGGGATCACATTAAGTCCAAAGCCTCACTTAAAGGCGAGGTTTGGCCCGAGAGAAGAGAGCCCGTGGAGTACGGTGAGAGGGAAACTCCTTGGCCGAACTCACACGACGCCGGTACCGAGGATTCGGAGCCAGTGTCCGGAGAAGGGTCCTGCTCCATGATGGCTGTTAGCGACACTACTTCCTCCGGTTCCTCCACAATGGGCCTAATGGTCGCAGATAGTGTGGCGAGCTCAGGGAGCCCGTCTTCGGACTTGGCGATACGCTCTGGATCTAAGGCCAGAGCGGAGGTTGTAGGTGCAAATCCTTGGAAGATCAAGTTTCCTTGGATATCAGCGACATAATCCAGATCTCCAAAACTAATCTGGTGCCTGGGACGTAGTTGTCGATCTGCTCTAGATGGCCAAGCGAGTTGGCCCGCAGCGCGAAGCCGCCGAACACAAAGATCTGTCCGGGGAGGAAAACCTCCCCCAAGGCAGCGTTGTTGTAGATGATTGAAGGAGCCATCGAACCTTTTGGTGACGACGCAGCGGAACTCTCAATGAAAGCACCAATGTCGGTGTCAAAACCGGCGGATCTCGGGTAGGGGGTCCCGAACTATGCGTATAAGGTCGATGGTAACATGAGACAGGGGACACGATGTTTACCCAGGTTCGGGCCCTCTCTATGGAGGTAATACCCTACTTCCTGCTTGATTGATCTTGATGAATATGAGTATTACAAGAGTTGATCTACCACGAGATCGTAATGGCTAAAACCCTAAAAGTCTAGCCTGTATGATTATGATTTTTCCTATGGACTAAACCCTCCGATTTATATAGACACCAGAGGGGACTAGGGTTGTACAAAGTCGGTTACAGAGAAAAGAATCTTCATATCCAGACGCCAAGCTTGCCTTCCACGCCAAGGAGAGTCCCATCCGGACACGGGAGATAGTCTTCTGTCTTGTATCTTCACGGCCCATCAGTCCGGCCCATGTTACGTAGTCCGGACGCCCGAGGACCCCTTAATCCAGAACTCCCTCAATCCCCACCTTGGGTAAATCCCATCCGCAAGGTAATACACAAAGTTGTACGTGTTATCATTTACTTGAAAGGTCAACTGTGGTTGTTCCCCATTTGGCTAACTTGGTGAAGAGAGGAGATCAATGCATCACATTGATATCATTGCAAGATCCAGGCATCGCAAAGTAGGCATGCCAAATCCATGTCTCGTGACCGGCCACTGCCTCAAGAATGATGGTTGCATCCTTGTTGCGTCCTTTGTACTGTCCATGCCATGCTGAAGGGAAATTCTTCCACTTCTAGTGCATGCAATCAATGGAGCCAAGCATGCCCGGAAACCTACACGCCTTGTTCATCTCCAAAAGTCTCGCCGTGTCCTGAGCATTGGGTTATCTCAAATACTCTGGACCAAACAATTCCATGACCGCCTTTGCTAATTGTTTGACTAAGAAGATTGAAGTACTCTCCCATTGCCAAGTTGTCATCAATGGAATCCGCCAGAATGCCTTATGCCATCATGCACAATGCGGAAGTGACCTTCTGCTTAGTGTTATGTCCAAGAGCTCTAGCACAGTTCCTCCTTTGAACGAAGGAGCGATCATGTTGCTTCACAACATTGCAAATGTGAAGAAACAAGCTCGTGGACATCCTAAACCAGTGCCGAAAGTACCTCTCTAGATAGCGAGGTCTTGGGGCAAGTAGTTGCGCCACAATCGGTCGCCCACCTCTTTCCGTCCTCTCTATAGAAACTCACGAGCAAAAAACGACCCTCCGTGCTTTGGCTTCTTGTTCTTGTGCATCATCACAATCATAGCAATATCTACCTCCTCGGTCAAATCAAATTTCTCATCTACTAGGAATCATTGTAATAGTTGGAGTCGCATGAACTCATGTACAATACAAAACTATCTATCAAAATATAATTCTACAAATGCATAGAAAAAACACAATTTTTTTTTGACCTTTGTAGACATTCCATCGAAAAACTAGTGTGCGAGGAGGAGCAATCCGGCCAACGAGTCGTCTGTGGCTTGCGGCTGCCAGGAGGGGGTGGGCAACGGCCACCGGAAGTGCTCCTCGATGTGGGGAAGGCGTCTATGCATCCAGAAGTCAGAGACGCCACGCCGTTGCCGCCCAAATGTCACGGGACCTCCGCTCGGCCGCGGCGGTGGGGCAATCGGCTGTGGAGCTCTATCGGCCGCTAGGACACCAAGTCGGGGCACAGCCGAACGGCCATGGCCACTACAGCGGCGAGTGGACGGAGAATCGACATGGCAGCCGCACATTTGCCACACGCAGAGCCCTTTTTTTGGGCTTGCCAATTTTTTCTTTTCAAAAAAAAATGATATTGGGCTGCGGTTGGAGGACTTGCTTGCCCCTTCATGCCCTAAAAACGTCTCTTGGAAGAACTGCACGGCCAGCCATTTTCACGCCATTTTCGGGGTTAAAATCAGGTAAATGCATAGTAAGTACGTACGTACGTGTGTAACTTCACGCTGATGTCCCAAGTTGCACCGCCGTTGCTTTCTCTGTAAACCCTTTCGGCCTTTTTTTCTCTAAAATCCTACGGGCGTGTCCCCGTGTCCCCTGCGGAAGAAAATATCCGTCCAGTTGCATCAACGTCCATTTTCGGTCACCATCTGCCGATCATTTCGCGTACAATCACCAGGTAGCCAGGTAAGTGTATGGAATGTTCCAGCCTTTTGGGTGGATCCAAGCCACTCCGAAAGTGAACAAGTGGACAGAGGCGTCATTTTCCGGCGTGACTTCAAAAGAGAAAACAACCTGAAGCATGGCTTGATTAGTTGCAAGGCAATTCATTCACATGGTTTGATTAAGCGCTTTTGCTAATCTTCAGTGCCTGAAAATGTGGTTCCTGCTTGACTCAGCGTAGATGAGATTGATCGAGCGGCTTGTTCCCGTTGAATATGGCAAATGCATGTATTCTGTATGTAGTTTTTTTGGACATTATGTATCTACTCCCTCCGTTCCCAAATATAAGTTTTTTCTAGAGATTTCACCAAATGACTACATACGAAGCAAAATGAGTGAATCTACACTCTAAAATATGTCTACATATATCCATATATTGTATTCCATTTGAAATGTCTAAAAAGACTTACATTTAGGAACGGAGGGAGTATACCACTATATAATACACAAAATATTGTCCGCCGGATGAAGCTGATCCAACGGTTGTGAGATGGCAAATCTAAGTAGTGTTGGCCATTGGATATTCTCTTTACTCCCTCTTTTCCGGTTTATAGGGCTTATCACAAAATCTTAGTTTTTCCATTTTATAAGGCTTAATTTGGTTGTTCCCCATCACAAGTTCAGATTCCAAGGTGCATTAAATCATTGCATGCAAGTATTAAGAGAAAATTGACCAATGCATGTACTTTATGCATGTATGCATTGCAATTAATACATTGGTAAACATATTTTTTTGAGGAAAACAAGAGTATTAATTGGGTGCTTTTGCAAGTTACAAAAAGTATTCCACCACTCACCATCTATCTTGGTTGGTGAGATTTTTAAATTGAGCCCTATAAACCAGAAAGGAGGGAGTATTACACTGGATTCTGCTACGTGTAACGTCCAGAAGATTCCAGACACCATGCATAATATGCACAAACAAATACAGTTTTCATTCCTTTTAAATTTTTATTTACTATGCACAATGTGCACACAAAATAATCTCTTCTTACTTTTTCTAGAATCTTCCATGGTATAACTTGACAAATTTTTTTCCTACCAAAAGAATTGTCTTTTCTTTTATGATTTGTTCAAGGCTAAGGCAACATCATTCTAAAATCCATTTATATTTCCAGATAGAGTATTTAGCTATTTATACACTTAACTTGAGTTTTGTGTAGTACATCACAGAGGTATAGAATATTCTATGCCTATAATTCAATTCTCATTGAGACGAATGACAGGAATCGAATCTACATCTTATACTTAACGCAATTGTGACTCTAAATATACACCTTACACTATTATAGTATGATATATAAGTATCCGGTCGTACTTTGGTTGTCTAAACTAACCTGCGAGGCACGTGTAGTTTACTAGTATAGAGAGCGCACCTGGTGGCAATGTGTCTGAATGCATGTGCGCGGTTGTCTGGCTATGTGTGTGCCTACACCTGCGGTACGGAAGGTGGTACCATCCATGTGAGGCACAATTCCGCCAATTTATTTTTGATATGTCAATCGAATATTAATCTTCAACCTGATTTTTTTATTTTTAATGCATTGGTTATAAATAATAGACTTACTCACACAACATTACATTGATGCCTTAGAGTTGCACTACCTTTTACTTGTCCTTGCACATTACGGAACAATGCTCCGTTTCGAGAAAAAAAACATCGGGAAACATTGCAAGTTCTATATAATGTGTGTGTAATTTTTTTTATCTTGGGTTCTTTTAGTTCTTTTTATTCCTACACGTTTTTTTTCTTTCTATCAGGTAACTCCAATAGAAATTCAACCTATAATATTTATAATAATTTTTATTTTTTTCTCACCTTTGCTATTTCTCTTGGCACTTGTTTATTTTTATCTCAATTTTTTGGCCCACCAACTTTCTCAATGATTCGTGCGACTTCAGTGTGATGCATGAAGCCCGTGACAATGTTATTTGATTGTTTGCAAACAAAAGTGAAATTCATGCTTGATTTTCTTTTTGAGAGAGAGAGAGAGGTGCCAAAAAACAGAGGTTGTAACCTAAAGATCATGCGACTCAACTAACCACATTTGTCGGGTGGTCTCCTTAATTCGTACCCGTTCTTAAAATGCATTACTTTAGAAGTGTTCTTGCATAAAATGGAATTGTGCAAGTTTTGTATAACTTGTGTGCAAGTTCCGAATATTGCATTTTTTATTGTGGCTTTGTTTATTGTTTTTATCAGGATAATATTATTCCATAAATTCGGTCTACTATACTAGAATTTTGATATTTTTATCCTTTTGTTTAATTTTCTATCCAGAAATATTATTCCATTGATTATATATACCATAGCAACATTTTTGTATTTTATTATTTGTTTATTTTTAAATATCAAGAGGGCCTTTTTCCGCCGTTCATTTCTATCTCTTATTACAGTATTACCATTTTGAGTCATTTCTTGAGAAACAATAATGCTTAGAGGAGACACAAAACCAGAATGCTATAGCAAACGAAAAAAAAGCAAATACAACATGTTATTATTTTTTTAGTTTTAGCTTTTTTTTTATCATGGTAATATTATTCCATAAGTTCTGTCTACTACAGTAGAATTTAGGTATTTTATCCGTTTGTTTAATTTTCTATCAGGAAATGTTATTCCAAAGATTATATATACTAGAGAAATATTTTGGTATTTTATTCTTTGTTTCTTTTTAAATATCAAGAGGGGATTTTTCTGCCGCTTATTTTTGTCTCTCTTATTATTACCGATTTTGAGAAATTTCTTCAGAAATAAGAATGCTTAGAGGAGACACAAAGCCAGAATGCTATAGGAAATTAAACGAAAAAAAAGGAAATACAACATGTTATAATTTTTTTCAAAAAGAGAGATAACCTTTAATTATTGCAACATTTATATGGTCCAAACATGAATTAAGGTAATAAAAATAGAGGGGCTCAATATGCCGGCCACACAAAGGACAACAAACAAGAAACAAGAAATATGAAGCCAACAGACAAGATACAAGAAATGTGTCACATATTAGTAGGCAGCCATCCATACCGGTTCAATGAATCCCAAGCGACCATCTCCCACAGGTTGCATTTATAAACCACAGAAGTCCAACCCTTTTTTTTAAAAAGAAAGGACCATGTATCATTACGAAAATAACTTGCGGCTTTTTTAAAACTTTGTAACTGTTAAACACACAATTATTGCGATAAATCAGTATAGTTCATAGTAAAACACGAACGCCTATGCAAACTTAGGCTTTTAACTTAGGACGCATCCCGGCCAACCAAAATTTTGTAACATATTCATCTGCTCATGGCAATCGAAAATTAAAATCTACGGGGCTGTTTGGTTCTAGGCCTAACCATGCCACACTTGCCTAATGTTAGTTCTTTAAAATGAGAGCCACAAGTTGGCAAGCCTAAGAGAATCTTGCCATACTTTTTGTGTGTATGTAATGTGGGACCCTAGTGTGGCTTGCCTAAGGTGTGGCTTGAACCAAACATCCACTCAAGTTGGTCAAACTTACTTAACCTTAGGTGTGACAACCTTAGACAAATTTAGTCTCAAACCAAACAACCCCGTAGGTGCACCATAAAAGCATGGCGAGTGGACATCCTAGGAAGAGATACATGTTCCTCGATACCACAAAAACAACACTTTGTGCAATCCTGGCATCTATCCTTTTTCATGTTGTCTTTCGCTCGGATCACCTCTCAATCAAACTACCACATGCAAATTTTGTTTTTTAGCCAGACTTTTGATTTCCAAATAAACCTATGTTAGAAAGGCCAGTCATCATAAATGAGGTCTGCGTACATTGGTTGACTGAAATGATCCCAGAAATGATGAGCTCCTTGACGGAAGGTGTCTGGCTCATGAGATTGGTTGACTATCACCAATCTATTAACATGATGTAACGAATCCAACCGTTTGTATTTCTAGAAAAGGAGACCATTTGTCTTTTTTTCATTTTTTTTAAATTATTTAGATTGCTTACCACATGTCTCACCTGATAACCATCTGTCTTCAGTTAACGAAAATGTGTTGTAGCACCCGGGAGTCCCGGCACCCCCTTATCAGCCTCGTCCAGTCTCGGTGAGATTCGTGTTGGGGTTTGACTAAGATATTATTCAATCAGCTTTGTCAGTCTATTTGGCTCATCTAATAGGGTCGCGTGTAGGCTCATAGGACTGGCAGTAGGTGCATGCAATAGGCACCTATTCCTGACTTGCCTCTATGCGACATGCATGACAGAGAGCGGTCACTGTTCATGACAGCGCCCTGCATGCAGCAGGCTCATCCTGGTTGGTTTGTGCTGCAATATTCGAGAGAGCTCACAGCGGCCTAACATGTTAGTTCTTTTTAATACTCTATTTAACTATGATGGGTCATAATGGGACCAGAAACTTCCGGTGGCACGCGTGACTCTGAATAGTGGATTCAGTAAATACCAAGCTCTGTCAAACAGAGAGCAAAGTGACAACCCATTGTTTGTATGAATCACAGGCCGACATATCTAATCGGGGACAACTCAAAAGTGACAGCGTGATGGAATCTGGCTAAAGGGTTACGGTGCCCTACGAAACCCAGCTCTCTCTCTTACTGTTCTAGTAGGCCTGCTAAACCAAATACACTTGCAGTGCGTGGTACAGATCTCCAGGTCCCTGTTTTGCATGGACGGTGCTGATAAGAGGGAGCCGGGACACCCGGGTTTTAAAAAGCCTGTCTCTTTAGATAAAGCCCGACAGACTGAATATATAGGAGGGTTTGCATAATACCAAAGAACCACAAATATCTTCCCATTTGACGATGTTGTAAAGGCGCAGGTACTGTCTGGCTAGATACGTCTCCCCTAGCCAAGCAACATGTTTTCTATTATATAAGGACCGAGTTGAATTAATACATGAGATTTGCCAGAAAAAGAGTGAACTAATACACAACACAAACAGAAGACGAGAGACTAACCTAGCTAAAGAATACACCTACCTGCTGACCTGCAAGGCTGCAAGCAAGACTGCTAATCAACTGGAAAGCCACAGATGCATCACCATGCCTAGCTACCTGACTGAGGGTCAGCTAAGCTAACAACGTGCTAGTACATCGCACAGAAAAACACTAACACGTCCATCAGTACCTAACATCGCGCAGCTCGATCGACCGATCTCAATCAATCCTTGGTTCCGGAGGAGGAGAAGCAGCCGCAGAAGAAGTCCCACATGCTCTTCTTCACCCCGTGGGAGACGCCATCCCCTCCCGTCGCAGATCAGATCGACCCGTCGATGAGGTGTCAACGGGCGCCAGTCGCCACCGAAACCCTAGTCGCCTTCAGCGGAGGGCTCCTGGTTTTTCGGGAAAAGAAAAACCGCCCACGCACACTCACGTAACCAATAAAGTGTTGCTTCCCTAAAAAAAAAAATCCTACGGACTACTAATAAATACCCCCTTCTCCGTGTTAAACTAGTACTCCCTCCGTCTAGGTGAGTAAGTCATTTTAGGTTGTGCACCGTGACCAAGTAGGAGGGGAAAACGAGAGAACTTAATATTTATTTGCTAATTAATAGCATTTGCATGCAATGAACTAACCACTGCATGTCGTGTTTGGTAGTCTCAAGTCATTAAAATCATGCACACCCCACATATCTTATTGGTTGATATGTCAAAAAATAAGAAACGAGGTAGAAGTTAATGCACCACGCCTAAGTGTTTTAGGATTATTTGGTTTTCGTAAGATGACTTACACACCTAGACGGAGGGAGTACTTCCTTTGTATCATCCATCAAGACGCATCCGCCATCGTCGATACGACACCTTCTGCCACCTTCCATCAACAACTCAATGAATGTTGCCTGGTCACGACGGCCGCGCGCAACCGACGTTCTTCCCGCCGGTCGACTCGGTCGGTCAAACTTGACCGCACGAAAGAATATGTTGCCGAATTAGTTTGGGTCCGGGTCCTGCCAAAACTTTAAAAAACATTTGGGTCCGGTCCCGGTTGAATTTGAAACGAAAATAGAGCAGCAGTAGTATAGTGAGATGACCTCCCTCCTGCTTAGGAAATCACCGGTGTGAGTTTTGGGCCTGAATCTGCCTGCATCGTTCGATTGATAGATGAACAGTTGAGATTGAGTGGAAGGGGGATGAATCTGTGGGATGAGGCAATGGACCAATCAGGGACAAACGAATCCCACCTGCCCATGTCCCATCAAGCAAAGCACAAAACCCCCGAGGAGCGAAAACTGGCACTGCGCCCAAACATCCCGCGCTCGTTGCTTCAAACGTATTTGACGAGGCTGGTCTGACTGGTGGATGGATGAATGACGGTTGAGATTGAAACGCGCGGGGGAGGGGGGGGGGGGGGGTCGATCCATGGGAGGGGCAGATGGACCAATAGGCTCCTCCCATGTCTCCTTGTTGCAGTCGAAAATTAAAACCTACATGCATGGTGCACCACAAAAGCATGGCGAGTGAACATTCTAGGAAGAGATATATGTTCCTCGATATTACAAAAACAACACTTTGCACAATCCTGCCATCTATAATCCTGGCATCTATCCTTTTTCATGTTATTTTTCGTACGGATCACCTTTGAATCAAACTACAACATGAAAATTTTGTTTTTTAGCCTGACTTTCTATTTCCTAATAAACCTATGTTGGAAAGGCCGGTCATCATTAATGAGGTCCGCGTACAACTGAAATAACCCCAGAAAATGGTGAGCTTCTCGACGGAAAGTGTCTGGCTCCTGAGATCGGTTGACTATCATCAAACTATTAACATGATAATCAATCCAACCATTTGTCTTCCTTTTGAATATATTTTTTGAATTGTTTGGATTGCTTACTACATGTCTCACGTGGTAACCATTTGTCTCCGGTTAAAGCCGGCGGACTGAATATTCAGTGGGACTTGGCACAATATCAGAGAACCACAAATATCTTTCCATTTGACGATGTTGAAAAGGCACAAGTACTGTCTGGCTAGAAGCGTCTCCCCTAGCCAGCCAAGCAACATGTTTTACATTATATGGACCGAGTTGAACTAATACATGAGATTTGCCAGAAATAGTGAACTAATACACGAGACAAGCAGAAGATGAGAAGAATTAACCTAGTAGTTAAACAACACACCTACCTGCTAATCAACAGGAAACACACAGTTGCATCACCAAACCATGCCTAGCTACCTGACTGACGGCCAGCTAAGCTAACAATGTATACAACTATACATCACAGAAGATGAGTTTTTCTTTACCCGCAAAAAAAAGAAAAAAAAACTATACATCGCACAGACAAACACAACACGTCCTCGTCAATACCTAACGTCGCGCAGCTCTCGATCGGGCCATCTCAATCAATCCTTGGTGCCGGAGGAGGAGAAACAGCCGCAGAAGAAGTCCCACATGCTCTTCTTCACCCCGTTGTGGTCAGCCATCCTTCTTCTCCGCTGAAACGACGGAGCTCGACCTCGATGGTCGAAGTAGCAAGCGTTTGAAAGCTAGCTAAAACTGAGCAAGGAGCAAGAGAAGTTGTGGGTTTGGTGCCCCTCCATCCAACGGGCCCTGTATTTATAACAGCACAAACTGGCGTCTCGATCGGTATCTCACAACAGGAAGCAGAGGACAGAGTTAACTGAAGATGAAAGCGCATCGGAGTTGACCTGACAGTGTGTCGAACAGGTCTTACTAGCTTTCAACCGGGGCGACGACTTCCAGATTAAAGTGTGAACTGATGCCTCGTGACCCATGTGACTGTGTCAGATCACTCACTCGAGTCTCAAGTAGGCACTGCGAATCTTAGTTAATTTTATGACCTTCCATGGATTGTGTGCAACACAAGCTTTTAGATAGAGCTTTTTTATGCTACCCTATACTGCTAGGGAGGGGACGGAGCAGTATAAAATCATCAACCGTTGATTTTGTGAGGGTAATTTAGTCGGTTTCAGCCCATCCGCGATCGGTCTGTTCGTTGTACTTGGAAAAAGAAAAACCGCGGGCCCTGTGCCGTCGGCCGTCGCCCTGCTCGCCGCCGACTGCGCCATCAACGAACTCGCCGTCGTATCGCTGTATCCGCGAGTGCTCCAGCCACCATCCTCCGCCCGCGCACGTCGACCTCGCTGGTGCGTCGCTGCATATACAGCCGCATCTCCCGCCGGGGCACACATTTGCCCGCACACCGTCACACGCACGGCTTCGTCCTCGTCAGCACAGGCTACTCCCCGTAGACAAAAAATGTAATGGCTCGGATAATTGTACCATCCTGCCGGAGTGCCTGGCCATTAGCATGGCCGAGGAAAGGGACGCGACTCCCTGAAGAAGACGACATGCACCGGCGGCCGCGCGACAGAGGAAGCGGTGGATGCCAGATCTGGGCTCCGACGGGCGCGTGCCGGCATGCGTGCAGCCATGCGGGAAATGGAAGAGGAAGGGCCGACTTCGTCGGGACTCGGGAGGCAGCACGATTTCTCTCCCTTCCTAAATTGCCCTCACAGGACGCGTGCTGCTACAAGCCGAGCGCCCAGTGCCACTGAATACTGCTGGGGGATGGTGCTAGTCCAATTGAGCGGTATAGATGGATGACCACCGTTGGATTTCGAGAATAGAGGGTCCATATTGATTACCGGGGTACTGTAAAAGAACCCATTATGGACGCTGGGAAGACGATAGGGAAGCCACGGTAGCTGGACACAATGGGGAAGAGGCACACGGGCTACTTCGCTACTGATTGTTTTTCATGGGCTTAGAACGTCCAGATTACACCAACGATGTACGGCCCATGTACAACGTGTAAACCCAACCTAAATGAATCGAGGCGGAGGAAGCAGGCAGCGAGCGGGACGGCGTGAAAGGAACGAATCGGTATTTCTCACTTGGCGGTGGCAAGACTTGGTAATTTTGTCAACTTTTGATCTGATGGTTGTAGGCCACAGAGGCATACTGGATCAACGGTTATAACAATTCAGATGACGTGGCTTCACGTGGACGCAGGAAAATCAGCTAGTGGGGTGCACTTATTTAGATATAGAAGATGGGGTGATGAGCCCCTTTTTTCTAAAAATAAAAGTAATTTCAAGTTGTGTATCTATGTACTCCCTTCGTTTCAAATTAGTTCTCGTGGTGTTAGAGCATATTTTGCGCACACGATGGAATGATATCTCCCGTGCGACTGTCACCAATTTTTTCACTTCGCTTTCCCCTCCCCTGTTGAGAGAGCTGAAGCCGAAGGCGACCGGGTGCCACCGTCCTCTGCCAGTGAGTTGAGGGGCTCCTACTCTCTCCGCCGGCTGCTCCGATGGCGGGAGAGGGGGGGGGGGGGGGGCTCCTCGTATCATCAATGGAGTGTACTAAGGTTAGGGCTAGGTTTTCTTCTGTCCGTCGTTTCTGTCTTGACGGTTATGGTGGTGGTGGTGTGCATATCTATTTCGGATTTGATTCTGGTGGGTTGCTGGGAGGCAGTTGTCGGTGGATCTGGTAGCAGGCTAACGAGGCTGGTGCGGCGGCGGTGCCGGCCTTGAGGTGGATTTTATGACCTGGCCTCGCCGTCGTGGCGACGCGCGGTCTGGCATCGGCGCGGGGTCATGGAGCTTCTATAGGAGCGTGGTGACTCTGAATTATTTGCTGATTCTCATCGGTGGTGGCGCCTCATCTGCGTCATTCCACGAACCAACGCTAGTTTTGGTGCATATCCGAGTTGGCTTCTCTCCGGCGTCCTAGTCCTCCAGGATCGATGTTGGAAACTTTCCAACATTATTCTTTCGTGCGCACAACCAAGGGTTTCGCTGGCTCCGTGAGCGAGCGGCGATGACGGCAGCGACAATGGTGGGGCGCTCTCATCGCATGATGGAGTTGTTGCTGGATTGGTTCCCCGGGTTCTTTTTATAATTTTTCATTTTTCTAGGGTTACATTGTACCCTGCTTATATTCAATATAGTCTGGGGTCCTTCTCCCAAAAAGAAAATTCTCCCGAGCGACTGGACATTGGCTGTCTGATTGGGCCACACACTGGATGGGCCTAGCCGCCTAGGGAAATCGGTGGCGCCCGAGCGTTGGCCGAGCACTGCTACATCTGATTTGCATACGATATGGTGATCCTGCGTCTGTTTTTAAAGGAGTGATTTGATCCTAGGGTGACTGACTAAGGTCGTACAACATTGGATGAAAAGTTGTCGTACGTCACTAGTAGAAAAGGGGGCAATGGCCCAGGTCAGTTCAGCCCATTAGTCCCGGTTCAATCCAGAACCGGGACCAATGGAGCTATTTGCCCCGGTTTATGAGCCTGGGGGCCGGGCCGCCACGTGGGCCATTGGTCCCGGTTCGTCCGGACCTTTTGGTCCGGTTGGTGGGACGAACCGGGACCAATGGGCTCGGCTCTGGCCCACCACTATTGGTCCCGGTTCGTGGCATGAACCGGGACCCCTTAGTCCCGGTTCATGCCACGAACCGGGACCAATAGTGCTGCCTATATATACCTCGCTCGTGAGCAGAGCACTCCAAAGGCTCGCTTTTCTCTTGCCGTGAGGGGGGGCTTTGTGGTGCTCTATCTCACCTCCTATGCACATGAGGTGTTCGATGAAATGCCCGAGCCACACTATTTAAGCTTTCTCCTCTCCAAGCTCGACCTCCAACCTCCATTTTCCTCAATATTTGTCTAGGTTTAGTGGTCCGTCACGCCTGGTCCCGCCTTCACCGCCGTTGATCACCCGCGCCGATCTCATCGCCAAGACCACCGTGGTGAGCCTCTTGTTCTTATCTTCTTTACGAAGGAAAACTATTCTTACTTGTATTATTTTCTTACTTTTATTATTGCATCTTATATAGTGCGATGGTTTTGGTATCCGCCTCGCCGCCCTCGTCCTGTCTATGATTCGGATGTGGTATATATATTATCTTTTCATAACTATTGGTTCATTTATTGTTTATGAAAATTATGCCGACCAACGTGACATAGATTTTATTTATCTAGGAGGTTGTTGAACCGAAAATTCCAACCGACCCTATTGTCGAGAGGTTAAATTTAGTTGAAGAAGAAAACAATTTCTTGAAGAAAAAATAAAAAAACTTGAGGAGGAGAAGATGATATTGGAGTTGCATGTTGCGGATGTCGTCGATGATCACAAGATCAAGATGGATGCAATGCGCTTGAAGATGAGAAAGATTAGAAAATATGCCATTCATACCGAGGCTTGGTATCATTATGCCGTTGGATCAGTTGTTTTGGGACCTACCCTACTAGAAAGACCTAGAGGTCCGCTCTTCGATCGACGTGATGCACGTGACGAAGAACCTTTGCGTGAACCTGCTAGGCTTCTTGGGCGTGTATGGGAAGACAAAAGATACACCTGAGGCATGAGAGGACCTGCAACGCTTGCGAAAAAGAGGGCATGCCTCCAAGCAAGATGAAGGTCCCGCCAGCCACGCTCTTTACGAAAAGAGAAAGAAATATTCTTTCAATGCCTGCTCAAGATGAAGGTCCCGACCGCTTCTCGTCGAATATAAAGGGAATAATAAATATGCCGTAGAAAAAGTTCCGAACCTAAAGTCTCATGACTGCCACGTGATTATGACGCAATCGCTTCCGGTTGCATTGAGGGGGCTTCACCGAAAACGTCCGATTAGCCATTGTGAAGCTATGTGCATTCCTCAATGCAATATCTCGTAAGGTGATCGATTCAGAAATCGCATCAACGCTAAGGAGTGATGTGGCGCAATGTCTTGTCGATTTCGAGCTGGTGTTCCCACCATCCTTCTTCAATATCATGACGCATCGTCCTAGTTCATCTAGTCGACGAGATTGTCATTCTGGGGCCCGTATTTCTACACAATATGTACCCCTTTGAGAGGTTCATGGGAGTCCTAAACAAATATGTTCAGAATCGCTAGGCCGTAAGGAAGCATCTCCATGGGCCATCAAACAGAGGATGTCATCGGGTTTTGTGTTGACTTCATTCCTGGCCTTAAGAAGATAGGTCTCCCTAAATCGCGGTATGAGGGGGAGACTGACCGAAAAGGCACGCTTGGAAGGGACTCAATAATATGCAGGGACGGATATTCTTGGTCTCAAGCACACTACACAGTTCTACGTAACTCTACCTTGGTGACCCCGTATGTCGATGAACACAAGAACGATCTGCGCTCCAAACACCCGGAGCAAAGGCGACGATCGGATTACATGTGAACACATCGGGACTTTCAGCAGTTGGTTGGAAACACGTCTCGGAGGTGACAACACTGTTTGTGATGAGCTGTACTTGTTGTCCAGGGACCATCTTCGACTGTAATGATTTGGAAAGGATACGAGATAAATGGGAATACATTTTACACGATTGACCAAGATGAAAAGAGCACCAACCAAAACAGCGGTGTCCGCTTTGATGCAGCAACCGACAAGGGAAATGACACATATTATGGTTACATAGTAGACATATGGGAACTTGACTACGGAGTAGATTTTAAGGTCTCTTTGTTTAAGTGCAAGTGGGTCAATCATCAGAGGCGGGTACAAGTAGACCCACAAAGACGGAATGACAACAAGGATCTGAAAAATCTTGGGTACACCGGACGAACCGTTCGTCCTAGCCAATGATGTGGCAAAGGTTATCTATGTGAAGGACATGTCTACCCGACCGAGGAAAAGAAAAGATAAGGAAGCGAATACATCATACAATGAGCCAAAGCGCCACATAGTTCTTTCAGGAAAAAGGGACATCCTGGGAGTGGAGGGCTCTGAAGAGTATGAAAAGTTTCATGAAATTCCCCACTTCAAAGTCAAGGCTGACCCAAGCATCCTGATAAACGATGAAGATTATCCATGGTTACGGCGCAATAAGCAAATGACACAAGCGAAGAAAAAGTGAAGACTTTCTCCGCAACTATTATGATGATACCATGTCAACTTTGTAATGCATTTAGTATGATACCATTGTCCGTTTTGTACATGCACATGCTATGCCAACTTTTTTAGAGTTCATTTGAAAACTATGAATTTGAAAACCTCGCCAACCGAAGGGCGCTCACACCGGTTTATAAGCCCGTCCCTATACACGCCTTGTTGAGCTTACAAACTTGTGATTCACACAAATTTCAAAGAATTCAAATTTGAAAACTAATGGCACAAACAGAAAGTTTATAATTTTGCTGACGTAAAAGCAAAAATAATTAAAAAATAAAGCAAAAAACCAAAAGAAAATAAATAATACAGAAAAAAAACAAAATAACTTGAAAATAAAATAAAAATAGCAACAATAAGTATTTTGTTGTAAGTAGAAACAAAATAAAATAAATAAAGCAACAAAGAAAACAAAAAAAGTGTTTTCAAATTTGAAAACTAATGGCACTAACAGAAAGTTTATAATTTTTCTAAAACTAAAAGCAAAAAGAATTAAAAATAAAGCAAAAACAACAAAAAATAAATAATGCGAGAAAGCAAAACAAAAAACTGGAAAAAAATAAAAATAGCAACAATAAGTATTTTGTTGTAAGTAGAAACAAAATAAAATAAATAAAGCAATAAAGAAAACAAAAAAACAAAAAAAGTGCCACCTACTGGGCCCCCACGGCTGAATACGACTAGAAACCCTACCATAGGCCAGGATTCAGGCCCGCGGGAGGCCCAGTAGGCCCACAGGCACATATTGCAGGTTTAGGCCCGAAAGCCTGCTTTAGAGAGGAGTTCGAGAGGGAAGGCGCACCGCACCTTATAAACAGGTGCTCTCCCTCTCAACTAGCGAGGTGGGACTAAATATTTAGGTTCGGGGCAGCACAGGCCTTTGGTCCCGGTTGGTGGCACCAACCGGGGCTAAAGGGTGGCATTAGTCCCGGTTGGTTTCACGAACCGGGACCAATGGTCTTGCTATATATACAACACTTGGCAAAAATTTCATTCAGTTCCTCATCCCCGCCGTAGATGCCGCCCTCTGCCCCGCCGCCGCTTCCTCGTCGTCGCCGCCAAGACGTCGTCACGCTTCGTCGTCGCCCAGCGCTTCGCGCCGCCTCGTTGCCGCCCCGCCCGACGTCGTCGCCGCCCGTCGTCGCCCGCGCCCGCCGCCCAGGCTCCGCCGTCCCTCGCCGCCCGAGCCCGCCGTCCTCGTTCTGCCCCGCTGGCCGAGCCCGTCGTCATCGTGCCGCTTCGAAGCGTGCCCCGCCGCCCGAGCCCGCCGTCCCGTCGCCGCCCGAGCCCGCCGTCCTCGCCCCTCTGCACCGCCCAGCCTCGTTGCCCTCGCCCGTCCGCCCCGTTGTGAGCCCGCCCGCCGCCGAGGCTCTATTCATATCATTTTTATATATACATTTTTTCATATATGTATTAATTTTTTGTTTATAGCTATATGATGAATGCATGTGGCTATATATGTATGTATGAATATAATGTTCATAGCATTTTTGTTTATATATGTTTTTCATATATGTATTAATTTTTAATTTAGGTTGTTAGTAGATATTGATTTTAGGTTAGTGCATTTTAATTAGGTTAGTGTAGAGGAAAAAGTAAAATAAGGAAAAGGAAGAAAAGAGGAAGAAGGAAGAAGGAAGAAGAAGAAGAAAAAGAATGAGACGAAACAGGAAAATAAGAAGAGGAAGAAAGGAGAAGAAGAGGAGAGGAAGAAGATGAGAAATAAATAAGAAGAGGAAAAAAGAAGAAAAAGAAGAGGAGAAGAAGAAAGGAATAGAAGAAAAAAAATTCTATTTTTTCTTCTTCTCCTCTTTTTTTTCTTCTTTTTTTTCTTCTTCTTCTTCTTCTTCCTCTTTTCTTCCTTTTCCTTATTTTCCTTTCTCGAGGGATAAGAAGAAAAAGAAGAGGAGAAGAAGAAATAAGAGGATATGTATGTATGGAATGATATCGATGGATGTATGTTATCGGGGTCGAGGGTCGTGGAACATGAGAGGAAGAAGAGGATAAAAAAAGAAGAGGAAGAAGAAAAAAAAAGAGGAGAAGAAAGAATAGAGGAGTTCTTCTCCTCTATTCTTTCTTCTCCTCTTTTTTTTCTTCTTTTTTTTTCTTTGATCTTCTCCTCTGTCATCGTCGATATACCCCTCCCGATAACTTCAACACGAGGGGGGGGGGGTCCATATACCCCCTTCCGATAACTTCAATACATGGGGGGAGGGGGTCGATATACCCCCTCCCCGATAACATTAATTTCCCGTGTATGTATCTCGTCGTTGTCGATATTACCCCCTTGAAGTGTTGTCGATATTATCCCGGGTCGAGGGTTCTAGGGTCGAGGGATCGAGGGTTCGAGTCGCCTAGGGGTCGAGGGTTCGAGGTCGTCGAGGTTCAAATTCGAGGATCGCCGAGGGGTCGAGAAGGGTTCCTAGTGTCAAAGTATTGAAGAAATCCATGGCTTCATCATTAGCCGGAAGTAACCATGGCATGATGGTATGAAGTCCTCCAAAGTTATTACGGAATGGAGTCGGATAGGATAATTTGCCTTTTTGTACGAATTTCAGCAAAGGCCTTCCAAATAACGATATTCGGAAGGTTCTTGCTGAACCTTGTACAAAAAAGCGAATTATCCTATCTAGGACTCCATTCCAAAATAACATTGGAGAGCTTCGTACCATCATGCACCTGTTACTTTTGCCTAATGATGAAGACATGGTTTTGTTGAATCCTTTGACACTAGGCAACCTCCCGACCCCTCGGCGATCCTCGACCCTCGACCTCGATCAGCCAAATGATCCACGACCCTACCCTACCATCAAGGCCGATGCCCACGTCACTTGTGGGACATAGATGTAGTGTTCAACGCCGACCCCCTCCCGATAGCTTCAACACGTGGGGGGGGGGGTCGATATTACTGAAGGAAATATGCCCTAGAGGCAATAATAAAGTTATTATTTATTTCCTTATATCATGATAAATGTTTATTATTCATGCTAGAATTGTATTAACCGGAAACATAATACATGTGTGAATACATAGACAAACAGAGTGTCACTAGTATGCCTCTACTTTACTAGCTCGTTAAATCAAAGATGGTTATGTTTCCTAACCATAGACATGAGTTGTCATTTGATTAACGGGATCATATCATTAGGAGAATGATGTGATTGACTTGACCCATTCCATTAGCTTAGCACTTGATCGCTTAGTATGTTGCTTATGCTTTCTTCATGACTTATACAAAGTTCACGCAACTATGAGATTATACAACTCCGTTTACGGAGGAACATTTTGTGTGCTACCAAAGCGTCACAACGAATCGGGTGATCATAAAGGTGCTCTACAGATGTCTCCAAAAGTATATGTTGAGTTGGCATGAATCAAGATTAGGTTTTGTCACTCCGATTGTCGGAGAGGTACCTCTGGGCCTTCTCGGTAATACACATCACATAAGCCTTGCAAGCATTGCAACTAATGAGTTAGTTGTGAGATGATGTATTACGGAACGAGTAAAGAGACTTGCCAGTAACGAGATTGAACTAGGTATTGGATACCGACGATCGAATCTCGGGCAAGTAACATACCGATGACAAAGGGAACAACGTATGTTGTTATGCGGTCTGACCGATAAAGATCTTCGTAGAAAATGTAGGAACCAATATGGGCATCCAGGTCCCGCTATTGGTTATTGACCGGAGATGTGTCTCGGTCATGTCTACATTGTTCTCGAACCGTAGGGTCCGCACGCTTAAGGTTTCGATGACGGTTATATTATGAGTTTGTGTATTTTGATGTACCGAAGAAGTTCGGAGTCCCGGATGTGATCACGGACATGACGAGGAGTCTCAAAATGATCGAGACATAAAGATTGATATATTGGACGGCTATATTCGGACACCGGAAAGGTTCCGGAGAAAGACGGAGTGCCGGAGGGGTTACTGGAACCCCCCGGGGAAGTAATGGGCCTTATTGGGCCAAGAGGGGAGAGAGAGGGCTGCGCCAGGAGGTGGCGCGCGCCCCCATGGGGAGTCCGAATTGGACAAGGAGGGCGCGGCCCCTTCCCTCTCCTCTCCTCTCTTTCCTTCCCCTTCCTCCTTCCTAGTTGGACTAGGAAAGGGAGTCCTACTCCCACTAGGAGGAGGACTTCCCCCTCCTTGGCGCACCTCCTAGGGCCGGCCGGCCCTCCCCTTGCTCCTTTATATACGGGGGCAGGGGGGCACCCTAGAACACACAAGTTGATCCTTGAGATCGTTCCTTAGCCGTGTGCGGTGCCCCCCTCCACCATATTCCACCTCGGTCAAATCTTAGCTGTGCTTAGGCGAAGCCCTGCGTTGGTAGAACATCAAGATCGTCCACCACGCCGTCGTCTTGTGGAACTCTCTCTCCGGAGCTTTGCTGGATCGGAGCCCGAGGAGCGCCACCGAGCTGTACGTGTGCCAAGAACTGGAGGTGCCGGAGTAACGGTGCTTGGATCGGTTGGATCGCGAGGAGAACGTGACGACTACTTCCTCTACGTTGTGATTGCTTCCGCTTCGGTCTACGAGGGTACGTAGACAACACTCTCCCCTCTCGTTGCTATGCATCACCATGATCTTGCGTGTGCGTAGGAATTTTTTTGAAATTACTACGTTACCCAACAGTGGTATCCGAGCCTAGGTTTTTATGGTTTGATGTTTTCCACGAGTAGAACACAAGTGAGTTGTGGGCGATACAAGTCATACTGCCTACCAGCATGTCATACTTTGGTTCAGCGGTATTGTGAGATGAAGCGGCCGGACCGACATTACGCCAGACGCGTGCAGCTTACGCGAGACTGGTTTCACCGCTTCTGAGCACTCATGCTTAAAGGTGGCTGGCGGGTGTCTGCCTCTCTCACTTTAGTTGAACCGAAAAGTGGCTACGCCCGGTCCTTGAGAAGGTTAAAAGCGGAGTCTATTTGACGGAAGTATCGCTGTGGTCTTGATGCGTAGGTGAGATTGGTTCTTGCTTAAGCCCGTAGCAGCCACGTAAAATTTGCAACAACAAAGTAGAGGACGTCTAACTTGTTTTTGCAGGGCATGTTGTGATGTGATATGGTCAAGACGTGATGCTATATTTTATTGTATGAGATGATCATGTTTTGTAACCGGTTATCGGCAATCGGTCGGAGCCATATGGTTGTCGCTTTATTGTATGAAATGCAAACGCCCTGTAATTGCTTTACTTTATCACTAAGCGGTAGCGATAGTCGTAGAAGAAATAGATGGCGTAAACGACAACGATGCTACGATGGAGATCAAGGTGTCGCGCCGGTGACGATGGTGATCACGACGGTGCTTCGGAGATGGAGATCACAAGCACAAGATGATGATGGCCATATCATATCACTTATATTGATTGCATGTGATGTTTATCCTTTATGCATCTTATCTTGCTTTGATTGACGGTAGCATTATAAGATGTTCTCTCACTAAAAATTATCAAGAAGTGTTCTCCCTGAGTATGCACCGTTGCTAAAAGTTCGTAGTACCCAGACACCATGTGATGATCGGGTGTGATAAGTTCTACGTCCATCTACAACGGGTGCAAGCCAGTTTTGCACACGCAGAATACTCAAAGTTAAACTTGGCGAGCCTAGCATATGCAGATATGGCCTCGGAACACGGAGACCGAAAGGTCGGCGTGAATCATATAGTAGATATGATCAACATAGTGATGTTCACCATTGAAACTACTCCGTCTCACGTGATGATCGGACATGGTTTAGTTGATATGGATCACGTGATCACTTAGATGACTAGAGAGATGTCTGTCTAAGTGGGAGTTTTTTTTTAATATGATTAATTGAACTTAAATTATCATGAACTTAGTACCTGATAGTATTTTGCTTGTCTATGTTTACTGTAGATAGATGGCTCGTGCTGTTGTTCCGTTGAATTTTAATGCGTTCCTTGAGAAAGCAAAGTTGAAAGATGATGGTAGCAATTACACGGACTGGGTCCGTAATTTGAGGATTATCCTCATTGCTGCACGTAAGAACTACGCCCCGAAGCACCGCCGGGTGCCAGGCTGCGAAGCAACGCCGAGAAGTTGTGAACGTCTCGCGAGCAAAGCTGATGACTACTCTATAGTTCAGTGTGCCATGCTTTACGGCTTAGAACCGGGTCTTCAACGACGTTTTGAACGTCATGGAGCATATGAGATGTTCCAAGAGTTGAAGTTAATATTTCAAGCAAATGCCCGGATTGAGAGATATGAAGTCTCCAATAAGTTCTATAGCTGCAAGATGGAGGAGAATAGTTCTTTCAGTGAGCACATACTCAAAATGTCTGGGTATAATAATAACTTAATTCAGCTGGGAGTTAATCTTCCGGATGATAGTGTCATTGATGTAATTCTCCAATCATCGCCACCAAGCTACAAGAGCTTCGTGGTGAACTATAATATGCAAGGGATGACTAAGACAATTCCTGAGCTCTTCGCAATGCTAAAAGCCGCGGAGGTAGAAATCAAGAAAGAGCATCAAGTGTTGATGGTTAACAAGACCACTAGTTTCAAGAAAAAGGGCAAAGGGAAGAAGAAGGGAAACTTCAAAAAGAACAGCAAGAAAGTTGCTGCTCAAGAGAAGAAACCCAAGTCTGGACCTAAGCACAAATCGAGTGTTTTACCGCAAACAAACCGGACCTTTGGAGCGGAACTGCCCCAAGTATTTGGCGGATAAGAAGGATGGCAAGGTGAACAAAGGTATATGTGATATACATGTTATTGATGTGTACCTTACTAGAGCTCGTAGTAGCACCTGGTATTTGATATCGGTTACATTTGCTAATATTTGCAACTCGAAGCAGGACTACGGAATAGACGAGCACCGCAAAGGGACGAGGTGACGATCTTGCGCGTGGGAAACGGTTCCAAAGTCAATGTGATCGCGGTCGGCACGCTACCTCTACATCTACCTTCGGGATTAGTTTTAGACCTAAATAATTGTTATTTGGTGCCAGCGTTGAGCATGAACATTATATCTGGATCTTGTTTGATGCGAGACGGTTATTCATTTAAAACAGAGAATAATGGTTGTTCTATTTATATGAGTAATATCTTTTATGGTCATGCACCCTTGAAGAATGGTCTATTCTTGTTGAATCTCGATAGTAGTGATACACATATTCATAATGTCGAAGCCAAAAGATGCAGAGTTGATAATGATAGTGCAACTTATTTGTGGCACCGCCGTTTAGGTCATATCGGTGTAAAACGCATGAAGAAACTCCATACAGATGGACTTTTGGAATCACTTGATTATGAATCACTTGGTACTTATGTAACCGTGCCTCATGGGCAAGATGACTAAAACACCGTTCTCCGGTTGTATGGAGAGAGCATCAGATTTATTGGAAATCATACATACGTATGTATGTGGTCCGATGAATGTTGAAGCTCGTGGCGGATATCGTTATTTTCTCACCTTCACAGATGATTTAAGCGGAATACGGGTATATCTACTTGATGAAACATAAATCTGAAACATTTGAAAAGTTCAAAGAATTTCAGAGTGAAGTTGAAAATCATCGTAACAAGAAAATAAAGTTTCTACGATCTGATCGTGGAGGAGAATATTTGAGTTACAAGTTTGGTCTACATTTGAAGCAATGCGGAATAGTTTCGCAACTCACGCCACCGGGAACACGACAGCGTAATGGTGTGTCCGAACGTCGGAATCGTACTTTTCTGGATATGGTGCGATCTATGATGTCTATTTCCGATTTACCGCTATCGGTGGGGGGTTATGCTGTAGAGACGGCCGCATTCACGTTAAAGAGGACACCGTCGAAATCCGGTGAGACGACACCTGATGAACTATGGGTTAGCACGAAACCCACGGTGGCGATTCTGAAAGTTTGGGGTTGCGATGCTTATGTGAAAAAACTTCAACCTGATAAGCTTGAACCCAAATCGGAAAAATGTGTCTTCATAGGATACCCAAAGGAGACAATTGGGTATACCTTCTATCACAGATCCGAAGGCAAGACATTCGTTGCTAAGAATGGATCCTTTCTAGAGAAGGAGTTTCTCTCAAAAGAAGTGAGTGGGAGGAAAGTGGAACTTGATGAGGTAATAGTACCAGCTCCCTTATTGGAAAGTAGTTCATCACGTAAATCGGTTTACGTGACACCTACACCGATTAGCGAGGAAGATAATGATAATGATCATGAAACTTCAGATCAAGTTGTCACCGAACTTAGAGATCAACCGTAATAAAATCCACACCAGAGTGGTACGGTAATCCTATTCTCGAAGTCATGATACTAGATCATGGTGAACCTACGAACTATGAAGAAGCGATGGTGAGCCCAGATTCCACAAAATGGCTTGAAGCCATGAAATCTGAGATGGGATCCATGTATGAGAACAAAGTATGGACTTTGGTTGACTTGCCCGATGATCGGCAAGCCATTGAAAATAAATGGATCTTTAAGAAGAAGACTGACGCTGATGGTAATATAACTATCTATAAAGCTCGACTTGTTGCGAAAGGTTTTCGACAAGTTCAAGTGGTTGACTACGATGAGACTTTCTCACCCGTAGCGATGCTTAAGTCTGTCCGAATCATGTTAGCAATTGCCGCATTTTATGATTATGAAATTTGGCAAATGGATGTAAAAACTGCATTCTTGAATGGATTTCTAGAAGAAGAGTTGTATATGATGCAACCAGAAGGTTTTGTTGATCCAAAAGGCGCTAACAAAGTGTGCAAGCTCCAATGATCAATTTATGGTCAGTGCAAGCCTCTCGGAGTTGGAATAAACGCTTTGATAGTGTGATCAAAGCAAATGGTTTTATCTGAGACTTTTGGAGAAGCCTGTATTTACAAGAAAGTGAGTGGGAGCTCAGAAGCATTTCTAATATTATATGTGGACGACATATTGTTAATTGGAAATGATATAGAATTTCTAGATAGCATAAAAGGATACTTGAATAAAAGTTTTTCAATGAAAGACCTCGGTGAAGCTGCTTACATATTGGGCATCAAGATTTATAGAGATAGATCAAGACGCTTAATTGGACTTTCACAAAGCACATACCTTGATAAAGTTTTGAAAAAGTTCAAAATGGATCAAGCAAAGAAAGGACTTTTACCTGTGTTACAAGGTATGAAATTGAGTCAGACTCAATGCCCGACCACAGCAGAAGATAGAGAGAAAATGAAAAATGTTCCCTATGCTTCAGCCATAGGCTCTATCATGTATGCAATGCTGTGTACCAGACCTGACGTATGCTTAGCAATAAGCTTGGCAGGAAGGTACCAAAGTAATCCAGAGTGGATCATCGACAGCGGTCAAGAACATCCTGAAATACCTGAAAAGGACTAAGGATATGTTTCTCGTATATGGAGGTGACAAAGAGCTAATCGTAAATGGTTACGTCGATGCAAGCTTTGACACAGATCCGGACGATTCTAAATAGCAAACCGGATACGTATTTTTATTAAACGGTGGAGCTGTCAGTTGGTGCAGTTCTAAACAAAGCGTCGTGGCGGGATCTACATGTGAATCGGAGTATATAGCTGCTTGAAGCAGCAAATGAAGGAGTCTGGATGAAAGAGTTCATTTCCGATCTAGGTGTCATACCTAGTGCATCGGGACCAATGAAGATCTTCTCGTGACAATCTTGGTGCAATTGCCTTGGCAAAGGAATCCAGATTTCACAAGAGGACCAAGCATATCAAGAGACGCTTCAATTCCATTCGGGACCAAGTCCAAGTGGGAGACATAGAGATTTGCAAGATACATACGGATCTGAATATTGCAGACCCATTGACTAAGCCTCTTCCACGAGCAAAACATGATCAGCACCAAGACTCCATGGGTGTTAGAATCATTCTTGTATAAACTAGATTATTGACTCTAGTGCAAGTGGGAGACTCAAGGAAATATGCCCTAGAGGCAATGATAAAGTTATTATTTATTTCCTTATATCATGATAAATGTTTATTATTCATGCTAGAATTGTATTAACCGGAAACATAATACATGTGTGAATACATAGACAAACAGAGTGTCACTAGTATGCCTCTACTTTACTAGCTCGTTAAATCAAAGATGGTTATGTTTCCTAACCATAGACATGAGTTGTCATTTGATTAACGGGATCATATCATTAGGAGAATGATGTGATTGACTTGACCCATTCCATTAGCTTAGCACTTGATCGTTTAGTATGTTGCTTATGCTTTCTTCATGACTTATACAAAGCTCCTGCAACTATGAGATTATACAACTCCCGTTTACCGGAGGAACATTTTGTGTGCTACCAAACGTCACAACGTAACTGGGTGATTATAAAGGTGCTCTCTGAGATGTCTCCAAAAGTATATGTTGAGTTGGCATGAATCAAGATTAGGTTTTGTCACTCCGATTGTCGGAGAGGTATCTCTGGGCCTTCTCGGTAATACACATCACATAAGCCTTGCAAGCATTGCAACTAATGAGTTAGTTGTGAGATGATGTATTACGGAACGAGTAAAGAGACTTGCCCGATGTGAGATTGAACTAGGTATTGGATACCGACGATCGAATCTCGGCAAGTAACATACCGATGACAAAGGGAACAACGTATGTTGTTATGCGGTCTGACCGATAAAGATCTTCGTAGAAAATGTAGGAACCAATATGGGCATCCAGGTCCCGCTATTGGTTATTGACCGAGATGTGTCTCGGTCATGTCTACATTGTTCTCGAACCGTAGGGTCCGCACGCTTAAGGTTTCGATGGACGGTTATATTATGGGTTTGTGTATTTTGATGTACCGAAGAAGTTGAGTCCCGGATGTGATCACGGACATGACGAGGAGTCTCGAAATGATCGAGACATAAAGATTGATATATTGGACGGCTATATTCGGACACGGAAAGGTTCCTAAGTTTCGGAGAAAGACGGAGTGCCGGAGGGTTACGGAACCCCGGGAAGTAATGGGCCTTATTGGGCCAAGAGGGAGAGAGAGGGCTGCGCCAGGAGGTGGCGCGCCCCACCATGGGGAGTCCGAATTGGACAAGGAGGGGCGCGGCCCCCTTCCTCTCCCTCTCCTCTTTCCTTCCCCTTCCTCCTTCCTAGTTGGACTAGGAAAGGGGAGTCCTACTCCCACTAGGAGGAGGACTTCCTCCCTTGGCACACCTCCTAGGGCCGGCCGGCCCTCCCCTTGCTCCTTTATATACAGGCGGGGGGCACCCTAGAACACACAAGTTGATCCTTGAGAACGTGCCTTAGCCGAGTGCGGTGCCCCCATCCACCATATACCACCTCAGTCAAATCCTAGCAGTGCTTAGGCGAAGCCCTCCGTTGGTAGACCAACAAGATCGTCACCACGCCGTCGTGCTCACGGAACTCTCTCTCCCCGGAGCTTTGCTGGATCGGAGCCCGAGGAGCGTCATCGAGCTGTACGTGTGCCAAGAACTCGGAGGTGCCGGAGTAACGGTGCTTGGATCGGTTGGATCGCGAGGAGAACGTATTTACTACTTCCTCTATGTTGTGATTGCTTCCGCTTCGGTCTACGAGGGTACGTAGACAACACTCTCCCCTCTCGTTGCTATGCATCACCATGATCTTGCGTGTGCGTAGGAAATTTTTTGAAATTACTACGTTACCCAACAGTGGCATCCGAGCCTAGGTTTTTATGGTTTGATGTTTTGCACGAGTAGAACACAAGTGAGTTGTGGGCGATACAAGTCATACTGCCTACCAGCATGTCATACTTTGGTTCAGCGGTATTGTGAGATGAAGCGGCCGGACCGACATTACGCGTGCGCTTCTGCGAGACTGGTTTCACCGTTACGAGCACTCGTGCTTAAAGGTGGCGGGCGGGTGTCTGTCTCTCTCACGGTAGTTGACCCGAGTGTGGCTACGCCCGGTCCGTGAGAAGGGGAAAACGGAGTCTCATTGACGAAGTATCGTTGTGGTCTTGATGCGTAGGTGAGATTGGTTCTTGCTTAAGCCCGTAGCAGCCACGTAAAATTTGCAACAACAAAGTAGAGGACGTCTAACTTGTTTTTGCAGGGCATGTTGTGATGTGATATGGTCAAGACGTGATGCTATATTTTATTGTATGAGATGATCATGTTTTGTAACCGAGTTATCGGCAACTGGCAGGAGCCATATGGTTGTCGCTTTATTGTATGAAATACAAGCGCCTTGTAATTGCTTTACTTTATCACTAAAAAGTAGCGATAGTCGTAGAAGCAATAGATGGCGAAACGACAACGATGCCACCATGGAGATCAAGGTGTCGCGCCGGTGACAATGGTGATCACGACGGTGCTTCGGAGATGGAGATCACAAGCACAAGATGATGATGGCCATATCATATCACTTATATTGATTGCATGTGATGTTTATCCTTTATGCATCTTATCTTGCTTTGATTGACGGTAGCATTATAAGATGATCTCTCACTAAAATTATCAAGAAGTGTTCTCCACAGTATGCACCGTTGCTAAAAGTTCGTAGTACCCGGACACCACGTGATGATCGGGTGTGATAAGTTCTCGTCCATCTACAACGGGTGCAAGCCAGTTTTGCACACGCATAATACTCTGTTTAAACTTGACGAGCCTAGCATTTGCAGATATGGCCTCGGAACACGGAGACCGAAAGGTCGTGCGTGAATCATATAGTAGATATGATCAACATAGTGATGTTCACCATTGAAAACGACTCCATCTCACGTGATGATCGGTTATGGATTAGTTGATTTGGATCACGTAATCACTTAGATGACTAGAGAGATATCTATCTAAGTGGGAGTTATTTAATATGATTAATTAAAACTTAAAATTATCATGAACTTAGTACCTGATAGTATTTTGCTTGTCTATGTTTCTTGTAGATAGATGGCTCGTCTTTGTTGTTCCGTTGAATTTTAATGCGTTCCTTGAGAAAGCAAAGTTGAAAGATGATGGTAGCAATTACACGGACTGGGTCCGTAACTTGAGGATTATCCTCATTGCTGCCGCACGTAAGAATTACATCCTGGAAGCACCGGCTGGGTGCCAGAACTGCTGCAGAGCAACGCCAAGTTGTGAACGTCTGGCGAGCAAAGTCGATGACTACTCTATAGTTCAGTGTGCCATGCTTTACGGCTTAGAACCGGGTCTTCAACGACGTTTTGAACGTCATGGAGCATATGAGATGTTCCAAGAGTTGAAGTTAATATTTCAAGCAAATGCCCGGATTGAGAGATATGAAGTCTCCAATAAGTTCTATAGCTGCAAGATGGAGGAGAATAGTTCTGTTAGTGAGCACATACTCAAAATGTCTGGGTATAATAATCACTTAATTCAGCTAGGAGTTAATCTTCCGGATGATAGTGTCATTGACAGAATTCTCCAATCACTGCCACCAAGCTACAAGAGCTTCGTGGTGAACTATAATATGCAAGGGATGACTAAGACAATTCCTGAGCTCTTCGCAATGCTAAAAGCCGCGGAGGTAGAAATCAAGAAAGAGCATCAAGTGTTGATGGTTAACAAGACCACTAGTTTCAAGAAAAAGGGTAAAGGGAAGAAGAAGGAAACTTCAAAAGAACAGCAAGAAAGTTGCTGCTCAAGAGAAGAAACCCAAGTCTGGACCTAAGCCTGAAATCGAGTGTTTTACCGCAAGCAAACTGGACCTTTGGAAGCGGAACTGCCCCAAGTATTTGGCGGATAAGAAGGATGGCAAGGTGAACAAAGGTATATGTGATATACATGTTATTGATGTGTACCTTACTAGAGCTCGTAGTAGCACACTGGTATTTGATACTGGTTACATTGCTAATATTTGCAACTCGAAACAGGGACTACGGAATAGACGAGCACCGGCAAAGGACGAGGTGACGATGCGCGTGGGAAAGCGGTTCCAAAGTCAATGTGATCATGATCGCACGCTACCTCTACATCTACCTTCGGGATTAGTTTTAGACCTAAATAATTGTTATTTGGTGCCGCCGTTGAGCATGAACATTATATCTGGATCTTGTTTGATGCGAGACGGTTATTCATTTAAAACAGAGAATAATGGTTGTTCTATTTATATGAGTAATATCTTTTATGGTCATGCACCCTTGAAGAATGGTCTATTCTTGTTGAATCTCGATAGTAGTGATACACATATTCATAATGTCGAAGCCAAAAGATGCAGAGTTGATAATGATAGTGCAACTTATTTGTGGTAATCGCCGCTTAGGTCATATCGGTGTAAACGCATGAAGAAACTCCATACAGATGGACTTTTGGAATCACTTGATTATGAATCACTTGGTACTTAAGTAACCGTGCCTCATGGGCAAGATGACTAAAACACCGTTCTCCGGTTGTATGGAGAGAGCATCGATTTATTGGAAATCATACATACGGATGTATGTGGTCCGATGAATGTTGAAGCTCATGGCGGATATCGTTATTTTCTCACCTTCACAGATGATTTAAGCGGATACGGGTATATCTACTTGATGAAACATAAATCTGAAACATTTGAAAAGTTCAAAGAATTTCAGAGTGAAGTTGAAAATCATCGTAACAAGAAAATAAAGTTTCTACGATCTGATCGTGGAGGAGAATATTTGAGTTACGAAGTTTGGTCTACATTTGAAGCAATGCGAATAGTTTAGCAACTCACGCCACCGGGAACACCACAGCGTAATGGTGTGTCCGAACGTCAGAATCGTACTTTACTAGATATGGTGCGATCTATGATGTCTATTTCTGATTTACCGCTATCGGTTTGGGGTTATGCTTTAGAGACGGCCGCATTCACGTTAAATAGGACACCGACAAAATCCGTTGAGACGACACCTTATGAACTATGGTTTAGCAACAAACCAAAGTTGTCGCTTTCTGAAAGTTTGGGGTTGCGATGCTTATGTGAAAAAACTTCAACCTGATAAGCTTGAACCCAAATCGGAAAAATGTGTCTTCATAGGATACCCAAAGGACACAATTGGGTATACCTTCTATCACAGATCCGAAGGCAAGACATTCGTTGCTAAGAATGGATCCTTTCTAGAGAAGGAGTTTCTCTCAAAAGAAGTGAGTGGGAGGAAAGTGGAACTTGATGAGGTAATAGTACCAGCCTCCTTATTGGAAAGTAGTTCATCACGTAAATCGGTTTACGTGACACCTACACCAGCTTAGCGAGGAAGATAATGATAATGATCATGAAACTTCAGATCAAGTTGTCACCGAACCGTAGATCAACCGAATAAAATCCACACCAGAGTGGTACGGTAATCCTATTCTCGAAGTCATGATACTAGATCATGGTGAACCTACGAACTATGAAGAAGCGATGGTGAGCCCAGATTCCACAAAATGGCTTGAAGCCATGAAATCTGAGATGGGATCCATGTATGAGAACAAAGTATGGACTTTGGTTGACTTGCCCGATGATCGGCAAGCCATTGAAAATAAATGGATCTTTAAGAAGAAGACTGACGCTGATGGTAATATAACTATCTATAAAGCTCAACTTGTTGCGAAAGGTTTTCGACAAGTTCAAGGGGTTGACTACCATGAGACTTTCTCACCGTAGCGATGCTTAAGTCCGTCCGAATCATGTTAGCAATTGCCGCATTTTATGATTATGAAATTTGGCAAATGGATGTAAAAACTGCATTCTTGAATGGATTTCTAGAAGAAGAGTTGTATATGATGCAACCAGAAGGTTTTGTTGATCCAAAAGGCGCTAACAAAGTGTGCAAGCTCCAACGATCAATTTATGGTCTGGTGCAAGCCTCTCGGAGTTGGAATAAACGCTTTGATAGTGTGATCAAAGCAAATGGTTTTATACAGACTTTTGGAGAAGCCTGTATTTACAAGAAAGTGAGTGGGAGCTCTGTAGCATTTCTAATATTATATGTGGACGACATATTGTTAATTGGAAATGATATAGAATTTCTAGATAGCATAAAAGGATACTTGAATAAAAGTTTTTCAATGAAAGACCTCGGTGAAGCTGCTTACATATTGGGCATCAAGATTTATAGAGATAGATCAAGACGCTTAATTGGACTTTCACAAAGCACATACCTTGATAAAGTTTTGAAAAAGTTCAAAATGGATCGTGCAAAGAAAGGACTTTTACCTGTGTTACAAGGTATGAAATTGAGTCGGACTCAATGCCCGACCACAAAGAAGATAGAGAGAAAATGAAAAATGTTCCTATGCTTCAGCCATAGGCTCTATCATGTATGCAATGCTGTGTACCAGACTGACGTATGCTTAGCAATAAGCTTGGCAGGAAGGTACCAAAGTAATCCAGAGTGGATCAATCGACAGCGGTCAAGAACATCCTGAAATACGAAAAGGACTAAGGATATGTTTCTCGTATATGGAGGTGACAAAGAGCTAATCGTAAATGGTTACGTCGATGCAAGCTTTGACACTGATCCGGACGATTCTAAATCGCAAACCGGATACGTATTTTTATTAAACGGTGGAGCTGTCGGTTGGTGCAGTTCTAAACAAAGCGTCGTGGCGGGATCTACATGTGAAGCGGAGTATATAGCTGCTTGAAGCAGCAAATGAAGGAGTCTGGATGAAAGAGTTCATTTCCGATCTAGGTGTCATACCTAGTGCATCGGGACCAATGAAGATCTTCTGTGACAATATCGTGCAATTGCCTTGGCAAAGGAATCCAGATTTCACAAGAGGACCAAGCATATCAAGAGACGCTTCAATTCCATTCGGGACCAAGTCCAAGTGGGAGACATAGAGATTTGCAAGATACATACGGATCTGAATATTGCAGACCCATTGACTAAGCCTCTTCCACGAGCAAAACATGATCAGCACCAAGACTCCATGGGTGTTAGAATCATTACTGTATAAACTAGATTATTGACTCTAGTGCAAGTGGGAGACTGAAGGAAATATGCCCTAGAGGCAATGATAAAGTTATTATTTATTTCCTTATATCATGATAAATGTTTATTATTCATGCTAGAATTGTATTAACCGGAAACATAATACATGTGTGAATACATAGACAAACAGAGTGTCACTAGTATGCCTCTACTTTACTAGCTCGTTAAATCAAAGATGGTTATGTTTCCTAACCATAGACATGAGTTGTCATTTGATTAACGGGATCATATCATTAGGAGAATGATGTGATTGACTTGACCCATTCCATTAGCTTAGCACTTGATCGCTTAGTATGTTGCTTATGCTTTCTTCATGACTTATACAAAGCTCCTGCAACTATGAGATTATACAACTCCCGTTTACGGAGGAACATTTTGTGTGCTACCAAACGTCACAACGTAATCGGGTGATTATAAAGGTGCTCTGAGATGTCTCCAAAAGTATATGTTGAGTTGGCATGAATCAAGATTAGGTTTTGTCACTCCGATTGTCGGAGAGGTATCTCTGAGCCTTCTCGGTAATACACATCACATAAGCCTTGCAAGCATTGCAACTAATGAGTTAGTTGTGAGATGATGTATTAAGGAACGAGTAAAGAGACTTGTCAGTAACGAGATTGAACTAGGTATTGGATACCGACGATCGAATCTCGGTCAAGTAACATACCGATGACAAAGGGAACAACGTATGTTGTTATGCGGTCTGACCGATAAAAATCTTCGTAGAAAATGTAGGAACCAATATGGGCATCCAGGTCCCGCTATTGGTTATTGACCGGAGATGTGTCTCGGTCATGTCTACATTGTTCTCGAACCGTAGGGTCCGCACGCTTAAGGTTTCGATGACGGTTATATTATGGGTTTGTGTATTTTGATGTACCGAAGAAGTTCGGAGTCCCGGATGTGATCACGGACATGACGAGGAGTCTCGAAATGATCGAGACTTATTTATTGATATATTGGTCGGCTATTTTCGGACACGGAAAGGTTCCGGAAGTTTCCGGAGAAAGACGGAGTGCCAAGGGTTACCGAACCCCCGGGAAGTAATGGGCCTTATTGGGCCAAGAGGGGAGAGAGAGGGCTGCGCCAGAGGTGGCGCGCCCCCACCATGGGGAGTCCGACTGGACAGGAGGGGGGCGCGCCCCTTCCCTCTCCCTCTCCTCTCTTCCTTCCCCTTCCTCCTTCCTAGTTGGACTAGGAAAGGGGAGTCCTACTCCCACTAGGAGGAGGACTTCCCTCCCTTGGCGCACCTCCTAGGGCCGGCCGGCCTCCCCTTGCTCCTTTATATACGGGGCAGGGGCACCCTAGAACACACAAGTTGATCCTTGAGATCGTTCCTTAGCCGTGTCGGTGCCCCCTCCACCATATTCCACCTCGGTCAAATCGTAGCAGTGCTTAGGCGAAGCCTGCGTTGGTAGAACATCAAGATCGTCCACCACGCCGTCAGGCCGACGGAACTCTCTCTCCGGAGCTTTGCTGGATCGGAGCCCGAGGAGCGTCACCGAGCTGTACGTGTGCCAAGAACTCGGAGGTGCCGGAGTAACGGTGCTTGGATCGGTTGGATCGCGAGGAGAACGTATGACTACTTCCTCTACGTTGTGATTGCTTCCGCTTCGGTCTACGAGGGTACGTAGACAACACTCTCCCCTCTCGTTGCTATGCATCACCATGATCTTGCGTGTGCGTAGGAATTTTTTTGAAATTACTACGTTACCCAACAATTACCCCCTCCTTGAAGCGTTCTCGAGGCCACCCCCTAACCCTTGAAGCGTTGTCGAGGCCACCCCAAACCCTAGAGAAGCAGCATCGAGTCCACTAATATGATTCCTTATTGTGATTAGCTAGCTAGTTCTACGTTTGCCACTAATATATCCATATCTGTCATGTTTGAATAATAATTGCCATGTTGTAAATATTTGTAGAAACTATGGACAACCCCCGAGACGAAGCACAAGAAGCGTTGTTGAGGGACATAATCGCACAAGGAAGTGATGCCGTCTGCTCGTTGATGTTTCTCAACGACAACAATGGTCTGGAAGGAGAGGGTGAAGAAGCAGCTGGCTATGATTTACATGGCTCCGATGACCCAATGCCTGTGCAAGAAGGAGAGTGTGAAGAAGTAGACCGTGAGGACGGCTCCGGTGATCACCAAACCAAGTCCGCCAGTATATATATTAGTTAAGCCTGTGTTGACTAGCTAATTGATGCATTCATTGTTTTGGTATGTACACATATTAATTAACTCTCGTCTTTGTTCTTTTTCTAGCCCTCCGGATCGAGCACAACTTCGGTAAAGAGACGAGGCCCGAAGAAAAAGTTGAGCTCGGATGAAAAGTTTGAGATCATACAAATCGCGCGACGGCCAACCGATTGAACCCTACCGGACAAAGAAGGCATTTGTTGCTCAGTGCGGGGTTCTGGTTAGGGACAAGATCCCGATCAGCATCCACCAATGGTATAAGCCTAAGAACGAAGACCACGAGGTGTCTTATGTCAATGATATGCGTAAAAATGATCTTTGGACCGAGCTGAAGTCAAATTTTACCCTACCGCTAGAGGATGATCCGGAAGAAGCCGATAATAGAGCCATTAATCAAGTCTTTTGCTCTTAAGAAGATGGCAGACCTATTCAGGAATTGGAAGAAAGAACTCAATACGTATGTCGAAAAAATGAGACACCAGAATTCAAGGGCAAATATGAGAAGATCGAGAGATGATCGCCCGCATTTGTGGCCCACAAGACATCGGAAAAGAGTAAAAAGATGTCGGCGACAAATAAGAGAAATGCTGCGAAGAAGAAGCTTCACCATCGTGACGGGGTCGGTGGCTACCTCGTAGCCCGGCCTAAGTGGGCCAAGGCTGAGAATGATCTGCTTGATAAAGGGATCGAACCAGAGACAATGAACTGGCGGACCGTTGCGGACTTGGTTCTTCGGGGCGGATCCTTGGACCCTATAACAGGGAAGTGCATTTGGACGGATGAACAATTGGACATACCAACAAGAGGATTCAGCAATGTATCGAGCAGCGCAGCAAGGGAAGTTCGTTCGAGACGGGGAGAAGGACGAGCTCACAATGGCCCTCGGGAATCCTGAGCACCACTGGACGGACACGAGGCACGCCAGCTCCGTTCGTGGAAGGCTGGATTTCGGACGCAGGGGTTTACAAAACCCATGAGAGGAGGAAGAAACCGGAGCAGAGCCAAATGCAAAGCGCATTTAAAGGGTAATGGGGCTAGAGGAACGAGAAGAAGAAGCGGATCAAACGACCACCGAAGCTTCCCCGGCTACCCCGCCATCTCAGCGGAGAAGCAGCGTGGCTTTCACCGAGCTGCTTCGGAGCATGCCTGTGACGGCTCCTGCCATCTATCCCGTGGATGCTATCACGGAGTCTCAAAATTGCCACCTTATGGCGCAATGGAGCAATTTGAAGGTCAAGGCGGCTGTTGGCTCTGTTTATCCTACTAAACCCGACTCAACTTTTCACTGCCGGCTGATTCCAGAAGGATATGCTAAGGTGATAGTCGATGAAATAATGGAGGGATTTGAGGACCTCCGCTTGACCACCATACCGGTGAAGGGGAGTATCGGCTGGGTTCTGCTCAAGACTCCATGCCTATGGCGGAAGGATCTCATCAACCTTCCGAACTGGGCGCCTCCGCCTCCTCCTCCTCCGGCGAGTCAGGCACTCCGCCTCCTCCACCGCCTCCTCCTCCCGTGAGTGACGATCAGGGCACTCGGCCGGCTCCTTCTCCGGCGCGTGGCGGCACTCCGCCTCCTTCTCCGCTGCTTGGCCGCGCCGAGCAGCCAACCTCCTCCTTCTCCGCCTCGTCGGCAAGGCGGAAGAGACCCGCCGCCGCTCCGGCTGCTCCGGCCGTAGTCCTTCTCCTCCGCCTCGTAAGCAAGGAAAGAAGACATCCGCTCCATCTGCTTTCCGGGCGTCTAGCAGTACAGCCAAAGGCGGGAGGAGATCTGATTCGGTCCTTCTCAAGACTCCAGAAGTTACCGTCTGAGAGGAGCGAGGAGGAAAACGCGAAGATCGCGCATCGAAGTGGATGACTGGTTTCAAGGGTTGAAAGCAAAGAGACATCCACCTCCGGAGGAGAAGGTAGATCCGGTGAAAGCGGCGCACTCTGGATGCCCTGACAAAACAACCCAAGTCTCCGCCTAAAGGCAACTATGTGCGCATTATTGGAATGGCATTTTCCGAAGCGGAGGGGTCGGAAAGTACTGTCAGTGATCAAAGGATGAAAGAACGACGAGCTGGGAAACAAATTGCCCAGCTCGGCGAACAAGCGAAGCAATCGTGACCCCCGCTCAAGGTGCCTGCTAGCGACATCGTCGATCCGAGGATGGTGCCCGGTTATGGCAATCCTGCAGATTACCTGCCCGACAATGTACATTATGATTTCTTGGAGGTGCAGATACAAAGATCTGATGCAGGAAGCCTCTCGTCAAAGATGAAAGTTCTCTATCAACGATGATGCGAAGATTGCATGATTGGTACATGAAAACCTGCAAAGAGTCCGAGGAGGAGTACTTTGTATGTGAGAGTTAAAAAGGAGCATGACCTCCTTGGAATTAAACTGTTGCCTATTCCATTTGAGGAGTTCTATCAGTTTTTCAATCAATTGGCCATCGATAAAGCAACGGTCACCTGCTACTGTCTGTAAGTAGTAGTACTTCTGTCATTAAGTCTCTCTATATAACTCAGCCCTTTTATTGCATGTATTTATAATTATCCTCACTATATTATGCAGATTGAAGATCGCCGAATTGAAGAAAAGACAAGTGGATGATATTGGGTTCATTAACACATATCTCATAGATAAAACTGAGGTTGAATTTCGTAAAGAAAATACCGAGGCCAACTTGCTACAATCGTTGGTAATAAATGAACACAAAGATATAATACTCTCTCCTTACAACTTCAAGTGAGTGTTACTGTCTTGTGGCATATTCGGTTTCCTTATTAGTCCAGGTTATAGTAATGTAATATTGATGAGTTATGCATGTGTGCGCAGCTACCACTATATTCTCCTAGAGATTAAGCTTGAGAAGGGAGTAGTAACTGTCTTAGACTCCAAGCGAAAAGATCCCAAGGAGTATGCGGACATGACTGAAATGCTCGAGAAGTAAGTTAAATCGATCATTATCCACCATATCAGCAACTTTGTTCATTTCTGATATCAAGTAATTGTTTTCTTTGTATGACAGGGCTTGGAGAAAATTCACCAAAAAGCTCCGGGACTACGAAGAAGCTGCAATTTAGACACCAAAGTAAGTACTATATAGTAGCATATTCCACGCATCTCCTAGTGATTCAAGCGCTAGTTTCATCAATACCATTTAGCATGCTTGCTAATTATCAGTTTGATTGACCTCTATTTCTTGTAAAGTGGTTGTGGCAGGAACAAGGGAATGATTTCTGTGGATACTACATTTATGAGTCCATCCGCCACACGACCTGTGAGCGGGGCTACTCCGACAAACAATATGAAGTGCGTAAATAAAAATATTCACAATTTTATTTTATTATCATCATTTGTGTTGAGTTTCATTCATTCATATATATATATATATATATATATATATATATATATATATATATATATGTATTGACCCACTTATTAAAATTAGATGTTTCGGATGCGGGATGAACTCCTAGCACCAGATCGCATGCGAGCAATTCAAGAGGAATTGGCGGCATTCTTTCTTGACCACGTGATCGCTGAAGACGGAGAATACTATGTGGACCATGCGTCCGTATGTTAGGAGATTATATATTTGTAAAAGATAATTATTGTATATATGTAGCCGGTAGTGTCAGATAGATATCACGAGAACTTGTTGTTCGACCAATCTCTCGGAGAAGGAGAGGTGGTCGATATCACTTCTCTGTATGCATATATGTTCATGACGATCTCCTGTTTGCTTAATTACTAGCTAGCTAAGCGTGTCTAGCTAGTTCTCTCTATACGTATGTATAGTACGTGGCGCCGACCAAGCACGGACAAATTAGTGGACACTTTTCTCTTTTAATTTGCTTGCTATAGCACAATATATGAAACACCTAAATTAACCCCCAAAAACCCTCAACCCCCCCCCCCCCCCCCTTAAAAAAAACAAAAACAACAACCATAGAAATGTCGACGTGTATGCCTATTGGTCCCGGTTGGTGCCACCAACCCACCAAAGGCGCCCTCCCGCTCGGGCTCAATGGACAGGCCCCGTGGAGGCCCATCTGTCCCGGTTCTGGATTAAACCGGGACTAAAGGGTCAGGGCATTAGTACCGACCCTATAGTCCCGGTTCATGAACCGGGACTAATGGCCCTCACCAACCGGGACTATAGGCCATTTTTCTATTAGTGCGTGTAGCAGTGCTCACCGTTGGCGCTTGACTTTTTTTCATCCTATACAGATATAGATCGTACGCGAATCGTATTAGTAGCTTGTTTCCCTAAACCCACGCAAAGCTGCTTCTTCTTATAGAAAAGAAAAGACTTCTTCTTACACGCGAGGTAAAGTTTTTGTTGCATCCCACATTCTTCCTGCCGCCGGCCGTGAAACTCTCGCCGTGAAGTTTAGATCCCTAAGCACGTAGGCACGTGTTCATGCATTCTATTGATTTTTGTTGCCCTTCTCGATCCAGCGTTTGTTTATGTATACTAACAAAAGTTACACGTCCCTTGTTGCAGGACCCGATCGTGGATCTGTAGCCGTAGATGTCACCTTTGCAAGCACCGGCCAGCCGGTCCCCATGGGCATTGCTGCCAGAAGATATGGTTCGCCTTGTTGGCTGGCGCTTGCTGTCCGGCGACCTGACGGACTATGTCCGCTTCCGTGCTGTTTGCACCAATTGGCGGTCTGCCACCATGTCTCCGTTGTTGGAAATAATCACGACTAGGTAAGTATAGTCCGGCACGGACTTGTAGCAGTAGCCGAGTCGTACATGTACTAGGTAGAATATAGGTAATATAAATACCAGTGCGTGTATCCCCTGTAAGATCAGATCAAAAAAAGCAATACAAACCAAAGGCACGACACGAGCCTTTTGTGCGATACAACTCGAGGTGTCTCCTGTGCTTGTTTCTTGTGCTAAGCTAGCTAACATCCAAAGCATCCACCAGGCTGCCTGCTTGCTAGCTTAGCTAGTACGTGCGTATTGCGTCTCCGTCGTCCGGCGACTCGGAAGCTAATCGGACAATCTCGTACACGTATATTGTCGGAAGGTACTCGGCAGCATCGTGATCTGGGCCAAAAATTGGTATCTAGAGCAAGGTTGATCTTCTAGTAACGGAGGATCATGGCGGAGGACGAGAAGAACAAGCAGTTGGCGGAGTACTCTGGTGCGGCTAAAGTATTTGCTGCTCCGGCGAGTTCGTCGTACCCATGATTTGATCGCGAGAACTTCGGGGTCTGGAAGGCCCTCATGGAGTGTGGTCTCCACGCCATCGAGCTATGGGACGCGGTCGACCCAGGAGGTGACGCGTTCAAGAAGGAGGGAGCCGAGCACCAGAAGGATCGGCAGGCGGCGTCGCGATTTACTCGGTGATGCCGATGGATGTCCTCCAACACCTGATCGCCAAAGAAAGCGGCGAAGCGTGGGATACCTTGAAGCTCATGTTCGAGGGACACACCCGCGTCAAGCAAGCCAATCTCTAAACTCTCCTAAGGAACTATGAGACTTTGGTCATGGGCGACAATGAGTCCGTGGATGCGTTCGCTTCACGGGTGGCTACTCTCGTCAATCGGATCCGCGCGCTTGGTGAAAACCTCACGGAGACCTCAGTTGTCCGGCGGTTCTTGCACGCAGCCCCTCCCCGGTACCTGCAAATTGTCACGGCGATCGAGCAGTTCGTCGATCTCGAGACTCTCTCCATCGACGATCTCGTCGGACGCTACAAGGCTCACGACGAGCGTATGCGGTACAGTCTCGGGGATGGGAGGAACGATGAGAATGTCATGCTCACACAGGCTCAGTGGCTGGCGCTGGACTCGGGGAGAGGAGGCGAGGGCTCTAGCAGCAACACTCGCCAAGATCGTGCGCCAAAAGAACAAAGTAAGAAGAACGCCGGCGACGGCGCTCCGAAGAAGAAGAAGTTCGACAAGCGCAAGATCAAGTGTCACAACTATGGCATCATGGGGCAGTTCAAGTCGGAGTGCAAGAAACCACCGAAGGAGAGAGCTCTCATGGCCAAAGGAGGCGATGATGGACACATGATGCTCATGGTCGAAGTATGCGAGCTAATGGATGAGGATAGTCCAGCTCCAAAGGTGCCGGCTACAGAGGTTGTCACGCTCATAGAGGAGGCAGTTTATCTTCACGATAAGAAGAGGATGAACACGTCGAGGCACGTGTGGTACCTCGACACGGGCGCTAGCAACCACATGACCGGCGACAAGGACCAGTTTTCTGAGCTCAGTGTTTCGGTGGGAGGCACGGTTCGATTCGGCGACGGACGGACCGTTGACATCGCAGGGCGAGGTACTGTCCTGTTTGAGTTGAAGAATAGCGGTCATAAGGTACTCACAGATGTGTACTATATTCCCAAGCTAAAGAGTAGCATCATAAGTCTTGGCCAGCTCGAGGAGCGTGGTTGCAAGATTGTGCTCGAAGATGGCTTTCTATGGGGGTATGATCGTCAGAGGATGTTGATTATGAAGGTGCAGAGGTCACCGAACAGGCTCTATGTCCTCAACTTGGATCGTGTGGATCCGGTATGTCTCTTGTCGAGCATGGGCGACTCGGCATGGAAGTGGCACGCGCGCTACGGTCATCTAAATTTCCAGGCTCTTCGGCAACTTGGACAAAAGGAGATGGTACGTGGTCTACCGTGCATCAATCATGTCGACCAAGTGTGCGACGGTTGTCTCATTGGGAAACAAAGGCGAGCCCCGTTCCCAAGAGAGGGAAACTTTAGAGCAAGTAAAGCTCTTGAGTTGGTCCACGGAGACTTGTGCGGACCGATTACACCGGCCACCCCTGCCGGAAACAGATACTTCTTGCTCGTTGTCGACGACTTCAGCAGATTCATGCGGATTGTGTTGTTGAAGACGAAGGATCAAGCTTTGCAAGCCTTCAGGATAATAAAAATGGCGGCTGAAGTAGAATCTGAAGCCAAGCTAAAGGCCCTCCGCATCGATCGAGGGGTGAGTTCAAGTCCCGTGCATTCACGGACTTTTGCGAAGCTCAAGGGATCAAGCGGTATCTTACGGCACCATATTCACCGCAGCAAAACGGTGTTGTGGAACGGAGGAATCAAACCGTGGTGGCGATGGCACGAAGCATGTTGAAAAGTAAAGGCATGCCGGGCAAGTTTTGGGGTGAGGCGGTTAATACGGCCGTTTACTTGCTGAACCGGGCTCCAACCAAGAGTGTGGTTGGGATGACGCCGTACGAAGCATGGTACGGACACAAGCCCACGGTTGATCATCTTCGCACTTTCGGGTGCGTGGCGCATGTGAAGACAGTGACCGGGCATACTAGCAAATTGGCAGATCGGAGTACTCCAATGGTGTTGGTTGGCTATGAAAAAGGTACGAAGGCATATCGTGCGTGCAACCCCTCTACCAACAAGGTGGTTGTGAGGCGCGACGTGGTCTTCGAAGAAGCAAGGTCATGGAATTGGAACTCCGCCGAGCCGGTATACCCGTCTTCCGATGAAATTTTCAACGTTGTTTACGATGATTATGAGCATGCAGATATTGATGATCAACCGGAGACGTCGGCCGCAACAAACGGCGCGGGCGGCGTCGCAGAAAAAGGAGGCACGCCAGCAACTTCCGCTGCTTCACACGCGCGAGAGGAACCAGCAGCCGACGTGTCCGAGGGCACCAACGGCACGCCCGGCAGCAGCGCTCGCCCTGGTGGCATTGTTCCATCAGGAGGACCAGAGCAGGCCACACCGGCTCGTGGCTCACGTGTCACAGCACCGGCCAGCCCATTCAAGAGCCTGTCGGCTGGAGGTGTTTCCAGCATGCAGCAAAGCAGCCCACATGCTGCACCACGAGCACATGAAGTCCTTGTACGTGAAGGCCATGTACGTGAAGATGGTACACCTGTTTTGGCTGGCTCGTCTGAAGCTACAACCAGTTATGAAGAACGGCAATCGCCAGAAATTGGGAGTTTGGCAACTCCGGATGAAAATTCCTCGTCTTCGACTGAACAGGAGACAAGGGAACGTCCGCCGACACCTGTACGTCTTCGACCAGTGGTGGATTTATATCCAAAGGAAGCACTTCCAAAAGTAAATCCTGTGAAAATTAAAGGAAGAGGACGGCGGTGTCTGCTTAGCGTCGAGGAACCGACGAAATTTGAAGATGCAAACACGGAGGAGTGTTGGCGTCGTGCTATGGACGAGGAGTTGGGATCGATCCAAGACAACAAAACATGGGAGCTCGTGGATCCACCCAACGACCATAAAATCATAGGGCTCAAGTGGGTGTACAAAGTCAAGAAAGATGCCGAAGGAAACTTGGTGAAGCATAAGGCAAGGCTCGTAGCCAAATGATACGTGCAAGAGCAAGGTGTAGACTTCGAGGAAGTGTTCGCTCCTGTCACAAGGATGGAATCAGTGAGGCTAGTTATAGCTCTCGCGGCTCAAGAATCTTGGAGGCTACATCACATGGATGTAAAATCCGCGTTTTTGAACGGGGAGTTAAAAAAAGAAGTATATGTGAAGCAACCACCGGGTTACATCAAAAAGGGAGAGGAACACAAGGTGTTGAAACTACACAAGGCATTGTACGGGCTATGCCAAGCTCCTCGGGCGTGGAACATCAAGCTTGATCGTACACTAGTTTCTCTTGGTTTTGAGAAAAGTCCACTGGAGCATGCTATGTACAAGCGAGGTAAAGGAAAGGATCGTCTCCTAGTGGGCATCTATGTTGATGATCTCTTGATAACTGGAGCAGATGAGGAGGAGATTGCTAGATTCAAGCTACAAATGAAGGAGCTTTTCAAGATGAGTGATCTAGGGCTCTTGACTTACTATCTCGGATCGAGGTACATCAAAAGCCGGAGGGAATCACACTATGCCAGGAGGCATATGCAAAGAAAATTCTTGAAAGCTGTAGCATGGAGGACTGCAATCCAAGCCATGTTCCAATGGAGCCTCGACTTAAACTTAGCAAGAGGAGCCAAGCACCCTTGATTGATGCAACGGAGTATAGAAGTGTGGTCGGAAGCCTAAGGTATCTTGTGAATACGACCAGACTTGGCCTATTCCGTTGGCGTAGTGAGTCGCTTCATGGAAGCACCCACGACGTAACATTGGGCAGCTGTGAAACAAATACTCAGGTACATCAAAGGGACAACTAACTTCGGTTGTGTCTATTTGAGAGAGAAGCAGAAGGAGATGGTGGAGCTACTTGGCTACAGTGATAGCGACTTGGCAGGAGATATTGACGACCGTAAAAGTACCTCGGGCGTGGCATATTTCTTGGGAAGAAGCATAGTGAGTTGGCTATCACAAAAGCAGAAAGTGGTCGCATTATCATCCTGTGAAGCGGAGTATATTGCAGCTGCAACCGCTGACAGGTCAAGGTGTGTGGCTAGAAAGGCTACTTGGTGACCTCACTGACAAGGAACCGGAAGGAGTGGTGCTCTATGTTGACAACAAGTCCACAATTGCTCTGTGTAAGAATCCGGTGCATCATGATAGAAGTAAGCACATTGATATAAGGTATCATTACATACGAGATTGCGTGGAAGAAGGGAAGATTGAAGTCAACTACATTTGCACCGACGACCAGCTTGCAGACATCCTGACCAAGTCTTTGGGACGACAGAAGTTCACGGACATGCGGGGAAGGATCGGCGTCCAAGCTGTGAAGTGAGGACATCGTGCTTAGGGGGGTGATTGTTGAAAATAATCACAACTAGGTAAGTATAGTCCGGCACGGACTTGTAGCAGTAGCCGAGTCGTACATGTACTAGGTAGAATATATGTAATATAAATACCAGTGCGTGTATCCCCTGTAAGATCGGATCAAACAAAAGCAATACAAACCAAAAGCACGACACGAACCTTTTGTGCGATACAACTCGAGGTGTCTCCTGTGCTTGTTTCTTGTGCTAAGCTAGCTAATATCCAAAGCATCCACCAGGCTGCCTGCTTGCTAGCTTAGCTAGTACGTGCGTATTGCGTCTCCATCGTCCGGCGACTCGGAAGCTAATCGAACAAGCTCGTACACGTAAATTGTCGGAAGGTACTCGGCAGCATCGTGATCTGGGCCAACATCCGTGTGGCCGCGGCGTGATTGATCCACGCTTTCACCCGCGCCGCTGGATGATGTTCGCTGAGGGCCACGGGCTTTATCCTGGCCATGAAAGGCTTGGTGAACACACACGCTTCTTCAACCTTGACTCTGGGGTTTTTGTTCGCGTCCGGCTCCCGCTGTTCGAGGATCACTGTGTTCTTGACTCGGTCGAGGGCCTCCTGCTCCTCCAGCGAGACGAGGACACCGCCATCCGCCTCCTCCACCCTTTCACCGGTGATATTGTCGAGCTCCCACCACTAGCGTCTCATAACTTGCACATGAGTCATCCATATGCGAACCTGCCACAGCTGAGACGCATGCATATCCGCTTCTGTTTCTATTGATGCATGCCGGAATCGTGAGGGTTATGGTTATCTTCATTCACCTGATGTATGCATGCCGGAGTCGTGAGGGTTATGGTTATCTTCATTCACCTGATGTATGCGGACGTTGCAACCTCCGATCCCAGGATACTAAATGGACGTTTCTAATGCATTGGAGACTTCATTCCAAGTCATTATGGACCGTTGTCGTTCCGAGGCAAGCAATACCTGGTGCATTAAGGAAACTATGAATACGGAAAATACTTATTTATCACCACCGAAGTTGATTGTTACGTTTCGAAGGGAGAAACTATGCTACTATTTAGTAGAATGCGACTCGGAGATCTTAGTGGTCGGGCACAACGACATTTCGTTGACACACCTCGCAGTTTACAAGCTTGCAGATGTTGTTTTAGATAGGTTTATCCCGGTAAAAAGCATCGGAGACAAAGCCATCTTCGTGGGAGGGCGCAATTTGTGTGTCTCCTCTAAGGCACTGCCTACCATTGTAGGCGATACTATTGTCTATCGCCATCCACGAGAGAAATATTTTATGCAATACTGCCTCAATACTAGCAGTTGGTCTCTAGCAACCGATGAATGCAGCACAAGCGGTCTGGAACAAGGACCATGTAGCCTTATACTCCATGTCTTTACATGTTGCTCACGTGATCACTGGTATGTATTAACTACTTAATGCCTCATAATAATGTACGTACTTTTCTAACCAAGTTAACTTGTAGGAACAAGGGGCTAATGTGCTATCTGGATAAACTATCACTCACATGGAAGGTGAAAGAATATTTCCGAGACGGGGTAATTATTCTCATGATCCCTCTCAGTTGTCGTACTTCTTTTAGCGACACTTATCTACCACATATACACTGTATAGTATGTTCTGAGGTGTTGACTTTGCACAATGTTTAACTTTTGACCTTTAAGTTTTTCACAAATATGTAAGCAAGTAAATATTAAAAAGCGTATTTTAAAACTATTTTTGTAACTAATCTTATCCAATTTTCATCTAACAAGTCCAAATTTTATTTTATTACTATTAATTAGTACAAAGATAGAGAAGTGAGACCACATGCCTTCCAGAAAGTTGTATATTTCAAATGGAGGGAGTAGCATGTGTTTTCCTTTTTCCTACCCAACCCATTGATCGGTCATTATCCTGGATACATCTCTGAAGTTGAACGATGCTTTATGAAATGACTTAGATGATTCTGCTAGATTAATCTTGCTCCGAAAATTGATTTAGTTGCCGATCCGTGATTTCCTTGTACATGTGCTTATTCTTCTTTTACTGCCAATTTTATTGGCGAGTTGCTATGGTCACCCCTTTACATCTTCGTTTGTATTGATGTTGTTTTTGCCAGGCCTAATTGTTGTTGCATCCAGAAAGTTGGAGATTTTTCTCGCCTGCAACCTTGCCACCACATGAAATGGAGCGGGAAAATATGGGCATACACTGTCGTCATTTCGTTGTTGTGAGTTGTGGAGTGTTATTATATACTACCACATCAGTTCTGCACTTTGTAAAGATTTGACAAGAATACTTCATTATTGGCCTACACAATTGTTATATGTTTCGCTTTACTAATTCATATATCTAACTAAAAGAGTGCACGTATCAAAGAAGAACCTAATAAGACCAAACCCAGCCAAGTGATTGGTATTGCCACATAATATGACGTTTGGGGGCTAGCCTTAGAGCCTCTCTAGCAGACCCGTAAGCATACGACCCACAAAACGCGTTTACAGTTCGATGAAGATCTATTTTGCGGGTCGAAATCGTGTGTGGCAGAGCAGACCCCATATATGAAACTGCATAATTTTAAAAAAAAGTTTCGTGGGAAAAATTGCAATCACACTAGTTCATCACATACTACATGATCACATACTACATGGTCTACATACTACATTCTACTACTACTACTAGAGGGGGGTGGGGGATCTCACGGCGGCGAGCTCGCGGCCGAGGATGACGCGGTGGAGGAGCTCATTCCTCCTCGTCGGAGCTGACGATGTCGATGAACTTCTGCCTCTGCTCCTCGCGGATGCGCCGCCACTCGTCGTCCTTCTCCTTGGCGGCAAGGTTCGCCGCGACTGCCTGCTGGAGCATGAGGTCTTCGAGCTCCTCATCGTGGTGCAGGTGCTCCACCTCCTCGCGCAAGCTTCGTTCAGCACATTTGTGGCAGCCTCACGCTTTTGCGGCCGCCGCCCGAGTGCCGCATATTTGCCGCACGCAGAGTCCTTTTTTGGGCTGCCCAAATTTATTTTCTTTTTTTGCTAAAAAATTGGTATTGGGCTGCTGTTGGAGGACCTTTTTTGCTCCTAAATGACCTAAAAACACCCTGTACCCAATAATAAGCCATCTGTTGGAGATGCTCTTGCCTTTTTGACAAAGGAAATATATTAATATCGCAGAGATACCAATTACATCCGGCCTCTACAACAATGCAATATAAAGACATTATGGATGCACACAACCAAAAGACAAAGATAACAAGAAGAAAAAGATCCCACTACAGTGGTCAAGTCCTTATAGCTGCAGCACAAACCACCACGTAGACAACAACTGAAGTCCAAATTCTTCAATAGTGATGCCTCCAAGAAGGAAACAACGCACAAGCACCGTCATCGCCCGATCCTACATCTTAGGTTTTCAACCCCAATAAGATCCATGCTCCCAAAACAATGTCTTCAATAAGGTCACTTCCAGACACAATCAATTAAGGTCAGACCTTGAGTTTTCACCTTGAAAACTAAGACTCTGTACTCCGCCTGTGCTGCCACCCCACTTGCCCATGCCACTGCTAAGAGTCACGAATCACCAAGCAGAGTCCTCATCACCACGAAGATTCGATCCATCATTACAAGGCCTCAGACCCCAGTCACCGTGCCGTTCTCCGCCACTGTCTTCACCATGAAAATCGAAATACCTATGTTCTTACATGGTCGACTGGCTCTTAATCGAGTGTTTTAAGGAAAAACTCTGAATCCGGTAGCATGGTTGTGTGCCAGTTCAAATCACTCGGTTGCTAAACAGAGTGCGAAGAGCAACATAAGTACAATATGTGTTACGAAACAATGACCAAATATTACATTGCCAATGCTGTCCGGATTACATGTGTGACAGTGTGACACGAACTAGATATAAATTTCAAATACAGTGACGATCCATTACAACATCAATGCACAAACCAGTAGGGAGAGAAAAGAAGCCCACACATCTTACAGTACACACACAGACACATAGCGGACCGTTATTATACATACGTGCTTCATGACGTGGGAGCACCGCAAAAGCAGAGGAGCTTCGCGATGCGCTTCATGACACCGCCGCGCCTCGCCGGCGGCTTGCTCTGCTTCGCCTTCCCTTCTTCAGCACCGTGCCCCTTCTCCATGGAGACAGAGAGCCAACAAAGATTACTAGACAGAAAAATGATCTGTTGAGGAGGAGGAGGATGAGAGCCAAAGACACTTTACGGCACCAACACTCGGCAGGGGGGACGTATAAATAAACACACCCATGTCTCTTGGAAGAACTGCACGGCCAGCCATTTTCACGCCATTTTCGGGGCTAAAATCAGGTAAATGCATAGTAAGTACTCCCTCCTCAGGTAACTTTATAAGTTAGTACAAAGTTGAGTCATCTATTTTGGAACAGAGGGAGTACGTACGTGTGACTGCGCGCTGGATTTCGTGTCTGTTCCTCCATCTCTGTAACTTCATGCTGATGTCCCAAGTTGCACCCCCGTTGCTTTCTCTGTAAATCCTTTCGCCCTTTTTCCTCCAAAATCGTACGGGCGTGCCCCCGTGTCCCCTGCGGAAGAAAATGTCCGTCCAGTTGCATCAACGTGCATTTTCGGTCACCGTCTGCCGATCATTTCGCGTACAATCACTTGACTGCAACTAGCGAGCTAGTGCCGCCCGCGACCAGGTAGGTGTATGGAATGTTCCAGCCTTTTGAATGGATCCAAGTCACGCCGAAAGTGAACAAGTGGACAGAAGGACGTCATTTTCCGGCGTGACTTCAAAAGAGAAAACAACCTGAAACAGGGCTTGATCAGTTGCAAGGCAAATTTAAAAGGATGTCCAGTTGCAAGGTAATTCATTCCCATGGCTTGACTAAGCGCTTTCGCTAATCTTCAGTGCCTGAAAATGTGGTTCCTGCTTGACTCCGCATAGATGAGATAGATCGAGCGGCTTTTTTCTTTCATGATAATATGTGTCTCATTCATATCATAAAGATTAAAGTATAAGTCACATAAAGACCGACATGACAAAACTAAAAAGACATCAAAACGTCGCTAAGCTTGACATCAACGCCCGTCACCTGCCTCCGACACCACCATAGCAGCCACCGAAAGAAAAAAAATGATGGACCACCTTCTCAGCCAAGCTCGACGCGGCTCCATCGCTGATATGCAGCTTATGGACCTCCAAGCTGATATCAACTTCTCACCCGAGCTCGACGCGACTCCATCGCTGATAAGCAGTTTTGCAGACCTCCAAGGTGGCTCATCAAAAGTGAAGTCATTGTCGTTGAACGAATCAAACCAGGGCAACACCCTGGACACGCCATCTAACTCCAGATATGGCACCCCCACATAACTAAGACGTCGGAGGAGGAAACCATATCTGTCATCCACGAACCACGAGCCCAGCACACGTTCCATCTTCCAGATGTCGTCGATGCAGACCACCATCTGCATCCGCTCCTCGACTACCTCCCAAGCTCCGCGGCGACGTTGGAGCAGACGCCGTCACAAACGGCGGAGCCCGATGACACATGTCCACCACAAGGATGCCGTCGCCGCCACAACATCCCTGCTTGAACAGGCTGGTGCCCAGATCCTTCACCGACGAGACAATCGCCTCGCCGAAGAAGAATCCGGAGCTTCTAAGCTTCTTGGGCCCTAAAACCTAAAGCTAAAACTATCCACACACGCGGGATCCGCCGACCCTCCTCACCACCGACGACCAAAAGGTCGCCGGCAGAGGAGAGAAGCCCGAAGACGACGCCGGAAGGAGCGGCTCTCCTGGTGGCGGCGGCTCGGTTTCACTTACCACTATATAGTGCACAAAATAGTGTCCGCCTGATGAAGCTGATCCAATAGTTGTGAGATGGTAAATCCAAGTATTGTTGGCCGTTGGATATTCTCTTTATTACACTGAATTCTGTCACGCGTAACGTCTAGAAGATTCCAAACACCATGCATAATATGCACAAACCTAGAAACAAATAGAATTGTCATTCCTCTTAATTTTTTATTTACTATGCACAGTGTGCACACAAAATAACCACATGTTACTTTTTCTAGAATCTTCCATACAATAATTGGCAAGTTTTTTTCCTTTCAAAAGAATTGTCTTCTCTTACGTTATGATTTGTTCAAGACCAAGTCAACATCTTTCTAAATCCATTTATATTTCCAGATTACTTAGCTATTTATACATTTAACTTGAGTTTTGTGTAGTCTATACCACATAGCCATAGAATATTCTATAGCTATAATTCAGTTCTCATTGAGACGAATGACAGGAATCGAATCTACATCTTATACTTAACGCAATTGTGACTCTAAATATACACCTTAGCCTATTATAGGATGACATATCAGTAGTCGATCGTACTTTGGTTATCTATAAACTAACGTGCGAGGCTCATGTAGTTTACTAGTATAGAGAGCGCAACTGCTGGCAATGTGTCTGAATGCATGTGCCAGGTTGTGTGGCTATGTGTGCGCCTACACCTGCGGTACAGAAGGGGGTACCATCCATGTCAGACACGATTCCGCCGATTCATTATTGATATATCGATTGAATATTAATCTTTGATATGTTTCTTTAATTTCTAATGCATTGGTTATAAATAATAGACTTGCTCGCATAACATTATATTGATGTCTTAGAGTTGCAATACCTTTTACTTGTCCTTGCACATTACGAACAATGCTCCGTTTCAAGAAAAAAAACATTGGGGGAACAATGCAAGTTCTATATAATACTATATGTGTAATTTTTTTAACTTGGGTTCTTTTAGTTCTTTTATTCCAACAGGTTTATTTTCTTTCTATCAAGTAACTCCAAACAAAAATCCAATCTATAGCATTTATACATTTTTCTGGTTTTTGTTTATTTTTTCTCACCTGGAACTTGTTTATTTTTATCTCAATTTTTTGGCCCTCTAGTTTTATCATAGATTCGTGTAGATTGAGTATGATGCATCAAGCCCCTGACAATGTTATTTGCTTGTTTGCAAACAAAAGTGGAATTCATGCTTGATTTTTTTTGATAGAGAGGTGCCAAAAAAGCAGAGGTTGTAACCTAAAGATCATGCGACACAACTAATTAATCACAAATAGAGCGTGTCGTGGTATTCTCACGGCAGATGCTATGCGATGACTTATCTCGAGTGGTTGGCGCCGATGAGCGCCTAGGGCGTCTGGGTGCGAGATTAGGCACGAGCACTGAGAGACACAGAGACATATCCAGGTCCAAGGCCCTCCGAGGGAGGTAATACCCCTAGTCCTGCAAGGATCACTATGATCAACACTAGGTGTACATGTTGCCCCTGGAGCTGTATCAATGGAGGAGGAAGGGAGCTCTTGCTCTATTCTCTGCCTCGAGTGTGTGGATGTAGTGGAAGAATGAGTCGACCCCCCCCCCTTACCCCTCCGGGGGCTCCTGGGAGGTCTTATGCTTGGACCTCTCAGGTCACAAAATATCTGGAAAAGAGGGTGGACCACAGCTACCAGCACCTCTGGCCTCCAGTGGTGCCTGCCAGCTGTGTGGTCCTATCAGCCGTGGGGCCCTCTGGCTGCTTGTCGTTATAGCATGTAAACCATGGCGTCATGGGGTGGTCGGCACGTCACGTCTGAAGTACCGGGCCGTCCGAGAGTTGATCGCTCCTCGAGTCCCACCGCTCCGCCCGCGAGATCTGCCTCGCCCGCTGGCGGTACCGCCAACATCAGGCGGAACTAGAGGCCGCCTACGAAGAGCTTGACAAGGCGGCAAACGAGGTGTGGGGCAAGACTGATGACGAGGAAGGACATCGCCGCCACCGCCGAGGCTGCGCTCCGCCGCGACGACCACGAAGAAGACACGTCCGGGCGCCGCCGGCAGCGAGGAAGAGTAGTGCACGGCAACTCGCCGCTCAGGTCCCAAGAAGGCCACCGCTCCTCCCCTCCCATTGGAGCCAAGCTTGGTGGGCCAGGCATCATCAACCGATTAGTCGCTTGGTTGCGACGTGGAGAGGCGGATAACTTCACTTCCTGGGGCTCTGGAGGCGGAGCTGGAGAGCGCCGAGACGGAACTTGAGAAGGCGAAGTTTCGGTTCTTGGGGCTCATGGATGGACATGGGGAAAGGGCGTCAACGATTCTGTAGTTTAGGTATTACACCTCTAGAGTCGGACGAGCACCGCTTTAGTTGAAGTATGACCGAAATGTAATGAATTCTGTCTTCTTTATATGAAATTCGTCGGGTTTACATAATTTCTTCCGGTTTGTATAAAAATCCGGTCGTGTTTGCACAAATTTTGTCTGATTGTTCGGATAGTAGTTAAAATTTATGCAGACGGTGTTGGATGGCCGTCTCCCGCATCCGTACACACGGACGGATGCAGAAGGAAATTTATGGGCTGCCGTTGGAGATGCCCTAACATGATGTAAACAATCCAACCATTTGTTTTTAAAGAAAACGACCATTTATATCTAGTTAAAGCGTGACGGAACTGGATATTCAGCTGGACTTGGCACAATATACCAAAGAACCAAAAATATCTTTACGCTGTTAAAAAAAAGTAAAATATAGATTTGCATTAGATAACGCTGTAAAGTCGTGTTACTACCTCGCTAGAAGCAGTCTCCCCTACCCAAGCAACATGTTTTACATTATACTAGCACATATATGCCCGTGCATTGTAACGGGAGAAGTAATTGACATGTCCACGAAAACATATATCGATGCGACACAATAACAACCGGACGGTGCCACCTGTTGGTAGCAGGGATACGGACGCCGAGGTTGAAACCTACTCCCTCCTTTGTTGTGGTTATCTCGCGGAAGTCTTAAAAAATGGATTATTAACGCAAGATTGGTGGACTCTGAAAGGATTAATTTGTTAATTATGGTGTCTCTCCCCCATAGCAACAATCCTGAAATTTTGTCTTAATTACAAACCTGCTTAATTTATATTGACGCAACCATCCATGCGAATCCAGCAATTTTATTTATTTAGAGCCAATCAGACATGCTAGCCCAAATCCATTTAATTTCGTCGCTCCCTCTGTTCGTTGGTTCTTTCCACAACATTTACAAATGCATATGAATTGATGTATGCTCATGCAAAGAGTCAAAGTGGGACTTTTCAATCAAATAATGAAACTATTTTTTAGCACAAGCGCATGCTATCCATGCGGTTAGGCACTCTTCTGCTTGAAGTCCAGGCAAAAAGAGGTACTCTTTCTATAACTATATTAGTATTAGTACCGAATTTAAACGGGAAATAGCTAATGTAAAATTTATCTGATATAAAACACTCATATCGATAAAATGGTTTGAACTATTTACTAGAAAAAAAGGGGGGCAATTTGCCCTTTTTACAGACGCTTTACACCCAATCATTCCGGATGACGCTTGCATCCTCTATCTTACCGCGACTGCTGGTACAGAGTTAGCCGATGCTTATTCCTCAGATACCGTCATTGTTTCTTCTCCGAGAAAAGAAGTTGACTAACCCGTAGGCCTTCCACC